>OY019130.1:25282581-26482581 GCA_955652365.1 Eristalinus aeneus | reverse complement strand
ACGGTATTTTCTGAATAGGCAAACATCTAGCTAAATTTGAAAATAATTTTTTTAGCTTAATCATTTCTTCACTGAAAACCGAAGTCAAAAGCCACCGATGTTTACCTAAACTATTTTGTTTTTAATTTTTTGTATATATACAGCCATGTTTAGAATAATGGCACCATTATTGATTTTGCTAATAACTTCTTCCCATGGTCAGGTAGGCACTTCATATTCATTGCACAACATCTTTATTACATTAGTCATAAAATTAATAAACAACATAATAATAAAATGCATCTTGTCATAAAAAGAAAATCCGAATACCGGAAATGCAAACTATTTTAAGTTGCGCAAAATAATTTCGGCACGTTTTTCTGAAGAGCGTTCTCGTAGCGTACACCAGTTGTTAAAATTTTATGACTTTAAACCTTATTTTACACAAATTATCATAGATATAATTTCAAAAGTGCAAGTGCAAGTACAAGGGCAATTGTCAGTGTCGAAAATATTGAACTTCTTCTTCTTGTGGCGCTACAGTCCGGGGTGGACCTGGGCCTCAACCATCATGCCTCTCCAGCCAGCACTATCTTTCGCCAGCTGTCTCCAGTTGCGCACTCCAAGTTGGTTGAGGTCCTTCTCCACTTGCGTGCGCCACCTAAGCCTATGCCATTCTCTGTTGTGTTGTTCCAATGGATTCAAAAACTTTTCGGGCCGGAGCAGTGGTGTCCATACGCTCTACATGGCCTAGCCATCTTAAGCGTTGTATCCGTAGACGCTTAACCAGGCGCATGTCGCTGTACAGCCTATAGAGTTCGTCATTAAATCTTCTCCTCCAGATGTACAGCCTATAGAGTTCGTCATTAAATCTTCTCCTCCAGATGCCATCAACGCAAACAGGACCAAAAATCGCACGCAGAACTTTTCTCTCGAAAAGACTAAGGGCTTCCTCATCCGCCTTTGCTAACGTCCAAGATTCTGCGCCATATAGTAGGACGGGGATGATCAAGCTGTTATATAAAGCGAGCTTTGTCCTTCGAGAGAGGGCTTTTTTACTCAATTGCCTCTTGAGCCCAAAGAAACAGCGGTTGGCAAGAGTGAGAGTGAAAATATTGAACTATTGATATTATATTCAAGGTGTCAAAATGCAATTTTTTTCTTGCGAAAGACAGGAGCTCTTTGAAATATTTTTGAATAGTAAATCTAGGTTTTTTGAGAAAAGAATTGACGATGTTGAGACATTTTTAATAACAAACGCAAACTGCTCTGTAAACCATGTTTCAGAGCTAAGGAAGGAGTTAACCCATTTCAAAAGTGAACTCAAATCTAAATGGAACAAAAGCCAAAGCACAAGGTCGGTGTGTGAAAAAAAACGAATCAATTTGGCTTCAGGAAAAAATAAACTTTGCAATGTTTGCACAACCCTCTGGACGTCCTCAGGTAAGTTTTGATCAATTGAGAAATCGGAGAAAATGTGAAAGAATAGCCGATCTTAGGGACACATCCGCTGAAGAACTTGTGTTTGCTGCTCAAATGAATTTTCGAGCTTCTGGAGACAGAAGAACTGCTGAATTATTAGAAGAAACCTTATATCCTCAACCTCAAAACTTAAAACCTTCGGCAGTTATATTAAACCCTGGTGAAGCACTATCAATGATTACAGAAGCGAAACTTTCCCGTAACCAATACGAAACCATTAAAAAATATACCGCGGATATTTTGCCATCGTATAAAGTGGTCCAGAAAGAAAAATCAAAATCCTATCGACAAAATCTTATTGCTAGTGAACAAACAGCTGAAGTTCCAATTCAGAAACTGCTCGACCACACTGTTGAGAGAATTTCAGCATCCAAAAAAGAAGTTTTAAATAAATCGAGCTGTAAAGTACTTACACTATATTCTAAGGTGGGTTTCGATGGTAGCTCCGGGCATAGTGAATACCATCAAAGGTTTGTTAATACAATTGATGCAAGTGACAAATTGGTATTCATAACCTGCTTGTCAATGACAAATTTTTATTCATAACCTGCTTGGTACCACTACATATACCAGGGAATGAAAGTGTTTTTTGGAAGAATCCTTGTCCCTCTTCTCCTCAATACTGTAGGCCAATTAAACCATCATTTGAAAAAGAAACAGACTTAGTGATTGCCAGAGAGAACGAATCTATTCAATCACAAATAAATCAACTCGAACCAACAAGAGTAACCATTAAGGAAAGAGAGTTTATTGTAAAACACGAATTAAAAGTTTCAATGGCTGATGGAAAGCTTTGTAACAGCGTGAGTGGTATTCGTTCTGCTCAGAATTGTTTTACTTTTATGTAAACCCCAAACACACAAAATATTTTATTTTCAGATTTTCCAACTTTGTAAATTTTCTCAAAGTAAAGTTATACTGTTATACTTTATATACTTATAAAGTATAACAGTAAAGTTCAGTCAAAGTAAAGTTATACTGTTCTTCCAAAATTTTAATTTAAAAAGTAAATAAACTGTTAATTTATTATATAATTTTATTTTAAATTGACTGCAGAATAAAAAAAAATAATAAGTCCATGATTGTTTACTTTATTTTGTAAATCCAACCCCTCACTTCGCAAAAACTACCAAACAAGTACCATTTTTAAAATGTTATAACAGTTCTTTCGAAAACCTGAGCAGTTACAGTTATTTTGACTTCGGATTTGAATTCAGCACATCCAAATCCTTTAGAAAAATTTATTTTGGTTAACTCAACTAAAGGGCTTATAGTTATCGCCATCAAACGGACATTTCTGCCCCACTGTGCGACGCCTGTAAAGAAGGTGAAGACACTTCAGAGCACTTTCTCTATCAGTGTGCCGTGGCTGTTTGGCGCTGAGGTGGTGGGAAATGAAAAGATTAGTTCTGTTACAGAAGCGCCTCCATATTAAATGAAGGTTACTGCCTGGTAACTGACAATGGACCAGTATTTGAGTCTGAGTGCTCCGGTGCAGTATATCCCAACCTTCAACAAACAAAAAAATGCCTTAAATAACCTGATTTTCTTCCTACAGATACCGTGGACCTTGTCAATTATTCGCCTCAACTTTTGCTTGCCACTGTACATCTCGTGGTGTGGCAATAAAATCTAAACTGGCAACCAATTCATTACCCTGACCTGCAGTCAGTGATTTCTTAAGTTTGTGCGCAGTGTTGCATCCCACGGATGACATCCTTTACAAGGAAGAACACAACTAGGTCATTAATGACGATGAGCCCTTGAATATAAAATCTCACGAATTAACAAAACAACCCCTCTGTCGACATTCAGTCCAAAGGAAATGAAATAAAAATCAAAATCAAATGAAAGTGTCATCAAAGAGAACCAAAAGTGTCCCTGAACTGAAGGGCTTCCCAGATGAATAGAATTCTTTGTTTGTTCCTCCCCCAATGTCGAGGAAAATCCTGTTCACCTCAGTTTACTTTTACAGCAATACCTCAAGGGAATAAAATCGGAAAATCAAATTCCTAAAAACACTCACAATTTGTGAGCGAAATTTAAAGTTCTCCTTTGAATGACGTTTTACCTCCTGAGAAGCGGCAAAAAAAAAAAAAAAAACCGAAACACGAAACTTTTGTACAAACTTCATCATAATTCAATTGACGTTGACGTTATAAAACAATTCTGTACCCACAAAGGCCATTTGAAAGGTCGATCATTGCAAAGCAAATGTACAACTACTACTAAGCCAACCTTCTCTGTAAGTCCTTTTAAGTCTCAAACAGAGAGCTCGGCCAGCAGGAGCACAACGCCGAAGCACGTAAAAGTCCGGCAAAGGGTTGTGTGCAGTCCATCGAGTGACCTTTGCAGTCCCGCAATGAGATTTTATTCTTCTTTCGTTTTTTTTTTTGAGCTTTTCCATTCACTACCAAGTGCCGTCGTTTCCTTCGTTTTTCACTTCAATTATTATTTGTCATTGCAATGCTATTAATTGAAGTTGACAGTTTTTGAGTTGGTTCGCTTTTTTATTTTTTGCTTTTTCGGTGCGCCCGCTTGGTGCAAAGAAGAAAGTTATGATTCTTGGAGAGATTCAAGCGTGCACTTAATCGACCCAAATTTAAATTCTTTCCTTGAAATGAAAAATAGTCCTTCCGCTCCAAGTTTTCCTTTGTATTTGCTTGCAGCTTGCAAAGGATTTCAAAAATGTTTTTTTTTTCCCTATTTTTATCTGCATTTTTCTCGTTCCTTTTTTCGCGAATTCCCTGCTCTTTCATTTAACTTTCCTGCAGTGCCCAAGTTGAATTAAAGTTTTTTTTTTTAGTTTGACGAAGGGGGTTCGGATGGAGGTTGGGGCGGATTTTCGTGTATACTCACAGTAGACCGGAAAAGAGGTTTAATACTCTCGACTCGTATCTATCCAATTATTTTCATCGATATTACTTTTTGCCGAAGCTCCTGCGGCATCTAGGTGATTGTTTTAACCCCTTGGGATGGATAACTAACGGCAACCATTAAGGAAGCAGTTATTAACCCATTTCAGTGCTAAAGCAATTCAGGGACTTGCAGTAAATCAATAGCAGAAGGCACTTCCATCGACAGGGGATGTAGACAAAGACCTCGAAGGATGAACACCTCGGGAGCAGATGAAAAATGAAAGCTCTTGGCAAATAGTGGGGTCAATGCGGTTGGCTGTGTGTGGGTGCAATTGGAACTGAAGTTTATTCGCAGCTCATAACCCTTGCGATAATTGAGGATCAATTTATCAATGGTTTCCTGGCGCGCATATCTTTTCGCTTCACAGTCAGTGGGCAATGTTTATTGTGGCTTTTGGTTGAAACGGTGTTTTCTTTGGTGGAAGAATGATGGAGCGTAAACCGCATGTTGTGGTGTCCTGAAACGTAAACAATGCTGAACCCCTGCTCGTCCTCCGATTAATTCCAATAAATTGAAGAAGTTTTATTGCGCCAATGGAAAAATCTTAAATGGTCTTGAAATATTGAATTTACAGCAGAAAATTGTGACTTTTCCTTGTGGAGTCATAGAAATTTGCAGGTGAGATGGATGAATGCGTTGTCGGATTTTCACAGGGTGACAATGTTTACGGTTGTAAGCGACAGTGGCCGCCGTGGCGTAGTGGGCAGAGTGCGACGCTCACACGCAGCCTTCTGTCTAGGTTTGATTCCCGGCTGAACACCGAGAATTTTTCCCGGCTCCACCTCTTTCGAGCTGCTGACAACACCCAAAGAGTAATAACTGTCTAAGAAAGCTTCTCAAACTTCGCCGTTCGGAGTCAGCAAGAAACCTACACTCAGTGACAGAAGCTACGAGTCGAATCCTCAATCATCTGTTCAGGTTTTCGAGCAATTCGGAGCCGTTCGGAGTCGGCAAAAGACTGTAGGTGCCTACTACTCGTGAAAGAACAGAAGCGCGCACAACGCGAGTAGTTGATAAGCAAGCTAGTCCCTAGTCCTCCTGTGGACTGTCGCGCCAACAATTATTATCATTATTATCGCGGGTAGATTCGAGGTCAATGTACCGTGCCGACTTTTCTAGTTTTTGTTCACCCCGTGCTAGGCAAGGCGTTAAAGGGACTATTCTGGCTCAGTGTGAAGCTGCATTCTCAAGCGGGCGCTGGGGCCCAGGGACCGAAAGAGGTTTTTGGAAAACCTCGCAACAAGCCAAGTTGGGGTGATTGTCCCTCAAGCATGATCTTAACTTAATGCTTGGGTAAGGCATTTAGTTTTGCGATATCTACTCCCTTTGGTAAAATGGACTACCTAATATAAGCCGTTAAGGCACGTCATCACGTAAAACAAAATACCACATCTGCACAGACTCCACAGTTCGTAAGCTAATCTTCTTCTTCAAATATCATCAGCGCAAGCCGGGACTAAAATTGATAATTAAACCAAAGGCTCCTCCATTTACCCTTCAGATTGTCCCGGGTTCTGGCTCATAAAACAGGATATGAGGTGAGACTTCTTCTTCTTCTTCGGATGGCGCTACAGTCCGGGGTGGACCTGGGCCTCAACCAACATGCCTCTCCAGCTAGCACGATCTCTTGCCAGCTGTCTCCAATTGCGCAGTCCAAGATGGTTGAGGTCCTTTTCCACTTGTGTGCGCCATCTCAGTCTAGGACGTCCTCTGTTGCGTTGTCCCTGTGGTTCAGATTCGAAAACTCTTCGAGCCGGAGCAGTGCTGTCCATGCGCTCTACATGGCCTAGCCACCTTAAGCGTTGTATCCGTAGACGCTTGACTAGGCTTATGCCGCCGTACAGCCCATACAGTTCGTGGTTGAATCTACTCCTCCAGATGCCATCAACGCAAACAGGACCAAAAATCGCTCTACATTCTCTCAAAGAGACCAATGGCTTCCTCATCCGCTTTTAGTAGCGTCCAGGTTTCTGCGCCGTAACGCAGGACTGGGATGATCAAGGTGTTGTACAAAGTCACTTTGGTCGTTCGGGAGAGGGCTTTATTACTCAATTGCCTCTTGAGCCCAAAGAAACAGCGATTGGCAAGAGTGATTCTGCGCTTGATTTCGGTACTGATGTTGTTGTCCCTATTCACCGCGGAGCCGAGATAGACGAAGTAAGACTTGCTGGATTATAAACCAGTGAACTCCCCCATTTGTAATGGAATAAAAATACAAAACACTTTAGTTTACTTTACAACTTTGTTTTCACTGGCACACGTCTAATTCCTCTGACTGTTCACAAACGAATAAATCGTTCTCTCCTATTCCTATCTGGTATGTAGTTCCTTTACATTTTCGCTGTTGTTATTTTTCTAAGAAAAGCGTTTGAATCCAGAGCATATTACGATTGATATTTGAAATATGAGCAGTTGAATTTCAGGGCCTACTACACATTGGAGGCTTGGTAAATTCTTTTCATTAGTTTCTTTTGCTTTCTTTTTCTCAAGCAGCAGAGTCCAGTCAGAAATGTAAACACATTCTGGGTGTACCTGATACATCTGCATGGTAAACAGAAACCTGTAAAATATTTAAAATACTTTTTGGTCACTGAGTCGATAGTGAGTAAGCAACAAACTGATTAAAAGTGCATATGCCAGGTATACCGGTATGAAGTGAGCGTCAAGATACAAATGTCTTGATAGGGAACGTTTGATGTGAACGAGCCCTTATTTTTACTTTTGTTTATTTGCTATGACATCTGTGAAAAATATTAAGTATACATCAAGCCACTGAACAGACAACATCATATTGTTTCATCGTGTTGAAAATGTCGAATTTTGTACCAGAAAGTGATGATTTGCGGAAAGCATTAATTTTTTGTTTTCATTTGAAGAAAAGTGCTGCATAGTCGCATCGATTGCTTGTCGAGGCACGTGGTGATCATGCTCTAACAGAAGCAACATGCAAAAGATGGTTTTAACGGTTCAGAAATAGTGATTTTGATGTGAGAAATGAAGAACGTGGGAGACCACCAAAAAAGTTTGAAGACGCCGAATTGCAAACGATATTGGATGGAGATGACACTTTGAGTCAAAAGCAAATTGCAGCAATGTTCAGTGTTGCACAACAAACAATTTCTGATCGTTAAAAAGCTATGGGAAAGATCCAAAAGTGTGGAAACTGGGTGCCACATGAATTAAATGTAAGACAGATGGAAAGCCGAAAAAACACTTGGGAAGTTTTGCTTCAAAGACACGAAAGAAAATCGGTTTTGCATCGGATTGTTACTGGCGACAAAAACCTAAACGGAAAAAATCATGGATTAATCTGGGACAACCATCAACATCGACTGTAAAACCAGATCGATTCGGCAAGAAGACAATGCTGTGCGTTTGGTGGGACCAGAAAGGTGTGCTGTACCACGAGCTCCTAAAACCTACTGAAACCGTTAATACTGATCGCTACCGACAACAGAAAAGTTTGAAGACCCCGAGTTGTAACAGATATTGGATGGAGATGACACTTTGTGGCCTTGATGTCACACTCTGCGACGCCTGTGGAGAAGGTGAAGACACTTCGGAGCACTTTCTTTGTCAGTGTCCTGCCTTCGCTCGTATCAGGTGGCGGTTATTTGGCGCTGATGTGGTGGGAATTGGAAACCTAAGTTCTATATCACAGAAGCGCATCTTGGTTTTTCTTTTACATTTAATGAAGGTTACTGCCTGGTAGTACAATGGACCAGTATTTGAGTCTAAGTGCTCCAGTGTAGTTGATCCCAACCTCCAACAAAAAAAAAAAAAAAAAAAAATGGCAGCAATGTTAAATGTTGTACAACAAACAATTTCTGACCGTTTAAAAGCTATGGGACGGATCCAAAAGTGTGAAAAAAAAACACTTGTGAAATTTTGCTTAGAGACACGAAAGAAAATCGGTTTTGCATCGGATTGTTACTGGCGATGAAAAATGAATTTATTTTAAAAATCCTAAATGGATAATATCATGGGTTAATCTGGGACAACCATCAACATCGATTGCAAAACCAGATCGATTCGGCAAGAAGACAATGCTGTGTGTTTGGTGGGACCAGGAAGGTGTGCTGTACCGCGAGCTCCTAAAACCTGGTGATCGCTACCGACCACAAATGATCAATTTGAATCATGCATTGATCGAGAAACGATCAGAATGGGCCAGAAGACACGGCAAGGTAATTTTGCTCCATGACAATGCACCTGCACACAAATCAAAACCGGTTCAGGATACAATCAAAACACTTGGCTGGGAGCAGCTACCCCACCCGCCGCATTCACCAGACTTGGCTCTATTTGTTTTCATCGATGGGACACGCATTGGCTGAGCAGCACTTTGATTCCTACGAGGAGGTCGAAAATTAGGTGTCTGATTGGTTTGCTTTAAAAGACGAACAATTTTATTGGCGTGTGTTAGGATCAATAAAAGAATATTCAAGCGGACAAAACATTCTTGTTTATTCGATGATAAAATTTGTGGACTGTATAACACGAAAAATACTGCACACTAAAAATACTACACAAAATGTTGCACAAAATATGCTCCTGGCTGCTCTCGCTGGAAGTAAAATCTGGAGTGAGGAAATTTGATTTCCTAATAACCACCAAACGTCGGTATACATGATGCACACAAAAAATTTACCGATGATCAGTCCCGCTAGGTTGTCGCGCTGGTGAACGGGATGATCAGATGTTTTACTCGTCTTCTTTCGGTGATTCTTCTTTGCGCAGCACAAAAGGGTTGGCTCGCCGTCGTTGCTCTGCACGTGCTGATTTCTAGCACATAGACATGTTATGATGCCGTTGCTCGCTGCTCGTGCTCATTTTATGATGCGTGTGACCGTGGCTCTATATTGTTTGCTTAGGATGTGTTTTGGTGTGGGGTGATGTGCGTTTATGACAGCCGTTAGGTCGATCGGCTGCGATGTCGATATCATGCCATGGATGATTCAAACAGCGTGGTATTCACAAATTGCCAGAAAGGTGGTCAAAATGTGTAGAAAACAATGGATAATACTTTGAATAAAATGTTTTTACTTTCCCATTAATAATTAGTGTTTTATTTTCAAAAAAAACCTCATTTCACACCGGTATACCTGGTAAATCTGACAAAAGCCGCCTTTATTGCAATCAAAAAAACCAAGAAAAACCTCGGCTTTCAAAAATGTGGGTTTTCATATTTTTCATTTTAGTTCCGCACCAGCTGGAAAGAGCCACCGAATAGCAAATATTTCAATTCAACCGGTCCTGTGAAAAGGTGAGTAATTCAGAGAGCTCAGCGGATTAAAGTGCAATTTGTGTTTTTTGTGATTGCGTTCTTTTTTTTTTTCAGTTAAAACCAAACAAGTGTCACCTTACGGTTACATGCGTTAACACATCAACGATATCTACGAGAGAAATTGTGTTGAATTCCCTTGTGTGGCTGCCACTGCAATAAGCTGGGAATTATGTGCTGCAGCACGTGCTGATGGAGATATTTTTCACAGATTGCTGACAATGCAAGTCGCTAGTCCAGAGTAGGGATTTGTTTTGTTTGTGAAATGACAGATATTCTTTTTGATGAGTTTATTTGCAAATGATCGCTGTGAGTATGAATTAATTATTTCATTGTCGATCGTCAGTAGAAGACAGGTCCTTGGGGAGGGAAAGAAGTAGTCTGTAATCTGATTATGTTGTTTTATGTCATTTTAGTACAGTTTTGATATTGAAAGGGAAGGAAAGAAAAATAAAATTCACTTTCTCTGTGAAAGGTATTCAGTTTTGAGTCTTTGATCCTCTGAATATTCAATCTAGGCAGCAGAAACTTCAATCTAGACAGCAGAAAACGTAGTAGAGCAAGTCTTCTACCTCGACTCCACAGTAAATAGGGACAACAACATTTGTGCCGAAATCAAACGGAGAATCAGACTTTTTCCTTTGGGCTCAAGAGGCGGTTTAAGAAAGAAGCCCTCTCTCGAAGAAGTAAGCTCACTTTTTGGAACATCTTGAACATGCTATCGCGGAAAGCTGGACATTACTAAAAGCGGGTGAGGAAGCCCTTTGTCTTGTCAAGAGAAAAGTTTTCTGTGCGATTTTTGGTCCTGTTTGCGTTGCTGGCATCTGGAGGAAGAGATTCAAGGACAAACTCTATGGGCTGTACAGCGACATGGGCCTGGCCAAGTGTCTTCGGATACAATGCTTAAGATGGCTAGGCCATGTAGAGCGTATTGATATCATTGCGCCGGCCGGAAAAGTCTTCAAATCCCAGCCATTAGGACCAGCCAACAGATGACTATATACTAGTACTAGGTGGCGCACACAAGTGGAGGAGGACCTTAGCCAACTTAGAGTGCGCAACTGGAAGCAGCTGGCGAGAGATCGTGTTTGCTGGAGAGCCATGTTGTTTGAGGAGCAGGTCCATCCTGGACTGTAGCGCCATCCGAACAAGAAGAAGAAGATGGCGCACACAAGTGGAGAAGACCTCAGCCAACTTAGAGTGCGCAGCTGGAAGCAGCTGGTGAAAGATCGTGGCTGCTGGAGAGTCATGTTGTTTGAGGAGCAGGTCCATCCTGGACTGTAGCGCCATCCGAAGAAGAAGAAGAAGATGGGGCACACAAGTGGAGGAAGACCTCAGCCAACTTAGAGTGCGCAACTGGAAGCAGCTGGTGAAAGATCGTGACTGCTGGAGAGTCATGTTGTTTGAGGAGCAGGTCCATCCTGGACTGTAGCGCCATCCGAAGAAGAAGAAGAAGATGGCGCACACAAGTGGAGGAAGACCTCAGCCAACTTAGAGTGCGCAACTGGAAGCAGCTGGCGAGAGATCGTGCTTGCTGGAGAGCCATGTTGTTTGAGGCCCAGATCCATCCTGGACTGTAGCACCACAAAACAAAGAATAAGAAAAGAGCTGATACATTAAGCATTTAAAAAGATCTTTGTGTATGCTGCGGTCTCCCATTCTGAAGAATAATCAAAGGAGTCCAACAATTTCGAGACTGTGTATCTCACAGTCTAATTGCAACACAAAGGATCTGTTGAGTTATAATCTGTTGCAATGAAATCGGGCAACCGTCTGCTTGGAAAAGAAAACTGGACTTTATTATATAAGATTGGATGAATTCAGTGAAACACTTAAGTTTATACCAAATAGATAATAGTTGGAAGTGGCATTACCAAAAGCAATATGTTCAAATTAATAGAAATTAATAGAAATATAAATGAATAGATTATTCGTTAGTTTTCAACAGGACCTCTTGGTACTTTTCAAGATCATCATAGAAACATGCATTCTTTCGTTCAGACCAGTGGCGAAGTAGCACCCAAAGCAGTGAACTCCTTTCATTCAATGTGATACAAAGAAAGTAAGAACTGTTCGATTGGTTGAATGAGCAAGGTGTACGAAAAGAAGTACAAAACCTTCGTAGTACTAAAGTATGTGTCACTTGGAAAAGAAAAATGTGTTCCACGGCTTTAATTATACAATGTCCCACACTTTTAATGTTTAGCCTCAAGGCGTGCTGCATTCTCTAGATCCGGTATGCACTGTTTTTTTTTTTTAAATCTGCAAAAATCACTCGCCAAGTATATATTTGAGTGGTCGCCGTGGCGTAGTGGGTAGTGTGCGACGCTCACAAGCCGAAGGGTCTAGGTTTGACTCCCAGCTCAACAACAATTTCTCAAATTTTCACGGTACCACCTCTATCGAGCTGCTGACAACACTCAAAGAGTAGTTCGGAGTCAGCAAAAAACTGTAGGTCCCTTCTACTCGTAAGAGAACAGTAGCGCGCAAAACACGAGTAGTTGATGAACAAGCTAGGCCCTGGTCCCCCTTTGGACTGTAGCGCCAAAAATTATTTATTATTAAGTATATATTTGAAATGGCTGAAGAAGTAATTCCTGTGACGGAGCAAAAGATTGAAGCACCGCAAATTATTAGGGGACTTAATCTTGAAACAATAAATTTCAAAAGAGAGTGAAAGCGTTTTCATAAGGTTCGCTTTAGTTTGAAATCAAACTAATTAAGAAAATAAAATTAAATTGCCTTTGCATGGCCACCATGGACGCGTTTACAGAAGTTCAGCATTCAAACCCAATTTTCGCCTTAATTGCCCGCGATTTCATCTATTTCACATTCAATGTTGACTCCTTCTTGAAACAGTGAACCCAAAAAAACATGGGACACAAATTCAAATTCAGCTTGAAATATTTTTTAGTATATTGAATCGAAATAAATTGCATATGAAACTGCCGTTTAAAACGGTTCCATTTATCCAAACACATTTATTATTAATTTTTTAGTTTAAGCAACATAAGGTTTAAATCAACCAACTTGGAGTGCGCAATTGGAGACAGGTGGCAAGAGATCGTGCTAGCTTTAGAGGCATGTTGGTTGAGGCCCAGGTCCACCCCGGACTGTAGCGCTACCCAAAGTAGAAGAAGAAGAAGGCAAGATAAAAGGAAAAGCTTGATGTTTGGGTGCCGCATGATGTGACGCAAAAAAAACATCTGGACCTAATCAACGCCTGCGATATGTTGTTGAAGCGGAACGAACTCGACCCATATTTAAGCGGATGGTGACTGGCGGCGAAAAATGGATCACATACGAAAATGTCAAGCGAAAGCGGTTGCGGTTGAAAGCCGGCGAATCATCCCAAACAGTGACCAAGCCGGGATTGACAACCAGGATGGTTTTGCTGTGTATTTGGTGGGATCGGAAGGGAATCATCCACTATGAGGTGCTCCCATACGGCCAGACGCTTAATTCTACCATCAACTGCGAACAACTGTACGGCTTAAAGCAGGAGATCGACCAGAAGCGTCCAGAATTGGCCAACAGGAAGGGTGTGGTGCTCCACCAGTACAACGCCAGACCACACACTTCGTTGATGTCTCGTCAGAAGCTACGGGTGCTCGGATGGGAGATTATATCGCATCCACCATATAGCCTGGACATAGCGCCAAGTCACTACCACTTCATTCTGTCCATGGCGAACGCCCTTGGTGGTGTTAAGTTGAACTCAAAAGAGGCTTGTGAAAAGTGTCTGTCCGAGTTCTTCGTAAATAAGGAGGGGGCTTCTACGAGGGGGGTATTATGATGTTGCCATCTAGATGGAAGCTGATTATCGAACAAAGCGGCGCATATTTGAACTAAATCTGGTCACTGTTTACACTGTTCACACTTTTATGAACCATTGAATGAGGAGTAGAAAAGCGGAAGAGAGATATTCTACAACCATAATAATAATAAGTTTATTAATGTGCATTAGAAAGATGATAAGCTTATTGGACGTTTATTAAATAGCCACCGCAAAAGATGTAAATTCTCGAATGATCATGTCACGCGAATACAATATGACAGTGTAGTCAGATATTTTCCAAACCCTTTTAATATTTTGGCTACAAAATCCTGCTTTCAGGAGGTTCTTAAATATTGGATTCGGAATCGAGGGCCCGTATTATTCGTTCTGTGCTCTGCTTTGATATTCATGTAGCGCCACAAGAAGAAGAAGAAGTTAAGGTTTAAATCAAAAATAGTACAAGTTCATTGGCCAAAAACTAACTGGGACACTTGTTTTCCAAGACCAGAAATAATGTACCGTTGCTTTTATATCTTTATCTTTGATCAAAGATTACCACCTCCGCTATTCTATGAAGTTGTTTACAATTGCATACTTATGTTATTAAATTTTGTTGTTGAAAAAATGGAAAATAAACAGACGTCATGTGATATGGAAGCTTTAATAATTGATTTGTAGTGGAATAAAATCAAAAAGAGTAATTTATTTTTGTACGTCACTGTTCTTAACGAAAATACCCCAACTACTATCCCGCAAATGTATCGGTTCTACTGATCGGATGATCTATCCGAAAAGTCTCCACTTCTGAACAAAAGATGTTGCTAAATGTAACCCTAGAAGAAATCAGCCTATTAAAAAAGAAGAGTTAGTACAGTGCGGACGTGTGTTGTTTTTTCTAAGGCTCATCGGAATCCCTACAATTTTTCAGAAGTGGGATAAAGTATCAGCAACGAAAGTCAATCTATTGTTTTTCATCGCGTTTGTGAAAATCGGAAAATTAACGCCAGTGTTCGGAAAAACACAAATTATCGCAATGGAAGAATGGACAACTTTTTCAGATTCGGCAACTGTGCTAAAGTTGAAAGAAGTGCTAAGATTGTTGAAAGTGCAAACGTCCGGAACCAAGGCAGAGTTAAAGATTCGAGCAAATGAAGCGGTAAAAGACTTAGCAGAAGACGACATTCGGAAATTAATTCAAGATGCCTCAAGCGGTCGAGAAAATGGGATAGATGAGTCCCATCTTACAGAAGAACAATCGTCTGCATCTGGGAGTGGCTTAAACTGTTCAGGGGAGGAAGAGCTGGACGAAGAACTAGAAAAACTGCAAAGGATTCTAAGAAAGAAGAAAGAAATTGCTGAACTAAGGCGGCAACTTCGAGAACTTCAAGTAGAGGAGCCTTCCAGTTCGAGATCTACAGTACCGTGCAGCTTTAAAGATATCGAAGACTCCATCAGCGTTTTTAGTGGAGATGATAATTTCCCAGTGGATCGATGGATGGAACAGTTTGAAGAATGTGCAGAAATGATTCAGCTGGATGATAGAGCTAGATTCATTTATTGTAAGAGACTTCTCACAGGAACAGCCAAGTTGTTTGTGCGTACGATCAATCCTAAAAACTGGGCGGAACTTAAAACATCTTTAAAAAGCGAATTCCGAAAGATTGTATCGAAATCGGACATATTTAATCAACTTCGTGAACGAAAGAAACATCGTGATGAAAGTACTCAACAATACTTATTGCACATGCAAGAAATAGCATCACACGGGGAAGTTGACGAAGAGGACATAATCCAGTTTGTGATAAAAGGGATAATGGACACAGAGGTAAATAAAACAATATTGTATAGTGCGAATAATATAAGTGAATTGAAGACGGCCTTACGAAAATATGAAAAACAAAAATATAATACGCGAAGTGCCTACCAAAATAAAATGTCCAATGTTATTGCACCACCTAAGACACGAACCAAACCATCAGAGGAAGTTACCACAAAAGATCATAATACTCACCACACCAAAAATGCAACGAAAGTTCTAACCTGTTTCAAATGCGGTAAGCGCGGACACATTTCAACGCAGTGTGGGCAACAAAATCCAGTGTTGACTCTAGATGATACCAACTGCAGTCTCCAAGAATGTAAACAAACCAAATTGGAAACGTCAAAATTAGTAAACACTCAAAAACAAGAATCAAAATCTACCAACGACTTCGAAATATTTATCAAGTTTTTATGGAAATATAATCAAATGGAGAGCTCAGTTTCAATTTTGGCGCTGTTAGACTCGGGGAGCCCAATCAGTTTCATCCAGGAACAGTTTTTACCAAAGTTTTTACTATCAACACTCAGAAAGACGGAGTCAAAATATTTTGGTGTCAACTCAAGTCCACTGAATATATTGGGAAGTATTAGTAGTTGTGTAATTTATGAAAATAATTTTGTTAATTTGCAATTGATTGTTGTTGAAAATTTTTCAATGAACTATCCTGTTGTACTAGGTAGAGACTTCTTCAAGGAGACGGGTCTGGCACTTCAAAGGAAAATAGAATACAAGGTCAACGCGAGTCAAGATCTTCTCAGAACGTGTGACGATCATCTTCAATCTTCGAAAAATCCTAAAGAAAGCGCCGACACAGATATTGATCAAGAATTCTTAAGCCAAATTTTCAACATCGATAGTAGCGTGTTGACAGGTGAGTTAGAGATAAGTGTAAATAGTGCATTATCAGATGATATCAAGAAAAAAGTAAAGTCAATTGTTACTCCGGCATTTTATTCAAGTAATGATAAAAAATTTGAAGAATCAGATTTTAAAATGAAGATTTCGCTATCTAAAGATATGCCTTTTTATTGTCCACCAAGAAGACTCCCTTATGTACATAAGTTGGAGCTACAAACAATTTTAGATGGATTGATGAAGCAGGGAATAATTCGCGAATCAAATTCTCCGTATGTTTCACCAATTGTATTGGTTCAAAAAAGAACAAAGAGTTAAGGCTCTGCGTTGATTTCCGAGAATTAAACAAAATTACTTTGCGCGATAACTATCCGTTACCGATTATTGAAGATCACATAGACTGCCTCAGAAACAAAAAG
The DNA here is from genome assembly GCA_955652365.1 of Eristalinus aeneus. NCBI lineage: Eukaryota > Metazoa > Arthropoda > Insecta > Diptera > Syrphidae > Eristalinus > Eristalinus aeneus. Next base: position 26,466,043 of record OY019130.1, on the reverse strand, counting down.
TATTTTACCACGTTGGATTTGAAAAACGGTTTTCACCACGTTCAATTGTCTGAAGAATCAAAGAAATTTACCTCCTTTATAACCCCTTTGGGACAATATGAGTATAATAGAATGCCGTTTGGGCTGAAAAATGCCCCATCAGTTTTTGAAAGGTACATGAAACATGTTTTCGGAAGCATGATTTCGACCGGAAGAATTCTCACGTATCTACATGACATTCTCATTGCTACAGAAACTGTTGAAGATCATTTAGAAATTCTAAAGGATGTGGTAGATATTATCGTTAACAAGGGTTTACACTTAAGATTCGATAAATGTACTTTTCTCCAACGCGAAATAGTATATTTAGGGTACAGAATTACGGAAAATTCAATTCGGCCGAACGAAACTAACTTAAAGGCAATCCAAAACTTTCCAATACCTTCCAATACCAAAGACGTGCAAAGTTTTTTAGGTCTTTGTTCATATTTCCGCAAATTCATTAAGAATTTTGCAAGTGTGGCAAAACCTCTATATGATCTTTTGAGAGGCAATAAACCATTCATTTTTGGTGCCAATGAAATGGAGACATTCGAGTGCTTGAAGGATAAGTTAGTTGCATCACCGGTGCTGGCAATATATAGTCCGCACATCATCATGTCAGAATTAGAAATAGGTGAAAGTCCATATTATGAAATGATTGACGGTTTAATCTATCGAAAGTGCAATGGTCAAGTTCGGTTTTATGTGCCATCTCACATGGAAGAGCAGGTGATACGAACTCACCATGAAGCAATGTGTCATTTAGGAGTTGAGAAATGCTTCGAGTATTTATCGAGAACGTATTGGTTCCCCAAAATGAAGAATCAAATAAAAAGTTACATAAGTAAATGTTTAAAGTGTATCTATTTTTCACCACAGTCGGGAAAAACAGAGGGGTCTCTGCATCCCATTCCGAAAGGAAATGTTCCGTTTGATGTGCTACATGTTGATCATCTGGGACCACTACCAAACTCCATCCAACTCCTCCAGCATGTTTTCGTTGTTGTGGATGGCTTCACAAAATTCATAAAGCTTTACCCGGTCAAGACGACACAAAGCAAAGAAGCCATAGAGTGCTTGCAGTCATTTTTTGAAAATTATTCAAGACCGAATAAGTTAGTGTCAGATCGTGGTACATGCTTTACTTCCAAAGAGTTTTCTAGTTTTCTACTAGATAATGATATAAAACAAATAAAGGTGGCGACAAATTCACCTCAATCAAATGGTCAGGTTGAGCGCATGAATCGTATGGTGGTCCCAATGTTGGCTAAAGAATGCGAGTCAGATACGACAAGTGGCTGGGACAAGCGGTTAGTTAAGATAGAATTCGCACTCAACAACACCGTAAATAGGAGCACTGGTTTCTCGCCTAGCGTTCTTCTATTTGGAAGAAATCAGAAGGGTGAACTTTGCGATCGGGTAAGAGAATTTTTTGAATCTTGTTTGGAACGTGATCCGTATGATCTCAACGAGCTGAGAGTCAAAGCTAGTGAAACCATCCAAAAGAACAAAGCAGACAATAAACTTTATTATGACGGTCGTCACAAAAAGCCTAGGAAGTACCAAAAAGGGGACTATGTGATGATTAAAAATGTCGTTACTACACCAGGAATTAATAAAAAACTACTCGCCAAATACCGTGGTCCGTACGAAATTAAAAAAGTTTTATCTAATGACCGGTACGTGATTGGGGATATAGAGGGCCTTCAGCTAACTCGTTTGCCTTATAAAGGCATATCAGCTCCCGCCAATACGCGACCATATAACGTAGGATTTAAGCATTCCACAGGTAACGATGTTGAGATGGCCGAAGGACGTTCTGAGGATGTTGATTCGTTGGACCGAATAGAAGTTTGATATATATGTACTTTTTTATCGATTGTCTAATCACTTTTTCTTTCAGAACCAAAAGAATCCAGACCTGCTTCTTAAATGTTTCTCGCTTTAGTTCCTTAAACTTCGCATAATATATTAAATTTACTATTTTTAAATTTAATTGTGAATTGAACTGTGAATTTTTTTATTTTTTGTACTTTTAGAATTACTACCTCAATTTGTTACATTTCATGCCAATTATAAAATACATTTACTTAATTAAGAGGAGACAATGTAATCGGGGCGATTATGCGATCAGGATGGCCGAACTGTAGTGGAATAAAATCAAAAAGAGTAATTTATTTTTGTACGTCACTGTTCTTAACGAAAATACCCCAACTACTATCCCGCAAATGTATCGGTTCTACTGATCGGATGATCTATCCGAAAAGTCTCCACTTCTGAACAAAAGATGTTGCTAAATGTAACCCTAGAAGAAATCAGCCTATTAAAAAAGAAGAGTTAGTACAGTGCGGACGTGTGTTGTTTTTTCTAAGGCTCATCGGAATCCCTACAGATTATTATAAACAAAATTATAGCACTCGCGAAATCTCTTCAGTCGTTAACAAACCTAAATCAACAGTCTTAAATATTTTAAAGTCTTTTAAAATAACGGTTTTCTTCATCTCGTTTCGGGAAGTGGAAGGTCTTCCATGTTTTTTACGGAACAAAGTAAACGAAGAACTATAAGGGTGGTCAATAGAAACCCGAAGGAGTCAGCTGTGGAAATTGTCAAAACTTTGGAGAAAGAAAAAATTGCAGAAGTTCATCCGCAAAAAGTGCGCAATTTTGTACATAAAAATGATCTAAAAGCCCGCACACCTCGCAAAAAGCCAGCCTTATCAGAAAAAAACATAAAAAAGCGACTGGAGTATGCCAAGGAGTACGTGCAGAAGACGGATGAGTTCTGGAATCAAGTAATTTTTTATGACGAATCAAAATTTAACATTTTCGGTAGTGATGGTCGGCGCTTTGTGTGGAGGAATATCGGAACTGCTTTGGGTCCCAAAAATGTCACTTCAACAGTTGAGCACGGTGGTGGGAACATAGTGGTTTGGGGTTCAATTACAGGAAACGGAGTTGGTTCTCTTCATGTAATTGAAGGAAATTTAACAAAGTTTGGGTACACTGATATCCTTAAACGTTCTATCCCCGAAATCAAAGAAAAATTGTGACTACCGCCGGGTGTAATGCTGTTGCATGATAATGATCCAAAGCACACAGCCAGTATAACAAAAGATTTAGAACATAAAAAAAGTGTTGACGCATACCCCCAAAGTCCGGATGTTAATCCCATAAAGCCCCTTTGGGCTGTTTTAGAAAAGGAAGTTCGAAAAAGAACCATTTGTGCCAGAGAAGTGTTAAGGACAGCATTGTGTGAAGAATAGCAAACAATTCTATCGGCTGTAACAAAAAACCTGGTCGGATCGATGAACGGAAGATTGCAGGAAGTTATAAAAGCAAAAGGACAACACAAAAAATATAAGTATTTTAATTTTTTGTAATTGTCCCAATTTTTTCTGGTCGATAAATTTGCACTATTTTTGATTTAAGCCTTCAGTTGGTAAAATTAAGAAATCAACAATAAATGTATTTGGCTTATTAAACTATTATTATTAAACTGCAGTTTCATATGCAATATATTTCGTTTTAATTTATTAAACAATGGCTGAGATACTTCAAGCTGAATTTAAAGGTAATAAGTGTCCCATTTTTTTTTTGATTCACTGTTCATCAACGCCTTCACGTTGTAGTATTTATTTCGCATAAAACAGTATTTTTTCGTAATGTAACAGTGCTTTGTATATTAAGTCCAGACTACTGTCTGGTCAAAAACGCATATTTTGCAGCCAGGAATAAGCCTTCTTGGTGAATATAACCCTTGAAAGGCAACGGAGATTATTGTCTCCTCTATATGAACGAATAGAGGCTTTCGTTGCTCGCCAAATTGTCATTTTTATCCTTTTTGGATGAGGGTGTGTCTTTGTACAGATCTCTATTTGTTTCCATACAAAATGTACTTTTTGCAATTTGAGCAAAACATGTGACTGCAAACATTTTATGACGAGCGTTCCCCAATTCAGTGGCCGCCGTGGCGTAGTGGGTAGGGTGCGACGCTCACACACAGAAGGGACTAGGTTCGATTCTCTGCTGAACGCCTCGAATTTTTTACGGCACCACCTCTTTTGAGCTGCTGACAACACTCAAAGAGTAAGCTGTCTAAGAAAGCTTCTCAAACTCCGCCATTCGGAGTCGATAAAAAACTGTTGGTCCCTTCTACTCGTGAGAGAACAGTAGCGCCCATAACACGAGTAGTTGATGAGCAAGCTAGGCCCTGGTCCCCCTGTGGACTGTTGCACCAACAATTATTATAAACCAAGTCTTGTCCAGAAAGCTGTCGAAGATTTGGCACAATAAAGCAAGTTATCGGTCTTCCAGGTCGCTTGTTCTTAAGCCGCAGTACCTTGGTACAGACGCGTTGTTTTTTTTACACATTTGTAACCCCTTGCAGGAAGTTCTACATTGTTTTCCAAAGTACGCCACTACTAACTTTAACTACGAGACAAAATTAAGGTAGTTACCAAGCGGAAATAGTAGTTTTTTGATAACACAAAGAACCATGTTGACTACTTCTTTCACTTGCATAACCGAGTGATTCTTGCCGGTTTATTGAATGTCTGAAAGCCTCAACTCACATCTTAAGGGGTCTTACCGATGGTCTTATTGACGACCGTTATGCAACGAAAAAGGAAAATATCCAAACGCCCTTGTCAATGCGGATATTAAAAGCGATTCGTGGGAAAACAAAACTCTGAGCCGTCGTACAAAGTTCGACAGCACACTGTGTTGCGCTACCTACGAGGATTTGACTACTGTAGCAATATCAAGTAGTCCACGGATATGAATGTGGGCCCTAAGCTCGGGGCAGAAAATGAGATGTTTGTGTGCTGAAGTCAGTTCTTATGGGGAGTGCAATATAAACTTTGCAGCCCAAGTGCACTTTCGTTTTCCTGTTTCAAGGTGCAGGAAATGAACACTTCAGCGCATCACTCTATGAATATGAAGACGTTTTATCAAAAATGTATTTATTTTGCAATAATTTTGCGAGTCAGTTACCGTTGTCTTTGGTTGCTTCGCTGAACAAAGTCTGCATCGGATTTCGAAATGTTCTCACGACATGGAGATGTAAGGTAGTTTCCGTTTGCTTACTCCACCGTATCGGAGAAGTGAGGTAGGTGGCACCAACTACCCCTACAACACAAAACATGTTTGTTGTTAAAGCTGTTTGATTGCACTGTTGTACGGTTTGTTCGTGAAAGGTTGATTAATGTCAGAGTGAAACTAGGAATTGAAGGACCTAAAAGAAGAAGTAGTAGGATAAGACAGTTTTGCAAAGACGGAACAAAGGTGATGAATGGCTCCTGTGAGATAAGGACATATTAGGTGTGTTCCACTACTTTCTATACTAACCTCTGAAGCCTGTCAGCTGTTAAGGAATGACTGTATAGCTCTCTTAGAAAGAGAGAAAGTACGGGAACGCATCTAAGATAAATGTGTAAAGTATGTCTTTAAGAAATATCAAATTCCCTTTTCGTTACAGAAAACAAAAACCATAACAAGATTTGAGTTACATACACAGAGAACCAACAACCTACCCACACAAATTCCTTGTCTTAAAACAGGAAGGGTGGGGAAATATTTTACTCTCCCGAGAGAGCGCTCATTTAGCGTAAGACCCAATTTTTCGGAATACGGGAAGGGACAATGTTTGTGTTGTTTTTCGATGACGGGAACACACCTATTCATTTTGTTTTGATCCAGGGACGAAGAATTTCACAGCAGGTGCATCAGTTTAATAAATAAGAACCTTTTAGCCTTTGTATAGCTTGTCGTGAATTTAAAAGCATAACAGAGCGTCAATTTGGAAGCGTTACAGAGCTTAAGCCAACGACGAGCTCTTCAAAACCGTGCACCATTTTGGTCCAAAGAGTTTTAATCGGTATGGCCGACAAAATATTTGCTTAAGCTTTCCATTGAAAACAACGTATTTTCTTTTTTTATTGAATTTAAATGAATTGATTTAAGAACTTGAGGAAAAGGCCTAGACTATAAAGTGTTCCAGCCTCCAATGTGCATGCACCAATTCATCTGTAAAATAAGTCGGGTGGAAAGGGTTGCCAAGGTCAGAATCAAGACATTGCAATCATCTGAACAATTGCGCGCACAAGGAGACGACTGCAATGTGATTTGTCGAACAGAGCGAGGCGTCAATGAACACAGCCGAATCGCTGGAGGTGCACAAACTGGGTTTAAGAGTGAACGAGGGCAGACCGAGGAATACCGTGCCATTGAAGCAAGGTACTAATTCAAAATTGAATGGCGGGACAGTCCACAGGGGAGCACGGGCTAGCTTGCTCTGCTCTGCTACTGCTAGTGTTGTGCACGCTACTGTTCTCTCACGAGTAGGCGGGACCTACGGTTTATTGCCGACTCTGAACGGCGAAGTTTGAGAAGCTTTCTTAGACAGTCCTTGAGTGTTATGAGCAGCTCGAAAGAAGTGGTGCCATGAAAAATACGAGGTGCTCAGCCGGGAATCGAACCTAGACCCTTCAGCGTGTGAGCGTCGCACTCTACCCACAACGCCACGGGAAAACCAGGATACACATCATGGAAAATTTGACTCAAATGTCACTATAGACAGCTTAAGCTTCGAGGTACTGAACATGTGATCAACATCATTATTTAAAACAAAACATAAAACGAATTTTTTAAAAAATATTTACCAACGTCTGGAGTTAATTGATTCTCACAAGCGAATAAACTTACACACACTCGGGACTGACATAAAAGGAGGCCACTAAGAAAAGTCCATTTTATTTTCAGGAAGTACAAACATTCAAATGATACCTGTCAAATTTTCATGACAATCTGATTATTAGGTTACAAGTTAAAGTGCTCAACTATTGACGACCCCAGCAAACGTGACTTTCGATTTTCCATGTGGAATGTGTGGTCCATTAACAGGCCACTTGCGGCCGAACAACTTGCTGAGGCCCTTGACTGCTACACAGCAGACATAACCGCCATCCAGGAAGTGCGATGGGATGGGCCTGGCATAAAAGCGATGAAGAACTGCGATATCTCCTACAGTAATTGCTACAGAGAGAGAAGACAGCGCTTATTCGGATGCGGATTTGTTGTTCGAGGCAAACTTAAGCAAAAAGTCTTGAGCTACGACCCCGTCAGCGAACGCCTCATGACGATCCGCATCAAGGCTAAATTCGGTAACATCAGCCTAGTTTGCGCTCACGCCTCAACAGAGGAGAAAGATGACAACATCAAGGATGACTTCTATGATCTCCTAGAAAGAACATACGATCGATGCCCCAGCTATGACACCAAGATCGTTCTAGGAGACTTCAACGTTCAGCTGTAAAAGGAGGACATCTTTGTTGAAGTCATCGGTAAACACAGGACGACAATTCATTCGGTAACGGACTCAGTCTGTTGTACTTCGCCTCGGGGCGGAACCTCTCTGTGGCTAGCACTCGGTTCCCCCACCTGGACATTGACAAAAGGGATCTGGCGATCTCCTGATCAATCAGCCGTCAACCATATTGATCATATTGCGACCAACGTCAGACACTCCTCCAGTATTCTCGATGACCGAACCTTCCAAGGTGCAAACATCGACTCGGATCATCACCTTGTTGTAGCCAAGATAAGAACCCGGATATCGAGAGAGCAACAGAGTCGAAACAGGCCAAACGGTTTGACGTCGGAAAGTTACCATCGCAACTGATCGCTGGGAGCGTTGCCGACCAAGTCTCCTTGAAACTCGCTCAGAGTTCGACACTTCCTGTATTAAGCATGGAAGAAGAATGGAAACGTTGTCAAGAAGCCATCAAAGAAGCTGCCACTGATGTGCTGGGTTTCACGTCACCACCCAGAAGGAACCCATGGTTTGACGACGAGTGCAGGCAAGCGCACGCAGCTAAACAAGACGCCTATAAGGCGACTTTGCATCGAACAACGAGGGCTGTTTGTGAGCTCTACGAACAGTGAAGAACAAAGAACACCGGCTTCTCAGAAGGAGAAAAAAGGAGCACGAGAAGCGTGCTATGGCAAGAATGAAGTCCGAAAGTTTTCCCGAAAGGTAAAACAGCTATCCGGAGGATACAAGTTTCGGACCGAAGCCTGCCGGGACAAAAACGAACAACTCGTAGTAGAGTCGTTGTCTGTGCTGAGAATCTGGAAGCATCATTTCTGCAGACTCCTTAACCAAATCGAGCTGTTAGGCAGAACATTCCACTCAATTTGGACGATGATAGACAAACATTCCGTCCCCCCGACTTAGACGAGGTGAAGATAGCAATATCCAAGCTGAAGTCGAACAAAGCTGCTGGAGCGGACGGACTGTCCGCAGAACCATTTAAAACAGCTGGAGATGACTGGTTGGGCGCATGCACCAGCTCATCTGTAAGATATGGTCGGAGGAAAGCATGCCCGATGAGTGGAATCTCAGCGTCGTTTGCCCGGTTCACAAGAAAGCAGACCCCTTTGACTGCGCCAACTACCGAGGGATTAGTTCCTGAACATCGCATACAAGATCCTCTCTGCCGTATTGTGTGAGCGTATGAAACCGTTTGTCCAGACCCTGATATGTCCCTATCAGTGTGTTTTTCAACCAGGGAAGTCCACAATAGGCCAGATCTTCACATTACGGCAGATCCTGGCAAAGACCCAAGAAATGCAAATTGACACTCACCACCTATTCGTCGATTTCAAGGCTGCATATGACAGTGTGCATAGAGACGAGCTATACAGTGCCATGTCTAGTTTTGGCATTCCTACCAAACTCGTCAGATTGTGTAGGATGACGATAGTGAACTCTCGCTGCTTCGTCAAGGTCGGTAACGATCTCACCGATACCTTCAATGTCAAGAAAAGTCTTAGACAAGGTGACGCACTTTCAGGTGACTTCTTTAACATCGTCCTCGGGAAGATCGTGCGTAACTCATCAGCCAACACCAGAGGCGCGATCTTCCAAAAGTCAGTTCAATTGCTAGCATACGCTGATGGCATTGACGTGATTGGACGAACACATCAAGCCGTCAATGAGACATTTGCTGGCAGTGAAGTGGAAACAGCTACAATAGGTCTGGCGGTAAATGAGGGCAGAACAAAGTACATGCTGTCATCAAGGAAGGGCACACAACATCGACGTCTCGGCCGGAGCGTCACACTAGGCAGCAGAAACTTCGAGGTAGTCAAGGACTTCGTCTACCTCGGCTCCACGGTAAACAGGGACAACAGCATCAGTTCCGAAATCAAACGCAGAATCACTCTTGCCAATCGCTGTTTCTTTGGGCTCAAAAGGCAATTGAGTAATAAAGCCCTCTCTCGAAGGCCTAAGTTCGCTTTATAAAACAGCTTGATCATCCCAGTCCTACTTTATGGCACGGAAACCTGAACGTTAGCAAAGGCGGATGAGGAAGCCCTTAGTCTTTTCGAGAGAAAAGTTTTGCGTGCGATTTTTGGTCCTGTTTGCGTTGATGTCATCTGGATGAGAAGATTTAATGACGAACTCTATAGGCTGTACAGCGAACTGCGCCTGATCAAGCGTCTACGCTTAAGATGGCTAGGCCATATAGAGGGTAGGGACACTACTGCTCCGGCAGGAAAAAGTCTTCGAATCAGAGCCATTGGGACAACGCAACAGAGGACGGTCTAGGCAAAGGTGGGGTACGTAAGTGGAAAAGGACCTCGACCAACTTGAGGTGCGCAACTGGAGGCAGCTGACGAGAGACCATGCTACCTGGAGAGGCATGTTAGTTGAGGTCCAGGTCCACCCCTCACTGTAGCACCAAACATCGAAGAAAACGACTCTGATAAAGAGAAAGGTATTTAAACTTTACACTTTTTCTTTCTCCTTCATGTGATAAATACACATTTGCCTTCGCTTTTACACGCCAGTTGAAGATCGTCTCTAATTTGGTGCTCCATCAGTTCACGGGCATTTTCTTCTGTGCGTTACCTTCTCGCGCTAGTTCAAAGTTACAGACATTTCGGTCTGGAGTGATGTTGTCTAATATATACAGTCAAGGTGTTAACACCATAGATGCCTGGAGAGGTTCACGTCACTGATTAGACGATTCAGTTCCGAATTTAACTTCACTAGAAATCATCAAGGTAAAAAGAGCCAAATATTGAACTCATCTCTTTAACATATGTAAGAAGTCCTGTTGAATTGAATGTTAAACAGAGAGATGGCGTACAGAGAATATACAGCTCTGTGCAAAAAATAGCACCACGTTGAGGTCTGCATTTTGGATGCTAATTACTTTTCTCCATGCTCTTGTAAAGACACGATATTTATTGTAGGACATTTGTTGGGTATCAGTAATAAAATGCAAAAAACAAGATAAGCGAAGATGCATTTTAAGACAAGAAAATTTCCGTTATACGAAATGAAACCGAAATTTTGGTGTGCAAAATAATAGCACCACAAGTAAAACGTCGTAAATAAAATGCAAAATTTAGTGGAAAAGTACGGCTTTAATTTCTTTTCATTTATACTACTGTTCTAGTACTTCGTCTTATAACCCCTATTTTTGAGCACAGCGGCACATCGTCGTGCCATAGAGTCGATTAATGCCTGACATCGCCGAATTGGAATATCCCTCCACGCAGCCTGCACAGCTTCCCATAGCTGTAGTGTATTTTTTGGTTTCGCCTTAAAAACAGCTTTCTTTACATCTGTCCAAAGATTTTCAATGGGGTTTAGGTCTAGAAAATGGCGGCGGCCATTTCATAACTTGAACCCCATTCCTCGCAAAAAATTCCTTGGCCAATTTGCTCGTATGTTCCGGGTCATTGCCTTGCTGCAGGACCTATCTGAGAGGTTTCCCTCATTATGCCAACATAACATAGGAGAAGCATCCCCACATGTTAATTTTCGCGCCGGCGTGCTTAATGGTTTTTAAAGTACACTTCGGTTTAAACTCTTGGTTTTTTTGCCTGCGAATAAATGTCCTGGTCCAAGGAGTTCCAAATAAAACAATTTTAGACTCATCTGTCCATAATATATTACGCCATTTGGTTACTTCCCAGTTCAAATGTTCTTGCGCTTTTTTTTTTTGTTATGTATTTTTCTTTATTGAACCATATTATTAAAATGTTACAGCTGTTGAAAATACTTAAAATATCTTATTGATTAGCTTAAATTTAACATTTTTTTAAATTTTTTTTTTTTTTGATTACTGGGATTGATGTTTTTATCTTTGAAAAGACAATTATTTAGTTAATTGGCAGGAAAAGGTTCTTAAAACCTGCTTATTAAATTTATATAAGCTTAATCTAACTTAAACTACCTTAATCTAACTTACTCTATTTATAAACAATTTGAATGAGCTAGAAGCTTAGTTCGCGCTCTATATATTGCGTATTATTATATTTAAATGTGTTGTTCCTCATCCTGACGTTGTGGTAGGTGATGTTGTTCTGCCTGTCCAATAATTCCCCTGCATGGAATAAGTGTTCGATGTGGTTAGTACTCAGGAAGTAGTCCGTAGAATCAGCCGCTAATTCAGCTATGATGTTGTTGGGGGTGTTGGGAAGGTTCTTGATGAAGTTAATGGAGAGCTGGAGGATTCGTCTGTCAATCCGATCTATTCCCGTTTGTCTGTACACTGTTGAAGACTTGATGAACTTCATGGAGTTTGGCTGCCTGTGCAGATTGCTGATGAATCTGAAGCACTTTCTCTCGAATATCCGAAGTTTTTCCATTTGGGCCTGTGGTAAATGGTACCAAATCGGGCATGCATATGTTAGTGATGGTAAATGATTTGCTTGATCCCTTTGGACAGTGCGTTGGGTCTCCACATGATCTTCCGGCAGTGGTTGAGTTGTATTTTGGCAATTGAAATGCGGTTTTCGATATGTTTGCCAAACGAAAAATCCCTGTTGAATGTTACGCCGAGGTATTTCATTGCTGTGACGGGCTTGATTTTTTCATTTTTGATTTTGATCCGTATTTTGTTGTGATTCCTCAACGTATTTCTGGAACACAGGTTGGTGGGACCTTTGATGACCAGTACTTGGGTTTTCTTTTCGTTGGGCCGGATCTTCCACCTATCGAAGTAGTCCATGAGCGATGAAAGATACCTGTTGAGCAGCCTAGTACTGAGGACTATGAACGGAGTGTGAGCATAGATCAGGGTGTCGTCCGCGTAATTAATGATATTCACTCCCGGGCTTGATGGTTGAGGGATATCGGCTGTAAAGATAATATATAATATTGGGCCCAGGATTGAGCCTTGGGAGACGCCAGCGGTTATAGGGAAAAATGTTCTTGCGCAAATTGTTTTCTTTTATGAAGATGGACCTTTGTCAGCAAGGGTACTTTTCTGGGACTTCTGTAGGGTAGTTCCTTCTCTATCAACTTCCTTCTTATTGTTGATGTTGATACGGGTAGATTTAGTTCCTCTTTTATTTTGTAACTTCGAACTGACATCAGAAGTCAGGCCATATTTGCCTCCTCCTTCCTTTTTTTTGTCTCCGATTGGCTTTGAGAGTACACTAGTTTTATTGTTTTCCCTTGGATTTGGAACTGAGCTCGGATTCTGCTGTGTAGTTTTAAAAAGAGGTTTGTCCAGTATTTTGTGCGACAAAATAGGACAAGGATGTTAAATGTGTTATATGATGGTCCTTTGAGAGTGTTATCTGTGACAGCAAGTGGCAAAATCTGTTTTGCTTGTAATTTTCAATGAAACAGAAACAGAAACCTCGCATAGGCAAAAATTTGTCGACATCTATTTGGAGTGTCGGAGTTACTGATAAGAATTGCCTCTTGAGCCGACAGGAACATCGATTGGCAAGAGTGATTCTGCGGTTGATTTCGGCACTGATGCTGTTGTCCCAATTTACCGCCGAGCCGGGATAGACGAAATCCGTGAGTATCTCGAAGTTTCTGCTGCCTAGTGTGACGCTCCGCCTGAGCCGTCGATGTTGTGTGTCTTTCCTTGATGACAGCATGTACTTCGTTTTGCCACATTAACTGCTAGACCCATTTTAGCCGCTTTCGATTCAATGTTAGCAAACGCCTCATTGACGGCTCTCTGTGTTCGTCCAATCACGTCAATGTCATCAGCGTAAGGTAGAACTGAACAGACATCTGGAATATCATGCCTCTGGTGTTGACTTGTGCGTTACGCACAATCTTCTCCAGGATGATCTTAAAGAAGTCACATGACAGGGCGTCGCCTTGTCTAAATTTTTTTTTGACATTGAAGGTCTCGGTGAGTTCGTTACCGACCTTGACTGAGCAGCGAGAGTTCTCCATCATCATCCTATACAATCTGACGAGCTTGGTAGGAATGCCAAAACGAGGCATGGCTCTGTATTGCTCGTCTCTATGCACCCTGTCATATGCGTCATCTGTAATAGTCGATCTGTTCTTCTTGGGTCTTTTCAAGAATCTGCCGTAGAGTGAAGATCTGGTCTATTGTTGACTTCCTTGTTATGAAACAACACTGATAGGGACCTACCAGGTTGTGGACAAACGGTTTCAGACGCACACACAATACGTCAGAGAGGCGATTTTGAAAAGACTGATCCACCGATAATTGGCGCAGTCAAAAGGGTTTCCTTTCTTGTAGACCGGGCAAACGAAGCTCAGATTTCACTCATCGGGCATGTTTCCTCCCATCATGTCTTACAGATGGTGCATGCGCCCTACTAACAATTTCTAATTTTCAGGGTCAACCTCGATGGTAAGTTGTATCACTGCTGGAGAAAAGTGATACGGCTCGCATGCAGAAGATGTCAGAGGGAAAATCTCTTCGTTTAACATGTTGTGCGCATTGAGAAATTGTTGTCCAGGGACTGAGCTCCTTAAGTTCCTGACGATTGGGTTAGGATGGATTTCCGTTTCGCATAACTGCTTCTTGGAAAATTGCACCAAGAAGTGTTGCAGGGGGATGATGCGCGATTTTTCGTAGACCTTCTTGTTGCTATGATGTTTCATCCGGTCCTTGTCAAAGGTGAGACCGGTGCAGATTCGTAGTATCTTCCTTTCGAAGACCGATAGTTTTTCAATGTTGGTCTTGGAGATGCTATACTATACAGGAAAGCCATACGGTATAATTGTTCATATGAGCTGCTTGTACAGTAATAGCTTCGTCTTCTCGGCAAGTCCGTTCTCACGTCGCATCAATGGGAAGATGCGATGGAAAGCGAAACTGGCCTTTTGTAGGGTCACTTTGGAGTGAGGATTGAACTTCAACCTCTCAGTGAAGTTCACTAAAAATATACTTTGCCTTGTCCGTTGTCGTTAGTGCTGTCCCGTTGGGTAGCACTACCTTAATGCTCCGGGATTTCCCTGCTGTTCGGAAACCTTGTCGTGTTGGTCTCCGCAGACACATGAGGGCCTATTTATTGGTATTGATGCGGATGCCCCACTTCTGATAGTAGAAGTAGAGCTTCTCCATTTGTTGTTCGATCCTCCGCGCTGCTATTTACGGTGACGGCGGTGTTGAGTATGTTAACGAGTCGTCCGCGAACAGGCAACAGTTAACAGATGGCGATAATGGTTGTTGATCTGCGGTATATATGTTAAACAGTATAGGTCCCAGTCGCGATCCCTCTGCAACGCCTGCCTGGATGTTCCCTGTTTTTGATTTACTTCCTTCTATTTCCACATAGAATCTCCTGCCTTAAAGAAAACTATGGATGATTGCGATGACGTTAGAGGGAAATCTCATTAATTTGAGTTAAAAGATGAGACCCTCTATCCAAACCGTGTCGAAGGCCTTCTCAATATCCAAGAATCGCGCCCAACTAACTCATCTCCAGCTGCTTTAAATATTTCTGCGGGCAGTCCATCCGCTCCAGCAGCTTTGTTCGACTTCAGCTTGGATATTACTATCTTCACCCCGTCTAAGTCGGGATAAGACGGAATTCTTATCAATCAGCTTCCAATTTGAGTGGAACATTCTCCCTCAATTGTTTTAGTCCTTAAAAATCCAGATTTGATATTTTAACGATATCCTGGACTACGTTAAGCTTTGGATTTAATGCGAGTGCGGCAAGGCCTTCATGGATTTGTACAACTTGAGACAAGGCTTAAGAAAACGAATAAAGGTGTAAGTGTTGAGACGTGCTTATCACTTTCATCAACTCGGCAGTTCCCTGATGTCCATCAACAAGAACAATTTTCTCATGTTATTGGCCAAGGAAGTGACCAGCTCATTGCAAATGAAACTATCCTCCGGCACAGTTGTTCACACTGCCTCTGTCTTATATCTACCCACTACGAGACCATTTATGGTAATCCCTCATTTAAAAATATGGAACTGACTTTCCACAGAAAAGTTGAACTTTCGGATGAAGTCATCTCTAGTCACAGTCGGTGGTGGCTTGTTTCATTTGAGACAGTTTACAGTGTCGTTAAATGTCCTGGAATATCCCCGGTACTTCCGCATGTCCTACCAGTGTTTAGCATAATTAACATAATGCCACGCTTAAAGACGTAGTGATAAATTTGCGTTTAGTGCCCGCCCAGGGACAGTTAGAAATACGATGAAAAATAATTAATTAACTCAGTATCACCGCTTTTATCTGCCACATAAAGTTAAATGAATTGCTAATAAAAAAATGCGGCTAGGAGTTTTATTTTCTTTGACTTATTCACCCGATGTCTCAAGTGCGACGGTCCTCCGTCAAGCCATTTTCATAATTGCAGTGAGACAAGTTTTTATGGGACTGGCATCGTTTCTGTTCTCTGCTCCGCCCCTCTTGCTCCGTAATCACACTCCATGTGAATGTTATTGGCCTCGCAATGACTGTAACACAGTCCTACGATTCACAAATCATTTTCCCTTCCTCCCAGAATATGATTTCTTCGCATGCATTCATTGGTTTGACTGCCGGTACGGAAAACGTTTTGAAATGCATTTATTTGCACAATGACTCGAGAAGGGGTTCTGAATCAGAAGGGCAGTGGTAAGTAATTGCATGAATCATTCATGTGATTGAAAATCTGATGCAGGTAGCAAGTGTCTTCAAGGCAAAATTCATGAGAAGCTAAAACACGGACGCACAGTGGTCAACTGTTTTCAACTGTTCAGTGTTCAATGCTTGGCGAAGTCCATGTCTCAAGTTACATGCCACAAACTGTCCATGGCAGAGTACGTGTGCACAGAGTGAAAAACAATCTGCTCTGTCCTCCAGTGCACATTTTATTCAGGCTGAAAGCTCACAGGGCATATGCCTATACAACGGGAACTACAATATTTCGAAAACACATTCCGTCCAATTAACAAGATACCGAAACAAAACCAACTGAAAACTCAAATGAACGTTTGAACAATAGATTTCTACATGTTTCCACTGTCCGGATCCGTTTTGCCTTCCGCTTCCTCCCCCGACTCTGTCCCCCGAGCATCCTTTCAACTCAAAGACACCAGTGTTATCCAAGTGAGCAATATCTACAAGACAAAAAAAAAACACACATACACAAAAAAAAACCGAACCAAGTCATTTCCAGGATTCCTTTATCTAGTCAAGCGAGAAGTAGTCTTTAACTCAAATTCATTTATTTCTTTTTCTGCAGTAAATATTTGCACAAGGATGAAAGGTCATTCACAGTGGCTTTTGGTAGCGGACCGAAAGCAGCGGTAATTTGCACACAGCTTCTGGTTTGGTTTTGGCTGCCAAACTTTTTTTGTTTTTTGTGTGTGGTGGGATAGTTAAATATCCGGGACGGAATGTGCTTCTGCCATCGACAGGATAGCGAAACTTTAAGCGGATAAAGTTTATTGCAGTTTAGTGGGACTCCTCTGTTTCCATAGCGTTATGTCCGTTGGCGGTCGACGTTGGTTTGGTTGGGTCGTCATCGTCGACGCCCTGCAGGCGACTAAAAATATTCCGAAGTTCACGCTCCTATTTGAATTTCACACCGAAAATTTATGTTAGTTTAGAATTAGAGTGCTGCCATAAATAGATAGTTGTAATGCCTTAAAGTTTTCCGAATTAAGTGAGCACTTAAATGTTCTTATCACTTTAAGGGACAGCCTTAACCGTTTGATTATCTTGCCGGTTATGTTTGCATTTTGTGGTGGGCTATTGTGCAGGGTGGGGGGAAGGAGTGTGCTGGGTATCGATTTCATGGTTTGGCAAAGATGCCGTGGGGAACGCTTCCAAGATAGTGTACCTGTGGATGTAGGACAACTAAGTAGAGACGGTTAAACAAAACAATAGAGTAGATTTGATTCCGAGGGATCCGTGAATGTAGAAGATGCTCAGAAATGGATATGTGTCGTAAGGAATGGACGGGTTGCATATAAGTGCGCTTTAATATTGGGAGAGCAAATAAATCGGTCCATTTTCTCGAGTTCAAAGAATACGTTTTTGTTGAAAAACGGAAGCCACTACCTTTTTTCCCATCTCTCTCTTAACTTTCGAATATCATCTTTATAACAGAATTCTCTCTGCTATCGGTCTTATCATTGGGGCGTCTTTCGATTCAATTCTTTCGATTTTTTTTGTTGAAGCCACTACCTTTTTTCCCATCTCTCTCGTAGCATTCGAAAATCATCTCTAAAACAGAATCCTCTCTGCTATCGATCTTTTCATTAACCCGTCCTTCGATTCATTCAAAAGACCCGAAACTTTGACCCCCCAAATCTCTGCGTGTCGATCGAAAAAGCAAGCAGTCGGTAGAAGCAAAATCTGATGAATGCGGCAGTTGATAAAGACCTCTGATTTCAGCGTTTTCAGGTAGTTTTTGACTGCTACAGCCATGTGGTGCAAAATTACCTTGTCACGACTTTCGGTAGTGTCTGGCCGTTTTTCACGCAAGGCACTGCTTAAACGCAAGTCGTCAGTCAAAGTCGATAACGTTTCCCATCAATGGTTACAGCTCATGGAATACCACATCCGCGTAGTTCTTTCATAAGCCTGTAACCCTTTCACGTCGATGTAGATGATGATTGAACGGATTCACTAGACTTTGTAAAGTATTCTTACTTGTTCGGGTTACTGTAGTGTGCTAACTTTTGATTGCCAATTACGCTGCAAAATTCCCTTCCTTCCACGTGTTTCATGAAACTATTCAGAGGTGAAAAATCGCATTTCGAAAACTTCTCAACATTTCATCTCGTACAGCACCCGAATTCCTTGCATTTAAACATTTTTTGCTGAGTCACTTCAACAATTCTGCGAGTTCATTTCACGTTATGTACAGCTCTTGATATAGAAAAGCACAAAGTCTTCATCTCCATTCCTCATCGTCAAGACACTCTTTGTCTTCGACGTTAAAATCAAGATTTTTGGAGCGTCGAAACTATTCTCCACATGATTTATCCGTCGAATCGGATTAATTTTAAACAAGATGAGCTTCCTCTCCACTTTTCTTCTAATTATAGAAGAAGATCAAGCCATCCTGCAAGCGTAATAGTGTAAGACAAATTCGGACATTGGCAAAGAGGCAAAAAAAACCCTGTTGACTTTTGATGATGCACATAAATTATTGCAGACAATTGTCACGTCTTTCCAATGAAGAATGTTGTATGAAGTATGTGTCAAGATCATCCACACACTTGTCGGTATCGCCATCCTGTAAAGATGGGCAGAATTAATGTGTACCTCCAGTAGTCTTATCCCTTCGTCTGTAGGTTAGTCAATGAAATGTTTGGTTGAACTCCTCTTAATGATTTCACGAATTCTATTAAGCATTGACACTACTTCTTCTTCTTCTTCTTGTGGCGCTACAGTCCGGGGTGGACCTGGTCCTCAACCAACATGCCTCTCCAGCCAGCACGATCTTTTGCTAGCTGTCTCCAGTTGCGCACTCCAAGTTGCTTGAGGTCCTTCTCCACTTGTGTGCGCCACTTTAGTCTAGGTCGTCCTCTGTTACGTTGTCCCAATGGCTCGGATTCAAAGACTTTTCGGGCCGGAGCAGTGGTGTCCATACGCTCTGCATGGCCTATCCATCTTAAGCGTTGTATCCGTATACGGTTGACCAGGAGCATGCCCATAGAGTTCGCCATTAAATCTTCTCCTCCAGATGCCATCAAGGTGGTCGCCGTGGCGTAGTGGGTAGAGTGCGTCGCTCACACGCCGAAGGATCTAGGTTCGACTCCCAGCTCAACACCAATTTTTCGAATTTTTCACGGCACCACCTCTTTCGAGCTGCTGACAACACTCAAAGAGTAATAACTGTCTAAGAAAGCTCCTCAAATCTCGCCGTTCGGAGTCGGCAAAAAACTGTAGGTCCCTTCTACTCGTGAGAGAACAGTAGCTCGAACAACACGAGTAGTTGATGAGCAAGCTAGGCCCTGGTCCCATTTGGACTGTAGCGCCAACAATTATTATTATTATTATTAGATGCCATCAAGGCAAACAGGACCAAAAATCGCACGCGGAACTTTTCTCTCGAAGAGACTTAGGACTTCCTCATCTACCTTTGCTAACGTCCAAGATTCCACTCCAAAAAGTAGGACGGGGATGATCAAGCTGTTATATAAAGCGAGCTTCGTCTTTCGAGAGAGGGCTTTATTACTCAAATGCCTCTTGAGCCCAAAGAAACAGCGATTGGCGAGAATGATTCTGCGTTTGATTTCGGTACTGATGTTGTTGTCCCTGTTTTGGTAGACGCTGTCCTTGACTGCAATGAAGTTTCTGCTGCCTAATGTGACCCACTGTTCGAGACTTCGCTGTTGTATGTCCCTCCTAAAAGACAGCATGTACTTCGTTTTGCTAAATTCTTTTAAGCCACTTCCACTTTAATGCCAGCGAACGCCTCATTGATGGCTCGCTGTGTTCGTCCAATCACGTTAATGCCATCAGCGTATGCTAGCAATTGAACTGACTTCTGGAAGATCGTGCCTCTGGTGTTGACTTGTGAGTTACGCACGATCTTCTCGAGGATGATGTTAAAGAAGTCACATGACAGTGCGTCGCCTTGTCTAAGACCTTTCTTGACATTGAAGGTATCGGTGAGATCGTTACCGACCTTGACGGAGCAGCGAGAGTTCTCTATCGTCATCCTACACAATCTGACAAGTTTGGTATGAATGCCAAAACTAGACATGGCACTGTATAGCTCGTCTCTATGCACACTGTCATATGCAGCCTTGAAATCGACGAATAGGTGGTGAGTGTCAATTTGCATTTCTTGGGTCTTTCTTGGTCTACCGTAATGTGCAGATCTGGTCTATTGTGGACTTTCCTGGCCTAAAACCACACTGATAGAGACCTATCAGGTCATGGACAAACGGTTTCAGACGCTCACACAACACGGCAGAGAGGATCTTGTATGCTATGTTCAGGAGACTAATCCCTCTGTAGTTGGCGCAGTCAAAGGCGTCTCCTTTTTTGTGAACCGGGCAAACGACGCTGAGATTCCACTCTTTGGGCATGCTTTCCTCCGACCATATCTTGCAGAAGAGCTGGTGCATGCGCCCAACCCAACCTCCACCTGCTTTAAATAGTTCTGCGGACAGTCCGTCCGTTCCAGCAGCATTATTCGACTTCAGCTTGGAGCAGAACTATTTAAAGCGCATACACCAGCACAACTGTAAAATATGATCGGAGAAAAGCATGCCCGGTGAGTGGAATCTGAACGTCTTTTGCCCGGTCCACAAGCAGTGAGACCATTTTGACTGCTCCAATTATCGAGGAGTCAGCCTTCTCAATATCGCCAAAAAGATCCTCTCTGCCGTATCGTGTGAGCGTCTGAAACCTTTTAACCACGAACTGATATGTTCGTTAAGGGTGGTTTCAGACTAGGGAAGTCCATAAAAAATGAGACCTTCGCATGCCGGCAGATCCTGGAAAAGACCCAAGAAGATCAAATGGACACTACCACCTATTCGTCGATTTCAAGGCCGCATATGACAGTGTGCATAGAGACGAGCTGTACAGTGCCATATCAAGTTTTAGCATTCCTAACGAACTCGTCAGATTGTGTAGGATGATAATGGGGAACCCTCGCTGCCCGGACAAGGTCGATAACGAACTCACCGAGACATTCAATGGCAAAAAAGGTTTTGGACAAGGCGACGCATTGTCATGTGACTTCTTTAACATCATCCTCGAGAACATCGTGCGTAGCTCACAAGTCAACCCCAGAGACACGATCTTCCAGAAGTCAGTTCAATTGCTGGCTTACGCTTATGATGACATTGACGTGATTGGACGAATACAGCGAGCAGTCAATGAGGCGTTGTCTGGTATTGAAGTGGAAGTGGCTAAAATGAGTTTGGCAAAACTTAGTACATGCTGCCATTTAGGAAAGACACATAACAGCAACGTCTCGAACAGAGGGTCACATTAGGCAGCAGAAACTTCATTGCAGTCAAGGACATCGTCTACCTCGCCTCCGCGGTAAACAGGGACAACAACATCAATACCGAAATCAAACGCAGAATCACTCTTGCCAATCGCTGTTTCTTTGGGCCAAGGAGGCAAGTGAGTAATAAAGACCTTTCTCAACGGACTAAGCTTTCTTCATATAATAGCTTGATCATCCTAGTCCTACACTATGGGACGAAAGCCTGGACGTTATCAAAGGCGAATGAGGAAGTCCTTAGTCTCTTCGAGAGAAAAGTTTTGCGTGCGACTTTTGGTCGTGTTTGCATTGATGGCATCTGGGGGAGGAGATTAAACGACGAACTCTAGGGATGTGCATTGACATGCGCCTGGTCAAGAGTCTACAGGTGCGAATACAACGCTTAAGATGGTCAGGCCATGTAGAGCTTATGGACACCACTGTTCCGGCCCGAAAAGTCTTTGAATCCGAGCCATTGGGACAATGCAACAGAGGACGACCTGGATTAAGGTGGCACACATATGTGAAGAAGGACTGGAGGCAGCTGGCGAAAGAGCGTGCTGGCTGAAGAGGAATATTGGTTGAGGCCCAGGTCCACCCCAGACAGACTTCAAAAGAAGAGGAAGAAGAAGACGTAATCGAAATATCATAGTTGGTACGTCGTTTGAGCGGTTGTGTAATTTTGTTCTGAGCCTGTTGAAAAATGGAAATGGAAAATCAAAACAAAAATTTTTCAACATATTTTACTTTTTATTTCCGCACAGGAGAAAACGCATTGCAAGCTCACACACAGTTAGCACTCAATAATTCCCGGGACTAATCAATAAAAACGCACTTTCCAGACAAAGTTCGACTTTGTTTTTAAACACATTTTCCTTCAAGAGTGATACAATCAGCCCAACGCTGTTTTAACATTTCGATATCTTTTCGAATGATTATTTTTGGCTTTAAAATAGATTTCAGTTTCGGTGATCACCTTCTCATTCGAGACATATTTTTTCCGGCGTGCATGTTTTTGAGGTCTGAGGAGAGGCAGAAGTTGGTGAGAACAACATCTGTAGAAAACAGTGGGTGCGGAAGCAATTTAAAGCCCAATTCGTGCAATTTGGCCATTGTAGGCAACAACTTGTGCCATGGTGCATTGTCTTGGTGGAAGATAATTTTTCTTCTTCATATGGGACCGGTTTTTTGTAATTTCTTCCTTCAAATACACCAATACTCACAAGTAATAGTCACTGTTGAACCTTTTACCTTTCTCAAAATTGTCGATGAATAAAAGTTCGTGCGCATAACAAAATATGGATGACATAATCTTGCCAGACGACCTTTGTGGTTTTGGACGCTTTGGGCGTTGTTCTCTGGCTGTAGATTACTGACTGCCGATTTGACCCTGAAGTATAGTGGTGGATCCATATTTCATCCATTGTAACATACCACCGTAAAACATTCTGTTTATTCCGGCAAAAGAGCTCCAAACAGCTCTCAGAATCATCAATACGTTGTTTTTTTCTGGTCCGTTGTGGGCAAGAGCGGCACCCATTTCAAAAACAACTTTCTCATGGACAAATGTTCATGCAAAATAGTGTACACACTGCTTTCTGACCCCTTTATTTATCTTAAAGTGGTCAGCTTTCTCACGCAATTTCACTCTGCGGATTTCCTAAACGACTTCGTCTTCTTTTTTGACGTTTTCATGTGTAACCACCTCAATTGGCCCTCCATAGCGTTCAGCATTGTTGGTGTCTGTACAGTCATATTCAAAGTCAGCATACAACCGATAAATATTTGTATTTGATGGATCAGAGTTTCTGTAACACATTTCAAGTCATTGCTGAGCTTGTACGGTAGCAGTGTTGAATCAACACACTAAATTCTGTTTTTTTCCTCATTGTCTTAAAAATCGCAATAATAGCCTTAAATGACACACTGTAGCTTGTAACATAATAATAAGATCGTCATGACTGTTTTTCTTCTTCTTCTTCTTATGGCCCTACAGTCCGGGGTGGACCTGGGCCTCAAACAACATGCCTCTCAAGCCAGCACGATCTTTCGCCCGCTGTCTCCAGTTGCGCACTCCAAGTTGGTTGAGATCTTTCTCCACTTGTGTGCGCCACTTTCGTCTAGGTCGTCCTCTGTTGCGTTGTCCCAATGGCTCGGATTCAAAGACTTTTCGGGCCGGAGCAGTGGTGTCCATACGCTCTACATGGCCAAGCCATCTAAAGCGCTGTATCCGTAGACGCTTGACCAGGAGCATGTCGCTGTACAGCCCATAGAGTTCGTCATTGAATCTTCTCCTACAAATGCCATCAGCGCACGCAGGACCATAATCGCACGCAAAACTTTCTCTCGAAAAGACTAAGGGCTTCCTCATCCGCCTTTAGTAACGTCCGCGCGATAAAGAAGGACCAGAATGATTAAGCTTTTATATAAAACAAGCTAAGTCCTTCGAGACAGGGCTTAATTACACACTTGCCTCCTTAGCCCAAAGAAACAGAGATTAGCAAGAGTGATTCTGCGTTTGATTTCGGAACTGATGCTGTTGTCCCTGTTTACCGCGGACCTGAGGTGGACGAAGGCCTTGACTACCTCAAAGTTTCTGTTGCCTAGTGTGACGCTCCGTCCGAGACGTCGATGTTGTGTGTCCTTCCTTGATAGCAGCATGTACTTAGTTTTGCCCTCATTTACTGTCAGACCCATTTTTGCCGTTTCCACTGCAATGCCAGCAAAAGCCTCATTGACGGCTTGATGTGTTCGTCCAATCACGGTAATGCCATCAGCGTAAGCTAGCAATTGAACTGACTTCTGGAAGATCGTGCCTCTGGTGTTGACTTGTGAGTTACGCACGATTTTCTCGAGGATGATGTTAAAAAAGTCACATGACAATGCGTAGCCTTGTATAAAACTTTTTTTGACATTGATGGTCTCGGTGAGTTCGTTACTGACCTTGTCCGGGTAGCGAGAGTTCCCCATTATCATCCTACACAATTTGAGGAGATTGGCAGGAATGTCAAAACGGGGCATGGCACTGTATAGCTCGTCTCTGTGAACACTGTCATATGAGGCCCTGAAATCGACAAATAGGTTGTAGTGTCATTTTGCACTTCTTGGGTCTTTTCCAGGTTTTGCCGTCATGTGAAGGTGTCGTTTGTTGTGAACTTCCCTAGTTTGAAACCACACCGATAGGGAAATATCAGGTTGTGGACAAAAGGTTTCAGATGCTCACACAATACGGCAGAGAGGATCATTTTGGCGATGTTGAGAATATTGATCCCCCGATAATTGGCGCAGTCAAAGGGCTTTCCGTTCTTGCAAACCGGGCAAATGACGCAGAGATTCCACTCATCGGGCATTTTTTCTTCCAACCGGTTATCTTTAGCTGCTTTAAATAGTTCTGCGAACAGTCCGTCTGCTCCAGTAGCTTTGTTCGACTTCAGCTTGGATATTGTTATCTTCACCTTGTCTAAGTCGGGGGGACGGAATTCTTGTCTGTCATCGTCCAAATCGAGTCTGCTCTGTCTAACAGCAGGATTGGGGCCGTCATCCCCGTTAAGGAGTCTTCAGAAATTTTTCTTCCAGATTCTCAGCATAGAGTTTGACTAATACACGAGTTGTCTATTTTGGTCCCGACAGGCTTCGGTCCGAATCTTGTATCTTCTGAGTAGCTGTTTTACCTTTCGGTAAAACTTTCGGACTTCGTTTCTGCTATAATACCTTCTTATTTCCTCGACCACGCACGATCTCGTGGCTTTTCCTTCTGAGAAGCCGGCGCTCTTCCTTTCTTCTCCATTTGTTGAGGTCACGAACAGCTCTCATTCTTCGATGCAGCGTTGCCTTATAGGCGTCTTGTTTGGCTGCATGCGCTTGCCTACAGTCGTCGTCAAACCATGGGTTCCTTCTGGGTGGTGATGTGAAACCCAGCACATCAGTGGTTTCTTGACAAAGTTTCCATTCTTCTTCTATGGATAGTGCAGGAAGCGTCGAACTCTAAGCGAGTTTCAGGGAGACTCGGTCGGCAAAGTCATGAATGTTAATAATAATAATAATAATTTTTGGCGTGACAGTCCACAGGGGGACCAGGGCTTACCTCGCTCATCAACTACTCGTGTTGTGCGGGCTATTGTTCTCTCACGAATAGAAGGGACCTATAGTTTTTTGACGACTCCGAACGGCGAAGTTTGAGACGCTTTCTTAGACAGTTATTACTCTTTGAGTGTTGTCAGCAGCTCGAAAGAGGTGGTGCTGTGAAAAATTCGAGGTTTTCAGCCGGGAATCGTACCTAGACCCTTCGGCGCGTGAGCGTCGCATTGTACTTACTACGCCACGGCGGCCACGTCATAAATGTAGAAAGTATTCTACAAATTTCTTTCTGGCGCCCTCTATATGTCAGTCCCTGGACTTATTGAGTGCTGTGTTTGTTTTGACTGGGCATAATTTCCGTTATCTTAACTTTTTGTGTTGCACGTTAGGACAGACGGAGTTGCAGTTGCATGTACGGGCTGACGGGGGAAACACCTGAATTTTAATTTTTTTTATTTGTGGCATTACAAAATGTAAGTTGGAAGGAGAACCTTGACTGTACTGTCCCCTCGGTCTGTTAATGTGTTTTTTTTCTGTGCTTTGCATAAATGACTGTATTTAAATGAAACTTGCCAGGGGATGTGCATTTATGCTTAAATTCAATGCAAATTATATGAAAATGTAGACACTGCTGCAGGTACTGACCGAATACTTGAGCAAGACGAGAAGGCATACAATATGGATTGCGGCGATATGCTCGCCAAATTCAATATGCCATCCCGAATGTTGTTGTGCCTCTGGTCATCCTAAGAAGACATTGGAGGGTGCTATTCGGAAGAACATGGAGGCTGGGATGGTTATTGTTATTCGCGAGTCTTTCGTATCGATTGCGGTACTGTACGATACGACCCCAACCAATAATTTCCCTTTTGAAAATGTAAGACAAGCTGTAAAGCTGAGACGTGCGTTCTCATGACTTAGGACATAAAAATGAATCAAACGTTGCCCTTTTTCCCAACACACAGAAAAAGTAAAATCGCCAAAATATTGTTAATTGATGGATTTCTATAAATATGCAGCAAAACGTTCACCCTCCCTACAAACTCGATGTGCAGCATTAAATATTTCCTCTACCCCCCTCTATGTGTACACAGCAGTCAGGACTGCCGGATAATCACACTCTATGACACAAACTGAAACAAAAACAGAATAAAGTTATGCAAACGCATACTTGAATTAAAATATCACTTCCTGCAGCATAAATTTCAGCAACTGTCGATTCCGATAAACATACATTCGCGTGCGTGGACAGTGAAAACTCACCTAAACTTGACTGGCAAAAAATTCGACATCAGTGTTTCTTTTTTATCCCACAGCACTGATGGCGTGTTTCGCCATCACATCTAATAATTTTTATAAAACTTGCAGGAAGTAATTAAAAACATTCGAAACCAATGCGCCCTGTATCTCTGCGTGTAATATCATTTGTCCTGGCTTTATGCGAACTCAGTGGGTGGCACACATGCAAAACTGAGCGAAATTTAAAATGTGCACTGAATTAAATTTAATTGCATTTTTGCGCATAATTTTGCAATTAGTTGTTGTTCGTTGTTTTTTTTTCTCAGTCGAAGAGGAAATTGACAATCATTTTAGCTTGATTTATTGTGCGTTGTTTACGCGATGACAGTCACAAAACCATTTAATTGCAAAATTAACGTCGGCGGTGGATCCTAAGTTATTGTTTTAATAAAATGTGAATGCGAAATTAACAATTCTATGCCGGCGTGTGCACGCATCTGCAATGTGAGGGGAGGCAGTGGGGAACCACAATGATACCAGATTTGTGAAGTATCACAAAAAATTTGAACTTTTTCCAGCGGCTTGTTGCACAAGGGCGCAGAGGTTTTGGAAATTTGTATCAAAAAGGATAACTATGAACAGTTTTCAGATGTTCATTGAAATTGATTTGAGTTGGATGGCCCCACAGCTCACAAAGGACCAGGGCTCAAATTCCCCAGGTGTGAGTATGTCACTTGTGTTTTTAAAATATTCAAGCCCACTGCACAATTAAGTGTATGCAATTCCGTGAGGTTCTGCGAATTTTACTGAGCGCGAGTGAATAATTGTTTTTTACAGTAAAATGTGTTGCATTGATTTTGATGTTTGACGTTAGAGTTTTCATTTTTATTCCACTGCAAGTGTAGAATGACGTCTAAGAGAACAATGAAATGGTATAGTGTTGAACACAAAGCCGGTAAATGTACGGTTGCGAGCTTTATTCGAATTTTGAAAAACATATTTCGGTGCGTTGTTTCGCATAACATACTCAATTTCCAGGAAGAATTATAAATGCGTGTATTGTTCATCCGTAATATACAGTGATGAACATAAGTACAGGTACAACTGTGCCAATTCTGGAGAGGATAATTTATTTTCATGAAACAAAGTAAGCAATGAAAAAAACAAACTTGACTTGAATGAACAAAAGTATTGATGCATTACAATTTTAAATTTTATTACCATAGGTAAATAAACAGCACAGTAAAGCGCTTGGAAACTACAATCACCACAGCCTTGACGTATCTCTGTAAATACCTTGTAGGGTAGCCCTGTCTTTTTACAACGTCCAAAGTCTATTTTTCATTGAAAACACCAATTTTCTGGTGACATCTTCCCCGTTTTTGAATCATTACTCAGATATGACCCTTTGAAGATGCATCTTACTGGTTATAACTTCTCTTCTTATTCGTTTGTCCAAATCCTTCCAAAGGTGATCAACAGGATTGAGGTCTGTTAACGGGGGGTGGGGGTGTATTTAGGAGGTGGAGAACGTTAAAGACAAGCCAATGACGAACGATATAAGCAGTATGCTAAGTGTCGTTGTTTTGTTAAAAATAGTAATTTCTTCCAAGATGTAGATTTTCAGCATTTTTTTTTGAAATTGTTCTTCAAAATGTCCAAGCATTTAGTTTTGTCCATGTTCCTCCCCATTAATACTAGTTTCCTAACCCCTCCAACAGCCACACAGTCTCAGACCACGATTCCTCCGCCGCGGTGTTGAACAGTGCTTTGCAAATTTTGTGGATCGAGTTCGGTATTAGGCTTCCTCCAAACCAAAATTCGTCCGTCAGTTTTGGAAATACAAAATTTGCTTTCATGACTGCCGTAGCGTAATGGGAAGTGTGCGACGAATACAAGGTTTTGCCGTCATGTGAAGGTGTCGTTTGTTGTGAACTTCCCTAGTTTGAAACTTCACCGATAGGGAAATATCAGGTTGTGGACAAAAGGTTTCAGATGCTCACACAATACGGCAGAGAGGATCATTTTGGCGATGTTGAAAATACTGATCCCCCGATAATTGGCGCAGTCAAAGGGCTTTCCGTTCTTGCGAACCGGGCAAATGACGCAGAGATTCCACTCATCGGGCATTTTTTCTTCCAACCGGTTATCTTTAGCTACTTTAAATAGTTCTGCGGACAGTCCGTCTGCTCTAGCAGCTTTGTTCGACTTCAGTTTAGATACTGCTATCTTCACCTCGTCATAGTCGGGGGGACGGAATTTTTGTCCGTCAACGTCCAAATCGAGTCTGCTCTGTCTAACAGCAGAAATGGGGCCGTTATAGCCGTTAAGGAGTTTGCAAAAATTTTTCTTCCAGATTCTCAGCATAGAGTTTGACTAATACACGAGTTGTCTATTTTGGTCCCGACAGGCTTCGGTCCGAATCTTGTCGAAGGGTCTAGGTTCGATTCCTGACTGAATACATCGAATTTTTCGCTGCACTACCACTTTCGAGTTGCTAACAACACTCAAAGGGTAATAACTGTCTAAGAAAAAAGATTCTCGAATTTCGCCGTTTGGAGTCGGTAAAAAACTGTAGGTCCCTTTTACTCATGAGAGAACTGTAGTGCGCACAAAATGAGAAGTTGATGAGCAAGCTAGGGTCTGGTCCCCCTGTGGATTATCGCGCCAAAAATTATTATTACCAGGTACAACGGTACGAAGTAGAGAACATTTGTTGTGAACGAGCCCTTATTTTTTTTGTTTGTTTGTTTGCTATGACATCTGTGAAAAATATTTAGAATACATCAAGTCATTGAACAGACAACATCGTATTTCATCATCGTGTTGAAAATGTCGAATTTTGTACCAGAAAGTGATGATTTGCGGAAAGCATTAATTTTTTGTTTTCATTTGAAGAAAAGTGCAGCAGAGTCGCATCGAATGCTTGTAGAGGCATATGGTGATCATGCTCTATCAGAAGCAAAATGCAAAAGATGGTTTCAACGGTTCAGAAATAATGATTTTGATGCGAGAAATGAAGAACGTGGAAGACCACCAAAAAAGTTTGAAGACCCCGAATTGCAACAGATATTGGATGGAGATGACACTTTGAGTCAAAAGGAAATGGCAGCAAAATGGCCTTGATGTCACACTCTGCGACGCCTGTGGAGATGGAGACACTTCAGAGCACTTTCTCTGTCAGTGTCCTGTCTTCGCTCGTATCAGGTGGCGGTTATTTGGCGCTGATGTGGTGGGAACTGAAAACCTAAGTTCTATATCACAGTAGCGCCCCCGATATTTCCTCGGAAAACGAAGAATTTACATTAAATGAAGGTTACTGCCTGGTAGTACAATGGACCGGTATTTGAGTCTGAGTGTCCCAGTGTAGTTGATCCCAACCTACAACAAAAAAAAAAAAAAGGCAGCAATGTTAAATGTTGTACAACAAACAATTTCTGATCGTTTAAAAGCTACGGGAAAGATCCAAAAGTGTTGAAAATGGGTGCCACATGAATTGAATGAAAGACAGATGGAAGACCGAAAAAACACTTGTGAAGTTTTGCTTCAAAGACACGAAAGAAAATCGGTTTTGCATCGGATTGTTACTGGCGATGAAAAATGGATTCATTTTAAGAATCCTACACGGAAAAATTCATGGGTTAATCTGGGACAAACATTAACATCGACTGCAAAACCAGATCGATTCGGCAGGAAGGCAGTGCTGTGTGTTTGGTGGGACCAGAAAGGTGTGCTGTACCTCGAGCTCCCAAAACCTGGTGAAACCGTTAATACTGATCACTGCCGACAACAAATGATTAATTTTAACCATGGATTGATCGAAAAACGACCAGAATGGGCCAGAAGACACGACAAGGTAATTTTGCTCCGTGACAATGCACCTGCACACAAAGCAAAACCGGTTCAGAATACAATCAAAACACTTGGCTGGGAGTAGGCACCGCCCGCCGTATTCACCAGAATTGGCTCCTTCCGACTACCATTTGTTTCCATCGATTGGACACGCATTGGCTGAACAGCACTTTGATTCCTACGAGGAGGTCGGAAAATGGCTGTCTGATTGGTTTGCTTTAAAAGACGAACAATTTTATTGGCGTGGTACTCACAAAGTGCCAGAAAGGTGGTCAAAATGTGTAGAAAACAATGGCTAGTACTGTGAATAAAATGTTTTTACTCTCCCATTAATATTTTTTTGTTTTAATTTTAAAAAAACTCATTTCATACCTGTATACCTGGTATGTTCAGCCAGTATAGTTCTCGCGGATTCACTTCAAATCGTGACCTAGTATAAAAGTCGCACATTCTCAGATTCCATGCTTTAAGAGGTCTTACATCAGCCTCATCATCAGCAGAAGTAACAAAGTTACAAATATCTTGCTTCCTCTGTGGTCCCATACGTTCTACATAATCTTCTCAAATACAGTGTTCCAAAGCTGCACCCGTTTGTGTGTGTGCTCGGGGAGGGGGGTATTCCAGGACACGGACGCCAGAGTAACCCCAACTTCAAAGTTGGTGCTCGATGCTCGTTGCTGGGTGGTCTGTGCTGGGGATGTCAGTCCAAAACTTGTGAAACCTTGAGGAAAACTCTTTTTGCACTTCACAGGCCTCGAGACCATGGGAATTGCCCTAACTGTGTTTGACAGTGACAGGTGAAAAGTGGAATGCAGTCGTGTTGGTGGTCGTGGAATAAGAATTCGTCTCGATGGTTCTTCACTTTGCTTAAAGGTCTTTTGGACATTTGACCGAGGTCACCGAAAACTCGAAAGTTGCGAGACTTAGACAGATATGTAAAATGTTCGCAATGATAGTTTGAGACGCGTCCCTTCGCTTGAAGTACAAGGACAAGAAGTGTCCAATGTGTTCTGTTCAACAAACAGTTACATGGTCAATGCAAAATCTTCTGGAACATGCTCTGGATGTCTGTTGCTTGATGCCAACGAAAGCGGGTTCTGTGTGCATGTTGACTTCATTAACTACTTCACAGAAAACTCTGCGAATGCTGCTTTTCATCCTCTTTTGCCTAGAACCACTCCTGTTGGTTTGGCAGTCTTCGTATGGCTTCAAAAATCATTTCGTATTCAGGAGTTTTGTCCTTTCTTTTTCAGAACATGAAGACTAGACTTTTATTGAGCCCACAATTTGTTAGTCTTTTTCAAAACAAAGTTTTTGTGCACCAATGGCCAAACAAATGCTTTCTCCCATCCTTATGCATATAAGGACGCAACTCCCCTTATCGCATAGAAAAAAATCTTATGATCTGGCTATCGGTCCTCCCATCTACTTATACTTATGCTGTTTAACAAAATTTTTCTAACTTTTAATTAATGATGGTATGGCGCGACAACCCACAGGTGATCAGGGCCTAGCTTGCTCATCAACTACTTGTGTTGTAGGCGCGTCTGTTCTCTAACGAGTTTTTTGCCAACTCCGAACGGCGAAGTTTGAGAAGCTTTCTTAGACAACTTTATTTTGCTCAAATGTATAACATATTGCAATATAGTATCACACATTTTACAGAGATTTGATATATAACATCTTTCTTCTGAAACATTATTTAGGTTGATGATGAGATGAGTATGAAAAAAAATGGAAAAAAAATTTAGAAGGAAAATACGCAAAAAAACCTTCTACATAATAATAATAATAATAATTGTTGGCGCTACAGTCCAAGAGGGGACCAGGGCCTAGCTTGCTCATCAACTACTCGTGTTGTGCGCGCTACTGTTCTCTCACGAGTAGAAGGGACCTACAGTTTTTTGCCGACTCCGAACGGCGAAATTTGAGAAGCTTCCTTAGACAGTTATTACTCTTTGAGTGTTGTCAGCAGTTCGAAAGAGTTGGTGCCGTGAAATATTCGAAAAATTGGTGTTGAGGCGGGAATCGAACCTAGACCCTTCGGCGTGTGAGCGTCGCACTCTACACACTACGCCACGGCGGCCTTCCTTCTACATAAATAAAGAAAAAAAAAAAAAACCAAGAAATAATAATAAAAATAAACAAATAAGTAATCAATAAAAAAAATAATAATATAATATAAATAAAATAATATATATAATAAATATAATAAATATAATAAATATAATAAATATAATAAAATATATTAAATAGTTAGTTAGTTAGTTAGTTTGACTTTTATTTTCAATAAATGTTTTACAATGTAAAGTTTAATCCAAGTCATTTATGGTCTACCAGGTTGATAAAATACATACATACGTTTTACATCAAAAATCTCCATCTATGATACGTTTTCTATAACAAAGTGCTGCTACTGAATTATCGTAAAAGGCCTTCCATCCCTTTTCTCCATTTAAGATGCACGTTACTTCATATTCGTCTAATACAAGTTTTTTGAAGATTGTTAGTCGAAATTCTTTTAGAATTGGACAAACACCAATAAAATGTAAGATGTCTTCTCTCTTCCTCGTGTTACATAGGTTACAAAGAATTGGTAAATCTGGTCTGTGGGGGATAAAGTTTAACTGAACGAGTTCTCATCTCAGTTTAAAAATTGTGCTTATTTTTTCGATTGAGTGACTGTCAAGGAAGTGTGTTTTTTCATTTAAAAAATGGTTTAGTTTGCTGTAGTTGTTCCTAAACGGTAAAGATTCAGCTTCTTCGACATATTTGTCATATGTGTGTCTACCGAAATTCTCCAAAACTGAGTTAAATTTTTTTCTTAAAAGATGAGGAGGCTCGTACGCCTCAATAGACAGATTTAAACCGCATTCAGAAGCTGTTTTTTTTCATTCCTCGCAAATGTATCCGTTTGTTCTAATTATACTTCTTAAAACTACGTTTGATAATCTGCATTCGCTCATCTGCAGTATTTTTAAAATATAGTTGAAGTGCATTTTGATGGTATACAAGAGCATCGGAGGAGTTCCCGTTTCAATATGTAGCATATAGTTGGGGGTATTTTTTGGTAACCGAAAGATCTTCTTCAAAAAGTAGCGAAGGAATTTTTCCACACCATCATAGCCTTTGTAACCCCATACCTGAGCTCCGTAGAGCATTATAGAAGCTGCAGTTGAGTGGAATAAAGTTTGTGTTGCATTTTTCGATACATATTTATTTTTGAAGCAACGTTTCCAAATCAAACAGATAGCAACAGCTAATTTTTCCTCAAAGTGTGGTTTCAAATTTAAAGATGATATTAGGATACCTAGGACGGACTATCCGCAGAGCTGTTCAAAGCGGCTGGGGATGAGCTGGTTGGGTGCATGCACCAGCTCATCTGTGAGATATGGTCGGAGGAAAGCATGCCCGACGAGTGGAATTTCAGCATCGTTTGTCCGGTCCACAAGAAAGGAGACCCCTTCGACTGCGCCAACTACCGAGGGATCAGTCTTCTTAACATCGCATATAAGATTTTCTCTGCCGTACTGTGTGAGCGCCTGAAACCGTTCGTCAACAACCTGATAGGTCCTTATCAGTGTGGTTTCAGGGAAGTCCACAATTGACCAGATCTTCACACTGCGGCAGATCCTGGAGAAGTCCCAAGAAGTACAAATCGACACCCACCATCTATTTGTCGATTTCAAGGCCGCGTATGACAGCGTGCTTAGAGACGAGCTATACAGTGCCATGTCTAGTTTTGGCATCCCTACCAAACTCGTCAGATTGTGTAGGATGACGATGGAGAACTCTCGCTGCTCCGTCAAGGTCGGTAACGAACTCACCGAGACCTTCGACGTCAAAAAAGGATTGAGACAAGGCGACGCGCTGTCATGCGACTTCTTTAACATCACCCTTGAGGGGATCGTGCGGAACTCACACGTCAACACCAGAGGCACGATCTTCCACAAGTCCGTTCAATTGCTAGCTTATGCGGATGACATTGACCTGATTGGACGAACTCAGCGAGCCGTCAATGAGGCGTTTGCTAGCATGGAAGCGGAAGCGGCTAAAGTGGGACTGGTGGTAAACGAGGGCAAAACGAAGTATATGCTGTCATGGAAGAAGGACGCAGAACATCGACGTCTCGGACAGAGCGTCACTATGGGCAGCAGACACTTCGAGGTAGTGAAGGACTTCGTCTATCTCGGCTCCGCGGTGAATAGGGACAACAACATCAGTACCGAAATCAAGCGCAGAATCACTCTTGCCAATCGCTGTTTCTTTGGGCTCAAGAGGCAATTGAGTAATAAAACCCTCTCCCGAACGACCAAAGTGACTTTGTACAACACCTTGATCATCCCAGTCCTGCTTTACGGCGCAGAAACCTGGACGTTACTAAAAGCGGATGAGGAAGCCATTGGTCTCTTCGAGAGAAAAGTTCTGCGTGCGATTTTTGGTCCTGTTTGCGTTGATGGCATCTGGAGGAGAAGATTCCACCACGAACTGTATGGGCTGTACGGCGGCATGAGCCTAGTCAAGCGTCTGCGAATACAACGCTTAAGGTGGCTAGGCCATGTAGAGCGCATGGACAGCACTGCTCCGGCCCGAAGAGTTTTCGAATCCGAACCACAGGGACAACGCAACAGAGGACGTCCTAGACTGAGATGGCGCACACAAGTGGAAAAGGACCTCAACCAACTTGGAGTGCGCAATTGGAGACAGCTGGCAAGAGATCGTGCTAGCTGAAGAGCCATGTTGGTTGAGGCCCAGGTCCACCCCGGACTGTAGCGCCATCCGAAGAAGAAGGTATTTGTATCTGGATACTACCTCAATTTCTTCCCCGTCCAACTTCCACTTTTCCAGAGATGAGACGCGTCCCCCTGCGTTTCTGAATATCATCATTTTCGATTTACCAAGGTTTAAAGTCAGATTCCAATTTTTACAGAAATCGTTAATCCTGTCATTAATTGCATACCTTGGATAGTGTGACACAGAAAGATGATATCATCAGAATACATCAGCGCGGGAATGGATACATCGTTGAATCTTATTCCACCTTTGACATCATCTGTTATATCATTGATGTATAGTATAAAAAGTAGTGCACTTAGAGTACAGCCTTGTGTAACACCCATTGAAGTTTCAAACTCGTCGGAAATTAAGTCTCCATCCCATACATGTGCAGTATTGTTCTCATACAAGGCTCTCAGAATTCTTATAACTTTGCTTGATACGCCGATTTTTGAAATCTTGTAAAAGGATGCTTCACGTGGTATTGAATCAAACGCTGCTTGAAAATCTACGAAAAAGGCGTGCATTTTTTTTTCTTTCTCTTATATGTTTCGGCAATGCTTGTTAAGCAGAATATCTGGTCGATTGTAAAATAACTTTTTCTAAATCCAGCTTGAAATTCTTTAAGGATGTTATGTTCTTGAACCCAATCATGCCATCTTTTGTAAATTAATGAGGCAAACAGCTTGCAGAAGTGTTTAAAAATGTGATTCCTCTGTAGTTCTTCTGGTCCCTGTAATCACCTTTTTTGTGTAGAGGAAAAATTATTGCTTTTCTGAATATAACGGGGATATAGCAAAGTCAAATATTCGGTTAAATTCAATTGTTAGAAAATTCATAAATTCATAAGTGCAATTTTTATAGAACTCAAACGGGATGCGATCAATACCAGGTGCTTTACTTGTTTTTGATTTGCTTATTACTTCTTTGATTTCTTCTAGGGCAAATGCAGAATCTAGCTTTTCGTCTAAGAGCATAGGGGCTGCATATTGGAATAGCGGCGAGGTTAATGAAGCATTAAGAAGTTTATTAAAATAATTCCTGAGTTGCGTGGCTTTAAGAGTTACAGAGATGTTAGACGTGTAACAATTAAGGTTTT
This sequence comes from Eristalinus aeneus, assembly GCA_955652365.1. Classification (NCBI taxonomy): domain Eukaryota; kingdom Metazoa; phylum Arthropoda; class Insecta; order Diptera; family Syrphidae; genus Eristalinus; species Eristalinus aeneus. Next base: position 26,429,771 of record OY019130.1, on the reverse strand, counting down.
TGACAGCTCTCCAGAACTGAGCAGGAGATTTAGAGGTGTTTATGAGCGCAATGTTTTGTTGCTCAAATGCTACTTTTTTTAAGTAAAAAATGCGCTTATATTCCATGTTGGCATCTTGATAGAGAGCTTTGAAAATATTGGAGTTGTTCGATGTAAGAAGTTTGAGGAATTTAAAGGACTTGTTTCTTGCTTTCGCGCAATCAGAATCATACCATTTTTGCTTATATATTGTATGTGTCTTTAAATCTTTCTGTTGCGGTATAGATTTCTTTATTATTTCCGTTAGAGTTTCTATATTGGGTGCATAACGCAGTGTGCGAAGTTCCATAAGCTTCGAGTTCATGTTTCGCTGATACGAATCCATTATTCGGTCATTCCAGATAAATTTGGGCAGAAGTCTTAAAGGTTTTATGCAGGTGGATTATTTTTTAGCAGTACAATTAAGGGTTACTTCCAAGGGCATGTGGTCCGAGAAGATCTCGCTTCCTACTTGAAAACTGCCTAGAAGCTTGCGCCAGTTTCCCGAAACAAAACAGTAATCAATTATTGAGCTTGATGTTCCTCTGATAAAGGTCAGTTCGCCATCAGAATCTCCTTCACAACTACCTTTCAACAAGAACATGTCATACTCATCAGCAAGTTCAAGTATTTTTGCTCCTTTGTTATCACAAATTGTGTCTTTAGATTTGCGACACGGTTTCAGCAGGGTACCATTGTATTCCGATATGAAATTATTTTGCGAGAGTCCTGCACGACCATTAAAAACTCCAATAAACATTATATTCGAACAATCTAAGAAGTAATAAATATAATAAAATATAACCAAAAATAATAATATAATATAAATAAATGAAATAATAATAATAAAAAAATAAATAGAATAATTCATGTTTCGTTCCCAGTAACAATTGGATCCATAAAATCGTCCGCGTTCTCACTACACATCTCCAAAAGCTCCCTACAGCATGCGAAACTCACTTTTTTCTGAGGCGCTGTGGGCATTCGTGGCACCCACCTTACACTGACCTTTGAAAGGTTAAGATGGTCATGAACAAAGGTGTGAATGGTACCAGATGAAAGCTTGGTGATCTCTGCCATCATTTTTACATTTATTTGTACATCCGCAAGAACAAGTTTTTCGACTTCTTTGATGCTTTCTCCCTTACAAGCAGTAGCCGGTGCACCGGAGCGGGGGTCGTCTTCAATGCTCTCTCTGCCTCTCTTGAACTCACTTGAACACTTTTACACAATTGATAATGAAGGTGCGGAACCCTGGTAAAAAGCCCCCATTAATAATTTTTTAACTTTTTCCTTGCTTAGTGAGAAATTTGGTGGTCGCTGTGGCGTAGTGGGTAGAGTGCGACGCTCACACGCCGAAGGGTCTAGGTTCGACTCCCAGAATTTCGAATTTTTCACGGCACCACCTCTTTCGATCTGCTGACAATACTCAAAGAGTAATAACTGTCTAAGAAAGCTTCTCAAATCTTGCCGTCCGGAGTCGGCAAAAACCTGTAGGTCCCTTCTACTCGTGAGAGAACAGTAGCGCGCACAACACGAGTAGTTGATGAGCAAGCTAGGCCCCGGTGCCCCTTTGGACTGTAGCGCCAACAATTATTATTATTATTATAGTGAGAAACTTACAAACGCAAACGCCAAAAATGTATAACAATATAATTTTGCGACACGTTCCCACTTGTAGTCGCTGGGATGTGAGGTCTTATTCCTTCCTTCGACACCTGGGCTGCAATCACGTAACTTTTCAAACGACTATCATCCCGACGGTACATCGAAACGATATCGTCGATAATTTGCATCACATAACCCAACCACTATCGTCTCGTCCACGGTCTATTTTACTCACAGTTTCTTGGCTTTTTCCTTGTTTAGACCCCGATACCGAGAATATGTTGAAGGTCCCTTGTAGTTTGTGAGCATTAGGTTCTCAAAAGTTTCGGCTCGGAAGTACGACGCTAAATGTTAGGTCCAATCTCGTCGTTTTCCAGAAAGATTTTTGCTCCAGAATAATCTAACTTCTTGGAGCCATCCGTGAAAATCTGAGTACATTCCCTTCGCGGCTTATTTTTTGTTCGGAACCAGTTTTGGACGCAAGGGAAACCGACTTTGTGTGAGCGGCGCAGCTGGATTATTGGTGTCCTCGCATCAGACGACACATCCCAGAGACTAGTGTCACACGAGATGTAGTAAGCGAGTTCATCAAGGCTCCACTGTAGTTGAACCACACAGCACCTTTTTTTAGTCGAAAAATGGCCTTGATCGCGAATGCCTTAATGTGTATATCAAGAGGAGGGAGATTGAGCAATGATTCAAGAGCACAGCCAAGCGTGCTGGAGACAGCTGTAAGCCCAAAACAGACCGTTCCTTGATATTTGGTGAAGGCAGCAGTCACGTACTTGAACAAAAATTGCTTCCACCAAACAACTGGTGCATGTGAGAGAAAAAGTCTAGCCATTGGCGTATTGACCTCTTCTCTTCTTGGTGATGGTTCAAGAAACTCCCTTACAATACCAGTAAACTCTTATCTTAATGTGTTTGTTTCTGATACATCAAACAAAAAATTGCGGATCACAGACAACAGCTGGGAGCCTAGAGAGATGGCTGTTCCTCGGAATATAAACATCAGTTAAAGGGAACTCAAATTCATAAACCCGACAGTTTTATTTACTTCATTTTGTCAAAAGGCGCCCGTGTCTCTTTCTTCAGATTCCTTTCGACTTAATTACCGCAACAACTTCAGCAAAACGTAAAACGTCTGCGTAGGCATTTAATATTTTACGAAACCCTCGAAAGCGAACTCAGTCTTTAAATCAGTAAATGAAACATTATGCAAATTTCACTCCGAAGGCCGTTCCATGATTTATAGAGAACATTTTCGTTACTGTCCACTATGCAGAGGAGTAAATAAATAAAACATTCCCAGTCATAAATTCTCCCACTGTGGCTAACAAAACTTTCACTCTGCGGTGACTGTCCCTCCCGATCGATGGGGAGTGGAGCCTTTAAGTTTGCCCGAATTATTTAGACCTAAGTGGACATTAATTTTGATTTATCATACAATTTCTACCCCGCAAAAAAGTTCGCAATAAAAATGTTCAAGGATAGCGCTCAGCTCAATCAAGAGTTCGCCAACGAAAAATGAATGTGTCCCATTCCGTGTCCCCCTTCTCACACCTCCACACACAGACAGAATCCTAATTATTCAACCCAGAGAGAGAGAGAGAGAGAGTGAGAGGGAGGGAAAGAGCGATCAAAAATATTTGATTGCCCATCTCAGCACCAGAAGCCACTGCTGTCTGTTAATGCCGACGATTAAAGTCGACCACCGAGCAACGGGCAACAAATTTTAATGACGTCTACTATCAGGCGTGAATTAATCAAGTTTAAAACGTCCAATGTCAACGCACTGTTTAGTCGCACAGCGCCCTGACCACAAAAACTAATTGTATAAATCAAACGAGCAGTTTATATCCTTCTTCGCATCACCAGCAAACGTTTCCCTCGCAATGCGTGGTTCTGCTGTGTCATTAGGGAGACGAAGGAACGAAGAATAATAATAAGACCAACTGAAAAAGGGACGAGGACGAAGGAAGAGGATTTTTATGCGCCTCATCAATTCCAATGCTAATAACGTTTACCACGCAACATAAAACTCAGCCGCCCAACTTCTGGCAAGTCACTGGACCTACTACATAAATTATTTCCCCAAAAACGGTTTCTCTTCCTCCCACCCACACAATATGACGAACGCGCGACGGACAGTCCGATTGAGGTAGGACACATCTAACGCATCTCGCAGCAGTAGCACGTACGACAGGAACGCTCTCCATTTTATGGTCACGTTAAAAATTTAAAAGGACCGGTAAAACGACGTGAATATGAGCCATTAAAACAACAAAAGAAAAGAACATTTCCCGACCCACGAGATAATTATTTCATGGGGACATAGTCGTCCCCAGTGGGGTTTGCCTATTGACAAGTGACGGAGTGACGGTGATGCAGGCGCCTCGGTAGAATCCTCTCGGACTCGGAAAACCACGACTTTAAGTTCCGCGTTGAAGTGCACTAGAAATTGAAGAAGCACCTCCTCGCCTTTGCCTCCCTCAAAAACTTGAAAGTCACGAAGGACATTGTTTGTGAGTGGGGCGCGATGGTGGTGGATGAAGTCAGATGAATGACTCTCAACACACAGCGCTCCTGCTTAATCAATTGCATGGAAGAACTGAACAGCATGGCATTGCCTTGTTTTTCCCATGCACCCCTGTGCTCCCCGCAGCCTATTTTCTTTTTGACAAGGAAGCGAATTTCAAAATGATGTACCAGGACATGGGAGATTCGGAATATCATTCTTAACCTAGCCCAAGGAAAATTCTGTACACTACTGAAAATCAATGGGAATGAAATGTTCCTCGGCCAAGGGAGGAAAGGACATTTCTCAGCTTTGGCTCTCAGCGGGGAAACGATGAGCAGTCTTCCTAACGCAGCTGGCGCCACAAAATCCATCCACAGCTGTCGGGGAGGGGGTTGGCGAGGCCTGCGCACACTTCGCATTTCCCCAACTTCGAACGAAATACTGGGAATTCGTCTGGAGACTTAGCCATACCCATGTAGACACTTGACATTGCCATTTCTAGGGCAGTATTCCATTGAACACAAATCAGATTGGAGACTTCATCGCACTCGGCAGCCCCTCTTGCGCCAGGAAGGAGTTTTTTTTTCGTTCTACTCATTTGCAGGGGGCATTTCCTTCTTTTCGCCCTCATTATCCTGCACATCACTCGTGTTAACTGTGTACATATGCATGACACACAAACTGATGGCGTTATTTTAAGGACTGAATGTATTTGAATAGGTTATGAAACCCAATGCCAGGGCGTCAGGAATCGTGTGAGGGTATGGGCTGGGATCGGTTCACAGTTTGATTACATGAGCCATCAACTTCAATTGAATGAGAGGCGGTGAGTTTGATGAGCCCCAGTCCCATGTGGGTGGACGTGGGGTGCTTTAGCATACAGACAACAGTGTGACCCCAAGTTCTGAACTATCTCAGATTCAAAGTTGGTGCGCTCGATGCTCGACGGTGAGGCGATGTCAATCCGAAACTTGTGAAACCTTGAGAAAATCACTTTTTCCACTCCACCGGTGACGAGACCGCAATCATGGGAATTGCTTTAACAGCGTTTGACAGTGACAGGTGAAAAGTGGAATGTAGTCGGGTGTGTGAACGGGTCTCGTATGCGTTGTGGCGGTGCTGGTGGTGGAATCAGAGGTGTTCTCTGTGACCTACGCATTCAAATTTCTTTGTGGTGGGGGCTTTTTATTTCTTTGTGTTTTCGGCTTTGATAGGAATGGTGAAACAGACTCAACGCCTAAGATTTCTCTGTCTTGTCTCCTTACTGTTGTCTTGGGAAGTACCGTTAATGAGGAGAACCGGATTTAAGGAGTCGCAGACAGACGGTCTAGACACCTAGCAAGCTTGATGAAACTGAACAAAGCAAAGACAAGGCCGATTTAGGCACATCGCGATACTGGTTAAAGAACAGGGCATGGGCCTGTGCACGCGAGGTAACGACGTTGATTGCGCTCAACATGGCGAGCTGCCAAGGCTATCCTCGTTAGTGCACAGGTCAAGCTGACATACAGCCTCCACGCGGAGACCTCTGGATAGCCATCACAACACCCGTTGTATGGTAAACCAATGTATGCAGCGAGCCCCTCTGCCCGACGGTTTAAATAATGGGCCTGGCCTACCAGTCTGTGGGTTGTGCGTGAGGTTAACTTTCTCACCACGTAAAAAAAATATAACAATAATAATAATTGTTGGCGCTACAGTCCAAAGGGGGGCCAGGGTCTAGCTTGCTCATCATCTACTCGTGTTGTGCGCGCTACTGTTCTCTCATGAGTAGAAGGGACCTACAGTTTTTTGCCGAATCCGAACGGCGAGATTTGAGACGTTTTCTTAGACTTTTATTACTCTTTAAGTGTTGTCAGAAGCTCGAAAGAGGTGGTGCCGTGAAAAATTCGAAAAATTGGTGTTGAGCTGGGAGTCGAACCTAGAACCTTCGGCGTGTGAGCGTCGCACTCTACCCACTACGCCACGGCGACCACTATGATCATCAGTCTGTAATAACACTAAATATATCTTTCAGTGAAGTCTTCCCAGACCATCAGTTCGATTTTTCCTGTGTGCTCATTGGAAAAAAAAATCTGTCTTGGTATTCTGACACCCTTAGTGGGAAATTGTGTTTTTTGGCCACTAGCGTTGTCCATGTCCGCTTCAAGGCGCAACCTGGGAATCAATCAAAAGACGAATGAACGTGTGTCGTCCGTTACTGAGTCAACTGAACCAGTCTTGCGAATAATTCGAGATCTTTGTTCAGGTTTCAGTCTGTGAAATGTTAAGCTGCTGTAATCGACGCTTAATTGATGGTCATAAACTAAGTTTGAGTGGCTCCCGCACAGAGGGGCAAAAGTAGTGGTTTTGTGCGATACATTATTTTGAAATGTGTAAAGGGCCGTTATGTTTTTTAAGGCCTTGCATAAGGGTGAATATAAGTCCAATTTCAAGTTTAAATAAGAAACGATGAATTGGAAGGGGTGGATTCAATATAAACTTAGGTGAAACTTCCAAAAATTTCCAGAAAACATCTTTTCATTTTATTTTGTTGTTTATCATTTAGAATAATGTAACTTTTTCAAAGACAAATGTGTTGTTAACAATAAATAGATGATAAACTTAATAAAAGTGAAATGATTTCTGAATCCTATAATTAATTTAATAATATTATTTTAATAAATTATATTTTTAATAATATGTTAAATATAAAATAAAAAATAATAAAATTTATAAAATGAATTAATTACTAATAATAGAATTTCCAACTTAAACAAATCAATATTATAAGAATAATAATTATAATAATGTGGCCGCCGTGTCGTAGTGGGTTGAGTGCGACACTAAAACGCGGAAGGTCTAGGAACGATTCAAAGTTCAACACGAATTTTTCGAATTTTTCACGGCACCACCTCTTTCGAGCTGCTAACACTTAAAGGGTAATAAAAGTCTAAGAAAGCTTCTCAAATTTCGCCATTCGAAGTCGTCAAAAAACTGTAGCTCCCTTCGACTAGTGAGAGAACAGTAGCGCGCACAACACGAGAACTTAATGAGCAAGCTAGGCCCTGGCTCCCCTGTGAACTGTGGCGCCAACAATCATTATTATGCGTCAAAAACACAAAACGGCGAACGATCTTCTCCAAGTAGTCAATCGCTTACAGCTTATCCGCTTGGACTTATACAAAATACTAAAGTGGCGTAAAATGCACGGTTTTGGGAGTCTGCAATGTTAAACTATATCATAACAGAGCGTTTTCCCATAAATCAATTATGGCACAAGCTGCTGGCCATGGTGTGTAGTTTTTTTGAAAAAAAGAAATATTTACATGGCATGGTTCTTCAACTGATAAAAGAAAAAAACCAGTATTCATGACCCGTAAGCGGTCATCATTGACTGTAACGTTCTGGGGAGCATCGTTTCTTTTTTAAAGAAGTCTTGGTTCTATTCCCGCCTCTGAATGTTTCACGGCACCATTTCTACTGTCTAAGAAAGCTTCTCAAATCCCGCCGTTCGGAGTCGGCACAAAACTGTAGTCCCTTCTACTCGTGAGAGAACAATAACGCGCACATCACGAGAAGTTGATGAGCAAGCTAGGCCCTGGTCCCCCTTTGGACTGTAGCGTCAACAATTATTATTATTATTACAGACTGATGGAGCATCGACGATATGGCAGGAGTGGAGATGTGTTTCACAGTTTTAAGCATTTTTTCTAAAGAAATTTTTCTAAAGTTTTTGATGACGTCTGTCTCCTGCCGGTCGAAGTCTATCGAAATTTGTGGCACAATAACAGCATCGGTCGCCGCTGTGACGTATTGGGTAAAGTGAATATTCGGGTTCAATTCCATTCCCCTGTCTTTCCTTCAGATTTTTGCAGCCGGAGGATTCTTGGCGACCGCTCGATTGATGTAAAGGATTTATTTACGACATGATGTGTTCTTCTTCTTCTTTTTGTGGCGCTACAGTCCGGGTTGGACATGGGCCTCAACCAATATGCCTTTCCAACTAGCACAGTCTCTCGTCAGATGCCTCCAACTACGCACTCCTAGTTGGTTGAGGTTCTCCACTTCTGTGCGCCATCGCAGCATAGGGTGTTCTTTGTTACGTTGTCCCAATGGCTCGGATTCGAAATTTCGGTCCAGAACTGTGGTGTCCACTCAATCTACGTGACCTAGCCACCCCAAGCGTTATATCCAACGACGCTTTACCAGGCGCATTTCGCTGTGCAGAAAAAAAGGGTTCGATGTTGAATCTTTTCCTCCAAATGTCATCGACGCAAACAGGACCCAAAACCGTTCTCAATATTTTCTGTCGGAGAGACTAAGGGTTTCCGTGCCTGAGTTGATGCGGCTTTTGTACAAGTCCAGCTTGGAGAGATGGCTCCAGAACTCAATTGCCTCTTGAACCCAAGGAAGCAGCGATTTGGAAAAGCGATCTTTCGTTTCATTTCGGTACTGACGTTGTTGCCACTGTTTATGTTTGCTGGACCTGGTGGCGATGGGCACTCTAGTCGACGACTCGAGATCCATACCCTCGCAATTCCATTCACATATTTTCAAATGCTCATTCAGATCATCCCAAGCACCCCAAAAGTATTCATCGGCTTCACCCCTACACGTTCTCTGGTAGCAGTTTATTCCATTCTTGACGTAATGCTTCGAGGCATAACGGATTTTCTGAACTATATTATTTTTACGTGGTCACCGTGACGTAGTGGGTAGAGTGCGACGCTCACACGCCGAAGGTCTAGGTTCGATTCTCCGCTGAACACCGCGATTTTTTCATGGCACCAGCTCTTTCGAGCTGCTGACTACACACAAAGAATACTAACTGTCTAATAAAGCTTCTCAAACTTCGTGGTTCGGAGTCGGCAAAAAAAAAACTGTAGATCCCTTCTGCTCGTGAGAGATGTTGATGACCAAGCTAGATCCTGATCTTTCTGTGGACTGTCGCGCCATCCAATTATTATTATTACTCTTAAGCCAAGTTTGGCACCCTCGGTCGCATCAGACTGAGACGTTTTCCCACTCAGACAAAAATCTTGTTAAAATCCGCACTTGATGTTATATAATATTTGAAAATTTCTCAAGTTCGTCCTAGCCAGCTTTCTGAAATTTTAATTTATGCCAAGGACTCAGTGACTTCTAGGAAAGACCATTACACATCACTCAATAAGTTCCATAGTCGAATATGGACTTTTTGTTTGTAGCGCCCCCTATCTGACCCGGGACTTATTTATTTCTTGCATTTGATGAAACGATCATTGAAATAATACGTTTCAAGCAACAGCACTCAACCCCCAACTCAACTTGTTTCTCAGTCAATGTCGTCACACAGCATTTGTAAGTCCGTGCAACAGCCTTCCCGAGGCTTCTTTCATACAAGACGATTTTCTTGTATCTGTTTCCAATTTGAAAGACGAACGATAAGCGCACGCCCCCACAGAGAAGAGTCCAAATAAAAGAATCCCTGCTGGAGTCAGCCGACTTGACGACACAACGAAATATGTCTGCTTTTAAAGCTAACAAAAATATTCAGCCTGGGTATGTACACTCCGTTTTCGCTTCAAGGGATTTGCTGTGACATAACAGTCTGGTGATGGCATAATCCTGCATAAGTCTCTACATGATAATATTGATTTGATTGGACAAATACGACAATTCTGCAACGAGACGTTTCTTGCTATTGTTAGTGAAGGGGATAACATGTTCTTCTGACAAATGGCGGGTCGGGTCGGGGTACATTCGTGTGCGAATGATTAAAGGGCGCCGAGAATATCGACCTCGTGGTAGGAATGAAAAAGGTAATTGTTACTGCTGACTATTGAGTGACCTTTTGCCAGACGTTGCAATTTTTTGAACGATTGATTGGCGCGTCGGCCCTCGGACTAATGGGGTTTCTCATGTGAGTGGTGTGGAAGTCTCGAAATTTGACAATTTAATCTTATACAGTTGCCTAAGAACACGTATGACAACTGTGTTGCCGAATAATTTATTTGAAAGAATAACGTTTTCCAAAAAATTTTCAGTACAGCAGCCACATGGCCACACAAGCACAAAGTGGAAATTTTGATGGCTCACGACAACAGCTGAATTGTAAATACTGGAAAAAGGCGCGCTAAAGGATTGTTTCTACCCTTGAGTGACGGGAATTGAAGCACAAGACCGACCAAGGTAAAGGGGAAGGTTGAATGAGGAGATTCAGACGCACTTATAAGCCTGTGGATTGTTATAAGGGGAAAGAGCTGAGCTGGAAAGAACATTCAGTGCTATTAAAGAAATAGTCTCTCTCTAGGTAAATGTACAGAAGGTTATATACTCCGGGCAGATACTTTGGTTTCGTTCTGCGCATCTGTCAACTTTTCGCAATATGGCGGCTGTCGGTGACATCGTAAAGTTGGTTTGCCAGGTACACCGGTATTTTTGAAAATAAAACATTAATTATTAATGGGAAAGTAAAAACATTTTACTCAAAGTATTGGCCATTGTTTTCTACACATTTTGACCACCTTTCTGGCAATTTGTGAGTACCACGCCAATAAAATTGTTCGTCTTTTAAGGCAAACCAATCAGACAGCCATTTTTCGACCTCCTCGTAGGAATCAAAGTGCTGCTCAGCCAATGCGTGTCCCATCGATGAAAACAAATGGTCGTCGGAAGGAGCCAAGTCTGGTGAATACGGCGGGTGGGGTAGCTGCTCCCAGCCAAGTGTTTTGATTGTATCCTGAACCGGTTTTGCTTTGTGTGCAGGTGCATTGTCGTGGAGCAAATTTACCTTGCCGTGTTTTCTGGCCCATTCTGGTCGTTTCTCGATCAATGCATGGTTCCAATCATGATCCTTTGTTTTCGGTAGCGATCAGTATTAACGGTTTCACCAGGTTTTAAGAGTTCGTGGTACAGCACACCTTACTGGTCCCACCAAACACACAGAGCATTGTCTTCATGCCGAATCGATCTGGTTTTGCAGTCGATGTTGATGGTTGTCCCAGATTAACCCATGACTTTTTCCGTTTAGGATTCTTAAAATAAATCAATTTTTCATCGCCAGTAACAATCCGATGCAAAACCGATTTTCTTTCGTGTCTCTAAGCAAAATTTCACAAGTGTTTTTTTCACACTTTTGGATCCGTCCCATAGCTTTTAAACGGTCAGAAATTGTTTGTTGTACAACATTTTAACATTGCTGCCATTTTTTTTTTTTTTTTTTTGGAGGTTGGGATCAACTACACTGGAGCACTCAGACTCAAATACTGGTCCATTGTACTACCAGGCAGTAACCTTCATTAAATGTGATTTCTTGGTTTTCCGAAGAAAAACCAAGCTGCGCTTCTGTGATATAGAACTTAGGTTTTCAGTTGCCACCACATCAGCGCCAAATAACCGCCACCTGATACGAGCGAAGGCAGGACACTGACAAAGAAAGTGCTCCGAAGTGTCTTCACCTTCTCCACAGGCGTCGCAGAGTGTGACATCAAGGCCACAAAGTGTCATCTCCATCCAATATCTGTTGCAATTCGGGGTCTTCAAACTTTTCTGTTGTCGGTAGCGATCAGTATTAACGGTTTCGCTAGGTTTTAGGTGCTCGTGGTACAGCACACCTTTCTGGTCCCACCAAACACACAGAGCATTGTCTTCTTTCCGAATCGATCTGGTTTTGCAGTCGATGTTGATGGTTGTCCCAGATTAACCCATGATATTGTCCATTTGTGATTTTTAAAATAAATCCATTTTTCATCGCCAGTAACAATCCGATGCAAAACCGATTTTCTTTCGTGTCTTTGAAGCAAAATTCCACAAGTGGTTTTTCGGTTTTCCGTCTTTCTTTCATTCAATTCATGTGGCACCCATTTTCCCCAATTTTGGATCTTTTCCATAGCTTTTAAACAGTTTGATGTGCAACATTTAACATTGCTGCCATTTGCTTTTTACTCAAAGTGTCATCTCCATCCAATATCTGTTGCAATTCGGGGTTTTCAAACTTTTTTGGTGGTCTTCCACGTTCTTCGTTTCTCACATCAATATCATTATTTCTGAACCGTTGAAACCATGTTGCTTCTGATAGAGCATGATCACCATATGCCTCGACAAGCATTCGATGCGACTCTGGAGCACTCTTCTTCAAACGAAAACAAACAATTAATGCTTTTCGCAAATCATCACTTTCTGGTACAAAATTCGACATTTTCAACACGATGAAAAAATATGATGTCTGTTCAATGACTTGATGTATACTTAATATTTTTCACAGATGTCATAGCAAACAAACAAACAAAAAAAATAAGGGCTCGTTCACAACAAATGTTCCCTATTGAGACATTTGTATCTTGACGCTCACTTCATACGGGTATACCTGGTACATCGGTAATATTGTGTTTTGATTAAAGTAAACAATTTCTAAGTTTCGAAAATGCGCTGTGCGGTGTACGGGTGTTCTCAAAACAATAATAAGAATACAAATACAAGTGAGAATGAGAATGTATGGTATCATTCATTCCCAAAACAAAACAAAATATGTAAACAATGGGTATTTTTGTGTGGTCGGAGTGATAAGTTAAACGTTAAAGCAACGAGAATTTGCTCAAAACATTTTAAGGAAAGTGATTTTGTGCCATTGAATCCTTTATATGTACAGTATGGAATATCGTTAAAAACTAGACGGCTGAAGGATGATGCTGTGCCTTCCATCTTATTACCACTTAAAAAGGATAATAGCGAAACGACTGCACGAGACTTACGAGCTCAAAATATAACTTTGGTATTCAGGTTAGTCCCGAGAATTTATTATAAAACGCTTGTTGTCCACATAATGTCAATACATCTATCGATTCACATGTTAGTGATGGATTGATTGATAAGGAGAACGTTGAAGTTGAAGTAAAACGGAGGATTTATACGAATTAAACGACCCCAAATGTGTCGATTGCCCCACACAAACAGATGTAAATATCTTCAAAAAAAGACTGCGGAGTACAAGCCAAGCCAGTAATGGTTGATGGTAGTACTCAAACTGAAGAAACCAGGCCGACATATTCCGATGAAGTACATCAGAATAAGTTTAAGCGCGTCACACTTAAATAGAATTTGAGCTAATATGTTTTCATTTGGCAGGTTACTAAAACAAATAGCAGAGTTGAAGGCTGAGAACTGGAAACAACAACAGGTAATTGACTCTGTTAGTCATATTTTCGCGAAGGGCCAGATGAAAAAATTGGAATGGCCCCACAAGCGAGTGACATGGTCACCCGAAGATATTGCCAATGCTATAGCCATACATACATGGTCGCCGTGGCGTAGTGGGTAGAGTGCGACGCTCTCACGCCGAAGGTTCTAGGTTCGGCTCCCAACTCAACACCAATTTTTCTAATATTTCACGGCACCACCTCTTTCAAGCTGCTGACAACACTCAAAGAATAATAACTGTCTAAGAAAGCTTCTCAAATTTCGCCGTTCGGAGTCGGCACAAAACTGTAGGTCCCTTCTACTCATGAGAGAACAGTAGCGCGCACAACACGAGTAGTTGATGAGCAAGCTAGGCCCTGCTCCCCCTTTGGACTGTAGCGCCAACAATTATTATTATTATAATAGCCATACATGCAGCTGGTCCTCGAGCATATAGACTCTTGCTAAGGAAATGGAATCCTCTTCCAGCAGTAATCACATTGAAGAAGTGGTGCTCATTTAATAAATTTATCCATAGACATACCGACCGATAGGAAAGTTAAGAAAATGTTTTTCAGATCCAGAATTATTTAAGAATTAAACACCTAAATATTGCAGTAGAAGATAATTCAGTGAAAAGAAAGAGGAAAATTAAAAAAACAATTTCAGAGGTTTACAAATAGACTTCATCAACTTAAACTTTATTGAATACTTATTTTAATACACAGTATATTTTTGAATTAACGCCGAATAAACACCTTTGCAATACGCGTTCATGCAAAATTGTTGTATTTTTTTTCTTTTCGCATAGCAAATACATTTTGAGACACTTGGCACTTATTCACAATTGATTATTCTTCCACAATTTCAGTTGATTGATATTTGCAACTATTAATAAAGAAAAACTTCCATAAAGAAACCAAACTAATATGAATTAAAATGCAAAATTATATGAAAACAAACATCGATGTCACTCTGATCAGCCATCTTGGATTTTGTTTACTTTTGATGACACATGCGCAAGATACTACCTTCATATCTGTACCGTTATAGTCTACAAACTTTACAGCACTTTCGCAAGAGTGCTTAAGAATGACCTCTTTCTCATTGATACGTTGGGGTACCAGCAGCCACCATAACCAGTATCCAATAACTCCTACACATCAATCCTCACTCTGCACACTTCAACAACTCACACAGCCATCAGCATTACTCCGCGGGCTGGTAATTCTTTTCTGCATCAGCTTGTGCTAGTTTTAAATTGACTTTCAAAATTAATGAGCGTGTGTCATTCCATTTCCATACAGATCGCATCATGTAGAGGATCGCATTGTTAGGTTTACCCTGCGTTTCTCCTACGCAAAGAGGCTGCAGTATGGGAACTCAACGCTCTGGGTCCGTGCTGGAGGTCGGGCATTATGGACAATACGGGCACATCGGCAAATTCTCCAAACCTGTGCAAATATATTTGGTAGCCGCAGTAAATAGACAGGAACTGCGCCACTTGATAACTATCTTTGTAGTGGGGGTGATCTGTATTACGCGACTTTCTGGTGGTGCTCTGGGGAGTTCATGGATATCGCAATATTTCAATTTGTTATGAACCTGCTATGAATAGATGCAGAATGGACTTAAAATCCAGTTCGACTGCTACAGACCTGGGTGAGAGATTTCCCCCCTATTAGGCAGAGACGAATGCCTTAGACAGTTGACTCTCTGCAAATGGTCTAACTTTAGACAGAACACGATCGAGTTTTAAATTTCAAAGACGGAAAGTACCTCGATGTTGACGATTCTTTGCCAGTTGGACAAACGACAAATCAAAACCTTTCTGCCAGTGAATCCTGCCTTTGGTATAGCTTGCGGCCCAAGTTCGGTATAGTTGACCCACTGGGACAGCTATCGACCGTGAAGAATGTAGTAAGATATCTAGGCATCTGGTTGGACCAGTATCTATATGGTGGTATCCATGTGAAGCTAAGAATGCCTTCGCTATGACAAGAGGGCTGTTTTAGAGCAGCCAACTTCACACCAGAGTGAGGGTAATCTGCTACATGGCCCTCATCCGGCCGATCATGGTATATGGTTGTCCTGTGTGGATCAACGTGAGTCCTTCCCAAATGGAAAAGTTGAGGGTGTTCGAGAGGCGGTGCCTACGGGCGTGTCTTCGATTTCATCGAACACCAGAATCCCAGTAAAAGAAATTCTACCCCAACGAGGTTCTGTATAACGAGGCAAACCTTATGAGGATAGATAATTTTATTATTAAGTTCATTCGGAGTCACACTGCTGGAGGCATGACTTCAGCTAACAGCTTGATCTTTGGGGCTTACTATCCTAATGACATATACTATGAACGGGTGCGTCTTAACGGCTTCATTCCACCTGAAGCGTTCATCTGCTTGGACACTATATGCCTGATACAAGATGTGAAACGCTGCCCTATCATCTTCCATGTCGTACGCCGAACAGTTGAAAAGCGACTTCAATACAAACCGGGCGTCGCTCGCAGCAACGAGGAACTCCTACGGTTGAGTAGAGCGATTTCTGCCCGCGACAGAGCAGTATCTGCAAAGGAATAGTTTTTTTTACTGGTGGTTACACCAGAATCAGCTTTCGATGTCGCTAACATCTTAAAGCAAAAGACAGGATAGTTGGTTCACTAGGGTCAACTCACATAGATTAAGGTAATTTTAAAACTTTTAACAAAAAAAAAATAATAATAATAAATAATAATAATAATAAAAATAATCCAAAAAAACAATAAAAAACAGAAACCAAAAGGAGGTCCACCACGGTGTATTAGATATGTATATATGTTAAGCATATAAATAACACATATGCCCTGGTGGACGCGTCCGTATAGTTTTACGGGCATAATTAAGCTTAATATACATAGTTAAGCAGAGTTAAGTTTTAGGCTCATTTAATTCTATACAGTTATAAGTTTAGGTTTAGTTAGATTACATACCTTACCAAAGTTAGGTTAAGAACAAAAACAAATCAGACATCCAAGTTTTTTATAATTTTCTTGGAGGAAATTAAAAAAATGTAAATAGATTAAGCACTAAATTGAAATACATATATAAGAAGCCGAAAAGCACAAAGCAAAAAACCTAAATAAGCCTAGAGTACTCGTGAAGAGTCAGGAAGTTAGAATTAAGATCAGAAGATTATATTGCCAGGTAAGAAAATAGAATAAGAATGCAGTGAAAAACAAGAAAAAAAAAATTGCTTGCGCCCGCTGATTGCTATTCTTTAACGATTCTTCTTGACCAATGTTATCGTGATACATTTTTCATCACCAGTTGTCATACAGTTCAAAAATGAATTGACTTTGTTGAGATTCAGCAGTGATGCGGAGATACATATGCGGCCTACGGGATTCGTCTATTTAAAGTCGGGTCGTTGTGTATGTGGCTTTATACAAATTCTTTCACCTGGTTCGGCTCGAAATTGACACCCTAGCGGCAGAACGGTCAGTTTCATAACTTTATGAAAAGTTTTGACAGGAGTGCAATGCATCTTTGACGTTTTCTGATATTGAAACTCAATCGATTAAGTCAATGTTGCGTATGATTCACTGTTGTTGAGGGCAATTAATAGGACTACGAAGGTTGCCTTTTATATATTTCGAGATTGGGCAACCCTAGTGTTGTTCTTGCAACTGCCAGCTCTATCGTAAGGCTTGACATTTTTGAGGTTATACGTACTCAGAACGTTTTGACACACGATTTGTGTTGCTTACAGTACATTAAAAGATTTATCTCGCCCAAATAATAGAATTAAATCGTGAAAATTTTCGTGTGATAATTTTTTACAACTTCCGACGTGGATTAACTCAACAACAGTGCATCGAAGAACTTAACTCAATTTTTGGCGATGAAGCTCCATCAAGGACCAGTGTTTATCGATGGTATGGTGAACTCAACCGAGGCCGTAGTTCACTCCAGGACGGATTTCGTGAAGGTCGTCCGAAATCAGTTGTTGTTCCGGAAACCATTGATGCTGTGCGCCAACTGATATTGCAAGATAGTTATGTGACCTATCGTGAGATTGAAACAACCTTAGGCATTAGTGGGACCAGCATATATTGAATATTTCATGAACATTTCACCGTCAAAAAAATTTGTTCGCGTTGGATCCCACACAATTTGTCAATCGTTCAAAAAAAGGTTCGTGTCGATTGGTCGAAACAAATGCTCCAAATTCACGATCGCGGTGCTTCGAAACACGTCAATGACATCGTGACAGGTGATAAATCGTGGTTACGTGTATGAGCCCGAAAGTAAACAGCAGTCGACTGTATGGGTGTTTCAAATTGAACCAAAACCAGAAAAAGTTGCTCGCGCACGAAGCAGTTCCAAGCAAATGGTCGCCTGTTTTATCGGAAAAACTGGACATATCGCAACCGTACCACTAAAACAACGCAGAACAGTCAATTCTGAGTGGTACACAACCATTTGTTTGCCAGTTGCCTTCTAAGAAATCAGGAAAATCAATCGCCGAAGACGGATCACTGCTCACCACGACAAAGCGAGATCTCATATATCGGCTCAAACAACTGCATTTTTGAGCACTCAAAACATCGATTTGATGTGTCATCCCCCGTATAGTCCTCACTTGGCACCGAATGACTTCTTTTTATTCCCGTACGTTAAAAACAAAATGAGAGGTCAACGTTTTTCGACACCTAAAGAAGCGGTTGATGTGATCAGAATGCATGTTTTGGAGATAGCTCAATCAGAGTGGCTAAAGTGCTTCGACAATTGGTTCAAACGCGTGCAAAAGTGTATAGATCTTAATGGGGAATATTTTGAAAAACAATAAAGCTATTTTCGATGATTGATATTTGTTTTTGTTCTCTAATCCCGAAATGTAAAAGGCAACTCTCGTATAAACGCTATCCACAATTTCAAGACCCCGACTTACATTTTCGCCTTTAACGAGGAAAATCATACCATTTAGCGTATATTTCCTAGCTGGGATTTATTTTTCACAAGTGTGCAAATGAAACTGAATTATTCAAGTGCAATCATTCTCAATCAGCGAACAAAGACTCAACCAGAAATTGATAACTTTTAATTTTTTATGTTTTTCATACTTTTCACGTACGTAAACAATCTTTTAAAGATTCAGAGTTGGTGCCGTTGATCTATCAAATTACCTGAAAATTTCGGTTGTTCTTTAACTAGACCGTTTCTTAGGTCAATTGATTTAAAAAAAAAAATCAAAGCTCTCTATGAGTGAGTATATTTGGCAGTTACAGTGGTTCAAATGAGAATTGAGTAATTCCACACTTCCACCCAGTGAACAGAATTCAATTGAATATGTCACCACAAACCTGCACGGTGTCTCCAATCAACCCCAAAATCAATATCGGAAACCAAGTGGTTCGTCCATAGATTGCTGAAGCCACAATTGTTGTCTACTCCTTCTGCCAGCTTGAAATCCACAGCAGCTGCCAGTGCAAATATTAAAGAAACCAAAAAAGAACTTGACCCCGTCCGCGGGAAAAGTCCGTGTCACGGAAACACATAAAACATAAAAACATGCTAGAATCAAATAAAATAATCATAAACACTGCGCCCTATTGTGCTGTTGTATCGCCGAACGTATAAAATATTCACAACTGGATCTTCCTCTTACCATTTCCTTGCTGTGAAAATGCGAGGGAAATCGTCACACGTTCTCATCTTCGGCATTCTGTTGTTCGGAAGTTTTTACTGGGGGGCCAATATAATATGCCTTCCGTGATCATTTTTTGTTTGTTTATCTCAGATTCCCGAGAGTACCTAGGATATTTCATAATTTGCGGAAAACCAAACTTTAAGATTCACTTTACTGCTCCTCCGGTAACGTTAAAACCGATGTCCAGTGGGTCTATAAAAACAGACTCATTTCTGGCGTACTTCATGTAATCAAGTGAATCGGGGTTTGATTTAATTGCATGACTGGCGGCTATATGAGACCCTTGAAAGCGGAGGCTACACTTCTGATTCTGTATATTCTTCAACCATTCTATGACTGTACCTCTCCATGTTCGCAATGCTTTTTTTTTAAATAAAACACTAATTATTAATGGGAAAGTAAAAACATTCTATTCAAAGTATTGATCATTGTTTTCTACACATTTTGACCATCTTTCTGGCAATTTGTGAATACCACACCAATAAAATTGTTCGTCTTTTAAAGCAAACCAATCAGACGCCCAATTTTCGACCTGCTCGTAGGAATGTGTGTCCCATCGATGGAAACAAATGGTAGCCGGAAGGAGCCAAGTCTGGTGAATACGGCGGGTGGTGCCTGCTCCCAGCCAAGTGTTTTGATTGTACCCTGAACCGATTTTGCTTTGTGTGCAGGTGCATTGTCATGGAGCAAATTTACCTTGCTGTGTTTTCTGGCCCAATCTGGTCGTTTCTCGATCAATGCATGGTTCGAATTGATCATTTGTTGTCGGTTGCGATCAGTGTTAACGGTTTCGCCAGGTTTTAGGAGCTCGTGGTACAGCACACCTTCCCACCAAACACACAGCATTGTCTTCTTGCCGAATTGATCTGGTTTTGCAGTCGATGTTGATGGTTGTCCCAATATAACCCAAGATTTTTTCCGTTTAATAATAATTATTGGCGCTACAGTCCAAAGAGGGACCAGGGCCTACCGTTCTCATCAACTACTCGTGTTGTGCGCGCTACAGTTCTCTCACGAGTAGAAGATACCCACAATTGTTTGCCGACTCCGAACGGCCAAATTTGAGAAGCTTTTTTGGACAGGTATTACTCTTTGAGTGTTGTCAGCAGCTCGAAAGAGGTGGTGCCATGAAAAATTCGAAAAATTGGTGTTGAGCTAGGAATCGAACCTAGACCATTCGGCGTGTGAGCGTCGCACTCTACCCACTACGCCTCGGCGACCGTTTAGGGATCCGTTTAGGATTTTAAAAATAAATCCATTTTTCACCGCCAGTAACAATCCGATGCAAAACCGATTTTCTTTCGTGTCTTTCATTCAATTCATGCGGCACCAATTTTCCATACTTTTGGATTCTTTCCCATAGCTTTTAAACGGTTTGCTGGGCAACATTTAACATTGCTGCCATTTGCTTTTGACTCAGACTGTCATCTCCATTCAATATCGTTTGCAGTTCGGCGTCTTCAAACTTTTTTGGTGGTCTTAGACGTTCTTCATTTCTCACATCAAAATCATTATTTCTGAACCGTTGAAACCATCTTTTGCATGTTGCTTCTGATAGAGCATGATCACCATATGCCTCGACAAGCATTCGATGCGACTCTGCAGCAGTCTTCTTCAAATGAAAACAAAAAATTAATGCTTTCCGCAAATCATCACTTTCTGGTACAAAATTCTACGTTTGAAACACGATGGAAAAATATGATGTTGTCTGTTGACTGACTTGGTGTATACTAAATATTTCTCACAGATGTCAAAGCAAGCAAACAAAAAAAATAAGGGCTCGTTCACAAAAATGTTCCCTATCGAGACATTTGTATCTTGACACTCACTTCATACCGGTATACTTCGCTCGATGTTTCACAGCTTTTTAAAATCTTTTCAATGAAAGGGGTGCTCCACGCACACATTTCTTTTATTGAGCTGAACTCAATTCAAATATTCCAAATATTCAACGCCGTTGAGGGGATTGTCTATGCCGGCTTCGCAGCTTTTTAGGAATGCCAAAACTAGACATGGCACTGTACAGCTCGTCTCTATGCACACTGTCACATGTGGCATTAGAGTCGACGAAGAGGTGGTGACTGTCGATTTATACTTCTTGGGTCTTTTCCACGATCTGCCGCAAAGTGAAAATCTGGTCTATCGTGGACTTCCCTGACCTGAAAGAACACTGATATTGCTCTATCAGGTCATGGACAAACGGTTTCAGACACAATACGGCAAAAAGGATCTTTTAGGTTATGTTTAGAAGGCTGATCCTCCGATAGTTTGCTCGGTCAGCTACGTAAGCCTTATATTTCCAAGAAATTGCACCTTGGCCCGGACTACGCCAATTCTGTGTTTTGGTCCCTCAGCACAGCGGCAGCGTTCTATGGGTTAATTGAAAATAACGGATTAGTTTGAGTTGTTTCTTATGAGTACAAGAATTCGTTTATTGGGCCTTGCGTTATCCCCTCGAACTGGGAAATCAGAAGAAGTCCATTTATCGACCCAAAAGGTGCAGAAAGAGACAGAGAGAGAGAGAGAGAGAGAGAGAGAGAGAGAGAGAGAAAGAGAAAGAGATGGGAGGAGAGTTTAGTGCGTCCAACATGCAAAATAAAAATTTTCTATGAGTTCCCACACAAACAGCCCCCACGTTTTCGTCAACTCGTAACAGACACTAAATCACAAATTATGACAACAATTATTCAAACCGCTAAGTCGTCAGCACTTCCACGCGACACATTTGAATGCAACAAGAAACAAATTGCCCTCTTAATGGGCTCATGAAGCTTCCTTAAGTCACTGTTTAGTGCAGATTTTACGTCGCCATTGCGATCAAACCGTGTGCCATCGAACTTTAACTGTGAAACTTTATTGAGACTTGATAACAAATTACGTGCGGCACCAACTGGAAGGAATTTATGTGCAAGACATGTGTTGCCACCCGAGAAACCCAGCAGAGAAGAACAATACAAAAGAGAAAAAATCACCATTTGTAACACAAAACATTTTTACTGGCAATGTCTCTGGGGTGGAGCGAAACCGGAGAACCCCGATTTTCGATGAAGCATTTAAGACTTAAAGCGCAGGAAAATTTGGGGCAAAATGCAGTGTGAGTCCACGGTCCGCAAGCAGTTAAAGTAACTGACACTCAGTCACCGCACAGCATACCCTCCTGCCAGGCCCATGAAACATTTACCCACTTCAGATAATGTAACATCCGGTAATGTCAGTTAACCGACGATTCTTCCCAGTTACGGCGCAAGGCAAAATGTCATGTGTTCCAATTATGTGGCCATTATCCTGCTCCCCAACCCAGGCGAACGACGCGATGGCCATGACTATACGCACAGTCATACGCCACGCAATTTCTCATTGTGTGCTTATGACGGAATAACCTGAAAATGAACCAGTAAACCGTTCCACTTAACTCAGACTTCTCAATTATTTAGCGAAGGACATTGAGCAGATTGCGTTAATGCAACACCCCAGCTGCCCAGAAGGGGTGGATGGAAGGGAGCCGCATGCATGCACGACCCCGTGCGCATTCAAATAACAACGGCAGCTGCAAAATCACTTGGGCAAGACATTGGAGCGGGATGCACTCGGCGGAGAGCAATTTTGGCGCCACACGTTGTACAGCTGTGGAATTCTTTGCCAAATCACATCCTTGCCACGGAGTGAAACTATGCATGGTCGCACCGAATGTATGCGCACATCCGCACAACAACAGCAAAGGACAAGGTAATCTCCGTCCGCAGGAGAAGGTGACGTCTGAAAAGTAGATCATCGCGAATTGCAAAAAGTCATTCTCTGAAATCCAAATTTGGCTCAGGCAGGCGCAGCGAAACGCAAAGGGTGCAGCAGCAGCAGCAGCAGCAGAAGCAAAAAGCATACCCATCTACTTTTCCCGCCGGAATCCTAGCAATAGCTGTGGCTGCACAGTTCTGCTTCTCGTTGCTCGGTGAAGGTGGCGGAGGTGGCGGCGGTTGTTGCCTGTGAAGTGGGTGGCTTGCCGTTGAAATGTACATACATATTATTAGGCGTTGTCGTGCGTCCTTGATGGCACTTCAGTGTTCTATCCTAGTATCCTCTTCTGTGAATACAATGTTCGTTGCCTTTTTATTTTTTGCGCTTATTTTTCGTTCGTTTTTCTATGCCGCTGCACGAGAGGAAGGAAGGTTGTTGCATACGTATGCACACACTCATTTTGTTCACCAACAATACATGCTGGCAGAAGCGCACATATGACGACTGCGAAGATGGCATTAAAATGTTTACCATAGCTGTCACGAATTCCATAAGGGCCTGCTCCAGAAAATCCTCTTTCTCCACTAAGCCGATGCTTGACTCTGGTTGTTAGGCGGACTGGCTGGCTGATGATGGTGGCTGTTAGCTGCCGACTCCTGCGATTCCCCACTGAGGATGCACTTCAACTTTAAAATACGCTATCTTCTTTTCAATTCCCACTGTGACTTTTCATCATCTGTGAGGATCTCTTTTGTACCAAATTAAAACGCCATCCAATGTGAGACACATACAGCCACACACATTCATACACAGGCACACACATATAGCAGCAGCAGCAGCAGCATCATAAGGATGTGAGCTAAGCAATTTTCAGAAGTCTGTGCATGACGGCCACCTTTTGTTGGAGACCGGGTCTTCAAAGGCATGCCATGAAATTAAACTGCATAAATGGTTACTTATGAGTGTATGCATGTGGTAACGACCTGCTGAGACATGTATCCGCACACCAGAACACATGCGATAAAATTCATGTGCTCTTACGCTTTCAACGTATTGTGACGGCGCACTCATTCAGACGGCTCCACTCAACTTACGTAAGGACAAGTGGATCGAAAACAAAGGCGGGGATTCGTAACAAATGTATTCAATGATTTAATTTCACTTCGTCTTTGTCTCGCTTCCTGAAAGGAGTTTGTCTTAGACGGATTATTTCACAGGCTTTGCGACTTTGGTTTGTGTGCTGGTGCTGGTGCTGGCACTGACGGTGTTCGGCATTTTGTGCTGGCACTTCAATCATTTGCTCAGCCACCAGGCTCTACGAAGTGATTAAAGATTGTAAAGAGCTGGAATTGGGCGGGTGTGTAGATTTGGATGATGGATTTGTTTTACTTCCTCTGGCATGAGGTGGATGTTGAGGGGTCGTTAGGGTTTGCAACTAAAAGTTTCTTTACAGAGATGAATCTTACTTCGACGAGAGGGGGATGGACAAAAATTCTTGTCACGGGGTATATGAATAGGAAGCTATTTTCACTCTAATTGAACAGTGAGGGCTCAAATTTGTAAAACGTTGATTTTATAAAAGGGACAATAATCGCGTCTTCCGCAGAGAAACTTAATTTTTGTTTCCGCATCAGTTTCTCACCCTGTTGCAGAGAATGAAAAGTCCTTAGGTTAGGTTTTCAAGTTTCTTTTTCTTTAAATAAGAATTAAATTCCTCCAACATAACCTACTCTGTGCCACACAAGTTCTTCGGTTCCAAGAGTTTTATGGGCCTGATTTCTGGGGATAACTCCGTGTTTTGTGTGAAAAGAAGCTTCACTTTTGAAAATTTTAAGATCTGGGATCATTAATAAACAGAGTCGTTTGACTCAATTTGACCCTAACTTAAAAGCCTCTCAAACATTAGGAGTTGGCAAAGAAAATTGCAGGTGCGTTCTAGTTGCGAGGAGCAGTATCGTTCATATCACAAGTAGTTGATGGGAAACTAGGCCCTGGTCCCTGGTTCTAGTTGTGAGAAACAGTATCGTCAAATCACAAGTAGTGGATGAGAAGGTAGGCCCTGGTCCCATTGCGCCAGACAAGATAACCAACTAAGTTCCGGGACATATAGAGGGCGCCACTCACAAAAGTTATCAATTTAATATATATTTTTTGCTAGTGGCGTCCCCTATATGTCCCTGAACTTATTGATTAAAGTGCTATATAGGAAATTAATCGAAAGCAAAAACGACAGCGAAAAGAAAAAGAAAAAAAAGAAAAACTTAGACCCATGTGTTGTAGCATTTCGCCGCGATACTCTGTACAAGTGGTAAGGTTTTTCTTATTCCTTCATTTCATGTAAGGCTGTCGGGACTGAGATTTCTTAAGATCCTAAAAATTTAATTGAAAGCGACTGCATGCCATGAAGCAGGGGTCGGTGTTCCTTCACATTTGCTCGTGCTGTACGTACGAACACCCACCGTGTTCTCTAGACCTTGCTTCTTCCTTTTACTTATATTTTCGACAAATACAAAGCGGATTGGAGGTCACCGGTTCGGGTCTTTTGAAGTAATCGAAGAATGGTTGGATCGATGTCAAAGAGAACTCATTTTTGAGAGACGCTATTCGAAAATTTACCACAGAGAGGCGAAAATGCAGTCGCTTCCAACGTACACTAGCTTGAGTGATTTTTATGGGCTTTTCGATACAAAATAATATTTTTGAATACAAAAAAACGGTTTTACTTTCATGCTGAGGTCATCATTGTCGTAATTTTTATTCCATTTCAAAGCATCATGTACATGATGTATGCGATTCTGTCAGCTAAATTACACAGTTATCCGTTTCTTAAGGAGTTGAGTAACTCAGTGCTTCTAATTTTGTTTTGCCTTGGATATAAGATAATAATAACTGTTGGCGCGACAGTCCACAGAGGGACCAGGGTCGAGCTTGCTTAGGAACTACTCGTGTTCTCTCACGAGTAGAAGGGAGCTACATTTTTTTGCCGAATCCGAACGGCGAAGTTTGAGAAGCTTTTTTAGACAGTTATTACTTTTTGAGTGTTGTCAGCAGCTCGAAATGCATATAAGATAGTCTTATTGTATTTTTAGAACGTAATTGTAAGCGACGTACAACGACACTCAAGGCCATCTCTCGATTAAAATGGAATCGTCTTTGGTTCCACTCGCACTGGAACTTTGATGACCTCGCACACCGCATCTCCTATGACACTAGCCTCATGCACATGCCATCTGATGCCAGGTAACCAATAATAAAGTTTCGATGCTAATAAAAAGTCGACTTTCCCGTGTCCTGGATTGGCTCTGTCCGGAAACTAAACCGGCAAAGGAATGTAATCGGATTTCTACTTACGGCTCCAAGACGACAGAGGGTTCTGGAGCTGGATTCTACATTGAAATTTACAACACTAAACATCACACCACCTTAGTTAATTTTGTGTCGGTCTTCCAAGCGGAAGCCTTCGTGATCCTAATGGCCACCAACTATATTGAGAAGTGTCGGTGTGAGGAAAGAAGTTTCTGCGACTGCAGTGACAATCAGGCTGTGATAAAGGCCTTACTCAACCTTTTAAGTACTTCCAAGATAGTCGAAGAAAGCAGGAATCACGGCGTAGAGGAATCATTGGTGTTGTGGATAAGAGCAATGCTAATGAACATGACTATAATCGCGGAGGCGGAGTGTGACAAGTTTGTAATGTCCTGTCTCCCCTACTATGGTGCATGCTGGTCGATTCTCTGCTTTCCGTCTGATGCAAGATCGCCAATAATACAGTTGCGACGCTTTTACAAAGTGGACTTTACACGTGTCCTTGACTGGCTCTGGCCAGAAACTGAACCGGGAAAGGAATGTAGTCGGATTTTCACCGACGGCTCCAAGACGACGGAGGGGTCTGGAGCTGGGGCCTTCGTGGAAAACAACAACATCAGACTTCACGCCTCCTTAAGAAACTTCGCGTCGGTCCTCCAGGCGGAACCCTTCGCGATGCTAATGGCCACCAACTACATTGTGAAGAATATGTGGAAGGGAAGAAGTATCTGCGTCTGCAGCGACAGTTAAGCTGTGCTCAAGGCCTTACTCAACCCTTTAACCACTTCCAAGATAGTTCAGGAATGCAAGCCTTCCCTCAATTCGGTCGGCAGGCTGAATTCGCTAAGACTTGTCTGGGTCCCTGGTCATCACGGGATCCTGGGAAACGAAACTGCCGATGAACTAGCTAAGCTAGATTCAACACAGGCCCGAACCCATCTTGAGATTATACGCGTCCCTGCTTAGGGCCACCGTTAATGGTTGGGTCTACAGCACAACTAGAGATGGCGTGACTCTCCAGGATGCACAGTGACCAAGAGTATGCTCTAAAACGTTTGCAAGAAATCCGTATCTTTTCTGCTATCTCAAGACAGAAACGAGTGCAGACGACTTGTCGGCGTACTAACGGGACACTTTATCTTCCTTATGCATTTGAGTCGGCTTGGGGTTAGTGATGCCACACTCTGCGACGCCTGTGGAGAAGGTGAAGACACTTCAGAGCACTTTCTCTGTCAGTGTCCTGCTTTCGCTCGTATCAGGTGGCGGCTGTTTGGCGCTGATGTTGTGTTAACTGAAAACCTAAGTTCTATATCACAGTAGGGCCCCCGATATTTCCTCGGAAAAAGAAGAACTTACATTAAATGAAGGTCACTGCCTGGTAGTACAATGGACCAGTATTTGAATCTGAGCGCTGCAGGGTAGTATATTCCAACTTTCAACAAAAGAAAAAAAACATACAAATTCATTGAAATCAAGAAATCGCAATTGCAAAATATGCAACCGTCCAGATGAGCCCTTACCTGCCTACAATACAAAACTAAATTGATCCGTAATGCTTCAGGGTAAAACTGCAGCAAAGAAAGTCGCTAGGAATCTCTGTTTAAACAAGTGATATGTTCACTTAGGTTGCAACATTTTAATTTTAATTTTTAGCTTTACACCACGTCTCCTGCGAAAAAGGAAAGCAAATCAGCATATCTTGTGAAGTCCCTTTCCTTTTATTTGAGTCCCTGAATATGAATGCCTTCTTCGGAAAAACTACAATACAGGAAAAGGAAGTTTAGTATTCTAAGCAGAGAAATCATTTCTCGTTTTCGCGGTATCACGGAATAAAGCTCGTGCCACTAGTAGCAGCATCAATTACCGGAACTGA
This sequence comes from Eristalinus aeneus, assembly GCA_955652365.1. Lineage (NCBI taxonomy): Eukaryota > Metazoa > Arthropoda > Insecta > Diptera > Syrphidae > Eristalinus > Eristalinus aeneus. The sequence goes on along the minus strand of OY019130.1, from coordinate 26,401,884 downwards.
ACACCTTGTCAGGGAATTACAAATTTTGCTCCATGCTTCGTATATTTGACGACGAAGCCAGCATCTGTTGAAGGACACTGAACTCGTAGAGAAGGCATTTTAAAGTAGTATTGCCAGTATGTCCCATTAGCGGTCAATGGCCACCGTCTCAAAGTGAGCCACTGCTTCCTTGGTCATCGGGGGAGTTTTCATGAAATTTTAAATTAGATTCCGTAGAAAGCGTCTCACACTGGACGCAAAAAGGGGTGCAGGCAGCGAATGCAGTAGATTCTCTCATCGCAGAATGAATTTTACTGGAAAACTTGCAAACTACCACGTTTCTTGAGCACTGCAAAAAGCACTCAACATTAAAATTTTCCCCAGCAGTCACTTAATCTCAGCCGTCAAGAATGATAACAATTTCTCAACACAATAGATTCCTCTGGCGAGAGAGCTCCTTATGCTCCCACCCAAAAAACTATACACTTCACCCACAGTCTCTCCGAAATTCAATTTAGCTTAAAACATTCATGGCAACATCAATTAATGGCTCAGTAAGCTCTCTATGCACAGGGAGACGGGGGAGGTGGTGAGAATCAGCAGAATTCCACCCGTTTAAGGGATCCTCGGAAACTCAGTTTTTCCATTCGTCGCCCTTGTTATGGCACCCGATACATTAAGCCATTTTTTGGTCCTGTTTTCCAGCGAATTCTATTGTTTTGTAGATTTTTGTTTTTTTTTTCTGCCATTTTCGGCGTTTTTAGTCATCAACAAATTTTTTCCATTTAACAGAGAAAACAGAGAAGAATTTTAATTCCATGCCCCTGGGGCCACGGCTTCATGTGGGAAGCCAAAGTCGCGGAGCTGGAGATGGATTCCATTGTGTGGTGACCAAAGGATTAAGCAGACTGCCATTTCAAAGGTTGCAACCCCATTGATGCTGAGCTGTCTTTTTTGTGCCGCTAATTGCCACAGTTAAGAAATTTCAATATTTGCACAAAAAATAAACGCCGCGGGTAGGGGCAACCGAAAGAAAGTATAAAGCGGAAGTGACTTCGACTATCCAAAGATGACAAAGTTTCGATGACTCAGAGGAGTCGTCTGTTCTCAGGATGACCACCCGCGACGAGGCAGAAGTAATTAAAAAATTTGTCGTTTCCCTCCCATGGCTCGGCTTAAGTATAATTGTCTCAATCAATATTCCTCCTCCTCGATCGGGGCACAGAGTTCAGCAGACTGATGGCACTCATAGCGATGCATTTTCTTAATTGTCTTTGCTTCGGGTATTAAGGGTCTCCATTAGTTTTCCATTATCATTTTTTTTCCTCTTGTTTTTCGCTTGCATCCAGCTGGAAAATTGAAAATTGAAAATCGACCTATTGGCATTGGTTCCCATAATCCTTCTTGAGGAAGGAAGAAACGAAGGACGCAATTATCCCTAACTCGGAGAGTTGAATTTTGATGGGCGTAATTCAGCTTGCGCTGCATCGTGGGAAGATACAGGACAAGACTGCTTCTTTTGTCGATTCGGTGTGCATAAGAACATGTTGTCCTCTTTCATTTCGAAATGCCATGACAATAAGATGTCTACGCTAACTACTTAATTCAGCCTGATGAGCGTGCGGAGTTTGAAAGAAAGGTCTGCTAAGAAGAACAGTTGTGAATGGGTTGGACCACAGCACAAGAACTCAAACTTTGTCTGGCTTCAATTTCGGTTTGCAAAACTACCATTTCATCCGGGAGAGGAAGGCTACAAAGGGAAAAAGTGCGTGTCAAGTAGCCCGGAGAATCCAAAGAATTTGAAAGCGCCTGTTGTAAGCAGAATGGGTAAGAAACATGTTGGTGTTCCAACAAGAAGGCAAAACTTAAATTTGGCGCCATTCGAATTGTCATTGATTGACATTTGAACAATTATTATTGTTTGTTAGTAGAAGGTATAGGGTTAATAAAAATGGAACGCTACATGAATCAACAACGCATTCTCATTGTGAAATTGTTTTACCAAAATGGTGAAAGTTTTGCGGCTACGGTTCGCAAATTGCGATCAATTTGGGGTTACAATAATGCTCTTTCTGGAAGGATCATTTCTGCAGACTCCTTAACGGCGATGACGGCCCAAATCCCGCTGTAAGGCAAAATGTTCCACTCAATTTGGACGATGATAGACACGCATTTCGTAGCCCCGACTTAGGCGAGAACAAGATAGCAATATCCAGGCTGAAGTCGAACAAAGCGGCTGGAGCGGACGGACTGTCCGCAGAACTATTTAAAGCAGCTGGAGATGACCTGGTTGGGCGCCTGCACCAACTCATCTGTAAGATATGGTCGGTGGAAAGCATGCCCGGTGAGTAGAATCTCAGCATCGTTTGCCCGGTTCACAAGAAAGGAGACCCCTTTGACTGCGCCATCTACCGAGGGATAAGTCTCCTGAACAGTGCATACAAGATCCTCTCTGCCGTATTGTGTGAGCGTATGAAACCGTTTGTCCATGAGCTGATATGTCCCTATCAGTGTGGTTTTAAACCAGGAAAGTCCACAATAGGCCAATTCTTCACATTACGGCAGATCCTGGAAAAGACCCAAGAAATGCAATTTGACACTCACCACCTATTCGTCGATTTCGAGGCTGCATATGACAGTGTGCATAGAGACGAGCTATACAGTGCCATGTCTAGTTTTGGCATTCCTACCAAACTCGTCAGATTGTGTAGGATGACGATGGAGAACACTCGCTGTCAATGTTAAGAAAGGTTTTAGACAAGGCGACGCACTGTCATGTGACTTCTTTAACATAATCCTCGAGAAGATCGTGAGTAACCCACAAGTCAACACCAGAGGCACGATCTTCCAGAAGTCAATTCAATTGTTAGCTTACGCTGATGACATTGACGTGATTGGACTAAAACAGCGAGCCGTCAATGAGGCGTTTGCTGGCATTGAAGCGGAAACGGCTAAAATGGGTCTGGCGGTAAATGAGGGCAAAACAAAGCTGCCATCAGGGAAGGACACACAACATCGACGTCTCGGACAGAGCGTCACACTAGGCAGCAGAAACTTCGAGGTAGTCAAGGACTTCGTCTACCTCGGTTCCGCGGTAAACAGGGACAACAACATCAGTACCGAAATCAAACGCAGAATCACTCTTGCCAATCGCTGTTTCTTTGGGCTCAGGAGGCATTTGAGTAATAAAGCACTCTCTCGAAGGATTAAGCTCGCTTTATATAACAGCTTGATCATCCCCGTCCTACTATATGGCGCAGAATCTTAGACGTTAGCAAAGGTGGATGAGGAAGCCCTTAGTCTTTTCGAGAGAAAAGTTTTGCGTGCAATTTTTGGTCCTGTTTGCGTTGATGGCATCTGGAGGAAGAAGATTTAATGACGAACTCTGTGAGCTGTACAATGACATGCGCCTGGGCAAGCGTCTACGAATACAACGCTTAAGATGGCTAGGCCATGTAGAGCGTATGGAAACCACTGCTCCGGCCCGAAAATTCTTTGAATCCGAGCCATTGGGACAACGTTACAGAGGACCTAGACTAAAGTGGAGCACACAAGTGGAGAAGGACCTCAACCAACTTGGAGTGCGCAACTGGAGACAGCTGGTGGAAGATCGTGGTGTCTGGAGAGGTATGTTGGTTGAGGCCCAGGTCCTCCCCGGACTGTAGCGCCACAAGAAAAAGAAGAAGAAGAAGAATGCTCCAAGAGAGTCAACTGTAAAGAGATTAATGGAAAAATTTGCTGAAATTGGGTCTGTAACTAATGTAAAGAGAACAACGCGCCTTCGGCCAGGTCGATCAACTGAAAATATCGCAGCAGAACGTGATGATGTTACTCACCACCTCAGTTCGACACCGAGCTCAGCAAATTGTTGTTTCCAAATATAGTGGAAGCGAATTTCGACAACAGATTTGCATCTGCATGCATACAAAGTCAATTGACTCAGGAACTGAAGCCAGCTGACCGAAAGGAGTTCGTTAATTAGGTTTTGGAGAGACAACATGAAAATGATAATTTTTCCGATAAAATCATCTTTAGTGACGAGGCTCATTTCCATCTTGACTGTTGCGTCAATAGGCAGAATTGTCGCATTTAGGGCGAGGCAAATCCTCTAATGATTCCCGAGAAGCAAATGTATCCTCAACGTGTCAATGTGTGGTGTGGTTTTTGGGCTGGAGGAATCATTGGACCTTTTTTTTATGAAAATGAGTCAGGTCAAGCGCAAACAGTCAATGGTGTTAGGTATCGTAAAATAATAACAAATTTTGTCGTGCTTAGAATTGAAGAAATGAATATGGAGGGGATGTGGTTTCAACAAGACGGCGCCACATCTCATACAGCCATAGAAACAATTCAATTGCTACATCAGTCATTTAAATCCTTCGTCCTTATTGGGACACCCTTTATTAAGCAGTGGACGCATGCATATATGCGTTTATTCTCGGTATCGGTATGAAGGAAAATGCGAATTTAATTCAAATTGTTTTTATTTGTCAATATAATCTCCATTAACATCAATGCATTTTTTACACCTTGAGACAAACTAAAGCCCTAAAAAATAAATTTATACCTTCTCTGTATTTATTGCCGACTTGAGTTGTTCATCATCCGAAAATCTTTTTCCACGAAGACATTTTTTCAAATCCGGAAATAGGAAAAAATCACTAAGAGTAAGGTCCGGACTATAAGGTGGGTATTGGATTTCTTCGAAACCACCATCTCGCACAGCAGCCTTGGAAACTCTCGCGAACAGGAGCGTTGTCATGAAGAAGCAACATACCCGCTGCGAGTTTACCCCGTCATTTATTTTTAGTTTCCTCCCGCAAATTCTGCAAAGTGGAAGCGTAGAATGTGGCGTTGATGGTTTCACCTTTTTTTGTACTCAATGAGCAAGATTCCCTTTGAGTCCGAAAAAACTGTGGCCATGAGCTTCCCGGCAGACAATGTGACTTTGAACTTCTTCGGGGAGTCTGTTCCTTTTTTATGCCACTGCATGGACTCTTGTTTGCTTTCTATGACCCTAGTGGTGAACCCATGTTGCGTCCCCAGTAACAAGTCGACCCATAACACCGTCCGCGTACTCACTACACATCTCCAAAAGCTCACAGCATGCGATCTCCATGTTGAATGATTAAAGCATAAAGTGAATTCAAGAAATTTAAAGTCAAAAAAATATGATTTTTTTTGCGATATTGCTTAAAATGGGTAAAAAACAAGGAAGAGACATCAAAAGAGCTGCGCGAACTGATAATTAAATACAACAGCGATGGAAAATCTTACAGTGAGATATCACGTTTAGTAAATCGCCCAAAATCAACCATCCAAACCATAATACAACGCTTTAAAAATGAAAAACGCAAGCCTCGAAATACCACCAGAAATATTTTTAATGCACATGATGAGAGAATCATCATAAGTGAAATAAAAAAAATCCCCAAACTATGTGCCCCAAAACTAGCAGCAACTCTTCAACTTACCTTGGAAAAAAATTTTTCACAGAAACTCTAAAATGCATCCGAGAACATGGATACAATGGCAGAGATATGCTACAAAATCTGTTCATTAGTTGCATAAACAGAAGTAAGAAACTAGAATTCGCTAAACAGTACAAATCCATGGAATTCGACTTCTGGAAAACTGTAATATTTACAGACGAGTCTAAGTTTAATGTACATGGGTCGGATGGCAGAAAAATGGTTTGGTGAAAACCAAATACGGATTATCTTCCAATCAACACAAGAGGTACAATCAAACACAGTTGGGGATCAATAATGGTATGGGGGTGTTTCTCCGCAGCTGGAGTGGGAAAACTACACATAATTGATGGAATAATGGACCACAAGCAATGTATTGAAATATTTAATCAAAATCTTAGACAAAGTGCTGTTCAAATGGGGCTCGAGAGCAATTAGACCTTCTATCAGGATAATGACCCGAAGCATAAGGCTTATGCAACTTGAATGTGGCTTCTTTATAACTGTCGGAAAGTATTGGAAACAACTACGCAATCACCTGATATTAATCCCATTGAGAATTTGTGGGACGAGTTGGTTCGAAAATTAAGAAAATTCAATATAAGGAACATAAAAGTCCTGAAAAGAAAGCCTTATTGAAGAATGGGCCAAAATTACACCTGAGTTTACTGAAAAATTAGTCAGATCTATGCCAAACCGTCTTAAGCTGGTTTTTTCTAACAAAGGATATGCTACAAAATATTAAATAAACAGTAAAATGACCATTAGTCTACCAGTTTCTTAAAGTAATAATAACAATAATTGTTGGCACTACAGTCCAAAGGGGGACCAGGGCCTAGCTCATCAACTACTCGTGTTGTGCGCGCTACTGTTCTCTCACGAGTAGAAGGGACCTACATTTTCTGCCGACTCCGAACGGCGGGATTTGAGAAGCTTTCTTATAAAGTTATTACTTTTTGAGTTTTTTCAGCAGCTCGAAAGAGGTGGTGCCGTGAAATATTAGAAAAATTGGTGTTGAAGTGGGAGTCGAACCTAGACCTTTCGGCGTGTGAGCGTCGCACTCTAGTAGTACGAATAGGAAATTGACACTGTTTTTGTTCATTTAATGAAAATTTTTAAAAATTAATTATACTTTCCTAGGAATGTTTGTATGAATTGTTTTTTTCTTTCTTTTTAAAATAATAATAATAATTTAATTAATTTACATTTGATCTTTTTCAATTTTTTGTGAAAAATATATTGTGCTACCAGGGGTACGAATATGAAATTGACCCACTGTACTTAAGTTTTTGATTAACTGTATGTTCCTATCATCCATATTTTCTAAAAGTATAATAAGATACAAATTTATTTCAATTGCATTTTTGCCACGAGTACTGCATAGTGATGTAAATTTCCGTCAAATATTTTGACGGGCTAGAGACATTTTTTTTTTCGATTTCACTTGCAGAGGAAATAAATAAATACAACAAGTAAAACAAACCTTTATTTCACTTATTATCACTTTTAAGTGTGTTGAGCTCAAGTTACTTCACTTAGAGCATCAAAGAGTTTGCACGTTTACCCAAACACAAGATACAGAGGAATGATCAGTTCAAATCTGCTAAGATAACAGTATACCAGATATACCGGCCAAGTGAGCCAACAAATGTCTCGATAGGGAACATTTGTTGTGAACGATCCCTTATTTTTATTTTTGTTTATTTGCTATGACATATGTGAAAAATATTTAGTATACATCAAGTCATTGAACAGACAGCATCATAGTTTTTCATCGTGTTAAAAATGTCGAATTTTGTACCAGAAAGTGATGATTTGCGGAAAGCATTAATTTTTTGTTTTCATTTGAAGAAAAGTGCTGCAGAGTCGAATCGAATGCTTGTCGAGGCATATTTTTTTTTTTATAAATGACGCGTGCAAAAGGGGTTGCGAGTACTCTTAAGTGACCGGATCAAGTCACAGCACGGGCCGGAAGGTATAGAGGAAGAGAGGGAGAGGAGGTACCGATGCACATTGGTTTTAAATGCCTGTGGATTGTAATGAGGAGGAAAAATCGAGCTGGGAAGAGCATTCCAGATTCGTGTAGTGCGGCTAAAGAACAAGTCTCTGAATTTGACTGTACGTCCGAAAGAGGGCTTGAGGGTATATTGATGGGCATTCCTAGCGAGGCGTGTAGTGCGGGTGAATTCTTGAAGGGGAAGAATGCAACTGGTTAATTCATCTGAGCATTTCTTGTTAAAATAGCGATAAAAGAGTGACAACGACGCGACATTACGTCGGTGTTCTAACGAGTCAATCGACTTCGCAATATTACTGTCACCTATAAGTTTTATCGCTCGCTTTTGAATTCTATCCAGCAGGTGCAGGGAGGTCTTAGAAGCACCTGACCAAATAGGAGCGTTATACTCAAGTTTTGGGCGTATGTATGCATTGTATATTGTAGCCAGATCAGAGGGGGTGAAGTACTTCTTGCATCGTTTAAGGAAGCCTAGAATATGTGATCGTTCCAACTAATTGTTGGGTTGATACACATACCGAGGATGGAAAGTCTTTCGGTTTCTGCGGTTCATGGATTACGGCTGATTATTTTGTGATCGCTGTAACAACAGTAGACAGCACTAGGTTTTGGAAGCATTAAATTCCACTCTATTCTTATTTCCCCAATCGATTATGCTGTCAAGGTCGGAATTTAATGTGCTTAACATACGCTGCCGTTCCAAGTCTAAGGCCGAAGTGGAGGGACGTGAGCCAAGAAACGAATATGAAAAGCTGAGGGTACAGTCATCAACGAAGGAATGAATAGCATTACAAGTAGCAGAGAAGAGATCATTTATAAAAATGAGAAAGAGTGTCGGAGACAAAACAGAGCTCTGGGGAACACCAGCATTAATATGGTGAATATCAGACTTGAATCCATCCAAAACGACTTGTATTGAACGATTCGAAAGGTAATTTCTAATCCATTGGAAAAGAGACTCATCGATCCCAAAAGCACGCATTTTCGACAAAAGAGCCTGATGCCAGACCCTGTCAAATGCCTTTGAAATATCAAGCGCAACAATCTTGCTTTCCCCTAAATTGTACAAAGATTGGTTCCACATTTCAGTGAGATATGCCATCAGATCACCAGTGGAACGGTTGCTTCGGAAGCCGTACTGCCGGTCATTAAGAAGCTTCCGGGTCTCAAGATATTTCATATGCTGACGGTTTATCAGCGTTTCCATGACCTTGGAGAGAAGGGACGTTAGTGCTTTGGGTTGGTAGGAGGTGGGTGACGAGGCATATGGTGATCATGCTCTATCAGAAGCATTATGCCAAAGATAGTTTCAACGGTTCAGAAAGAATGATTTTGATGTGAGAAATGCAGAACGTGGAAGACCACCAAAACAGTTCGAAGACGCCGAATTGCAAACGATATTGGATGGAAATGACACTTTGAGTCAAAAGCAAATGGCAGCAATGTTAAGTGTTGCACAACAAACAATTTCTGACCGTTAAAAAGCTATGGGAAAGATCCAAAAGTGTGGAAAATGGGTGCCACATCAATTAAATGAAAGACAGATGGAAAACCGAAAAAACACTTGTGAAATTTTGCTTCAAAGACACGAAAAAAAATCGGTTTGGCATCGAATTGTTACTGGCGATGAAAAATGGATATATTTTAAGAATCCTAAACGGAATCCTAAACGGTCGCCGTGGCGTAGTGGGTAGAGTGCGACGCTCACACGCCGAAGGGTCTAGGTTCGATTCCTAGCTCAACACCAATTTTTTGAATTTTTCATGGCGCCACCTCTTTCGAGCTGCTGACAACACTCAAAGAGTAATAACTGTCCAAAAAAGCTTCTCAAATTTGGCCGTTCGGAGTCGGCAAAAAATTGTGGGTCCCTTCTACTCGTGAGAGAACAGTAGCGCGCACAACACGAGCAGTTGATGAGCAAGCTAGACCCTGGTCCCCCTTTGGACTGTAGCGCCAACAATTATTATTAAACGGAAAAATTCTTGGGTTATACTGGAACAACCATCAACATCGACTGCAAAACCAGATCGATTCGGCAAGAAGACAATGCTGTGTGTTTGGTGGGACCAGAAAGGTGTGCTGTACAACGAGCTTCTAAAACCTGGTGATCGCTACCGACCACAAATGATCAATTTGAATCATTCATTGATCGAGAAACGATCAGAATGGGCCATAAGACACGGCAAGGTCATTTTGCTCCATGACAATGCACCTGCACACAAAGCAAAATCGGTTCAGGATACAATCAAAACACTTGGCTGGGAGCAGCTACCCCACCCGCCGTATTCAGCAGACTTGGCTCCTTCCGACTACCATTTGTGTTCATTGATGGGACACGCATTGGCTGAGCAGCACTTTGATACCTACGAGGAGGTCGAAAATTGGGTTTCTGATTGGTTTGCTTTAAAAGACGAACAATTTTATTGGCGTGGTACTCACAAATTGCCAGAAAGGTGGTCAAAATGTGTAGAAAACAATGGCCAATAATTTGAATAAAATGTTTTTACTCTCCCATTAATAATTAGTGTTTTATTTTCAAAAAAAAACCCGCATTTTATACCGGTAGACCTGGTAGTTTTTCCTTGCGTTTCGACAACTGCGTTTTATTGCACACAACTACCGAGAAAAGTGATAAGCGGTTTGTGCGTGCGGTTTTGTGTTTATTTAATGATAAGATGGAAATTCCCATCATGATGCGATTAAGAGTTAAGACGTATAAGCACGTATTTAAATACAAAATGGACGAATTTCGTCCACGGTGGAGCCTAGTAACTTCCAAATGAGAAACAGGTCATTCATTTTTAGTTCATAATAATCGCAGTAACGGCTGACCGTCGATAGGTGGCAATATCACCACAATTTGCAGGACAGCAGTAGAACTGTTTGTGTGTTCATTAAATTTCTGCGCAATAAGAACTAATCCAAAATTAAGATGTAACCATAATTTACAAGGACCTGCTCCATAAAAAATACATAAATCAGAAAAAGCGTGTTTTCGGTCGGTGCGGAAGCACCAAAGTTTTTGCTGCCAATGCGAAATTGCCTGGCGCTTGCATCATTGACCAATTTGGAGTTAACCGCAACGGTGTGACGTTATCTCGTGAAACTTGAAAACTTTATGTCTTAAGTTCTATATTTCTTCAAGATTAGTAACCTCAATCCCATCCATGCAAGCGATAAACTTGAGATCCCGCGTGTCTGAAATTTATTTATGCCTCTAGCTGAAGCCGGACTTATCGCAGTATTTAATGGCACCATATTCATGAACAGCACGCGGGGATAATAAAGTGAACCATAAGACAAGCTCTTTTCCATGAACTACTGCTATCTCAACATTATGGACCATACTCGTATGTACTCGTACTACGTGCGTGTTCTATATTTTCTTTGCGCTTAAGAGGTTTCATCCTCTCCGAGTGGCACGACACTGTATGAGCCAAGTGAAAAGATGAATTGTTGGTGTAGAGCAGACATTGTCCTCGTACCTCCTACGCTGTTCCGGTGTCCTATGGCTTTAAGTGTTTGTGGGTTGTAATGCAGAAGAAATGATTATCTGAGAACACCTATTAGTATTCGTGTGATGTGAAGCAGAAATCCTTTTGAAGTTGTCATTGAATATGCATTCGTTTTGTTCTAAACAGCATTGGGTCCACATAACGAGGGCAGTGCTTTTATTTTCATTCAATTGAATTGCTGCCTATTTGCTGAGACATGTTCAGTTTTTTAAATTCTACACTGCTTTAGTTATATCTCCTGAAAAGTTCGTTGCTTCCGCATAAAGTAAAGTTCGATTTTCAAAATTTGAATGACGCTTGTGTCCATTTACCCATCTATTCGCAAAGACATCCGCGTAAGTCAAGGTTTGTGTCTCTGATAAGTGGCATGTCATTATCGGGAAGAAAAGGTATTCAAAGTGAGTGACGGTATGTACGAACCTGAACCATTTCCTTGGACATACAACTTCAGTCAACGGATAACTTATATTTTTATAGAAATTTAAAACAGGGTCTTGGAGCAGTCCCTGAAGCTTCACAAAACTCCGCCGTTCGGAGTCGGTATAAAACTGTAGGTCTCTTCTACTCGTAAGAGAACAGTAGCGCGCACAAGACGAGTAGTTCATGAGCAAGCTAGGCACTGGTCCCCGTATGGACTGTCGCGCAACCCAATGGCCACCCGTGGTCGCCGTGGCGTAGTGGGTAGAGTGCGACACTCACACGGCGAAGGGTCTAGGTTCGATTTCCGGCTGAACACCGAATTTTTCACGGCACCACCTCTTTCGAGCTGCTGGCAACACTCAACGAGTAATAACTATCTAAGAAAGCTTTTCAAACTTCGCGGTTCGGAGTCGGCCAAAAAACTACAGGTCCCATCTACTCGTGAGAGAACAGTAGCGCGCACAACTCAAGTAGTTGATGAGCAATCTAGGCCCTGGTCCCTCTGTGGACTGTCGCGCCAACAGCTAATATTATTGTTAAACTTCCTCGTGATCACTGAACTTGCACTTGCTCGCGGAATATACTCGTCCTCGCTGAAGTTGTTCATGCTCGCCGAATTAAACTTGGGCGGGCTCGTTGAGCTTATTCGTGCTCATTGAAACTTCTCGTGCTCGCCGAACTTGCTCCTACTCGCCGAGCTTGTTCGTGCAGATCGAACTTGCACGAGCTCTCCAAGTTGTTTGTGTGCGGCGAACTTGTTTGTGCTCGCCGTACTTGTACGTACACCCCGAAGTTGCTTGTACTCGCCGTACGTGCTAATGCTGGTCAAACTTGTTCATGCTCACTGTACTTGTGCTGGTCGAACTTACTCGTGCTTGTAGAACTCACTCTTGCTCGCCGAACTTGGTCCTGCTCGTTGAACTTGGTCCTGCTCGTTGAACTTGCTTGAGCTCGTTGAATTTGCTAGTAATTGTTAAACTTCCTCATGCTTACTTGTGCTCGCCGAACTTACTTGCGCTCGCCGAACTTGCTCTTGCTCGTTGAACGTGCTCGAGCTCGTTGAATTTGCTAGTGATTGTTAAACTTCCTTATGCTCGCCGAATTAGCTCGTGCTCGCCGAATAAGCTCTTGCTCGCCGAACTTGCTCTTGCTCGTTGAACTTGCTGGAGCTCGTTGAATTTGCTAGTGATTGTTAAACTTCCTCATGCTTACTTGTGCTCGCCGAACTTGCTCTTGCTCGTTGAACGTGCTCGAGCTCGTTGAATTCGCTAGTGATTGTTAAACTTCCTCATGTTCGCCGAATTAGCTCGTGCTCGCCGAATTAGCTCGTGCTCGCCGAATTTTCCCCGTGTATGGCCTGGTATACGAGCCGCTCGCTGTTGGCAAAATATTTCGATTTTGTCATGTTTTCTGACTGTGCTGTTCGCCGTGTAGGTCCCTGGTGGAAGTCTATTCAAAGTTTTAAGTGCACTCTGAATAATTTTGAGAAGCGTGCGGCTTAAGCATCGTGCATCGTTCCTATGTCATGTATTTGTTGGTTTGAACCTTAAAGCGGCCATACACATTTATTAAAAAAGCCGGTGTAAACCCATTTTGGCTACATTCTGTCTTTGTTTATATTCGCGCACAAAATATCCTGCAAGCTCTTAAATTTCAAGAACAGTGTTTATTCATTTATCTCTGTGCATAGCAAACCAACAAGTGTTTCCTGGTCGACAACATTCAAATTTGAATGAAATTCACCATCTAATCTCCAGAAGACCCTTATCCACAAGCCTCTGGTAAAACCATTGTTTTCGCAGTAAACGCTTCTGGATGTATTTCCTCCTCAGAGTCGATGATTATCATACGGCCCCTCACCGGTCGCCGAACGCATTTGTTTTGATATCTCAGAAGTGAAAGTAATTCCACTTGGGAAGCAGATGGGCGTATTTGGTCAACCAAATACAAATATTCAACCTAAAACTTTGATTTTTCCCCAAAGACAACCCAATTGCTCCCCATGCAGCCGTCCTTTCCTCCGCAGAAAAACGTCCTTTAATATTTCAACTGCTCCACGAAGTTTCCCCTTTTCTCCAAACATTACGAAGGACGAAGATCGTAACAAATGTCGATTTTAGTTTGAGAAAGGAGAAGAAAGCAAAAAAAAAAAAAAACAAAGTGCGCTGACTATTTGCGAATTACCTTTGCCGTGGAGCAGTAGGTAGTAAAGTTTTGTGATCCCTTGGGTGCCTAGGGCAATTGATTCTTGCGCCGACCTACTTCGCCATCAAAACCAACACACACGCCATCCAGTAGGAGCCGCCCTCTCAAAAATCGCGTTCGAGGGGCGGGGGATGTTAATAGCTCTAGAATTGACTTGGCCAAATGGACTTTACATTTTTGGTAGTGTAAAATGTTCTCCTTCGTCTTCGCTCACATTTCAATCCGCCCGGCAACTGGCAGGACCACTGAGTTCTGTAGGAAGCGAGAGGAGGGAGAGAAATCGAACAAAAAAGCTTCAAAATATCCACCCTGCCAAAGTCTGGCGCTACCTGCCCCGATGGAGAGAAACACAATCAATCGAGCATTTAATTAAAATTGTGTTTGCTTACTGACCTGCATTTAGAGTGCGGCCAGCGCTGCGCCGTATGAGTGCCATCTGTGGTCTGTGCACCGCCTGTGTGCCCATTAAGCTGGAAAGTGATTCTTTCTCTTCCTCTTCCTTTTTTTTTTGCTTTTGCGATTTTATATGTGCACCCTAATAAGGCCAGTGGGAATTTAGATTTCAGACTGTGACCTTTGGGGTGCGGTTTAATATTTAAATTTTTGATGAACCGCATGTGGAGTGTGCGGAGAGCACTCAATGTTTCATGATTATGCTGCTGTAGCCAATGTCATTGTTGCGAGGGGCTAATAAAACAATGTCATGGGAAATGGAATGAATGGGGATTTTGCGATTGTGTGAGCAGCGTATTGCTTGTGTGTGGGCTCTGATGGGATTTGAAAAACCGGTTGTCTGATGCGCAATAACGTGGGAGGTTGTTTTTTTAAGCTTTGCAATGGAGACTCGAGTCACTGACCTCTGGAAACAGGAGAAATGATGTTGATAGTTTGGATACTGTTCTTACTTTGCATTCCCTTTTTTTTATTTATTTATTTGGCATCATTTGAACAATTTGTATAGTTTACAAAATTTGTTTGGAGAGATATGGTTAATGTACCTTACTACTACAAAATTCATAAAATTGGTTACAATAATATCGCAGATCTTTTTATACACTTTGGAAAAAAGCCGCATTCTTTTCCCTTACACTTTTCTGATTTTTTTGGGATTTCCACTGATTTGAGCACATTTCGTTATCATGCTTTGAATTTAAGTCTTCTGTCGTTGACACTGAAGGAAGTTCATCTTCGATGTGTGACAACTAAATTAAGCCTTTATCACATTTAGCGCTATTTCTAAGGTTTTTCATGCGTCTGATGTGGATCCGTCCCTATTCGGAGCGTAATGTCGGTTTTGTCGGATTGTGGGAGGGAACAAACCTCCGTCTCCCATCCAAGAAAGAGCTTCAGATTTACACTTTTAGATCAATCATGTAAGGCTTGGATTTCCCGGATGATTGTCCGGGGTCCACCACAGGCTTGTAGGGCAAGCACTTCCCCATGACTCAAGCTTAAAGAAAGAAAAAAACAATTAAAAGAACAACTGGAAGCCACACTTGATGCAGAATTTGCAGGATCCTGTGCTGAAACAGGCGGAGCTAATTTTGTCATCAAGTGTTTCCTTTTTTTTTGTGAAAATTTTCCGAGAAAGAGGGGGTTTTACCGACCACCTTGAAGAAACATCGCGGGATAATTTTGGGCGTTACACGATTATCCTTTTCCCTTCTTATTGGTTTCCAGAACCAAATTGGTCCGTTCACAGAGACCTTAATAAACGAACAATACAATATCCAGTGTTAATGATACTTTTTTTTATAATAATAATAATAATCATAATATAATTCTCTTCTTCTTGTTGTGGCGCTACAGTCCGGGGTGGACCTGGGCCTCAACCGACATGCCTCTCCAGCCAGCACGATCTTTCGCCAGCTGCCTCCAGTTGCGCACTGCAAGTTGGTTGAAGTCCTTCTCCACTTGTGCGCGCCATTTTAGTCTAGGTCGTCCTCTATTGCGTTGTCCCAATGGCACGGATTCAAAGACTTTTCGGGCCGGAGCAGTGCTGTCCTTGCGCTCTACATGGCCTAGCCACCTTAAGCGTTGTATCCGTAGACGCTTGACTAGGCTCATGCCGCCGTACAGCCCATACAGTTCGTGGTTGAATCTTCTTCTCCAGATGCCATCAACGCAAACAGGACCAAAAATCGCACGCAGAACTTTTCTCTCAAAGAGACCAATGGCTTAATCATCCGCTTTTAGTAGCATACGCTTTTAGTAGCGGTTTCTGCGCCGTAAAGCAGGACTGGGATGATCAAGGTGTTGTACAAAGTCACTTTGGTCGTTCGGAAGAGGGTTTTATTACTCAATTGCCTCTTGAGCCCAAAGAAACAGCGATTGACGCGAGTTATTCTGCGTTTGATTTCGGTACTGATGTTGTTGTCCCTATTTACCGCGGAGCCGAGGTAGACGAAGTCCTTCACTACCTCGAAGTGTCTGCTGCCCATAGTGACGCTCTGTCGGAGACGTCGATGTTCTGCGTCCTTCTTCGATGACAGCATATACTTCGTTTTGCCCTCGTTTACCACCAGTCCCACTTTAGCCGCTTCCGCTTCAATGCTAGCAAACGCTTCATTGACGGCTCGCTGAGTTCGGCCGATCACGTCAATGTCATCCGCATAAGCTAGCAATTGAACGGACTTGTGGAAGATCGTGCCTCTGATGTTGACGTGTGAGTTCCGCACGATCCCCTCAAGGATGATGTTAAAGAAATCGCATGACAGCGCGTCGCCTTGTCTAAATCCTTTTTGAACATCGAAGGTCTCGGTGAGTTCGCTACCGACCTTGACGGAGCAGCGAGTGTTCTCCATCGTCATCCTACACAATCTGACGAGTTTGGTAGGGATGCCAAAACTAGACATGGCACTGTATAGCTCGTATCTATGCACACTGTCATATGCGGCCTTGAAATCGACAAATAGATGGTGGGTTTCGATTTGTACTTCTTGGGACTTCTCCAGGATCATATATGCGATGTTAAGAAGAATGATTCCTCGGTAGTTGGCGCAGTCGAAGGGGTCTCCTTTCATGTGGACCGGGCAAACGATGCTGCGATTCCACTCGTCGGGCATGCTTTCCTCCGACCATATCTTACAGAAGAGCTGGTGCATGCGCCCAACCAGCTCATCCCCAGCCGCTTTGAACAACTCTGCGTATAGTCCGTCCGCGCCAGCAGCTTTGTTCGATTTCAGCTTGGATATTGCTATCTTCACCTCGTCTAAGTCGGGGGGACGGAATGCTTGTCTATCATCGTCCAAATTAAGTGGAACATTCTGCCTAACAGCGAGATTTGGGCCGTCATCGCCGTTAAGCAGTCTGCAAAAATGATCCTTCCAGATTCTCAGACTGCGACTCTACTACTAGTTTTCCGTTTTGGTCCCGGCAGGCCTGAACGTTGTCTCCTGCGGATAGCTGTTTTACCTTTCGGTAAAACTTTCGGACTTCATTGCTACCATAGCACCTTTCCATTTCCTCGACCGCGCGCTTCCCATGATCCTTCTTTTTCTTTCTGAGAAGCCGATGCTCTTCCCTTCTTCTCTGTTCGTAGAGCTCAGGAACAACCCTCGTTGTTCGATGCAGCGTCGCCTTATAGGCGTCTTGTTTAGCTGCGTGCGCTTGCCTGCACTCGTCGTTAAACCACGGGTTCCTCCTTGGTGGTGACGTGAAACCCAGCACATCAGTGGCAGCTCCTTTGATGGCTTCTTGATAACGTTTCTATTCTTCTTCTATGCTTAGTGCAGGAAGCGTCGAACTCTGAGCGGGTTTCAGAGAGACTCGGTCGGCAAAGTTCCCAGCAATCAGCTGCGATTGTAGCTTTTCGACGTCAAACCGTTTTGGCCTTTCTCGACTCCGTTGTTCTCTCGATATCCGGGTTCTTACCTTGGCTACAACAAGGTGATGATCCGAGTCAATGTTTGCACCTCGGAAGGTTCGGACATCGAGAATACTGGAGGAGTGTCTGACGTCGATCGCAACGTGATCAATCTGGTTGACAGTTGATTGATCAGGAGATCGCCAGGTCCCTTTGAGAATGTCCAGGTGTGGGAACCGCGTGCTAGCCACAGAGAGGTTCCGCCCTGAGGCGAAGTCCAACAGCCTGAGTCCGTTTCCGGATGTGTTGGCGTGTAGGCTGTGCTTACCGACGACTCCAGCAAAGATGTCCTCCTTTCATAGCTGAGCGTTGAAATCTCCTAGAACGATCTTAGTGTCGTAGCTGGGGCATCGATCGTATGTTCTTTCTAGGAGATCATGGAAGTCATCCTTGATGTTGTGATCCTTCTCCTCTGTCAGGGCGTGAGCGCAAATTAAGCCAGTACAGTGCTTTAATTACATTGATTACTGGCTTTTGCCAATTGAGAGAATACCCAGCTCATAATCCTGTGCAACACTTTAAGTACTATTCTCCGTTGATTGTTGACTTTTGGGAATAAGCAGCCAGTTTTGCAAGCGGTGTTTTATTCAAAACTGTATACGCAGCTCATACGCCAGTATACCACTTTAAGTGCCTTTTTCCGGTGATTACTGGTTTCTGTCAAGTAGAAGCAATTCATGCAAAAGTCTTATCAAAGCCAATAGGTCCCAGAAGATGACAGGTATGCTGTGAAAGAACGGTTGAACAGTTTAAGGTCACCAGTACCAGGTCACCAGTGAGATAAAACATAATTTCCGCAGAAACCGTCTTCGAAAACAATATCCATTCGAACGAAGTCAGTCATGGATAATTATCTGAGTTATATTGTGAATACAAATTCTCTAGTGTTGTCAGCGGCGAGTCCGTGGAGCTGAGACATAATTTCGGTGAGCACAGGCACATCCCTTGAGATGTGCTGTCGCCGAAAATTCAAACGGAACCGACAACAATAAGGACAACTGACACAACAAAGGATTCATCCTTCACAGGTTGTCAAAAAGAAAGGATAATTCTTGATTTTACACCAGCAGCGAGCAAAACAAAGAAAGGATGCAAATGAACAAGGACAAAGGACTTCATTAAATTCAATTCCCCTCTCCGTGCGGGCTGCACAAGAAGCGTGAGGGCTAAAGAAATTCAATGTTTTCCTTTTTTCCGTGCCGTCCCTTTTCCTCGGCACAAGCGGAAGGAAAAACTATTATTATAAGCTCGGGTTGCGAGAAATGCTCCTCAGTGAACTCTGGCTGGGTGCTTATTTGAATGTAAGTTTATTCCGTGTCCTTGCCCGCTTGAATTTGAGTTTCACTCTATTTCCTTTGATCGCTTGCCTTGTATGCATAAAAGTGACAACATTGCAGGAGCGCTGTAAAAATAAACAAGCTCACAGACACACCCACACCGACCCCGAGACCCTGCTGGGAACAAACAGAGAGAAAACAAGAAGAATATCAAAGCTGATTTTTTGATAAGATTTTCTACTTCTACTTCTTTTTTCGTCGTTCATGAAAACGGGCGCAGAGGTGAGGTGAGACCTTGTCCGTGGGTCCTGGGGTGGCATATCGCATTCTATGTTGAAGCCGACGTATCTCTGGCAATCTGAGAGCGGAAGACGTTTGGTATACATTTTTAAAGACACCGTCGGAACTGAAAAAATAATCAGCTCGGCACGCCTGTGTTGACTTGCAGTCGAATCGAAATTAGTTTTGGGGCAGGAGTCGACATCAAACTTATCTAGTCGAGCCAATCTGCTTGAAGATGGAACGAATTAAATAAAATTGAAGGACTTCAGTCACGAAGAGTTAACAATTCGCGGGATTTGTTGCTTGAAACGAGTGCCAGCAAATGAAGGAATGCTGGGCTTCCGTTCGCGCCGGAATGGAGTTTACTATTTCGCGAAAGAGGATTCCCCGGAAGGAGTTCTTCTTCATTCTACAAACATTTTGGGCGCTTCCTTAAAAGGGAAAGTGAGAAGGTGCGAAAGAGCAAGGATTTTTAAGTTTGCTGCGGTGATTCATCGCAAGGTTTCACTTTTAATGGAATTTTTCTGGTAGATCACGCGTGACTCCTCTCAGATTGCCTTGTACATTCTGTCCAGTGTCGTATGGCAAGTCGGCAGTGGCGAACTTCTTCTTCACCGCAGCGCGGAAGCGTCCCCGAATTATTTTGCTACGATACGTACAACAGCCATCTGTAGGAAATTTTGTGGCTATTAAGTGCGTTTCATCGACCTACTGAAGTAACTACTGAAAATATCATTTGCGATCTGGAGGGAATTATACTCGACAAGTTGAACTGCAACCAGGACGTAATGAAGGGACTAGCAGAATAGCAGAAGCAGCAGTAAGTAGCTGAGAGTCTACATGTTTGTTTTGGGTTTGATTTTTTAGCGTCCCCCGCCACTGCTAAGGCCTTTTTAACTTTCTTAAAGTCGGCTCCTGAACTAGTGTAACGACAAGTGCTTGGGGACAACTTACATGTTTTAACAAAATACTCCGTCCTTTTCCTTGCTCTGTGGATTGCTGCTGCTGTCTTATTTGCATGATCATTTGTGGTTGTTGTGATGGTTGCTGTCTCTGATGTTGCTGCCGTCTCTCTTTTTGCTGCTGGCTTTAATGTTGCTGCTTTCTCCGAGGGTGCTGCTATTTCTGATGTTGCTACAGTCTCTGATGTTGCTGTTGTCTCTGATGCTGCTGCTATCTGTGATGTTGCTACTGTTTTCGATGCTGCTGCTGTCTGTGCTGTTGCTGCTGTCTTATGTTGCTTATGTCTTTGATGTTGCTACTGTCTCTGATGTTGCTGCTGTCTCCGATGTTGCTGCTGTCTCTGATGCTGCTGCTGTCACTGATGCTGCTGCTGTCTCCGATGTTTCTGCAGTCTTTGATGTTGCTGCTGCCTCTGATGTTGCTGCTGTCTCTGCTGTTTCGAAAGTTTTTGCTTTAGCTCCTGTTGTTGTTTATATTGCTGCAGCATGCTATTTCTGCTGCAGCATGCGGGCTGCCTTAAAAGTAGTGAAGATAATTAGAAGAAGGGGTTGGCCCTGTTGCTTTTGCGTTTGTTACTAAGTAAATAAGTAACATACTGTGGTTTCTATTGTCGCTGTTTCCGCTTCCGTTCTTTGGCGTCCTCATCAGCCGCGAGTTTTACTTTGAAAAAGTTGGTGTGGGCAGTGAGCTGCTCTAGCTCCTTGATGGTTTTTGAACTGCTCTTAGTGTCAGAGGAGGCGGGGAGCTTGAAAAAGTTATCACTCCCCATGTATCACCCTTCATTGCCTTCTGATTAGTATTAAAGAGTTTCGATGTCGTTTTTCATGGAAACCACGATAAATGGTCTTCCACAGCAACTTGACTTAGCCTATATGGATACTCCTTTCTTCTTATTTCTCTTGACCGAAATCGTAATTCAGACGTTACTAAACGTGGATTAGAAAGCCTTTAGTTTCTTCGAGAGAAAAATCTTTGCGTGCGATTTTTGGTCCTGTTTGCATTGATGGCATCTGGAGGAGAAGATTTAACGATGAACTCTATGGGCTGTACAGCGACATGCGCCTGGTCAAGCGTCTACGGCTGCAACGCTTAAGAAGGCTAGGCCATGTAGAGCGTATGGACACCACTGCTCCGGCCCGAAAAGTCTTTGAATCCGAGCCATTGGGACAACGCAACAGAGGACGACCTAATAGTGGCGCGCACAAGTGGAGAAGGACCTCAACCAACTTGGAGTGAGCAACTGGAGACAGCTGGCGAAAGATCGTACTGGCTGGAGAGGCATGTAGGTTGAGCCTAGCTCCACCCCGGACTGTAGCGCCACAAGAAGAAGAAGAAGAACTGGCTTATGAGCTGGGTATACTGTCAATTGACAAAAGCCAGAATCAAGGTAATTTAAGCACTGTATTGGCTTGTGGGCTGGGTATACAGTTTTGAATAAAACACCGTTTGCAAAACTGGCTGCTTATTCCCAAAAGACAGCAATCACCGGAGAAAGTCACTTAAAGTGCTGTACTGGCTTATGAGCTGGATATACTGTCAATTGACAAAAGCCAGAATCAAGGTAATTAAAGCACTGTATTGGCTTGTGGGCTGGGTATACAGTTTTGAATAAAACACCGTTTGCAAAACTGGCTGCTTATTCCCAAAAGACAGCAATCACCGGAGAAAGGCACTTAAAGTAATGTACTGGCTTATGAGCTGGGTATACTGCCAATTGACAAAATCAGTAATCAGGGTATTTAATATACTGTGCTTCCTTGTGGGCTATGTATACTTTTGAATTTTGAATAAAACAACGCTTCTTAGTCTGTCTGCTCGCAGTGTTACAAATTTAATTCAAAACCAGAAAGTTTTAAATTCTCACATTTGCAGAGATTTCCGCATGACTTCTGCTGTCTACTCCACCAAAAGGCAGAGCCCTCCTGTCACTCCAACAGCTCATTTTGCGCATAAGTTGCAGTCCAGAGCAAATATTCAAGCCCTCCACAAACTTTTCTACAATACTTGATGAAGAAATCAACCAACTCATGCAATCAATTTCAATTTCTTCCTTGTTTGCGAGACGGCCAACTGACTCTTCTCCATCAGTCCAAGTCCGACAAGAATGTATATAATGAGACACGAAAGAAACTTGAAGGAGTTTACTTTCAACGAGCAGCAGCACCACCACAGCCACCGCCTCAATGCTTTTCTGTGGTTTCCTGGAGAAAATTTCAATCAAGTAATGGATTGGCCTCACCTTAAATGCATCAAATCTAAAAGTTGAAGTAGCTCCTCCCCGAACTGACTTCCGTATCCCTGGAATCCTTGCAGATTTCTCTCTCTCACTCGCACCCTGTCCGGGCTACCTCTTACGTGTGTCAGTTTCAAGTTTCCGAGCAAGAGGGGCACTTAGTTGTAACTACGCAGTCGAACTGAGCAAGGATGCCAGCGACCGAGGGGGACCTTTTGAACATGTTTACCCGAAAAATATACTCGACGTTTGACACGGAGCGGTGTGAGTGTGTGGGTGTGTACATGACACACACACGCGATCGTACTCCTTGGAATTTGTCTTCAAAGTGTGAGCGATAACAGTGCCAAAGTGGGTGATGTGTAGTCGGATATGTGACATTTAACGCTGTCACCGGGCATTAAAAGGGAAAGGTTGTACGCAGCAACAAAGGAACAATGAAAATGACTTGTCTTTCATTATTTAAGAAAATGACAACGCTTCCTTTTAACTCATTTATCGGGATATGTTTCACGAACACGTGAAACTTTTATTTTACCCGTCACCGTATTCCTCCATCCTTGAACCGGATTCGGTGTTAAATGTTTTTGAGCGTGGTCAAGTTCTTCTTTTCCATTTGCCGCGTTACCTAGAAATTGTGAAAGAGAGAAAAGGTGTAAGGAGGGCATTTAGTTGGAAATAGAAAACTTGGACGGAGTTTTTTGTCTTTTAAAGAGACAATGACACCAAATGCGATGAGTGCTCTTCTCTGAAATCGAATTTCGATTGAAACTTAAATGATTCCACTTATTATGAAACTTTTAGAGCAGTTTGTTTCTGTTTTTAGACAGTTGGAAAGATGAACTGATTTAAAAAAAAAAAAAAAAAACTGGTAAAGTTCGACTCTTACTCACTGACAGACAGTTTCGTTTTTCAAATTGATACAAATAATTAATTTCTTTTGTTTTTATAACTAAGGCGCGCTAATGGTGTGGCCGCCGTGGCGTAGTGGGTAGAGTGCGACGCTCACACGCCGAAGGGTTTAGGTTCGATTCCCGGCTGAACATCTCGAATTTTTCAGGGCACCACCTCTGTCGACCTGTCAAATTACTGTCTAAGAAAGCTTACCAAACTTCGCCGTTCGGAGTCGGCAAAAACTGTAGGTCCCTTCTACTCGCGAGAGAACTGTAGCGCGCACAACACGAGTAGTTGATGAGCAAGCTAAGCCCTGGTCCGCCTTTGGACTGTTGCGCCAACAATTATCATTATCGCTCTAATTTTGGCTCCAACTCTGCGCTCACTTTTGGCTCAAAGCGCCAGCATTTGGTTTCATCACTGCCATTGTTTTAGTATCTGAGTAACTCTGTTGTTGCCTTTAGCTATTTTTGACCTTAACATAGCTTTCATCCCTGAGTCTTACTATTACTTTAACTCTGTTTTTTTCTGGTTTTTTCGCCTCCGGATACGACTCCGCATATGACGCATATGACTCCGCATACCGACCTTGACGGAGCAGCAAGAGTTCTCTATCATCATCCTGCACAATCTGACGAGTTTGGTAGGAATTCCAAAACTAGTCAGGGCACTGTATAGCTCGTCTCTATGCATACTGTCATATGCGGCCCTAAAATCGACAAATAGGTGATGAGTGTCGATTTGCACTTCTTGAGTCTTTTCCAGGATCTGCCGTAATGTAAAGATCTTGTCGATTGTGGACTTTCCTGGTCTGAAATCACACTTATAGGTACCCAGCACGTTGTGGACAAAAGGTTTCAGAAGCTCACATAATACGGCAGAGAGGCTCTTGTATGCGATGTTGAGAAGACTCATCCCTCAATAATTGGCGTAATCAAAGGGGTCTCCCTTCTTCCATACCGGGCAAATGACGCTGCGATTCCACTCATCAGGTGTGCTTTCCTCCGATCATATCTCACAGATGAGCTGGTGTATGCACCTAACCAGCTCATTCCCAGCCGCTTTGAACAGCTCTGCGGATAGTCTGTCCACGCCAGCAGCTTTGTTCGACTTCAGCCTCGATATTGCTATCTTGACCTCGTCGAAGTCGGGGGGACGGAATTCTTGTGTATCATTGTCCAAATTGAGTGGAGTATTCTGCTTAGCAGCGGAATTGGTGCCGTCATCGCCGTTAAAAAGTCTGCAGAAATGATCCTGCAACTCTACTACAAGTTTTCCATATTGATTCCGGCAGGCTTTCGTCCGAACCTTGTGTCCGCTTTCGGACTTCGTTCGTGCCATAACACCATTCCATTCCCTCGACCAGCCGCTTTTCATGCCCCTTCGTTTTTCGCTCTTCCATTCTTCTCTGTTCCTAGAGCTCAGGAATAGCTCTCGTATATAGGCGTTCTGTTTGGTTGCATGCGCTTGCCTGAACTCGTCGTCAAACCATGGGTTACTTCTGTTTGGTGCGGTGAAACCCAGGACACCAGTGGCAACTTCTTTGATGGCTTATTGACAATGTTTCCATTCACAGACTTTGCTTTTTAAGGTTTCGTTTTTGTTGGTTTTGAATAGTGTTCGAAAAACATTGTTGGGCAAAACTGCGAACAGTACTATTTACCGAATTTTAAGGAGATACTCCAAAGTGTCAAGAATAAATATAGATAAATATAGATTTATATTCAGTGGTTTTACTTTCTCTAAATGCAAATGTATTGGAAGGAAAAACTTAAGTTAAAGTACAAATTTTAAAACAAACCAGAAAGGCTACCAAGTATACCGGTATTTTTTTGAAAATAAAACAAAAATTATTAATGGGAGAGTAAAAACATTTTATTCAAAGTACTAGCCATTGTTTTCTACACATTTTGACCACCTTTCTGGCAATTTGTGAATACCACGCCAATAAAATTGTTCGTCATTTTAAGCAAACCAATCAGACACCCAATTTTCGACCTCCTCGTAGGAATCGAAGTGCTGCTCAGCCAATGCGTGTCCCATCGATGAAAACAAATGGTAGTCGGAAGGAGCCGAGTCTGGTGAATATGGCGGGTGGGCTAGCTGCTCCCAGCTAAGTGTTTTGATTGTATCCTGAACCGGTTTTGCTTTGTGTGTAGGTGCAGTGTCATGGAGCAAAATTACCTTGCCGTGTCTTCTGGCCCATTCTGGTCGTTTCTCGATCAATGCATGGTTCAAATTGATTGATTGTTGTCGGTAGCGATCACCAGGTTTTAGGAGCTCGTTGGACAACACACCTTTCTGGTCCCACCAAACACACAGCACTGTCTTCTTGCCGAATCGATCTGGTTTTGCAGTCGATGTTGATGGTTGTTCCAGTATAACCCAAGAATTTTTCTGTTTAATAATAATTGTTGGCGCTACAGTCCAAAGGGGGACCGGGGCCTAGCTTGCTCATCAACTGCTCGTGTTGCGCGCGGTACTGTTCTCTCACGAGTAGAAGGGACCCACAATTTTTTGCCGACTCCGAACGGCCAAATTTGAGAAGCTTTTTTGGACAGTTATTACTCTTTGAGTGTTGTCAGCAGCTCGAAAGAGGTGGCGCCATGAAAAATTCGAAAAATTGGTGTTGAGCTAGGAATCGAACCTAGACCCTTCGGCGTGTGAGCGTCGCACTCTACCCACTACGCCACGGCGATCGTTTAGGATTCTTAAAATAAATCCATTTTTCATCGCCAGTAACAATCCGATGCAAAACCGATTTTCTTTCGTGTCTTTGAAGCAAAATTTCACAAGTGTTTTTTCTGTTTTCCATCTGTCTTTCATTCAATTCATGTGGCACCCATTTTCCACACTTTTGGATCTTTCCCATGGCTCTTATACGGTCAGAAATTGTTTGTTGTGCAACATTTAACATTGCTGCCATTTGCTTTTGACTCATGGTGTCATTTCCATCCAATATCGTTTGTAATTCGGCGTCTTCAAACTTTTTTGGTGGTCTCCCACGTGCTTCATTTCTCACATCAAAATCATTATTTCTGAACAGTTGAAACCATCTTTGGCATATTGCTTCTGATAGAGCATGATCACCATATGCCTCGACAAGCATTCGATGCGACTCTGCAGCACTTTTCTTCAAATGAAAACAAAAATTTAATGCCTTCCGCAAATCATCACTTTCTGGTACAAAACTCGACATTTTTAACACGATGAAAAAATATGATGTTGTCTGTTCAATGACTTGATGTATACTAAATATTTTTCACAGATGTGGTAGCAAACAAATGTGCTCGTTCACAACAAATGTTCCCTATCGAGACATTTGTATCTTGACGCTCACTTCCTTACGGCACACCTGGCATGCCACCATCAAGGAAGGACACACCCCATGGGCATCAGAAACTTCGAGGTAGTCAAAGACTTCATATACCTCGACTCTGTGGTAAATAGGGACAACAACTCCAGTACCGAAATCAAATGCAGAATCACTCTTTCCAATCGCTGGTTCTTTGGGCTCAAGAGGCCCTCATTCGAAGGACTAAGCTTGCTTCATATGACAGCTTGGTCATTCCAGTCCTACTTTATGGTACGGAATCCTAGACGTTACTTAAAGCGGGTGAGAAAGCCCTTTGTCTGTTCGAGAGAACATTTTTTTGTGCGATTTTCGGTCTTGTTTGCGTTGATGGCATCTGGAGGAGAAGAGCTCTACATCCTCATGCGCCTTGTGAAGCGTCTTTGGATACAACCTTGAGATGGCTAGGTCATGTAAAACGTATTGACACCACCGCTACGGCCGGAAAGGTCTTTAATTCCAATCCATTGGGACAACACAAGAAAGGACGGCGTAGGCTCATGTCTGGGGCAGATAACTGAAGAAGGCCCTCAACCAACTTGGACTGCGCAACTGAAGGCAACTAAGGAAAGATCGCGCTGCCTGGAGTATCATGTCGGTTGAGGCTTAGTTCCACCCCGGACTGTAGCGCCACTAGAAAAAGAAAAGTCTCTTATTTAGATTAAGTTAGGTATCAGTCGGCTTACACCCCCCAAAATATCTTTGAATGTATTTTTTTAATTATTGAAATTGCTTTTATGTTTCATGGGCTTGAAGTTTTGAACAATGAATTGCTCAATGTTCCTGCGGGCGTTTGTCTGGGTGCTTAGAGACCACCAAATTCTGAATGAAAAACGCAATGATTAAGGTCATGCCTTCAACACCATAACTCGTGGCTTGAATATGCGTCTGCAAATCACAACATCACCGTTCTATAATTTTAATATGGGCAATACCTGCAGAATAAAATGTGGAAAACTCACGGTCCAGCACCAAATGACGAAACCTGATGGCAGATTTTGAAAATTTTTTGGGGTCGCCAGGATATCATTTGAAAAGATGCGCTTCTCCACTTCAGAATTGTTACGTGTAACTATGTGACTTAGTGGACGGAAGTACAGATCCTAATCCTAATAATACGCTTAGCGATCCCATTGATAGGGATCGCTATGCGTATTATTTAAGAGTATGAACCTATCAGCACGACAATTCTTTCTTCCTTTTCTCGTACATTCGTACTTAAGCTTCCTTTAGCCTATTATTTCTGTTTTTGATTATTTTCCAGTTTTTTGGGGGTTGTTTGCCACACCTTCTCGCAGTAGGTAAGTTTATTCAGACGCTAAATGCTGTTAGTTCTATACATGGTCTGAACTCCGTTTTGCCCTTCGTAGTCAACCAAAGATTGAATGTCTTCTTGACTTGCGATGAGACAATCTCATACACAAGACGAGTAGTTCCTGAGAAAGCTTAGATTTATTTCCTTGTGGATTGTACGCTCTAAGTGTATTCAAACAATATTAGACTATTTCAACGACTTATACTCTTGAAGAAAGAGTGGCTTTGTTTCAAGGAAAGCACAATAGAATGCTGTTTAACTCTTTGCCATTGGATTCCACTCAAAGAACACCTACGCACTCCAAAATCAACCCTGCAGCGAATTTCATAATGACTTCATCGTTGATTTTGTTTCGTGATGCATTCTGCAAGTGCCCACTCATCTTCAACAGCACTCCCACTCGCAACAATAGCAATTTGTCAAAAGTCATCTGCTGTGCCCGCGAGCAAAAACTACCGCCCGACTTCTGGAGACCTCGTATGGTATTTAAATTCAATTAAGTACAAGTGCATGCAACAGTTAAATGGCATAAGTCATACCGTTCCATTTGCCCTGCATGCAATCGTTTCATAAAAAACCAAACGCAACACACTGCTTTATTTATTCACTCTCACAGCAGGAGCAACCAGGACCGTTGACCTCCCCAGCGCACGGCTAACGTGTCCTCAAAACCAGCGCCAGCTAAGAACATCATAAAAGCCAGCATCAAATTACTGCTTAACACAGCAGGTCTCTCCACCTGCACGCGACTTCATTACCCGCGACGCGACACTGTTCCACATCATACGATCCGAACGGTGTACCAACGAGCAGTAGCCCGCTTGAAAGTTTGTGCATGACTGTGTCGGGCAGCCACTCCGGAAAGCGAAGAATGCAAAAAAAACGACGGAAGCACACTGCCATACGTGCAATTATGTGATGTGAAGCTACGAGGAGTCGTAATAAGGTAGTTGTTCCTTAAATTCAGTGGATCCACAAGTGCTGTAACGAAAGAAGTTTCCGGAAAATTCACTGAATACTCTCATCACATCCGATCCCCGCTGGAGACGGTCCTACTCGACGTGACCAACCGCTTAAATATTGAATCAGAAGTGTCACAGAGGAACCAGTGCTCAGGTTCAAAACAAGGGAACCAGAACCAGAAGTGTGCGCTCAGAAATTCACATTGCTGCATGGGAGCTGCACACAGAGAGAGGGAGAGAGGGGATGCAAGAAGGATGCAAAATGCTTGACCAGGACAACGTTGTGGCGAAACTCAATTGCTTAAAGAGGCGGTGATTTCTGATGGCGTACGTACGGACGTGGGCTCTTGGCTTCATGCTCAAATTTCAGACTTCACATCTACTTTGGGACTCTGCTATGGCCGGAGGACAGCTTCTCTGAGGGAGGCGTTCTTTTGGACGAATTAAAAGCTTCTGTTAAGTGTTCCTTGTGAATACATTCCTTTCTGATTTAATGATTCCTCACTTTCGAGTAAACTTCGAGGCAGCAGGAGAACAATTGCGAATTTAGCAATTGTGGGGAGTTCGGTTTTCAGAGTGGCGGAGATTTGTTTCAACAAAATGAGGTTTGTTAAATTATCGGAAGCGCAGTTGTTGATAGAGTCCGGGACTTTCTGCTTTCAAATTGTTAGGCAGGAATAAATATATTCATCAAGGCATTATGGGAATCACGGCTAAACACACCTTCCCTACTAATTAAGGTTCCGTCTTTAAGAACGGTCGATGTGTCCGTACATGTAAAGGGTGTCCCAACAAGAATTCAAGATTTAAATAACTGATGCAGCAATTGAATTGTTTCTCTGGCTGTATAAGATGTGGCGCCGTCTTGTTGAAGCCACATCCCCTACATATTCATTTCTTTAATTCTAGGCACGGAAAAATTAGTTATCATTTCACGATACCGAACACCATTGACTGCTTGCGCTTGACCTGACTCATTTTCATAAAACAGGTCCAATGATTCCTCCAGCCCAAAAACCAAACCACACAGTGACACGTTGAGGATGCATTTGCTTCTCATGAATCATTCGAGGATTTGCCTCGCTCCAAATGCGACAATTCTGCCTATTGACGCAACAGTCAAGATGGAAATGGGCCTCGTGGCTAAAGATGAATTTATTGGCAAAATCAGCATTTTCATGTTCACAATGAGAATGCGTTGTTCATTCGTGCAGCGCTCCATTTTTATTAACCTTATACCTTCTACTAACAAACAATAAAATATAATGTCAAATGTCAATAAAACATTTTAACAATTATCAAATGTCAAACAATGACAGTCGCCGTGGCGTAGTGGGTAGAGTGCGACGCTCACACGCCGAAGGGTCTAGGTTCGACTCCCAGTTCAACACCAATTTTTCTAATATTTCACGGCACCACCTCTTTCGAGATGCTGACAACACTCAAAGAGAAATAACTGTCTAAGAAAGCTTCTCAAATTTCGCCGTTCGGAGTCGGCAAAAAACTGTAGGTCCCTTCTACTCGTGAGAGAACAGCAGCGTGCACAACACGAGTAGTTGATGAGCAAGCTAGGCCCTGGTCCCCCTTTGGACTGTAGCGCCAACAATAATAATAAACAATGACAATTCGAATGACGCCAAATTTAAATCTTGCGTTCTTGTTGGAACACCCTTTATAAGGCAATTCAAATTAATAATCAGATTTAATTGCCGTTAACTTTAGTTTAGACATAATTTGGTCTGGGTGCCATAAGAGAATAGAAAGTTTCATTGTACCACAGAATATAATACGAGGGTTGTCTTTTATATTTCGGGATTAGAGAACAAAACCAAATAAGCTTTATTGTTCTTCAAAATATTTACTATTAAGATCTATACACTTTTGCATGCGTTTGAACCAATTGTCGAAGCACTTTTGCCACTCTGATTGAGGTATCTCCAAAACATGAATTCTGAACGCATCAACCGCTTCTTCAAGTGTCCAAAAACGTTGATCTGTCATTTTAGTTTTTACGTACGGGAATAAAAAGAAGTCATTCGGTGCCAAGTCAGGACTATATCGCGGATGACTCATCAAATCTATGTTTTGAGTGCTCAAATATGGAGTTGTTTGAGCCGATGTGCGAGAGCTCGCATTGTCGTGGTGAAGAATGATCAGTTTTCGGTGTTTGGTTTTCCTGATTTCTTGGAAGGCAACTGGCAAACAAATGGTTGTGTACCACGCAGAATTGTCCATTCTGCATTCTTCTAGTGGTACGGTTGCGACATGTCCAGCTTTTCCGACAAAATAGGTCACCATTTGCTTCAAAGTGCTTCGTGCGCGAGCAACTTTTGTTGGATTTAAATCAATTTGAAACACCCATACACTCGACTGCCGTTTACTTTCGGGCTCATACGCATAAGTGTACGA
This sequence comes from Eristalinus aeneus, assembly GCA_955652365.1. Lineage (NCBI taxonomy): Eukaryota > Metazoa > Arthropoda > Insecta > Diptera > Syrphidae > Eristalinus > Eristalinus aeneus. The sequence continues at coordinate 26,370,725 of OY019130.1, read as the reverse complement.
TTTGCCACCTGTCACGATGTCAGAGATGTGTTTCGCAGCACTGCGATCGTATTTTTCGAGCATTTCTTTCGACCAATCGACACGAGCCTTTTTTTGAGCGATTGACAAATTGTGTGGCATCCAACGCGAACAAATTTTTTTGACGGTCAAATGTTCATGCAATATTGAATGTATGCTGGTGCCAGTAATGCTTAAGGTTGTCTCAATCTCACGATAGGTCACATGACGATCTTGCAATATCAGTTGGCGCACAGCATCAATGGTTTCCGGAACAACAACTGATTTTGGACGACCTTCACGAAATACGTCCAGGAGTGAACTACGATCTCGGTTGAATTCACCATACCATCGATAAACACTGGTCCTTGATAGAGCTTCATCACCAAAAACTGAATTAAGTTTATCGATGCACTGTTGTTGAGTTAATCCACGTCGAAAGTTGTAAAAAATAATCGCATAAAAATTTTCACGATTTAATTCCATATTTTGGGGCGAGATGAATCTTTTAAGTTACTGTAAACAACACAAATAGCGTTCGTATGTCAAAACGTTCTGAGTAAGTATAACCTCAAAAATGTCAAACTTCACGATAGAGCTGGCAGTTGCCAGACTGCAACACTAGGGTTGAATCCACAAGGCTTTGCAAGCGACGTAGCAGATAGTCCTCTTGGGGAACCACTTGCAATCTCTCTTGAAATCATAAATTACGAGTTCGTTTTTTGTGTTCAAGAAATTCTTTTATTAAAAAATCCTACGATTTGATTCGATATATTCTCGGTAACGACTGAAGCTGTGGTTATATATATAAAGTGAGTTATTTATCCAGTAATACTATTATTTTAGTGCATTCATGTTAAATTTCATATAAATGTGATTATTAATTCGCGTTTTATCTCTAGTTAAACAGAATCATAATGCCAACTGAGGCGATGATGGTGAAAATTTAGCATCGCGCCGTAATTAAATTTCTCACTAAGCAAGGGAAAAGTCAAGAAACTATTCACGAAGAGATGGTGGCTGTTTACCAGGGTTCCGCACCTTCATTATCAACTGTGCAAAAGTGTGCAAGTGAGTTCAAGAGAGGCACAGAGAGCACTAAAGACGACCCCCTTCGGCGCCCCGGCTAATGCTTGTACGGGAGAAAGCATCAATAAGTCGAAAAACTTGTTCTTGAGGATGCCCAAATAAAGGCGAAAATGATGGCAGAGATCACCAATGGTACCAACTGGTACCATTCACACCATTCTTCATGACCACCTTAACCTTTCAAAGGTCAGTGCAAGGTGTGTGCCACGAATGCTCACAGCGCCACACAGAAAAAAGTGAGAATCGCATGCTGTAGAGAGCTCTGGAGATGTGTACTGAGAACGCGGACAGTGTTATGGATCGAATTGTTACTGGGGACGAAACATGGGTTCACCACTATGACGTTGAAATCAAACAAGAGTCCATGCAATGGCATAAAAAAGGAACTGACGTCCCGAAAAAGTTCAAAGTCACTCCGTTTGCAGGGAAGCTCATGGGCTCAGTTTTTTGGGATTCAATCTTGCTCATTGAGTACAAAAAAGGTGAAACTATCAGCGCCACATCCTACGCTTCCACTTTGTATAATTGGTGGGAGGAAATTAAAATGAAAAGATGGATAAACTCGCAGGGAGTGTGCTGCTTCTTCATGACAACGCTTCTATTCACACAACGTGAGTTTCCAAGGCTGCTGCCCGAGATTGTGGTTTCGAAGAAATCCAACACCCACCCTATAGTCCAGACCTTGATCCTAGTGATTATTTACTGTTTCCGGATTTGAAAAAATGTCTTCGTGGAAAAAGATTTTTAGATGATGAAGAACTCAATTCGGCAATAAATACAGAGAAGGTATAAATTTATTTTTTGGGGCTTTAAAAAGCTTGTCTCAAGATGTAATAAATGCCATGACGTTAGGGGAGATTATATTGAAAACTAAAAACAATTTAAATTGAATTCGCAGTATCCTACATATCGATACCGAGAATACAGTGAACGCTTCCCGTAAGAAATAGATCACTCAATGTATTGCCCGCCGGAAGCTATTAATTTTTTATATCTTTATGATGGGCAATGATACCAAAATTTAAGCCTTTCATCGATTTCTTCGATTTATCTTAACCGGTGATACCCCCAATCTCTTGGTTTGATAAACCAAGAAGTCAGAAGGTGCAAGGTCTGGAGAAAACGTTTGGTAAAGTATGACCTGCGATTTCTCCGTTTCTGGCCGTTTTTCACGCAATAAACGACTAAAAAGCATTGGTTGTAGTCGAAAACTTTTCCCTCATGACTTTGCCCGGTTTAAGGAAGTCATAGTACACCACTCCCGGCGGAGCATATCCGCCATACACGATGGCTGTTCAGAGAATTTCCAATTTCGCGGGGCACGTACTTTCGATTAATGCTTTTTCTAACTTGTTATCTTGGTATGCTGTGGCCGCCGTGGCGCAGTAGGTAGAGTGCGACGCTCACGAACGTCCAGGTTCGATTCCCGGCTGAACACCTCAACTTTTCACGACACCACCTCTTTCGAGCGTCTGACAACACTCAATCAGTAACATTAATAATAGTAATACAGCTTCTCAAACTTCGTTCGGAGTTGGAATAAAACTGTACGTTCCTTCGACTCGTGAGAGAATAGTAGCGCGTACAACACGAGGAATTGATGAGCAAGCTAGACCTTGGTCCCTTATGGACTGTCGCGCCATACAATTATTATCTCGGTACACTCGTCTCGAACATATACTTGCAGTTCATAGCAAATTTGTTTTGTTTGTGAAAGACATTAAACCTTGACGTGTTTTGTGTGTTCGGCGTTTTTTTTTATTCGAAAAAAATAAATCAAAATATTTGCATTCAATTTTGCGTAAAAAGTAGAATTCAGTGTCCAACACTTGAAATGTTGACTGTGGCATACGGTGAGTGTCAAAAAATGCCTACAAATGGTACTAGCCTATCAAAGAAGAACGAGAAGATGTGAATGACGCCGCTCGCTGTGGATGCCCCACCACATCAAGAACCGGTGCAAATGTTCAGAAGGTGAAAAAGATTGTTATGGAGAGAAGTTGTTGAAAATGCTGGCATATCGGTTGGCTCATGCCATGCATTTCTTGCGGAATGTTTGGGCATGAATCATGTGGCAGCGAAGTTTGTTCCCAAATTGCTGAATAATGACCAAATCAGTTGTCACATGAGCATGGCTTAGGAATTGTTGAATGACGTCAACGGCGATCGAAGGTCATAACTATTGACTAATTATGGGCTTATAGTTTCTACATCGAAACTAAAGTCCAATGGTCTCGATGGAAGACCCCAGGTAGTGCCAGAAAACGCACGCTAATCTCGATCAAATGTGAAAGTTTTGCTAATTGTTTTTCCATTACTGCGGCGTAGTGCATCAGGAGTTTTTACCACATGGTCTTATGGTCAATTGTCATTGCTTGATCGTAAATTTTGCGCAAACCAAAAACGCCGTGTTCATGGCTCATCCACCGCAGTCAGATTTGACTCCCTGCTTCTTTTTTCTCTTCCTACCACTGAAAGGACGGCGATTTCGACGATTGAGGAGGTACAAACCAAATTTGTTGAAATATCCCAAGGGCTTACCAAAAGTGGATATAAACTACTTTGAGGATTGGAAAATGGAACTTGATGAATAAATAAATATTCTTTTTGGCGAAGAATTAATTTTTGAACAAACCTTGCACATCTGCAATGAGCTTCAGATGGACTTCTTTCCAATTAAAAATTAATATCGAAATGCTTTGCAAATGCTGCTTACTCCAGACAAATCTGGACATTTTGAAAGAGGATGAAAACAGACGCAGATGCACACTTCTTCTTTTTCTTGTGGCGCCACAGGATTTGGGTCTCAACCAACATGCCTCTCCAGCCAGCATGATCTTTCGCCAGCTGCCTTCAGTTGCGCATTCCAAGTTGATTAAGTTCCTTCTCCACTTGTTTGTGTCATGCTGGCCTAGGCCGTCCTCTGTTGTGTTGTCCCAGTGGCTCAGATTCGAAGACTTTTCGACCCAAAGCAGTGGTACCCATACCGTCTACATGTCTTAGCCATCTTAAGCGTTGGCCCTTGACCAGGCACATGTTGCTGTAGAGCCCATAGAACGTCGTTTAATATTTTCCTCCAGATACCATTGACGCAGGATCAGAAGTCGCAAAATCTTTCTCCCGAACAGACTAAGGGCTTCCTCAAACGCTGTTAGTAACGTCCAGGTTTCCGCGCATTAGAGTAGAACTGTGATGGTTAAGCTGTTATATAAAGCGATCTTAGTCCTTCGAGAGAGGGCTTTATTACTCAATTGCCTCTTGAGCCCAAAGAAACAGCGGTTGGCAAGAGTGATTCTGCGTTTGATTTCGTTACTGATGTTGTTGTCCCTGTTTACCGCGGAGCCGAGGTAGACGAAGTCCTTAACTACCTCGAAGTTTCTGCTGCGTAGTGTGACACTCTGTCCGAGATGTCGATGTTGTATGTCCTTCCTTTATCACAGCATGTACTTCGTTCTACCCTCTTTAACCACCAGACCCATTTTAGACGCTTCCTCTTTAATGCCAACAAATGCCTCATTGACGGCTCGCTGCGTTAGTCTAATCACATGAATGTCATCAGCGTAAGCTCATAATTGAACTGACTTCTGTAAGGTCGTGCCTCTGGTGCTGACTTGTGAGATACGCACGATCTTCTCGAGGATGATTTTAAAACAGTCACATGACAGTGCCCCGCCTTGTCTAAAACCTTTTTTGACATTGAAGGTCTCTGTGAGTTCGTTGCCGTGACGGAGCAGCGAGATTTCTCCTTCGTTATCCTACACAATTTAAGAAGTTTGGTAGGAATGCCAAAACTAGACATGGTATTGTAAAGCTCGTACCTATGTCATAGGCGGTCTTAAAATCGACGAATAGGTGGTGAATATCGATTTGTACTTCTTGAGTCTTTTCCAGGATCTGCCGTAAAGGGAAGATCTGGTCTATCGTGGACTTCCCTGGCCTGAAACCACACTGATAGGGACCTATCAGGTCATGGACAAACGATTTCAGACGCTCACACAATACGGCAGTGAGGATCTTGTAGGCGATGCTGAGGAGACTAATTCCTGGGTAGTTGGCGCAGTCCGAGGGTTCCCCTTTCTTGTGGACCGGGCAAACGACGCTGAGATTCCACTCATCGGGAATGCTTTCCTCCTACCATATCTTACAGAAGAGCTGGTGCATGCGCCCAACCAGGTCATTCCAAGCATCTTTCAATAGTTCGTCCGCTCCAGCAGCTTTCTTCTGTGGCATCGAACGCGTTTCTTTAATTTTCAATCCCTACTCGTAGTTTGCTTACAATCGTAGTTTGAATGAGGAGGGATTGTGCTGCGTAAAAGAATGCTATGTATGCACGAAGTCCTTTTAAATTTCATGAATTATGCTTTTGTCTCCTTCAAGGTACTCCTTGAAACTATTACCTGGTTCCAAAGCTTTTTTTTTTCGAATCATATCAAAATGTAGTTTCTGTGACCTTGTTCAGATCATTCCCCTGTGCTATTATACTTCTCACTAAGGAAGCGTGTCGCCGTTAGTTCTAAAGGTGGTGCAACTTGTTTATAAACTAGGGGAAGATCGATATATGCACAAAAAATGGACCAGCTGACGTTGAGTGGTGTTACACAATGTTCCTTATCCTATTCGCTCAACCAGTAATGAGAACTACCATATTCACTGAGCAGATATGAGGCGCGGGGCTTGTTGCAGACGCAGTCAAGCCTCAGGGAGATCTTCGTCTATTGCCTTCTTTATTGTTGAAACCTTAGTGGCTACTCGATGTTTTTGAATCATCTTTGAATGTCTTTCAACTTGAAACTGCTGAGTGTGTTCTTATTTTACAACTCAGAGGTGATGGATTAATGATTGAACGTGGTGCCTAGGATGGACTAGAGAAGAAGTGGTGATATGTTTCAAAAGTAAGGAGAAATACATAGGACCTGACAATGGAAAGTTCACAGGCTCTAAGCAACAGAAAAGCGGAAAGGGGATTTTCTACTGAAAGACGCATGTCGGTCCATGGGGACTCTATCCAGGGACTTTTTCATAAATCACCTGAGAAGGTTATTTTCTAATGAAAGAAGCAAGTCGGTCTCTGGCTATGGAAAAGGCTCTGGGTTTTGATTGACTCGGTGTTGACTATCTCCGAGGGAATTATTTCCTTTCGGGTATTGTTTCATTTTAAGAGGTCTAGAGTTAAATGCAAGTAGTGGCTGAATGAACGAAAAATACTCGACGACCAATAGTTTATCCACTTTCCAAAAAGATTTCAACATTTGTACTGGTTTTTGGCGGCTGTGATAATTTTGCCAATGCAGACACTGCGAAAGACAGCCAAATTTAAACCATTTCCAGAACAGCAGGGATGCTGTACACGGTCAAGTTTAAAAGATTCTATTGGAAGACTCTGCTAGAAGACCTCATCCATTCCGAGAAAAGGTAGCATTGAATGGTAACTATTTACAAGCATCGTTTTCCAAAATGTCAGACTTAAACCGTCTGACATTTTGGAAAACGATGCTTGTAAATAAGTCTTAAATACGCATCCATGATAGTCGATCGGATTCAGACTCATTTGCAATTAAGTTTACAGAAAGAGACCTCTAGAAAGTTTCACAAGTAAACTAGTTTTGGCATCACAATTAAATATTTTCCAGAGATTTCGATACACACATTAAAAGTCACAAATCAGCTAGCTGGATTCGACTGTCCAAGAAATTCGCGAACGTTCTACATACAAAAGCACACAAAATCCTAAATTAACTGCCTACACCGCTGTGGAGTATAATCATAATACTTATGACCAACGTGAGCCTACTGTTCCAATATTCATGGCGAATGAATCACCAACTTGTTAAACCTGAAGTTGAGCGCATTTCATTGACCATAACCCTGATGTTCACTGCCAATGGTTTAAAAACTTGTTTTGATACAAGAAATAATAAACTCACAGACAATATATCGGTCTTTTGGATATTTATGCCCGAGTCTAATCGAATTTGGATTAATTAAGAGGCAATAACTCACGGATTGTGAATTTATTCACTAATTTCCGTAATCGGAAACCGAACATGAAACCTTAAAAAGGCGCGCCGCTCCTATTAAACTGCTTTAGAAAGGCTTCGTGTTTTATGCTGAATTAAAGGAACCTGTTTAACTACAAGCACTCTTTGGTAATACAATATTTTTTCTCAATAAATTGGACAATCGCAGATTACACGCGCGTGCAAAAGGTTTCGTTTTTCATCACATTAATTGTCAATAAAAATAAATTATTTCAAAATCTCGTAGGCAAGGAAATTACAATTCTTGTCATCTGTCAAAATTCAAGTTGAAACGTTCACAACGTACATCAGGAATATTCTGATTCATGAAGTGTTTAAATCACCCAAATTGTCGACCTAAAGTACATCGTTTCCTAGTTCACTGGCATTCCATTACATCTACTGGGAGGATCGAAGGCATGCTCTAAAATCAACAGGGAACCTGACTACAACCTGCCGCCCGGCAATAATGAGCAGAAAATGGCCGAGCAACATTTTGAGGAAATTATGGACGTTAGGTCAAGAGAAACTTAGTAACAGGAAATAATATTATCGTTGATTCGTTCCCCGGGGGCCGCCAGCGACAGTAAGTCCGCAAAAGTTTCGAGTTTACTTTTCATTTCCTTCCATAGACATTGAACGCGACGAGCACTGGGGAAATGAAGAGGAATCCACCTCCGAATTAAATCCAATTTTGAGAAACATTCCAGAATTAGTTCGCCGAGAACACCTTAACCCGGGGGCGGTTTTCTAAGTAAACCAGTAATTTATGAGGCGTGTGTCGAAATGTAATTGCTTGTGATGACGAATGGCGAATGAATAGAACATTCTTCTGTGTGTGCGTGATGACTTGGTTGTATGTAAGGTTCCTGTGTGTAAGGCCGCAATAATAGATGAGGAGCGATAACCAACTGGAGTAAAATTCTCCGAAAGTGTTGCAACATTTAACCATCACGTTCGATAAAGGATGAAGTAGAATTCAACTCATTTGCAATGAAAATAGACAGACTCGAGTGGGGAGATGAAGGAGATGAAGGTGGTGTCGCGTCACACTTTACTCCTCCAGGACTCGTTACGGTGCATCGACGGGGAATGAAAGTATGCATTAATCTTGAGGTGGATGTTCGTATTGCCACTGCTGCGACAGTCTGGGGAAAGTTTAGTTTCAGTTTTGCTGTTACTCAGTGGACTGTACGGAGGGAAGTAATTTGTTATAGAATCCTGCAGAAAATCGAAAATAGGGCTAAAAATTACACTTGCCTACCAAACCGATGATTGGTACAGGATGAGATCTGAATCTTGAAGGGAACGAAAAGGCTTCCTAGTGACAGACTGATTTTTCCAAGATTTAATCAAATTTTAAAGATTACTGGGCACTTCAGACTTCATCATTGGAGGTTTGTAACAACCTGAGGGTCCATCGTGTTCGTCAGAGAGGAATAGCGCATATACGAGGATTAGTCTCGGAAGAAGCCAGGTTAAGAAATGCACGATTAATTTGAAATGAATCAGATTTAATCTTAAGCTCCATTGCGAGGAAACCTGAATAGTGCTGTAAATGGGTGAGGAGTCCTTTGGTGCCTTCGAAAGAATGATTCTGACTGCGATTGTTGGTCTTCTTTTCACTTTTGGCGTCTCAAGGAGATTTCACGGCGAGCTCTGAAGACTGCATAGCGACTTCCACCACAGCTAGAATCTACAAGCTGAACTCTTAGAAGCGTATAGACATTAAAACTTCAGCCTGAAGAGTCCTTAAATCTGAACCATTAGGCAGAACTAAGAAATTATGTCCTCATGAGGAAAAATCCTCAGCAAGCAAGCTTGCATAGTTAAAGGCAAGTGGTAAGAGGTCATGTGAGCTGAGGGGTCATGCTGGTTACAAGCTAAGTCTAGACGAAGCATGAATCAACCGCTGATGGACATGTGCATCATCTCAATCAGCTACAATTGTGATCCTGTACGGGCATCCATCGTATTCACTATTCAGACTCTAGGAATAGCGACAGCTCTAGAAGTGGTCAAAAATTGGTCTATGAAGAAGCCTGAAATCAAGTCTGCCAACTTAACCCAAACACAAACCAGTTGAATGATGGATACAAGTTTTGCCTTTCGAGATGAACACGGATAACCTGTTGCATAGCCGCAACTACCGAGATCCAGCAAAAGAATACATTTCTGTAGACAAATGGCAACGACGAAAAAAATTCTTCCTTTTGGCGGAACACTGCACTCATCCTGTATGACGACGGTAAAGATTCCATCCATCTGACTTACATGCAGTTCAGGTAGCATTGTCAAAGCTGTTAGAGTTGACGGAAAATCCCCTTAAGTTTTAAAGGCGCCGTGCGATCTGTCTGCTCGCACGCTTCAGCTCACGCTTAAAAAGCAACCGGAACCTCAGTGTGCGGTATTGAGTGTTCGATTCACCACAGTCACAGATCAGTCTCCTTAATATCGCGTGCAATATCCTCTTTCTAACATCTAAGAGGTTCTTATCAGCGCGTGAGGTTATGGTCAGTCAGTCAAAAATGCGGCAAGTCTTGGAGAAGACCAAGGACATGTAGACATGCCATCAATTCGCTGATCTCGAGCCCCCGTCTAGCAGGGGGGCCAACACCTTGGATCTGTTTTCAGGATGAGAGGGTTGAGTTTCCTGGATTATAAAGCCAACCTTTCTGAGGAGCCCGGAAAAAGTTCAAACGGATCCGTAATGATTGTAATGCATTAATAAGACGGGTTAAATTCTCCTTTGACCAAAAGTTGAGGCAAAAAGTTCTACAATGCATGAAGGGTAGCAGAAGCTTTTGGTCTTTCGTAAAAAACATAAGGAATTCAGCCTCGTCTTCGATCCCAACGCTCATTTGCAATGACATTCCAGCTGTCAGCTCTTTGGACAAAGCTAATCTGCTTGCTGCACACTTCGCCGCTAGCTCAACGCTGTCTGATAGCACTTTGTCCCCGCCTGTACTTGAGTGCGTAAATTCCTCCATGGGAAATCCACTTTCGCACTCGTACAGTAGAAAGAGTACTTAAAGATCTAAACATACACAAATCCGCTGGCTCGGATGGTATGCCTCCTGTTCTTCTGAAGAGGTATTCTTCTATGCTGGCAAAACCCCGTCGTAAGCTTTTCCATCTGTCCTACACTTCAGGGCTCTTTTCGAGTAACTGGAAAACTGCATTTGACCAGCCCGTCCCTAAGAAGGGCGAATCTTCGTCACCCATCTCTTACCGACCCATTGCACTAACGTCCCTTCTCTCCAAGGTTATGGAAACGCTGATAAACCGTCAGCTTATGAAATATCTTGAGTCCTGGAAGCTTTATCATGACCGGCAGTACGAAGCAACCATTCCACTGGTGATCTGATGGTATATCTCACTGAAAAGTGGAACCAATCTTTGCACAATGTAGGAGAAAGCAAGATTGTTGCGCTTGATATTTCAAAGGCATTTGACAGGGTCTGGCATCAGGCTCTTTTGTCGAAAATGCGTGCTTTTGGGATCGATGAGTCTCTTTTCCAATGGATTAGAAATTACCTTTCGAATCGTTCAATACAAGTCGTTTTGGATGGATTCAAGTCTGATATTCACCATATTAATGATGGTGTTCCCCAGGGCTCTGTTTTGTATCCGACACTCTTTCTCATTTTTATAAATGATCTCTTGTCTGCTACTTCAAATCCTATTCATTCCTTCGCTGATGACAGTACCCTCAGCTTTTCATATTCGTTCCTTGGCTCACGTCCCTCCATTTCGGCCTTAGACTCGGAACGGCAGCGTATGTTAAGCACATTCAATTCCGACCTTGACAGCATAATCGATTGGGGAAATAAGAATAGAGTGGAATTTAATGCTTCCAAAACACAGTACTGTCTACTGTCGTTAAAGTGATTACAAAATAATCAGCCGTTATCTATGCACGGCACTTGTGTTGTTGAAACCGAAAGACTTTCCATCCTCGGTATGTGTATCAACCCAACAATTAGTTGGAACGATCACATATTTGAGGTCGCCAAAAATGCTGCGAAATGTCTAGGCTTCCTTAAATGATGCAAGAAGTACTTCACCCCTTCTGATCTGGACTACAAGGCCTACATACGCCCAAAACTTGAGTATAACGCTCCTATTTGGTCAGGTGCTTCTAAGACCTCCCTGCACCTGCTGGATAAAATTCAAAAGCGAGCGATAAAACTTATAGGTGACAGTAATACTTCGAAGTCGATTGACTCGTTAGAACACCGACGTAATGTCGCGTCTTTGTCACTCTTTAATCGCTATTTTAACAAGAAATGCTCAGATGAATTAGCCAGTTGCATTCCTCTCCTTCAAGAATTCACCCGCAATACACGCCTCGCTAGGAATGCCCACCAATTCACCCTCAAGCCCTCTTTCAGACGTACAGTCAAATTCAGAGACTCGTTCTTTAGCCGCACTACACGAATCTGGAATGCTCTTCCCAGCTCGATTTTTCCTCCTCATTACAATCCACAGGCATTTAAAACCAATGTGCATCGGTACCTCCTCTCCCTCTCTTCCTCTATACCTTCGGCCCGTGCTGTGACTTAATCCGGTCACTTAAGGGTACTCGCAACCCTTTTTGCACGCGTCAATCAGAAAAAAGGGTGCATAGAGACTAGCAATACAGCGTCAAATCTTATTTCGGCATTTTTACCAAGCTCACTGGAGTGTGTAGGATGACGATGGAGAACTCTCGCTGCTCCGTTAGTTGGAGTGTGTAGGCTCCTAAGAACTTTCGGTGATCTTTGCAAGTTGGTAACAAACACTGCGTTTCTGGCCGTTTTTCACGCAATACACGGCTCAAAAGCATTGGTTGTAGTCGAAAACTTTTCCCATCATGACCTTGCCCGGTTTAAGGAAGTCATAGTACACCACTCCCGTTGGACTACATCCGCCATACACGAAGTCTGTTCAAAAAATTTCAAATTGCGCGAAGTACGTACATTCGATTAATGCTTTTTCTACCTTTTTATCTTGGTATACTGTGGCTGCCGTGGCGTAATAAGTAGAGTGCGACGCTCACACGGAGAAGTTTGAGGTTCGATTCCCGGGTGAACACCTCGGATTTTTCACGGCACCTTTTTCGAGCGTCTGACAACACTCAAACAGTAACAATAATAATAGTAATACAGCTGTATTACTACTATTATTGTTACTGTTTGAGTGTCTCAAACTTCGTCGTTCGGAGTCGGCATTAAACTGTAGGTTCCTTCTACTCGTGAGAGAACAGTAGCGCGTACAACACGAGGAATTGATGAGCAAGCTAGGCCCTGGTCCCTTATGGACTGTCGCGCCATACAATTATTATCTCGGTACACTCGTCTCGAACATATACTTGCAGTTCATAGCAAATTTGTTTTGTTTGTGAAAGACATTAAACCTTGACGTGTTTTGTGTGTTCGGCGTTTTTTTTTATTCGAAAAAAATAAATCAAAATATTTGCATTCAATTTTGCGTAAAAAGTAGAATTCAGTGTCCAACACTTGAAATGTTGACTGTGGCATACGGTGAGTGTCAAAAAATGCCTACAAATGGTACTAGCCTATCAAAGAAGAACGAGAAGATGTGAATGACGCCGCTCGCTGTGGATGCCCCAGCACATCAAGAACCGATGCAAATGTTCAGAAGGTGAAAAAGATTGTTATGGAGAGAAGTGGTAGAAAATGTTGGCATATCGGTTGGCTCATGTCATGCATTTCTTGCGGAATGTTTGGGCATGAATCATGTGGCAGCGAAGTTTGTTCCCAAATTGCTGAATAATGACCAAACCAGATGTCACATGAGCATGTCTCAGGAATTGTTAAATGACGTCAACGGCGATCGAGACTTGCTCAAAAGGGTCATAACTAGAGACGAATCATGGGCTTATGGTTTCTACTGCGAAACTAAAATCCAAACGTCCAGATGGAAGACCGCATAAAAGCCAAGGCCATAAAACGCACACTAATCTTGATCAAATGTGAAAGTTTTGCTAATTGTTTTTCCATTACTGCGGCGTAGTGCATCAGGAATTTTTACCACACGGTCGTATGGTCACTGATCATTGCTTGATCGTAAATTTTGCGCAAAAAAAAATCCCGCGTTCTTGGCTCATCCACCGCAGTCAGATTTGGCTTCCTGCTTCTGTTTACTCTTCCTATCATTGAATAGACCCCTGAAAGGACGGCGATTTCGACGATTGAGGAGGTACAAACCAAATTTGTTGAAATATCCCAAGGGCTTACCAAAAGTGCATATAAACTACTTTCAGGATTGGAAAATGGAACTTGATGAATAAATAAATATTCTTTTTGGCGAAGAATTAATTTTTGCACAAACCTTGCACATCTGTAATGAGCTTCAGATGCACAAATCTAGACATTTTAAAAGAGGATGAAAACAGACGCAGATGCACACTTCTTCTTTTTCTTGTGGCGCCACAGGCCGGGATGGATTTGGGTCTCAACCAACATGCCTCTCCACCCAGCATGAAATTTCGCCAGCTGCCTCCAGTTGCGCAGTACAAGTTGGTTGAGATCCTTCTGCACTTGTGTGTGCCACCTTAGCCTAGGCTGTCCTCTGTTGCGTTGACCTATTGGCTCAGATTCGAAGACTTTTCGGGCCGGAGCAGTGATTTCCATACGCTCTACATGGCCTATCCATCGCGTTGTATTGAAAGACGCTTCACCAGGCATATGTCACTGCACAGCCCATAGAGTTCGTCGTTTAATCTTTCTCGTCAGATGCCATCAACGCAAACGGGCCCAAAAAATATGGTTGTAAGAAACACACTGTGACTATTAATGTCCGTGTGTTGGCAAAGTAACTCACTCTTGGAAGGATTGTGCGAACGTCACAGAAGAACCTTAATCTTTCAAGAGTTCATTACTGGCTCACAGAGGTATCGTTGACGTAATATGAGCACACTGAGTGGTTGACATATTCTGGCATACATAAAAGCGACTTTGATAGGTCTGCTTGTATAGAATTGATTAACAATGGGTACACCGTCGGCATCAACAGGACGTTACAATAGGTAGAAAATGCCTTGAAGTGGTCTCTGGTATAAATAAAGACAACTTCAACAAGGAGTAGAATCCATCTTATCGATCACACAGGCGATCGAGTAGTAGACACTTCCCTGGTAGGGCATAACAGGCTAGGTACTGGACTTTTATCTTCTTTCTATTTTTAGTCCTGCATGGGCTGATGACATCAGAAGGACACTGCATAGCATGTTCATTGACCTGCGTCCGAAAAGGGAGTGTCTCAACTGGAGGCATGCGAGTGAAGCCTTATTCGAATGGGTTCACTCCGAACGAACGAAGAAGACGATTTTTTCAAATGGACGCTGCTGTTGTCTATCGTCCGGTTTTCTTTGAATACGGGTGTGTGTCAAGATAATTTTTTTTTTAAACGAACCGTGGTATGAAACATGCAAGAGTTCCGACAAAGACCTAAACACCTGAAGCAAATCAGCTAACGTGTGTTTTCTTATAAGAACTTAAATTTAAGCTGACAATACTGATATCATTCGACAGTTGACACAATGTCAAATGATTTATTTTTAGACTGGTTGGGCACAGTCTGGAACAGATGATAGCCAGAAAGTTGCAGGGACTGGTGACCACTATGAAGCCTTGATTGCTAACTTTTTTTGTTCCTCGGTTGAAAAATCGTGATCTGCAGAAGATGTGGCGGCATAACGTGTCACACAGTTCGTAACAGAAATGACTTATTGAAGGATAAGTTTGGTAACCGAAGATACTCACTTCGCAACCACGTGCATTGGACTCAAAGATCGTGCAACTTAAAATCGGTTGACTATATTCTGTGGCGAAATGTAAAAGCAGTAGCTTTTGCCAAAAACCGAAATAATGGCCTATTTTAAGGACAACATTCGAAGCGTTTTTGCCGATATACGGGAACATATGTGTGCTGGAACGGATTCCGCCCCCAACTTAGACGAAGTGAAGCTAGCAATATGGAAGCTGAAGTTGAACACCGCTGCTGGAGCGGATGGACTGTCCGCAGAACTATTTAAAGCAGCTGGAGATGAGTTAGTTGGGCGCATGCACCATCTGTAAGACATGAAAGGAGGAAACATGCCCGATGAGTGAGACCTGAGCTTCGTTTGCCCGGTCCACAAGAAAGGGAACCCCTTTGACTGCGCCAATTATCGGGGGATCAGTCTTTTCAACATCGCCTCTCTGACGTATTGTGTGAGCGTCTGAAGCCGTTTGTCCACAACCTGGTAGTAGGTACTGTTTCATACCAGGGAAGTCAACAACAGACCAGATCTTCACTCTACGGCAGATCCTTGAAAAGACCCAAGAAGAACAGATCGACAATTACAGATGACGCATATGGCAGTGTGCATAGAGACGAGCAAAACCTCGTTTTGGCATTCCTACTAAGCTCGTCAAATTGTGTAGGATGACGATGGAGAACTCTCGCTGCTCCGTCAAGGTCGGTAACGAACTCACCGATACCTTCAATGTCAAAAAAGGTGTCAGACAAGGCGACGCACTGTCATGTTACTTCCTTAACATTATTTTTGAGAAGATCGAGCGCGGCTCACAATACAACACCAGAGGCACGATTTTCCAAAAGTAATTTCCATTGCTAGCCTACGCTGATGACATTGATGAACGAACACAGCGAGTCGTCAATGAGGCGTTTGCTGGCATCGAAGTGAAAGCAGCTAAAATATGTCTGGCGGTTAATGAGAATAAAATGAAGTGCATGTTGTCATCGTGGTAGAGTGCGACGCTCACACGCCGAAGGGTTTAGGTTCGACTCCCAGCTCAACACCAATTTTTCGAATTTTTCACGGCACCACCTCTTTCGAGCTGCTGACAACACTCAAAGAGTTATAACTGTCTAAGAAAGCTTCTCAAATTTCGCCTTTCGGAGTCGGCAAAAAACTGTAGGTCCCTTCTACTCGTGAGAGAACAGTAGCGTGCACAACAAGAGTAGTTGATGAGCAAGCTAGGTCCTAGTCCCCCTTTGGACTATACCATGCATGCCATTTTGAGTCCTGATTCTGTTGATGGCATCTGGAGGATGGGATTTAACGACGAACTCTATGGGCTGTACAGCGACATGCGCCTGGTCAAGCGTCAACGCTTAAGATGGCAATGCTATGTAGAGGGTATGGGCACCACTGTTGCGGATTGAAATGTCTTCGAATCTGAGCCACTGGGACAACGCAACGTAGGCCTAGGCTTAGGTGGCACACGCAAGTGGAGAAGGACCTTAACCAACTGGGAGTGCGCAACAGGAAGCAGCTGGCGAAAAATCGTGCTGGCTGGAGAGGCATGTTGGTTGAGGCCCAGGTCCACCCCGAACTGTAACGCCACAAGAAGCAGAAGAAAAAGAAAATGTATGTTGGAAAAGGTCATCGAGAATTAGACCGACAAATAAGGTCACATCGAAGTTAGCCGTTGTGAACAGTTACTGGAAAGTATTTATATTATAGTGTCAAAAAATTATCTTTGGAATAAAGTACATTTAATGTCAATGTAAAACCACTATTATGTCTTTATTTCAGTCCTATATCTCTAAAACAAATGCCATTTTGACTGACTTTTTCTTGTCCTTATATAATATTTCAATATACATTCAGATTTCAAAGTACACTGTATCCTCTGTACGGAAGCCTCAAAAAATTGCACAATTCCGAATACCGCCTGGCTAGTTCATCAACTACTCATGTTCGAACCTAGACCTTCGGGATGTGAGCTTCTCAGTCTTCCCACTACGCCACGGAGGCCACAAAAGAATCAGATCCTAAATTGAGTAAAATTTCAGTCTTAGGCCAAATTGTCTTTCAGTCCATTTTACTAAGAACATTTCGAGGAAGATCTTTGTAGGCCGGGACTAATTTCCTTCTCTATTGAAAAATTTTATTCTGTGGTGCTTCTTCGGAAGGTGTTTAGGGATGTGAAGTAGTGGTCTTTTGTTGCTGCCATATTTTAATCGGACCATTTTGACGGGAAACCATTTTTGCACGAATGTCCTCCAGCTTTTTCTGTAAATCTCTTCTTTCCAATTATGAGGAAATCTCGTTACTCAGCAATGGATGTTTTACATTAAACTAGCAAAATACCGAATCATGAAATTTCTGCGATTTTTATTAATATTCAAATTTTCTATAAGTTTTTGTAGTCGCTTTGGATGAGAAGCACCAAGTTCAAAAGACCCGCCTCCAGCAAATAGAATCCCGTTGACATGTCGACGTCAATCAACCCACAAAGACTAATGCGCAGTTTTTCGTGCTTCATCTGGAAGTCCAATAGTTCAATCTGAAAAAAGAGAAGTCAGTGAGAACAATTCAGCATCTTCTTGAAGGTATGGAATTACTTTCATGTCAAGCCTGCTGTCCAGGCGCCGGATCGTGCTTAACTCCTTCAAGTACTCCCCCGGCTTGTTGCACTGTTGCACCGCAGTACCGCACACATAGACTAGAAGCCCCACTTCAATTATTGTGATCAACAGTCCACCGCAGGAGAGGTAAAATATCTGCCAGGTAACCTGGGCATAGTTCTTGCCCATGTATATCACTGCGTAGAACGCCAGTGATATTTGCGTGGTCAGGGTGGCCATGATGATGATAAGGATTTGAATTCCGAAAAGTTTCGTGATTGTGTTGGCCAAGTTATAGATGTCCGTGTGCATTTTACCAATCAACTCGAGGTCATCACACAGCGAACAACATGTTTGCATGACGATTCCCAGGCGTGTTCGTCGCGTCCTCCAGTGGGCGGTTGTCAGAATTTGTTTCACCAACTCATGAGTGGATCTGTTCAGTATTCTGAACAAGAATCCACAGTAGAGCAGGCCCAAGCAGAAGTGGTTTTCCACAATTTGAATCACATTCTCTATAACGACTATGATCAAAATGGACACAAAAGCCGTCAAGGAATTTGTTTCTCTCTTCAGGTACACACTCGCGAAGGCGCCGGCGAGGTAGATGACGGACAGCGTAAGTTTTAGAAGCATAAGTGATATAACCTTAGGCACATTTGCCGAGCTTCTGCTCAGTTTTGAACACTCGCCCGTTCGGAGCACTGTCAACTGACGAAAGAGGACTCTGTAGACCGGCGCGTTCACCCACTGCCAAATGAAACTTATGCAAACAGTCAATGCATGGCCAATGGCAATCGTTCGCTCAATGTCAACGGCTACAGGATGTCTCCTCATTAGCTCGCGGTCCCCTTGGAATTTGTAAAATAATACTACAGGCAACAGGACAGTGATCACAATGTTGAATGTTATGGTGTAGATGACCATACTGCGCGGGTATGTCAAACGATTTGTCTTGAAGTCGTACGAGTAGTTGCACATGCCGAACACACTGGAGAACCCGAGAGCTAACGACATGATTTTCTCAATGTACCGATCGGACTTATTCGACATTGTCACTGGACACGGACTCAGGCACTGGACAGCCGTCAAGTGAATGAGGGTGTGCTCAATGTTGATTTTGTTTGTTATCGAAGGATTCATGGCGGGCTTTTAGATAATTGCATAAAATATTCCCCGTACTGGTGGCTAATTACATTAAAATAGAACTCACTCAGGCTGCACTTTTTGTTATGTGTTGCATACCGTTGTAGGGGTCTTTCTATTATATTCATTGCAGTTGCGTCTCTTCCTCCCAACAGAAAGAGTATGGTCAGACTCTGCTAGAAATTGAATACTGTTATAATCAGAATTTGCCAGGGATATATTTTTAATCAAACAAACAATGTTTGTTCATTTCTTTGCCTTCAACTGGGGAGCTTTACATGTGGCGAGTTTCTTCTTTCCAATCTGCAAATATTTAAATTTTCGTTTAGTCCTCTTTTTTTAGGTTTCTGTCTCGGATATTCCTTTAGCGAATAACTCGAAGTTCCATGTAGCCTAATCTGAACTCGATAATGGCGGTGATGATCAACAAGACACTAGTTTTTCGCGAAAATATATTAGGTATGGAAAGTGTGATGCAAATACCAAGAGTTGTGTCTCTAAACAAACTTTTTACTGCCCAAAATACTTAAAGAAGGATATCTTTAGCAATAGTTTTGCTGGTTGGAAGAAATTCATGGACCACAAAACACCACCCAACATTTCTAAATTCCAAGCTCCATTTTTGGGTAGTTTAGAAGTGGGGCTTTTAGATGCAAAAATATTTGGCAAGACATTCAGGCGATGGATATCCACTCAAGACCCCATCTTATTTCTCATTTATTTCATTTTGTTGGACGAAACGTATTTTTTTGAGACATTTCGGTGGAGAGCTACTCTTCAGAGAAATTAAGCGTTTTTTTAAAATCAGCTTAACTTTACCTTTGTCAAAGCCCCAAACGGCCTTCATTTAAATGAAGTTAATAAATCCTGCGTCTCTCAGATAATTATTCGCAATGACCATTCTTACAACAGGGTTCTAATCAGGACTGTTGACGATGCACCCAACGGTGCATCTTTTTTAAACAGTTTCTTGCTTAATTTCACCGACCATTTTGTCCGGATTTCGCGATCATTTATGCGTATACTCAATTAAGGAAAATTGTGTCTCTAGAGCAATTAAACAATATATGTAAACGATATTGAGCCTTCTTCTTCTTCTTCTACTGGCGCTACAGTCCGGGGTGGACCTGGGCCTCAACCCAAATGCCTCTCCAGCCAGCACGATCTTTCGCCCGCTGTCTCCAGTGGCGCAATCCAAGTTGGTTGAGGTCCTTCTCCACTTGTGTGCGCCACCTTAGTCTAGGCCGTCCTCTGTTGCGTTGTCTTAGTGGCTCAGATTCGAAGACATTTCAACCCGCAACAGTGGTGCCCATACCCTCTACATGGCATTGCCATCTTAAGCGTTGACGCTTGACCAGGGGCATGTCGCTGTACAGCCCATAGAGTTCAACAGGACCCAAAATGGCATGCAGAACTCTTATCTAGATAAGAGCTTCCTCGTTCGCCTATGGAAATGTCCAGGTCTCCACGCCGTAAAGTAGGACTGGGATGATGAACCTGCTATGTAAACAGGGCTTAGTCCTTCGAGAGAGGTCTTTATTACTCAATTGCCTCTTGAACCCAAAGAAACAGCGATTGGCAAGAATGATTCTGCATTTGATTTCGGTACTGATGTTGTTGTTCCTGTTTACCGCGGAACCGAGGTAGACGAAGTCCTTGACTACCTCGAAGTCTCTGCTGCCTAGTGTGACGCTCTGTCCGAGACATCGGTGTTGTATGTCCTTCCTTACTGACAGCATGTACTTAGTTTTGCCCTCATTTACCGCCAGACCCATTTTAGCCGCTTCCGCTTCAATGTCAGCAAACACCTCATTGACGGCTCGCTGTGTTCGTCCAATCACGTCAATGTCATCAGCGTAAGCTAGCATTTGAACTGACTTCTGGAAGATCGTGCCTCTGGTGTTGACTTGTCAGTTGCGCATGACCTTCTCGAGGATGATGTGAAAGAAGTCACATGACAGTGCGTGGCCCTGTCTGACACCTTTTTTGACATTGAAGGTCTCGGTGAGTTTGCTACCGACCTTGACGGAGTAGCGAGCGTTCTCCATCGTCTTCCTACACAATCTGGCGAGCTTGGTAGGAATGCCAAAACTAGACATGGCACTGTATAGCTCGTCTCTATGCACACTGTCATATGCAGCCTTGAAGTCTACGGATAAGTGGTGAATGTCAACTTGCATTTCTTGGGTCTTTTCCAGGATCTGCCGTAAAGCGAAGGTCTGGTCTATTGTGGACTTCCCTGCCCTGAATCCATATTAATATGGACCCATTAGGTTGTGGATAAAGGGATTTGGACGCTCACACAATACGACAGAGAGGATTTTAAAGGTAACGTTAAGAAGGCTTATCCCTCGATAATTGACGCAGTCAAAGAGGTCTCCTTTCTTGTGGACCGGACAAACGCTGAGATTCCACTCATCAGATGTGCCTTCCTTCGATCATATCTTACAGGTGACCTGATGCATGCGCCCAACCCGGTTATCTCCAGCTGCTTCAAGTAGTTCTGTGTGCAGTCGATATTGCTTTCTTCACTTCCTCTAAGTCGGGAGACGGAAGTCTTGTCTATCATCGTCAAACTTGAGTAGAACATTCTGCGTGACAACGGAATTTGGGCCTTCATCGCCATTAAGAAGTCTGCAGAAACGGTGGCACTGCCGTTTTGAAACTACATATTGGCGTAGTGTACTTTGAAATTGTGGTCAAAAAATAATAACTTATCTGTTTGTGATAGACATTTCCATTCAGCATAGTCAACAAAGAAAGGTTCAGCGGCGCCTCCAGAATAAAGTTCATATCAATCACTGATTTTTGGACTATAATATTTCCTCATAAAACAAGTCTGAGCTGCTTCAAACGCATAGATTTGCGTGTGAAAAGTTTGAAAACGGTAAACGGGGGCAAAACAGAGTTCATGCTGTCATCAAGGAAGGACACACAACATCAACGTCTTGGACAGAGCGTCACATTGGCAGTAGAAGCTTCGAGATATTCACTGATTTCGTCTATCTCGGCTCCGCCGTAAATATGGACAACACCAGTACTGAAATTAAACGGAAAATCACTCTTGCCGATAGTTGTCTTTTTGGACTTAAGAGGCAATTGAGTAATAAAGCCTTTTCTCGAAAGACTAAGCTCGCTTTATATAACAGCTTGATCATCTCATTCCTACTCTAATGCGCGGAAACCTGGACGTTATTAACAGCGTTTGAGGAAGCCCTTAGTGTCTTCAAAAAAAAAGTTTTGCGTGCAAATTTAGGTCCTGTTTGGGTTGATGGCACCTGGCGACCACTCTCTGCGTAGACATTCCCGAGAGAACTGTTAAGGTATCATGCGTCAAAGTGGGGAAGATTGACGCCTAACACCCCACTGCTTCGTAATATGAAAACCCTCTTACATTGGACTCTCTGATTTTGTTCATCCACCAGGATATAATGTTGTGTTAAATTGGAACACCGGTTGTGTTTATGCGGAGGCTTGTGACGATTTTCGGGAAAGTTTGAATTGAAATCCAAAACATGAAGTAACCAGAGGCAAATTCTACGAGACTGAGCTGTTACTTGTCACAAGAAACCTTAGGCTTAATCCTACAGAAATGTGACTTATTGATATGCTTTCTAAAAAGACCTCCAAACAGTATAGTGGTAGAGTTCCATTTTAATTGAAGAGTTTTGGCCTCTTTTAGGATTAAAGAAAAATGCCAAACTTTCATTCGGTTGGGCACTCCGGTTATGTCTCAACGCCTTGGTCAACTGGCTCGAATACCTACACCACCAGTTTTGCGTACAATCTATGGCCCTGTTTGCGTTAATGGCATCTAGAAGAGAAGATTAAATGGCGATCTCTCTGGTCTCTACAACGACATGGGCCTGGTCAGGCGTCTTCAGATACAACGCTTGAGATGGCTAGGCCATGTAGAGCATATGGACACCACTATTCTGGCGCGAAAAGTCTTCGAATCTGAGCCATTAGGACAACGCAACAGTGGACGGCCTTAGCTAAGGTGGCGCACACAACTGAAGAAGTCTTTCAACGAACTTGAATTGCGCAATTTGTTGCAGCTGGCGAAAGATTGTGCTGACTGGAGAGGCATGTTGGTTGAGGCCAAGGTCCATCCCGGACTGTATTGCCACAAACCACACAGGATATTTAACAATCGATTTATTGATAAGTAAAATCGGCAAGCGCTTTATTAAAAGGAACTGGTTTCTTTGGGTCGACTCGAAGTACAGGCTTGAGTATTGATTAATACGCTCAGAGTCATTATTGAACTTGAATAAGTTGGCACTGCGATTAATGCATGCGAAGACATATTGATGAAAATCGAGTTCAGCAACTGGACCTCTACAAACGTCCCTGTGGTGGATATGCAAAGGAAAAGGATATCAGTGCCTTTAGAGAGCTGCAATTTTCATCCCTGTGTGGTCGCCGTGGCGAAGTGGGTAGAGTGCGACGCTCACACACCGAAGGGTCTAGATTCGACTCCCAGCTCAACACCAATTTTTCGAATTTTTCACAGCACCATCTCTTTCGAGCTGCTGACAACACTCAAAGTGTAATAACTGTCTAAGGAAGCTTTTCAAACTTCGCCGTTCGAAGTCGGCACAAAACTGTAGGTCCCTTCTACTCGTGAGAGAACAGTAGCGCGCACAACACGAGTAGTTGATGACCAAACTAGGCCCTGGTCCCCCCGTGGACTGTTGCGCCAACAATTATTATTCTTGATTTTCATCAAAAAATCATTTCTGTTTGTGTTTCGTTAAGCTTTCACATAAGCAACTTACTGGATTAGGATTAGGAAACCTTTGACCTGTATCTTTTAGAAATATTCCAACAAGACCTTTCGTCAGACATCAGGAACGGAATTAAATAATTTCTTCCTACAGGTTTCATAGTTGTGGTAGCTACTCATTCGTATGTTTCTTTTTTCGTCCCTTACTCACGCTATCTGAAATCAATAGTCACAACCTTTGCAGCTAAAGTAAATCCTTGGTCTTGAATTGTTTAAAAATTACTGACACAATGTTGATATTGATTAGAGTTCAATGTTCTGTCCTGTCGAAAAGTGTCCTCCTCCTCTAAAGAAATTATATGTATGTGCTCGCACAAAGAGACAGACAAGCCATGTACCGCCTCCCACTTTGATGACAAAAGTTTTCTCCTCGTTCCCTTCAAGATCGATTATTTAGCAACAAGAGAACATTCAACAACTGCCGCCTAACCCACAATCATTAATCATCGTCAGGGAATATCTAGTCGAGTACGAAGATAAGGCGGTAATCACCCAGAAAATCCAATATGACGGAAACACCGAGCAAGCCCACACAACAAGCGTCAGTGAGAGCCGCCAAACACTGATACTCGTGGAATGTAGGCGCTCGCATTAAAGGTCAGCCGTCAACACTTGCATGTACGTTTCGTGACGGTGATATGGGGTATTAACGAGTTTCCCCATTGAAGGATGTTCTGTTTTGATGCGTCCCTTTTGATATCATCTGGGGGCGAGTTAAAAAATTAAATGAGAAATGAGAGGGTTCTCAGCTAAATTAAAAAAAGTATGTAAGCAGAAATGTCACATTCGTACACCCAAAGGGTGCCCTTGAAAGTCAGTTGGGATTCGTAATTTCGAACTAATCTTTTGGATGATAAATAATGATGTGTACATAGCTTGTTTAAAAGAGAGATATGAAACAAAGCGTCGCCTGACTTGATCTAAAACGGAATTTGTAACCCTGCACAAAACTGCCAAACACCAATCCAATTCAGACTCCAACATAAATCTCTTTCCAGCCAGCACGATCTTAAGCTAGCCCCTTCAAGTTACGCACTCCAAGTTGATGGTGGCCGCAGTGGCGCAGTGGGTAGAGTGCGACGCTTACTTGCCGAAGGGTCTAGGTTCGATTTCCGGCTGAACACCTCGAATTTTCCACGGCACCGCCTCCTTCGAGCTGCTGACTACATTCAAAGAATAATAACTGTCTAAGAAAGCTTCTCCACCGTTTGGAGTCGAGAAATAACTGTAGGTCCCTTCTGCTCGTGAGGGAACAGTACCGCTCACAACACGATTAGTTCATGAGCAGCCTAGGCCCTGCTAGGCAGCAGAAACTTTGAAGTAGTCAAGAATTCCGTCTACCTCGACTCGGCGGTAAACAGGTACAACAACATCAGTACCGAAATCAAACGCAGAATTATTCTTGCCAATCGTTGATTCCTTGGGCTCAGGAGGACAAGGCTCGCTTTATGTAACAGCGTGAGCATCTCACTCCTGCTCTATGACACGGAAACCTGAACGTTACAAAACGCGGAAACCCTAAAAAGAAAAAAAAAATGATCAAAAAATTCCCATTCAAAATAGACTACGTGGCCGCCGTGGCGTAGTGGGTAGAGTGCGACGCTCAGACGCCGAAGGGTGTATGTTCGATTCCCAGTTCAACACCAATTTTTCGAATTTTTCACTGTACCACCTCTTTCGAGCTGCTGAAAAAACTCAAAGATTAATGAATGTCTAAGAAAGCTTCTCAAAAATTCTCCGTTCGGATTCGGCAAAAACTGTAGGTCCTTTCTATTCGTGAGAAAACAGTAGCGCGTACAACACGAGTAGTTGATGAGCACGCTAGGCCCTGGTCCTCGTGTGGACTGTGGTGCCAACAATTTTTATTAAGTTGGTTTAGGTCTCCTTTTCACTTCTGTGCAGACGCCACATTCCATTCTGTAAGTAAAATTCCGTAATTCTTTTAATTTCCGGTCTTCAGTGGCTAGATGGCGTGATAGTCCACAATGAAACAAAAGCCTAGTTTCCTCATCAACCACTTAAATTGTACGCTCTAGACAATCAAAGCCTAGTCCATCCTCTCTTGCGTTTTTCCATTGGCTCGCATTCGAAAATTTTTCGGGCGGGTTCTGACATTTGAGTCGGATCTGAAATTTTCTTACTGAATGATATTCCTCCGACGTGGTAAATAACTTGTGACCGTCAACGCTGGCTCAGTCTAATATGGAGATCTAATTTTCCAAGACTTTTTCCAACATAGGACTCATCGACGTAGACTAACAACTTGATAGATTTTTAATAGAAAATAGTGAAGTAGCGTTGGATCGCAAGATTGTTGTCTGTCACGTGAAGCATTAAATAAGTCAATTCCGACATGAGCTGTGAAACCGTCGTTTTGTTGAAACCACAACTCGAGCAGACCTTTCCCTTCTTGTGGCCGAGGTGGACCGGCAAACGATTCCATCATTATTTCTTTTTTTGAATTGATTGTCACTACAGCCCTGAAAGAACGGCTTGAGGAAACTCCAATTATACAGGACAATCAATTAGGCTTTAGGTCGGAGCATGATACCATACGTGCCGCATTCAAATTGGTATCCAACATTTTGTGGAACAAGAAGAAGAGTCAATGCACAGGGGTCTTGTCTGACAGACATGGGAAGGGCGTCCGACACAGTTTGGCTAGAGTGCTCAGACTCAAATAATGGTCCATTGTACAACCAAGCAGTAACCTTCTTTTATTGTAATTTCTTGGTTTTCCGAAGAAAAATTAGGAAGCGCTTCTGTGATACAGAACTGAGGTTTTCGGTTCCCATCACATCAGTGCCAAATAGCCGCCACCTTGTACGAGCGAAAGCGGGGCACTGACAGAGAAAATCCTCTGAAGTATCTTCGCCTTCTCAACAGGCGACGCAAACTGTGACATCGCTAAGTCCAAGCCGACTTAGGTCCATACCAAAAAATGTCGACCTCTCACTTTTTTTTTTACGTACGGGAATAAAAAGAAGTTATTCGGTGCCAAGTCAGGACTATACGGCGGATAACTCATCAAATCGATGTTCTGAGTGTTCAAAAATGCAGTTACTTGAGCCGATGTGTGAGAGCTCGCATTGTCGCAATAAAGAGTGATCGGTTTTCGGCGGTTGGTTTTCCTGATTTCTTGGAAGACAACTGGCAAACAAATGGTTGTGTACCACTCAGAATTGACTGTTCTGCGTTGTTCTAGTGGTACGGTTGCGACATGTCCAGCTTTTCCGAAAAAATAGGCGACTATTTGCTTGGAAGTGCTTCGTGCGGGAGCAACTTCTGTTGGATGGAAACACCCATACAGTCGACTGCTGTCTTCTTTCGGGCTCATACGCGCAACTTCACAATTTATTACTTGTTACGCTGTCATAGACGTGTTTCGAAGCACCGCGATTGTGTGTTTGGAGCATTTCTTTCGACCAATCTACACAAAACTTTTTTTGAGCCTTTGACAAATTGTGTGGCATCCAACGCGAACAAATTTTTTTGACGGTCAAATGTTCATGAAATATTCAATATATGCTAGTCCCACTAACGCCTAAGGTTGTCTCAATCTCACGATAGGTCACATGACGATCTTGCAATATCAGTTGGCGCACAGCATCAATTGTTTTCGGAACAACGACTGATTTTGGACGACCTTCAGGAAATTCGTCCAGGAGTGAACTACGATCTCGATTGAATTCACCATACCATCGATAAACACTGGTTTTTGATGGAGCTGCATCGCCAAAAATTGAATTAAGTTCATCGATGCACTGTTGTTGAGTTAATCCACGTAGAAAGTTGTAAAAAATAATCGCACGAAAATTTTCACGATTTAATTCCATTTTTTGGGCGAAATTAATTTTTTAAGTTACTGTAAACAACACAAATATTGCTCGTATGGCAAAACGTTCTGAGTACGTACAGCTTAAAAAATGTCAAACTTTACGATTGAACTGTCAGTTGCAAGACTGCAACACTAGGTTTGCCCAATCCCGAAATAAAAAAGGCAACCTTCGTAATATGAATCCACAAGGCTTTGGAAGCGACGTAGCAGATAGTCCTCTTGGGGAACCACTTGCAATCTATCTTGAAATCATAAATTACAAGTTTGGTTCGGTTTTTGTGTTCAAGAAATTCTTTTATTAAAAACTCCTACGATTTGATTCGATATATTCTCAGTAACGACTGAAGCTGTGGTTATATATATAAAGTGAGTTATTTATCCAGTAATACTATTATTTTAGTGCATTCATGTTAAATTTCATATAAATGTGATTATTAATTCGCGTTTTATCTCTAGTTAAACAGAATTATAATGGCAACTGTGGCATATTGAGCATCGCGCCGTAATTAAATATCTCACTTAGCAAGGGAAAATTCAAGAAACTATTCACGAAGAGATGGTGGCTGTTTACCAGGGTTCCGCACCTTCATTATCAACTATCAATTCACAACAAAAGTGGGCAAGTGAGAGAGGCACAGAGAGCACTAAAGACGATCCTCGCTCCGGCGCCCCGGCTACTGCTTGTACGGGAAAAGCATCAAATAAGTCGAAAAACTTGTTCTTGAGGATGCCCAAATAAAGGCGAAAATGATGGCAGAGATCACCAAGCTTTCAACTGGTACCATTCACATCATTCTTCATGACCATCTTAACCTTTCAAAGGTCAGTGCAAGGTGTGTGCCCCGAATGCTCACAGCGCCACATAGAAAAAAGTGAGAATCCCATGCTGTAGAGAGCTCTGGAGATGTGTAGTGAGAACGCGGACAGTGTTATGGATCGAATTGGTACTGGGGACGAAACATGGGTTCACCACTATGACCCTGAAAGCAAACAAGAGTCCATGCAGTGGCATAAAAAAGGAACAGACCCGCCGGAGAAGTTCAAAGTCACTCCATCTGCCGGCAAGCTCTTGGCCTCAGTATTTTAGGACTCAAAGGGAATCTTGCTCATTGAGTACAAAAAAAAGGGTGAAACCATCAACGCCACATTCTACGCTTCCACTTTGCATAATTTGCGAGAGGAAATTAAAAAGAAAAGACGTGGTAAACTCGCAGCGGTTGTGTGCTTCTTCATGACAACGCTTCTGTTCACACGGCGTGAGTTTCCAAAACTGCTGTGCGAGATTGTGGTGTCGAAGAAATCCAATACCCACCCTATAGTCCAGACCTTGAACCTAGTGATTATTTACTGTCCCGGATTTAAAAAAATTTCTTCGTGGAAAAAGATTTCTAGATGATGAAGAAGTCTAGTCGGCAATAAATGCACAGAAGGTATGAATTTATTTTTTTAGGGCTTTAAAAAGCTTGTCTCAAGATGTAATAAATGCCTTGATGTTAAGGGAGATTTTTTTTTATTTTTATATATATAAAACAGTTTAAATTGAATTCGCAGTATCCTTTATATCAATACCGAGAATACAGTGAACGCTTCTCGTAAGAAATAGATCGCTCAATGTATTGCTTCAATGTATCGCTCAATGTAGAGCTGGCAGTTGCCAGATTGCAACACTAGGGCTGCCCAATCCAGAAATAAAAAAGGCAGCCTTCGTATCCTTTCTGCCGTATTGTGTGAGCTTCTGATACCGTTTGTCTGATAGGTCCCTAGCAGTGTGGTTTCAGGCCAGGCAAGTCCACGGTAGACCAGCTATTCACATTATGGAAGATCCTAAAAAAGACTCAAGAAGTGAAAATCGACAGTCTCCACATGTTCGTCGATCTTTACGCCGCATATGACAGTGC
This sequence comes from Eristalinus aeneus, assembly GCA_955652365.1. Classification (NCBI taxonomy): domain Eukaryota; kingdom Metazoa; phylum Arthropoda; class Insecta; order Diptera; family Syrphidae; genus Eristalinus; species Eristalinus aeneus. The sequence goes on along the minus strand of OY019130.1, from coordinate 26,341,586 downwards.
GTATATTGACGAGCTATACAGTGCCATGTCTACTTTTGGCATTCCTACCAAACTTGTCAGATTGTGTAGGATGACGATGGAGAACTCTCGCTGCTCCGCAAAGGTCGGTAACGAACTCACCGAGACCTTCAGTGTCAGAAAACGTTTTAGACAAGTCGACGCACTGTCATGCAACTTCTTCAACATCATCCGAGAGATCGTGCGTAACTCACAAGTCAACACCGGAGGCACGATCTTCCAGAAGTCAGTTCAACTGCTAGCTTACGCTGATTACATTGACGTGATTGGACAAACACAGCGAGTCATGGAGGCGCTTTCTGGTATTTACGCGGAAGCAGCTAAAATGGGTCTGGTGGTTAATAAGAGCAAAACGAAGTAAATGCTGTCATACGCAAAATCAATCTTGCCAATCGCTGCTTCTTTGGGCTCAAGAGGCAATTGAGTAATAAAGCCCTCTTCGAAGGACTAAGATTGTATAAGAGTTTGATCATTCCAGTCCTACGATAATGCGCTGAAACCTGGACCTTATTAACAGCGTTTGAGGGAGCCCTAAGTCTTTTCGATAGAAAAGTTTTGCGTGTGATTTTTGGTCCTGTTTGCGCTCATGACTTTTGGAGGAGAGAATTTAGAGACGAACTCTGTAGGCTGCAGAGCGACATGCGCCTGTTCAAGCGTCTCGGAAACAACGCTTGAGATAGCTGGGCCATGTAGAGCATATAGACACACGAAAAGTCTTCGAATCAGAACCAGTGGGAACTTGAAGTGCGCAACTGGAGGCAACTAGCGAAAGACCGTGCTGGCTGGAGAGGTATGTTAGTTGAGACCCAGGTCCATGATGGACTGGCGCCATAAGAAGAAGAAGAAGAGGAGGAGGAAGAAGAAGAAGAAGAAGAAAAAGAAGAAGACGAAGTAGAAGAAGAAGAAGAAAAAGAAGAAGATGAAGAAGAAGAAGAAGAGGAAGAAGAAGAAGAAGAGGAAGAAGAAGAAGAAGAAGAATACGAAGAAGAAGAAGAAGAAGAAAAAGAAGAAGAAGAAGAAGAAGAGGAAGAAGAAGAAGAAGAAGAAGAAGAAGAAGAAGAAGAAGAAGAAGAAGAAGAAGAATAAATTCTACGAGACTGAGCTCTTTCTTGACGCATTTATTTATGACAAGACCTCATGTACCAGACCTCCAGTCAGTATAGTTGTAGAGTTTCATTGAAATTGATGAATCTTGGACTCTTTTAGGATTGAACCGGGAAAAATGTCAAACTTTCATTCGGTTGGGTAATCCGGTTGTCAGTAAAATGTTAGATTACTGCAGAAATGAAGATTATCGTGCTTTCCAGAAAGGGCCTTGGTCAACTGGCTCGAATGACTACATCAAGAGGACTTTTAAGACGTAGATGGAATGCAATTAGAATTTCTGGAATGCCTTGATCAAGGGCGTCAATTGTTTGAATTGCTTGCAGTTTCATGGAACTCGTCCTCCAGCATAAACCCATTGTTCTAATTGCTCGTCGATGTGTTGTGGCCTCAATATTATATTCTATCTTAAATTTTCGAAGGGACGTTGTGAAAAATCGAATAGATGGTAGCTCCACAAATGCTGTATACAAAGGTGCATGTGTAGACGCATACAACACACCGCCCTTCAACCTTCATCCAGACCAGTGGAATGCTTTCTGCGGATGACATGCCACTGACCGGTGCACGGCAAACATGACAACTGTCGCCGAATGCTACTTCCCCGCAAATCGACTTGTGGTTTAAGTTTCGGCAATCGCATTCCGTGTTCGCATTCCTGTCAAAGCGACGCTTCAATTACATTCCTCACCTAGAATGTTAGCATCCTTCAAATGCAGTGCCTGCGGTTTGGGTTTCTTTTTCCATTCCGTCCTCGTCCGCCACCGAAATAAATTGCATTCTTCCCCGAATTTCACCTTAAACCTTAAACCCCTGAAAAGTCCGGAAAAAATCCGTATTCAATGAGCTTTAAATCTTCGACTGTCAGTATTTGTTAAATGCGAGGTTTGTAGCATCTGTGAATATACTGCCGGCGGGGTACAGCGACTGGAACCTATGAACCAACCGCAATCGATTACGTTTCCCTCTTAAAAGGCGGCGCACACATTTTTTTTTTGTTTTTTTCCATTTTGCTCATTCAAAATCGTGCACGGTATTCAATGGTGATTTTTTCGCCCTGTTTTTGGCTTTTTCAGACTACGACTAAGATTTATTAGCCACCACCTCATTTTTTATTGCCAGCTACTCCACCAATTTTACAGACATTAAAATCTTCCACAGTTATTCCTCTAAATTTCCCAAAAGCCACATAAATTTCGTTCTTACCCACATATAAATACCCACACAGTGCTGGCAGAATGGTGCCAGAGGATATTCAAAAACACCGTTTCCTGCTTCCAAGCACCTACGTACAAGAATATGTACGAACACATCTAACGCAGGCAGCAATCCCTCCTATGATTTTGGCGTGCGGGAATATGATCGCCCACCCCCGGGGAGTGGCAGCCTGCACATACACATACTTCTTCCCCACCCCCCAATTGAGCCCAACACTCGCACGAAGGGATGAAGTATCAAAACAGCATACCGCAAGCTTTAATTGAATTGCATGCACATGCCTATGCACGGCCGGGCGGACGTACATGTGTACATACCGCAGAAACAGGCGATGAATGCGAAATAGAAGTGTCGTTAGAGGGAGCCACTTGGGCTTTGTTTTGCCATTTGTTCCATTTTTCACCGGCATCCGCTACAGGAATGTCATACAACGGACAATGGATGTCGATGCAGTTAAAAGTCGTTTGGACAATTCTCTGCCGCATCGGGTGCTGTTGAGAACGCTCCTTCAAATCCTCGGCCTCGAGACTCCTCTGGACTCCTCGTGTAAAGCCGCGTCCACTAAGCGCAAGTGACTGCGAAAAAAACTTAAGCACACAAACGACAAGGCGAACTGGTGCGCTTTCCCCCACATAAAGGCAGCAGCGTGGTCTTAATTTATTCTGCATATCTCGTCCGGATCTCTTTGTGGCGCGCAGGAGGTGGCCATATCCTCAGGGTGTTCGCGGCATGCGAAACCATTTACGGGATGATGAATTGCCGCCACCGAGCAACGCGCCAGCTGGCTGCACAGTCCCAAGCCGTTGTGAGTGCGCTGCTGCGGTCCTGATAATTGAAATCAAACAATAACTGTGTCGATTTGAGGAGGGGCACACGCGACATTGAATTAGTGGGGCGGGAAGGGTGAGCAGGACCACGACCGAGTGCAGGCACAGTTTACACCGTTATTATCCAATTAGCAAGTCGATTGTTGAGTGCTTCAGTCACTCTTGAGCCATGCACGGGGGCCAAGGACTTTAGAATGCAAATCTGTGATGTTCCCTTTGAAATAAGGATTACCGCTCGTAGACAGCCACTAGAAAATGGTGTTCCCAACTGGCAAAGGTGTGCAATCGAACGATTTCGAACAGAAGCGCAAATGTATTCAATTTCGAGGGGTGCGGATACCTTTGCTCTCGTGTTCACGTGTTCGATAGGCATATGGTTGCATGAATATTTTATTGGTTCAAATTAGCAGGCTTACCGGAGGGAATCTGCTCTCTGAAAGGACTTGTGTGTAGCTGCAATTGAAGTGGCTGCTTGAATATGCATTTCCGAGGGAAGCAGGAGCAGGTATTTATTTCGGAATTGTAAAACATGGAATGGGTCTGTGATATTGTTCTGGTCTTTGATTTAAGTCCCTTGCAGAGGGGATGTATGGCGTTGTGGCTATATTCTCCGTCTGAAATTAGGGCCCCTAGCCCACACTCCAGCAAGTACTCGGAATTTGCCGAATTGCTCTGTCAATGGTTAGCGATTCTCGAAGTTTCAATAAGGAGGCTTTACGTAGGAACGGTATTTGACGCCATATTATTTTGAATTGCTTGTTGGCATTTATACTCATCATGGAGCTGTACACATTTGAGTCACTTTTGCAAGCTATTCAAATTTGTTACTGAAATTCGCGTTCAGTCCCCTTAAGTGCAAGAGTATCAAGGTCATTTGCTCTACACTTTCATTACCCTGCAACGTTAACAAATAAACGTCAACTATAAAAATTTGTTTCCACATTTTCGCTACACAATGTGCCAATGCCAGTGAAATAAGGAAGTGCGCGGACTGAAGAAAATATCGCCGTCGGAAGCGCTTCTGTTCAAGAAAACACAAAATAATTTGGGCATGTCTGCGTCATCATTCTGTGGTGATCTTTACCTACATCCGTATGAGCTGAAGTTGACACAAGAACTAAGTCTGTTGCACAATTTTAAGCGCCACTTAATCGTAATTTAGGCTGAAGCGTAAAAATGATGCTGATTTTCATCAAAAAGTTGTAGTCGACTCATTGCTCATTGCATGCTTAATGGGTTTGTCAATGAGCTAAATAGGAATTTTTGGCCCAGCAAAAGTTCAGACATTCCTCGCAAGACACCAATTCATTTCGAAAAAATCACCGCTTGCTGGATACAATATTCTGGGCGTATCATTGGATCTTTATTTTGCCGATGATGTTATTCACTTCCGCACTTTATTAAGCTTATACTTCTGGCCACAATAACAAGGTATACCTTCGTCAGGATACCACAAGCCACAAAGAATATGTTTTAAACGATTTTCTAAAGAGAAAGTTGGTGAGTGCGTTGTTTCAAGAAAAGTACCCGTCGCATGACCAAGTCGCTTATGTGACTTTTTTATTTCAAGTTACTTGCGGTTCGGAGTCGGCCCAAAACATAGGTCCCTTCTATACGTGAGAGAACAGTAGCGCGCACAACACGAGTAGTTGATGAGCAAGCTAGGCCCTGGTTCCCCTTTGGACTGCAGCGTCAATATTTATAATTATTACTTGCCTTGGGCTTACATGACGTCGTTAATCCAAGCCAACGAGTCGGCAAAGACAAGGCCCAGAACCAATATGTAAGATGCAATAATTAGAACTTAACCCAAAATAATCAGAAAGTGATCGTGAAAGGCAAGGCAATTCGGACCAAAAAGGGGAAATTTTCTGCTCGGTTAATCGCACGAATGAAATTCACACGGGGAACTAAACGCTGGACTAACAAAGTTCTTAACTAATCATAGTTGCTTTTAAGAATTAATTTAAAGCTAAACTTCCTGCGACAAAGTAAAACTCGAATTCGCTTTTCACCTTGTAGGCAAGCGGTGCAGCTAAGAGAAGGTATTAACGAAGGTTGCCTTTTATATTTCGGGATTGGGCGACCTTAGTGTTGCAATCTGCCAACTTAAAGCTCTATCGTAAAGCTTGACATTTTTGAGGTTATACGTACTCAGAACGTTTTGACATACGAGCGCTATTTGTGTTGTTTACAGTAACTTAAAAAATTCATTTCGCCCAAACAATGGAATTACCATAAATCGTGAAAATTTTCGTGCGATTATTTTTTACAACTTTCGACGTGGATTAACTCAACAACAGTGCATCGATGAACTTAATTCAATTTTTGGCGATGAAGCTCCATCACGGACCAGTGTTTATCCATGGTATGGTGAATTCAACCGAGATAGTGGTTCACTCCTAGATGAATTTCGTGAAGGTGGACCAAAATCATTTGTTGTTCCGGAAACCTTTAATGCTGTCCGCCAACCGATACTGCAAGATCGTCATGTGACCTATTGTAAGATTGAGACAACCTTAGGCATTAGTGGGACTACCATACGTTCAATATTGCATGAACAGTTGACTGAAAAAAAATTTGTTCGCGTTGGATCCCACAAAATTTGTCAATCAGAAAAAAAGGCTTGTAACGATTGGTCGAAAGCTCAAAAAATACGATCGCGGTGCTTCGAAACACGTCTTGTGACATCGCGACAAGTGATGAATCGTGGATTTATGCGTATGAGCCCAAAAGTAAACAGCAGTCGACTGTATGGGTGTTTAAAACTGAGCCAAATCCAACAAAAGTTGCTCGTGCACGAAGCAAATGGTCTCCCCTTTTTTCGGGAACTGGACATGTCGCAACCGTACCACTAGAACAACGCAGGACAGTCAATTCTGAGTGGTACACAACCATCTGTGTGCCAGTTGTCTTCCAAGAAATTAGGAAAACCAATCGCCGAAGACCGATCACTCTTTATCACGACAATGCGAGCTCTCACACATCGGCTCAAGCAACTGCATTTTTGAGCACTCAAAATATCGATCGCCTTATAGTCCTGACTTGGCACCGAATAACTTCTTTTTATTCCCGTATTTGAAAAATAGAATTAGAGGTCAACGTTCTTCGACACCTGAAGAAGCGGGTGATGCGTTCAGAATGCATGTTTTGGAGATACCTCAATCAGAGTGGCAAAAGTGCTTCGACAATTGATTCAAACGCATACAAAAGTGTATAGATCTTAATGGGGAATATTTTGAAAAACATCAAAGCTATTTTCGATGATTAATATTTGTTTTTTAGTGGTCATCGTGGCTAGTGGGTAGAGTGCGACGCTCACAGGTCGAAGGGTCTAGGTTCGATTCCCGTCTGAATACCTCGAATTTTTCACGGCTCCACCTCTTTCGAGCTGCTAACAACACTCAGAGAGTAATAACTGTCTAAGAAAGCTTCTCAAACTGTGCCGTTCGGAGTCGGTAAAAGACTGTAGGTTCCTTCTACTCGTGAGAGAACAGTAGCGCGCACAACGCGAGTAGTTGATAAGCAAGCTACTCCCTAGTTCCCCTGTGGACTGTAGCGCCAACAATTATTATTAATAATTGTTTTTGTTCTGAAATCCCGCAATATAAAAGGCAACCCTCGTAGTAATCTGACACTCCACTATCAGCTGGCAAACGTTTGTAGACTCGTTTTTGAATGAACCCCCTTCAATTTGTGGAAAGGTTCATTGATTCATGGGACGCAGGGGTTAGGTTGAAGTCCGAATTTTTTTACAGCTGCATTTTTGTGGTGTCGCCAGCAACGACCTATTACTCAAAGCGTATGTGTCTATCCAGAATGCCATCGTTCGTTATAACAATAGCAAGCAACACATTAGAAGGCTCAAACAGTTCGGCCTCAGTTCATTGTGGGCTATAGCGCCATTTTTAAATCAGTTGAAAAAAGTATACGGCGAGTTTTCTCTGAGTCGAAAAATTGTAAGTGATACATGCTTTTCAATTAAGGTCGAGAAGATGTGAAGGACAACGCTCGCCCTGAACGCCCGTTGAGAGAGTGAAGTAAATTGTTGTTTAAAGAAGTCACTGAAGATGTCGGCTCACGGCGTGCAAATTTTTCAGAAATTTTGAGCATTAGGTGTCAAGTAGCGAAGTTTGTTCCAAAATAACTGAATTTTATCCAAAAAAAAAATCACATGAACATTGCCCAAAAATTGTTGAATGTTTATAACTGGTGACATAATCATGGGTATACAATGTAAATGGATCTGAGGATGGCGATGATTCGGACCAAAATACAATGAAAAACGTTGAACTTTTGTGATTTAAGACAGTTACCTCCTTCATAGTGGGGCCACCATGGTTTGACACTTACTCTTCGAAGGTTCCAGGTTCAATTTCAGGACATTGCATTTTTTTCAGGTCAGTAACATTTTCGTGGTCGCCGTGGCGTAGTGGGTAGAGTGCGACGCTCACACGCCGAAGGGTGTAGGTTCGACTCCCAGTTCAACACCAATTTTTCTAATATTTCACGGCATCACCTCTTTCGAGCTGCTGACAACACTCAAAGAGTAATAACTGTCTATGAAAGCTTCTCAAATTTCGCCGTTCGGAGTCGGCAAAAAACTGTAGGTCCCTTCTACTCGTGAGAGAACAGTAGCGCGCACAAAATGAGTAGTTGATGAGCAGCCTAGGCCCTGGTCCCCCTTTGGACTGTAGCGCCAACAATTATTATTATTAACATTTTCGTGCTGCTTATACTGAATATCTTCTTACTGTCAATGAAAAAATTTTCCATACTCGCCGTTCGTTGTTGATAGGAAATGTAGGTCCCTCCTGTTTGTGTGTACGAGTATGCACAGCGCGAGTATTTGCTAAAGATGTGGGATGTTGATCGCTTTTTGAACTGTTGCGTCTTAAAATATACTCGCACATATATATATCCAGGTCCACAAGAAAGAAGACCCCTTTAACTACACCATCCTCTCTGCCGTATTGTGTAAGCTTCCGAAGCCCTCTGTCCGCAACCCCATAGGTCCCTCAGTATGGTTTTAGGACAGGGTTTTAGGACAGGGAAGTTCAATTTACTGTCGATCCTGGAAAAGACCCAAGAAGTACAGATCAACATTCACCACCTATTCGTCGATTTTAAGGCCGCATATGACAGTGTGCATAGGGACGAGCCATATAGTGTCATGCCTAGTATTGGCGTTCCTATAAAACTCGTCAGATGTTGTAGGATGACGATGGAGAATTCTCGCTGTTCCGTTAAGGTCGGTTACGAACTCGTCGAGAGCTTCAATGTCAAAAAAGGTCTCAGACAAGTCAACGCACTGTCAAGTCTTCTTTAATAGCATCCTCGAGAAGATTGTGCGCAACTCACAAGTCAACACCAGAGATACGTTCTTCCAAAAGTCAGTTCAACTGTTAGCTTTTACTGATGATATTGAAGTGGATGGACGAACATTCCGCGCCGTCAATGTGGCTTTTACTGGCATTGAAGCGCAAGTGGCTTAAATGGGTCTGGCGTTTAATGAGGGCAAAACGAAGCACATGCTGTCATCAAGGAACTACACACAGCATTAAGGTTTCGGGCAGAGTGTCACACTATTCAGCAGAAACTTCGAGGTAGTCAAGGACTTCGTCTACCTCGGCTCTGCGGTACACAGGGACAATAACATCAGTACCGAAATCAAAGGCAGAATCACTCTTTTCAAGAGGCAATTAAGCAATAAAGCCCTCTCTCGAAGTACAAAGCCCGCTTTATATAACAGCTTGATCATCTCAGTCCTACTCTATGGCACCGAAACCTGGACATTACCAAAGGCAGTTGAGAAGCCCCCAGTCCTTTCGAAAGAATATTTTTGCGTGCAATTTTTGTCCTTGTTTGCGTTGTTTCTGAGGGACAAGGGCTTTACATCCTCGTGCGCATTGTCAAGCGTCTTTGGATACAAACTTTAGAGGGCTAGGCCATGTAAAGCGTATGGATACCACTGCTCCGACTGGAAAAGGCTTTAATTCCGAGCCATTGGGACAGCGCAACAGAGAAGGGCCTAGGCTTATATGGCGCACATAAGTGAAGGAGGACCTCAACCAATTTGAGCTGCGCAACTGGAGGCAGCTAGTGAAAGATCGTGATAGAATTTGACTTCCAACCCACCTCTCCACACAGACTTGTAACATAGTTGAATCCACGGAAATTTTGAAAAGTTGAAAGAGGAGTTGGCAGCCTGAGTTTGCAACTAAAAAGTTGGTAATAGGTCCATAATGTTTCACCGGGAAATCCGAATCTTCTTAAATTGCTGATCTTAAATATTTTTTTGTAGAGATCCTTTGTAAAACAGACCTATAGACACTGCATAGTTTTTCAACTTCTTAAATAAAAATTAAAATAATTGTTGGCGCGACAGTCCACAGGGGGGCCAGGGCATAGCTTGCTCATCAACTACTCGTGTTGTGCGCGCTACTGTTCTCACACGAGTAGAACGGAACTACATTTTTTGCCGACTCCGAACGGTTTGAGCAGAATTTTAAGACAGTGTTGTAGAACTAAAGTGCGCACAATTCTTTGAAGAAGATTCACAGTTTAATGACTATTCACACTATATTATTTTAATATAAAAAAAAACTTATGCAGCACAAAAAGAAAAACTTGTGTAGATCACTTTGACAGCTGTCAAACAGTGTTGTCAGCAGCTCGAAAGAGGTGGTGCCGTGAAAAATTTGAGGTGTTCAGCCGGGAATCGAACCTAGACCCTTTGGCGTGTGAGTTTCGCACTCTTCCCACTATGCCACGGCGGCCATCAAAGAATCAGATCTTAAATTGAGTAAAATTTCAGTCTTAGCCCAAATTGTCTTTTAGTCCATTTTACTTAGAACATTTCGAAGAAGATCTTTGTAGGCCGGGACTAATTTCCTTCTCTATTGATAAACTTTATTCTGTGGTGCTTCTTCGCAAGGTGTTTAGGGTGCTCTTTTGTTGCTGCCATACTTTAATCGGACCATTTTGACGGGAAACCATTTTTGCACGAATGTCCTCCAGCTTTTTCTGTAAATCTCTTCTTTCCAATTATGAGGAAATCTCGTTACTCAGCAATGGATGTTTTAAATTAAACTAGCAAAATACAAAAGTATGACATTTCTGGGATTTTTATTAATATTCACATTTTCTATAAGTTTTTGTAGTCGCTTTGGATGAGAAGCATCAAGTTCAAAACACCCGCCTCCAGCAGATAGAATCCCGTTGACATGTCGACGTCAATCAACCCACAAAGACTAATGCGCAGTTTTTCGTGCTTCATCTGGAAGTCCAATAGTTCAATCTGAAAAAAGAGAAGTCAGTGAGAACAATTCAGCATCTTCGTGAAGGTATGGATTTACTTTCATGTCAAGCCTACTGTCCAGGCGCCGGATCGTACTTAACTCCTTCAAGTTCTCCCCCGGCTTGTTGCACTGTTGCACCGCAGTACCGCACACATAGACTAGAAGCCCCACTTCAATTATTGTGATCAACAGTCCACCGCAGGAGAGGTAAAATATTTGCCAGGTAACCTGGGCATAGTTCTTGCCCATGTATATCACGGCGTAGAACGCCAGTGATATTTGCGTGGCCAGGGTGGCCATGATGATGATAAGGATTTGAATTCCAAAAAGTTTCGTGATTGTGTTGGCCAAGTTATAGATGTCCGTGTGCATTTTGCCAATCAACTCGAGGTCATCACACAGCGAACAACATGTTTGCATGACGATTCCCAGGCGTTTTCGTCGCATCCTCCAGTGGGCGGTTGTCAAAATTTGTTTTACCAACTCATGAGTGGATCTGTTCAGCATTCTGAACAAGAATCCACAGTAGAGCAGGCCCAAACAGAAGTGGTTTTCCACAATTTGAATCACATTCTCTATAACGACTATGATCAAAATGGACACAAAAGCCGTCAAGGAATTTGTTTCTCTCTTCAGGTACACACTCGCGAAGGCGCCGGCGAGGTAGATGACGGACAGCGTAAGTTTTAGAAGCATAAGTGATATAACCTTAGGCACATTTGCCGAGCTTCTGCTCAGTTTTGAACACTCGCCCGTTCGGAGCACTGTCAACTGACGAAAGAGGACTCTGTAGACCGGCGCGTTCACCCACTGCCAAATGAAACTTATGCAAACAGTCAATGCATGGCCAATGGCAATCGTTCGCTCAATGTCAACGGCTACAGGATGTCTCCTCATTAGCTCGCGGTCCCCTTGGAATTTGTAAAATAATACTACAGGCAACAGGACAGTGATCACAATGTTGAACGTTATGGTGTAGATGATCATACTGCGCGGGTATGTCAAACGATTTGTCTTGAAGTCGTACCAGTAGTTGCACGTGCCGAACACACTGGAGAACCCGAGAGCTATCGACATGATTTTCTCAATGTACCGATCGGACCTATTCGACATTGTCACTGGACACGGACTCAGGCACTGGACAGCCGTCAAGTCAAGAATGGTGATTTAGTTTGTTATCACAGAATTCATGGCGGGCTTTTAGATAATTGCATAAAATACTCCCCGTATTGGTGGCTAATTACATTATAATGGAACTCAATCAAGCTTCACTTTTTGTTATGTGTTACACACCGTTGTAGGGAGCTTTCCATTATAATCATTGCAGTTCCGTCTCTTCCTCCCAACAGCAAGAGTATGGTCAGACTCTGCTACAAATTGAATACTATTATGATCAGAGTTTGCCGGGGATAGACTTTTAATCAAACAAACAATGTTTATTCATTTCTTTACCCTCAACCGGGGAGCTTTACATGTGGCGAGTTTCTTCTTTCCTATCTGCAAATATTTAAATTTTCGTATAGTCTTCCTTTTTTCATATTTTTGTGTCGGATATTCCTTTAGCGAATAACTCGAAGGTCCATGTAGCCTAATCTGAACTCGATAGTGGTGGTAATGATCAGCAAGGCACTAGTTTTGCGCGAAAATATAGGAGGTATTCGGATTGTGATGCAAATAGCAAGAGCTGTGTCTCTAAACAAACCCAATATTGCCCAGAGTACCAAAAAAGGACATATATCTCCCTTCCGCCTTTTTGTCTTGTGTCGTTTCAGGCAATGAACAAAGCGCTACATAGCTCGTATTTGGCAGTATTCTACATAATTTGAAAGGCCTTGGCATAGCCTACAAAACGCTATGCACGTTTATATTGGATACTGCGTTCAACAGTTATAGACGTGTAAACTTGGTGTTCACTAAGGCCGAAATTCGCGCTATTTTAAAGTTTTCCTTCGTTAAAAGCAAATCCGCTAGAGAAACGTTCCGTGAGATAAATGGTGTTTTGGGGGATGGTACTCTATCTCTTCGAACAGCGGAGGAATGGTTTCGACGATTCAGAGCCCGGTGAAAACGACACCATGGATAAGCCAGTCGGCGGAAGACCTGTGACGACGAATACCAATCCAATCAAGGAAATCATGGAGGTAGACCGGCATGTGGCATCTCTTAAGATCGCCCAGGAGATTTGAGTAAGTCACCAAAGCATTTTAAACAATCTGCAGAAGGAAACAAAAAAAACCTTGATGTTTGGGTGCCACATGATTTGACGCAAGAAAAACTTTCTAGACCGAATCAATGCCTGTGATATGCTGCTGAAACGGAATGAACTCGACCCATTTTTGAAGCGGATGGTGACTGGCGACGAAAAATGGATTCAATACGACAATATCAAGAGAAAACGGTGGTGGCTGAGGGCCGGTGAATAGTCCGACACAGTGGCCAAGCCGGGATTGTCGGCCAGGAAGGCTTTCCTGTGTGTTTTGTGGGATTGGAAGGGAATCATCCACTCTGAACTGCTCTCATATGGCCAGACGCTTAATTCTACCATCAACTCCGAACAACTGGACCGCTTGAAGCACGCAATCGACCAGAAGCGTCCAGAATTGGCCAACAGGAAGAGTGTAGTGTTCCACTAGGATAAGGCCAGATCACACACTTCGCTGATGACTCATCAGAAGCTACGGGAGCTCGGATGGGAGGTTATATCGCATCCACCATATAGCCATGACATAGCGCCACCTGTCCTGTCCATGGCGAACGCTCTTGGTGGTGTGAAGTTGAACTCAAAAGAGACTTGTGAAAAGTGGCTGACCGAGTTTTTCGGAAATAAGGAGGGTGGCTTCTACGAGGGGGATATTATTAAGTTGCCGTCTAGATGGAAGCAGAATATCGAACAAAACGGCGCATATTTGAACTAAATCCGATCACTGTAACACTTATTATGAAGCATTGAATGAAGAGCAAAAAAAGGGAAGGGAGATATATATATATATACTTATATATACAGCTATGGACACATAAATGGCACAAAATTAGATTTCGTACAAATGTTGAAGTTTTTCAACTAACATTTAATTTAAATAAAACGTTCTTTCGTTCAGCGTGATCATACTGTAGCTTACTTATGTTGGGCGAACAGATGTTCTGTTTGGTTCTGCTATTTATTTACCGTTATCATTTTTGCGGAGAAATTGTTGATTTTTCTTGGACACATAAATGGCACAAATACCTTAGTGTATGAAATTCTCGCGTAACTTTCAGCAGAGTGGCATCAAATTTTGCATAGTGAACAATTATTTCATCAGGAATATTACAGAGTTAAAATTATATTTAAATGGGATCAGGTAAACATACTACGGTTGAGGAAAGACACAACAACCAACTTGCAACCGACCGTAGACAAATTAGGTTTAGCTAGAAATTGGATCTTTCAGCAAGACAATGATCCTAAGCATACCTCACGTCTTGTTAAGGAAAAGTTGCTTTATAGAACGCCAAACAGCTGGATCATCCCACGCAATTACAGGACCTTAACCCAATAGAACACTTATGGGAGCATTTGGATAGGAGAATTCGACAGAGTACTATTAACAACAAGGAAGACCTGAAAAAAGCTATAACAGAAGAATGGTCAAAAATTTCCCCCGATGTTACCAATAAACTGGTAATGTCTATGCCACGTAGACTCAAGGAAGTAATAAGGTCTAAAGGAGTACTAAATTTAAGTTTTTAAGCAATAAATAGGTACACTTGTTGATAGAAATGCATACTGTTTACTCACTTTTTACTCGTAATATATGAAGTAGTTTTAATTTTTATTAAAAAAATGTATTTGTTTTTGTTTTCACCTTACTTTATTTTTTGAATAATTGATCACATTGAATGAGTGGTCGCAGTGGCGTAGTGGGTAGAGTGCGACGCTCACACGCCGAAGGGTCTAGGTTCGACTCCCAGCCCAACACCGATTTTTCACTGCACCACCTCTTTCGAGCTGCTGACAACACTCAAAGAGTAATAACTGTCTAAGAAAGCTTCTCAAATCTCGCCGTTCGGAGTCGGCAAAAAACTGTAGGTCCCTTCTACTCGTGAGAGAACAGTAGCGCGCACAACACGAGTAGTTGATGAGCAAGCTAGGCCCTGGTCCCCCTTTGGACTGTAGCGCCAACAATTATTATTATTATTATCACATTGAATGAAGCTGTTTTTGTGTATCAATGGAATTTGAGTTTTGTTGTTGTTTTGACCCAATTTTCATCTTTTTACAGTAATCAGATATTTGTTTACTCACTTTTGATATATATTTTATTTGATTGTTTTATATAATTGTTGCATTTGCTTTATACTTGACATAAGGTAGAGTAACGCCTCTCCAGCTGTCGTATGTTTTCAAATCGACATTCTTTTCTAACTCCACGGCTATGCCTCTTTTCGAACACGACTGCCTTTGATTTTCTTAAGTCCGATTTTCGTATATGCCTTGGTGAGGTTTTGCTGTCAGCATTTAGTGGGGTGATTGTGATTCCATACTCTTCAGTTTATTTGTTACTTTTCATCTTCGTTGTGGTTTGGTTTGTGTTAGTCACTGCATTCTTCAAATGATATTTTTAAGTCGTTGCCTCTGTGCATATTTACTTCGTTGTAGTAACAAAGTAGTTGTAGTTTCATAGATTCGTTGTAATCTACGGCATTCTCATCTTCTATGAAATGTTCTCCCCGTCTTGGCGTTTCGGCATCTACCCGTCTTCTAGCTTTCAATGTAATGGGAGCAAAAGCTTTTCTTCACAGTCCTACTTAATCGCAAGGAAACCTGCACGTTACTAAAACCGAATTAGAAGGCCCTAAGCCTTTTCCAGAGAAAAGTTTAGCGTTCGAGTTTTGGTTCTGTTTGCTTTACTAGCATTAGAAGGCAAATTTTCAATAACTTAATGTTTGGGCTGTGCAGCAACATACGCCTGGTCAATCGTCTGCGGATACAATGCTTCAGACGGGCACGCCATGAAAACGTATCGTTGAACACCACTGCTCCAGTCTGAAAATTTGGGCAACACAACAAAGGACCGCATATTCTCAGATGGCACGCACAAGTGAAGAGTACGCAAATGGATTCAGCTGGCAAGACATCGTTTTAGCCGAAGATACATATTGGCTGAAGCCCAGGTCCAGCGCGGACTGTACGACTACACGAAGAAGGTAAGATTTAGAGCTCACCATAAATTCAGCTACTTTGTGTTTGAAATGGCCAGCGCAAGCCAAACTCAAACCAGTAGGAAAAAAAGCCTCCATATATGCTTGAAGCATTCCCAATTTCCCCAGTTTTCATCCCTGTAGCTATGTAGTTTCCAATACATGGCGGGGAGTGTGTGATCTTTCTGTCCGTCTACCTGTTTAGTCCCTGACAGAAACAGGACCCTTATTAAACGGACTAAAACATTAAACACCGATTCCCACAAACAGAAACAATAAAAAGAACTTGACACAGATGACACCTAGCCTATTTCATAGTAGAAGAGCGAGGTGTGCAAAGTAGTTTTGATCAAGAGTAAAAAAAATCAGTTGCTGCCAACTATTGTCTTCCCTTGCCTTTGGGACTTTAAAGCGGAAAACAAGCAAAAGAATGAAGAACAGACAAAATATTTACACCTCTTTAAATCCAAACCAAATTCCAACAGCTTCAAACATTTATTACCCTGAATTTGTTTATCCCTTTTTTTGATTTCCTTTAAAGATACTTCGCCCAGCGATTGTTTGCTGTTTTGCAGTTTGTACCAGAAAGCGATTAAATTCTCTCATTGCACCCAACTCCCCATCAGATTCTTATGGCAAACTCATCTGCACTCTCTCACCATTTTCCTCTTCCTGACTTTTCGCTCTTCGAATAAACCCAACAACGTCCAACGTGCAACGACTTTTCAGTTCTTCCCCAGGCTCACAAGCAATCCATCGTCTTATTGAAAGATCCTCAGTTGAGCCGTATATATAATTAAAACGTTTAACAATTTAATTTGCACGTAATTTTCGTCCTCGCCCGTTAATTGCTGCCTGGCTTCCGACTTGGGTTCTCTTTTGCTTTGCGCTTTCTCCCTTTGTGCACGAGCTTTCATTTAAGGACCTAATTCCGAACGCTTGTGCGCCGCCCCGGTGTGACTGGGTGCATATTTCGCTTTCTCCATTCGCCAGTCGCCATTGCTTTGCAAAGTCTGTTGTCATTGCCAGTTTCCTCAAGACTCCGTCTGCCTCTGCCTGAGGAGAGGGACTGTATCCATACCATAATCATTTGCTGCCATTGTGTCCTGTTCAGACTTTTAATTAAATCCTGCATTGATGCCCTCAATATGTGATTTTTTCCAGCATGCACATCGTGATGGTGGGGAGGGAGGGGGAGAGAGAGTGTGAGGATGAAAAATTAAAAAGGCAAGAAAATAATAATCCTTACGGAAAACTTGCAAGAGGAGGCCAGCACAAGGAAACGGGAAAGAAACAGAGAGCAGAAAACAGAAAACAGCAAAACACAGTCCGTGGAAACTTTTGTGCAATTAAATCGTTGAGTTGACTGAAAACCAGTCCGACGCACATAAATCGCTGTTCCACTTGCTCCATAATTTAGCTTCACAGCACGATTCCTTTTCTCTTCGTTTCGTTTCGTTTCGATCGCCCGTAAGCGGCAGCAACAAAACAACGGCAACAACAGCACTCTCAGTAGCGCGCACAGTTGTACCTCTATTGCAGTAGTTATCGCATCCTGTCCCCATGAACCTCCCTTCCCCCGGAAACTGAAGGCGCACAGGAATTAAGGCGAAAAGGGAAGGATTGAAATAAAACTGCACTTTGAAAGGGAAGGAGAACAAAAAAAAGGCAAACACCCACCCACTGACAATTTCAAAGCTGGATATCCCAATAACCTTTTTCCTCCCTCATTCGCTAGTATTGGCCGTAGTCCTTGTACTCATCGTCATCGTAGTCGTCGTCGTCATTCTCATCGTCATCCTCATCGTCGTCGTCGACAAATCCTTAACACCCCTCCCGGTTACACATAGAACGCCATACACTCGTAAAGGACGCAATTGCATTCATTTCCTCTTTGGAAGTCCTTGCCATTATGTATTCAGCTGGCATATTAGGAGTCAGTGCTGATATGGAAGACGGAATTGGTTGGCAAGGTTGGGGCGTTTAGGGGACACATTGGGGGTGGTTAGTTGAATGCAATCCCAGCTTATACATTTTAATTCCTGCATGCATGCAGCGTCTTTAAGTGAAGGCGTGCAGTTTCAAGCACGCAGACCTTATCCCGAGTGCTGGTTCCATTAGCGCCGTGATTAAGGCATCCCCTCACAATACAAACCAAAATGGCAAGCACTTCACATTGTTGCAGCTGACAAATATGTATGCGCGTCGATTATATAAATGAGATTGGGAGAAGTGATTGAGCGCTCTCTGGAATTGCAGTTGATTGTTATTTCCCTGCAGATCCATTCTGTTGGACGGTTTTACAGAGAGTCGCCTTCAATTGCGGTGGGCGCTTGGATTTGGATAAGTTTCCGGCTTGTTTGGAAGATAGTTCGAAGGACTTGAGGTTTTCAGACTTGGAAATTTGCGCTGTGAGAGTGTTGCCTCGTCTGTTTTCTTGATTTCTTCTTTGATATGACACAAAGTGGATGCGAGGTGTTTAAAGTTTCACCTCTCTTCGTACTCAAACAGCTTGATTCCCTTTGAATCTCAAAACATTGTGGCAATAGGCTTCCATTCAGAGCGAGTGACCTCGGAATTCTTCGAGTAGTTTCTACCTTTCTTGAGAAGTCTGGCTCGCATTAGGGGTTATGCTGGTCAATCCATGTTTGGTCCTCAGTAACACCTCATCCCGGTTTTCATTACAGACCTCCAACAGCTCCCTCTACAGAACGCGACATTTTTGTTTTTTCTTTTAGGACGTTGTGAGCATTCGTGACGTCAACTTTGCTTTGACTTTTGATAAGTTAGGGTGGTCACGAAAAGTGGAGTGTATGGTGGTTTTCATGCTCCCTGCCATCATTTTCACCTTCTAAAAGGGGTCCTCACGAACAAGTTTCTCGCCATCTTTAGTGCTTCCATCTGTACGAACAATAGGAGGCAGCCTGAGAGCGGATCATCTTTTATGCTCTGTTTCACCCATGAAATGTGAGTTTGGTTGAACACTTTGCACAACTTTTAACGAAGGTTGAGAACTTTGGTAAACAGGCACCGTCTCTCTATGAATAATTTTCAAACTTTTCATTTTCTAAAGCGCTGTTCTCAAATTTTACGATCATTGTCCTAGTCGCTTATTTTAATGCGATAATCAAGACATAAAATGTGAATCATTAAATTCGAAATTAAACAGCAAAGCATTAAAATGCACTAAAAGAGGGGCATTGGGAGAATTCAAAAGTCAATTTGCAGGGTCTGTTTTTTTAAGAGGTATACAATTTTGCTGATAAAATCCAAAGGCCGAGTTTTCTAAATTCGAAAAAAAATTACATTATTCAAACGACAATTTTTTGGCATTTAAGAATATGTATTATCTGTTTGATATCTGTCCTGTTTGCGTTGATTGCATCTGGAGGAGTAGATTTAATGACGAACTCTATGGGCTGTACAGCGACATGGTTAAGCGTCTACGGATACAACGCTTAAGACGGCTAGGCCATGTAGAGCGTATGGACACCACTGCTCCGGCCCGAAAAGTCTTTGAATCCGTGCCATTGGGACAACGCAACAGAGGACTAAAGTGGATGCACACAAGTGGAGAAGGACCTCAACCAACTTGGAGTGCGCAACTGGAGACAGCTGGCGAAGGATCGTGCTGGCTGGAGAGGCATGTTGGTTAAGGCCCAGGTCCACCCCGGACTGTAGCGCCACAAGAAGAAAAAGAAGAAGAAGAAGAAGAAGAAGAAGAAGAAGAAGAAAAAGAAGAAGAAGAAGAAGAAGAAGAAGAAGAAGAAGAAGAAGAAGAAGAAGAAGAAGAAGAAGAAGAAGAAGAAGAAGATTATCTGAAAGTGCCGACATTTGTGGCCGTCGAAAACGCGGCAAATATAGCTATTTGTTTTGTACTTATCAGCATAATGTTGGAAGCCAATTTACGATTAATTTTCCAGCAATAACACCAAGATCGTTCTTGTAGACCTCATTCTAAAGCCGAAAAACAAGAAACCCTTATTAGAATCATATACAAGCACAGCCTGGATGGCAGCACGTCTGAGAACAGACTCAAGCTGCTGGATTTTATGCCAGTGTGAATCCTTTCTGTAGTAAATACCTTGTTACTTTTGGCTTGCATTCAATAAGGAACCTGTTTCTCATCTGCCCAACCAACTGTTAACCAGATTGATAAGGTTGGAAAAGAAATCAGACATTCCTTCTGTGTTTTCGTCTTCCAAACATTTCCAGGGGCCAACATTGACTAGAGTGGCCGATAAGGCATAGTGGCTAGAATGCGACGCTCACACGCCGAAGGGTCTAGGTTCGATTACCGGCTAAACACCTCGAATTTTTCAAGGCACCACCTCTATCGAGCTGCTGACAACACTCAAAGAGCAGTAACTGTCTAAAAAAAGTTCCTCAATCTTCGCCATTCGGAGTCGGCAATAAACTGTAGGTCTACTCGTGCGAGAACAATAGCGCGCACAACCCGAGTAGTTGAAGAGCAAGTTAGGTCCTGATCTCCCTGTGGACTGTCGCGCCAACAATTTTTATGATTAACATTGACTAGAATCATGCTGTCCATACGCTCTACATGGCCTAGCCACCTTAAGCGTTGTTTCTGTAGACGCTTGACTAGGCTCATGCCACCGTACAGCCCATATAGATCGTGGTTGAATCTTCTCCTTCAGATGCCAGCAACGCAAACAGGACCAAAAATCGCACGCAGAACTTTTTTCTCGAAGAGATCAATGGCTTCCTTATCCGCTTTTAGTAGCGTCCAAGTTTCTGCGCCGTAAAGCAGGACTGGGATGATCAAGGTGTTGTACAAAGTCACTTTGGTCGTTCGGGAGGGGGCTTTATTACTCAATTGCCTCTTAAGCCCAAAGAAACAGCGATTGGCAAGACTGATTCTGCGTTTGATTTCGGTACTGACGCTGTTGTCCCTGTATACCCCGGAGCCGAGGTAGACGAAGTCCTTCACTACCTCGAAGTGTCTGCTACCATAGTGACGCTCTGTCCGAGACGTCGATGTTCTGCGTCCTTCTTCGATGACAGCATATACTTCGTTTTGCCCTCGTTTACCACCAGTCCCACTTTAGCCGCTTCCGTTTCAATGCTAGCAAACGCCTCATTGACGGCTCGCTGAGTTCGGCCGATCGCGTCAATGTCATCCGCATAAGCTAGCAATTGAACGGACTTGTGGAAGATCGTGCCTCTGATGTTGACGTGTGAGTTCTGTACGATCCCCTCAAGGATGATGTTAAAGAAGTCGCATGACAGCTCGTAGCCTTGTCTAAAACTTTTTTCACATTGAATGTCTCGGTGAGTTCGCTACCGACCTTAACTAACTTAACTTAACTTAAGGGTTCTCCATCATCATCCTACACAATCTGGCGAGTTTGGTAGGGATGCCAAAACTAGACATGGCACTGTATAGCTCGTCTCTATGCACACTGTCATATGCGTCCTTAAAATCGACGAATAGGTGATGAGTGTCGATTTGTACTTCTTCGATTGTGGACTTCCTTGGCCTGAAACCACACTGATAAGGACCTATCAGGTTGTTGACGAACGTTTTCAGGCGCTCACACAGTACGGCAGAGAAAATCGTATATGCGATGTTAAGGAGATCCCTCTGTAGTTGGCGCAGTCGAAGGGGTCTCCTTTCTTGTGGACCGGACAAACGACGCTGAGATTCCACTCATCGGGCATGCTTTCCTCCGACCATATCTCACAGATGAGCTGGTGCATGCACCCAACCAGCTCATCCCCAACCGCTTTGAACAGCTTTGCGGATAGTCCGTCCGCCCCAGCAGCTTTGTTCGACTTCAGTCTGGATATTGCTATCTTGTTCTCGCCTAAGTCAGGGGGACGGAATTCTTGTCCATCGTCATCCAAATTGAGTGGGACAGTCTGCCTAACAGTGGCATTTGCGTCGCCATCGCCGTTTAGGTGTCTGCAGGAATGATCCTTCCAGATTCTCAGCACCGACTGCGACTCTACCACCAGTTGTCCATTTTGGTCCCGGCAGGCTTCTGCCCGAGGCTTATAACTGCCGGATAACTGTTTTATCTTGCCGTAAAAATTTCACACTTCATTCCTGCCAAAGCACCTCTCCATTTCCTCGACCGCGCGCTTCTCGTGCTCTTTCTTTTTTCTTCTGAGAAGCCGGTTCTCTTCCCTTCTTCTCTGTTTGTAGAGCTCACAAGCAGCTCTCGTCGTTCGATGCAGCGTTGCCTTGTATGCTTCTTGTTTGGCTGCATGCGCCTGCCTGCACTCGTCGTCAAACCATGGGTTCCCCTTAGGTGGTGGCGTGAAATCCAGCACAGTTGCGGCCTCTTTGATGGCTTCTTGACAACGTTTCCACTTGTCTTCTTTTGTTTGTGCAGACGGCGTCGAAGTTGGAGACAGACTTCAAAACTACATCCACAAAAATTCCTGAGTTTGACAACGAGTGCAGAACGGTTCACAGTCATACGGCAAGGACCTCTTGAGATAAGAAAGCAGTTTGTATTATTTTTGTGTCAGACTCAGTGAATCAGAAAACCAATCCACTTTTCACCCAGAGATATTCATCTCTATCTGTCGTCTCTATAAACGTTATGCTTCCCGAAATCAATTGAATTTTTCGAAGGAGAGGTGCGAGAGACATGAATTTTGTTTGACAGAAAAACGCACAACACAGATTGACTGACGTCGGTTGGTATACCTCCAGATGGAGACAGGCTAGACAATGATCTCTTCATTTTGCTGCATCCCCAAGGGAAGCTGTATAAAGGAACAACGAGGTGCGTAAACGGTTTGGAGAACCGAGTCCTGAACAACCACTCCTGTCTTCAAAGTGTGTTCCGAAAATTTGAATTCAATGCAGAGAAGATGACCTCAAAGGCATCCTCCTGTCGGATATGAATCACAAAGGCATCGTCAGTGGTGTGAAAACATAAGGCCGATGACACCGAATGTTATGTTAAGCATCCTCCCCGAAGGAGTAGTGCACAAAACGAATCACATTGAACTGGGCAGTGGCGTTAGTACAACCTATCAGCAAATGTGATGCAGATTCTGACAAGCGTTCCCTCCTGCGAAGAATTTCCAAAATACAATGAAAAGGCCCATGTTTCCGTAGACAGTGAACAACGCCTGAACACAAAATTTGACTTAGTAGAGAGAAGGAAAGTCTACATGTTGCGTCATAATTGGTGTCCTACATTCAGTGGAACACAAGCACGGGTGTTGGGCTCTTTGACGCATTTCTGCAAACTAGGGTGTGAGGTAAATCATTGATGGACGTTCAAACTAGGTTGTGAGATAAATTATTGTTGGACGTGATGATAAACTGCATTGAGTAAAAATAAAATAGGTAAGTGTGAGTCTAGCGCACAGGAGAATGGTTTCGATCATATCATCGAAGTTAGTGAGTTTATTTTTGCCTGGAATGTTTTCAAGGCAAACAAAAACATTCCCGCACTCACTTATATTTCTCATATTTTGACCTGCTTCATTGCAAGGCCTGCGACGAAGACATACCTCTCTAAATACATTTTTAATAATAATAATAATAATAACTGTTGGAGCTACAGTCCACAGAGGGACCAGGGCCTAACTTGCTCATTAACTACTCGTGTTGTGCGCGTTACTGTTCTCTCACGAGTAGAAGGAACCTTTAGTTTTTCGCCGACTCCGAACGGCGAAATTTGAGAAGATTTCTTAGACAGTTGTTACTCCTTAAGTGTTGTCAGCAGCTCGAAAGAGGTGGTGCCGTGAAAAATTCGGAAAATTGGTGTTGAGCTAGGAGGTGAACCCAGACCCTGCGGCGTGTGAGCGTCGCACTCTACCCACTACACCACGGCGAACACCTTTCAATCAATGTGATTTACAAAATCAAGCTTTTGATTGAAAATTATCCCAAAGTCGTTTTTAGACTTCACAACTGAAAAGGGTACATTGTTGATTTTGTATCTGAAATTGACAGGCGATCGAATGCGATAGAAAGTCAACCTTTGACACTTGGCAATATTAAGGTAGAGTGAATGAATTTCGCACCAGTTTGATAGCTTTTTGAGATCATCTTGTAGCAAAATGCAATCTCGGGCGCCTTTTATGCTACGATAAACTTTCAAGTCATCGGCATACATCAAACGTTTGGAATGTGATAGTAAATTAGGGTTGCCATTGATGAATAATACAAAAAAATGGGGCCAAGGTATTGTGAAAAGTTATATTTCAACGAAATTAAACATTTCCGACCGCGAAATTACATGTACTAAATTGGTTAGCTCAACCGCGGACTTAACCAAATTAAGATTTGTCAATTTTAAATAACAGTGCCAGAAAGTGGTTACGCGCGCGCATTAAGCCCATCGAACTGGCCATCGGGAATTAGAATTAAAAATTTCATAAAAAAAAACGGAGTTGCATTGCCCGCCACAGCGAAAACATAAACAATGATCAGCTGCGAGGGCAATGCAACTCCGTCGAAACCATGTCTCTGTATTATCAAAATATTGGTGGAATGAGAACGAAAATAAATGATGTTTATATTTCGCTCTCGGAAAACCAATATGATGTTGTTATTTTAACAGAGACATGGTTGTACCCAGACATTTGCTCTGTGGAGACGACGCGTCTTATGTAGTTTACCGGAATGATCGATGCAAATCGATTAAGGAGATGCGTGGGGGAGTCATAATAGCTGTCTCATCTCGCCTTCTCAGCCGGCAAATTGCGTTGATGCAATCGACAACTGATGTGGAGCAATTGTGTCAGACGTCCGTTATCAAATGTTTATTCTTGTCTCCTATGTTCCACCAAAAAGTGTTACCAATGTGTATCAAAAACACATTGACAACATTTGTAGTGCCATTACTCGTCTTGAAGCCTCCCAAATACGGTGCGTACTAGGAGACTTCAATATTGGTGATTTTACTTGGAGGAATATAGATGGTGATGAGAATTTAATCCCATTTCATGTTACTCATGAATGGAAGCATTTGCTTATTGATGAACTTTTATCGTTGGGATTATTACAAGTAAATAATATTAAAAATAGTTTGAATAGAATATTAGATTTAATATTTCTTAATAATGACATAAACTATACATTAGCGGAAGCATTGGATCTAATTGATTCAAATAAAATACATCATAAAGCGTTGTTGTTGGAATTCGAATTTTTTAACTACGGTAGCGACAAAAATAGTAATATTGCCAATTTAAGTTTCAATTTTCGTAAAATACCTGAAATTCTGGACAAAGGTACGTTGCAATTATCGAATGACGATCTAATGAACGAATTGAAAAATCTTAAACTTAATTACAGCCCAGGCCCTGATGGGGTCCCGGCAGCAATTTTAAAAAATTTTTAGAGTTCATTGTATCGACCTCTTAGAATTATATTTAATCAATCCCTCAAAAAGGGTGAATTCCTAGATAAATGGAAGTATTCCTATTTAACATCACTTTATAAAAGCGGGTTGAAACAAAAAGTAGAAAATTATCGGCCTATATCAAAGTTTTTTTCCATTCCAAAATTGTTTGAGAGCCTCGTAAAGGAAAAAATGTATTTTCTAGTAAAAGAGCTTACTTGAAATAGGCAACATAGCTCCATGCGAGGTAGGTCATGTTCTACTAACTTATCTTTATTTACAAATTATATATTTACAAATTTAGAACATCGCCTACAAGCTGATGTACTTTATACTGGCTTTTCGAAGGCCTTTCACAAAGTGCATCACAATTTGCTTTTAAAAAAAACTTAAATCCATGGGAATTCAGTCAGCAATGCTAAAATGGTTTTCCAATTATTTGAGGGAGAGGAAGCAAATGGTTTAGGTCGATAGTTATATTTCTCGCGTAATAAAGGTAACATCGGGCATGCCACAGGGTAGCCACTTGGGCCCATTATTATTTCTTTTATTTATAAACGATGTTCACGAAATATTTAGATTCTGCGAAATTCTAACATTTGCGGATGACTTTAAATTATTCTTGTCGATTAACAGTATAATTGATTGCATTAAGTTTTTCTACAAGCAGAAGTTCCAAAATTGTAAAAATGACCCAAGACAAACATGGAAAATCGTTAACTCCATATTAGGAAAAAACTCAAGCAACTTGGACGACGTTTTGACAAAAAATTTCGTAAATGTAGTGAACATGAAGGAATTGATCAACAAATTTGCAAAAACATTAACATCAGAGGTGAAAAACATTGTTCATAACTGTAGTCAACAAACGTTCCCAAGAACAACATATAGCGTACAGAATTCACTTTATGCAGAACATGCCTCAGTAGCAGAAGTGTACAACGCTCTAAGGTCACTTAAAGAAGATAAGTCGTCGGGAATAGATAGTATAAGACCGAAAGACCTTAAAAACAGCGCAGCAGCAGTCTCTCCAGTGATAACAAAGATGATCAATATGAGCTTAGATCAAGCGAGAATTCCAAACATGCTGAAAACATCAATAGTTAGACCTATACACAAAGGTGGAAAAAAAGATGAAATTCTTAACTACAGACCTATTTCAGTTTTATCAGCTATCGATAAAGTTTTAGAGGAAATATTGGCAAGAAGATTATATGAATATGTTGAAAAGTTCAACATTATGAATAATAATCAATTTGGCTTCCGCAAAGGCAAAAGCATAAATAGATTGCTCGGAAACTTCGCTAACAAAGTCTATAAAAGCCTAGACAAAAACCATAGCACAATTGTTGTCTTTATAGACTTTAAGAAGGCATTCGACACTCTTAATCATAAACAAATATTGATACAGCTGCATAAAATTGGAATACGTGGTCGCATATTAGCGTGGTTTGAAAACTATCTAAGCAACAGATCATTCCGAGTTAAGACTTGAGTGACAAAGAAAATATTGAGTATGGTGTCCCACAGGGATCAAAACTGGGCCCCCTTTTGTTCATTATCTATGTAAATGATCTATTGTCTGTGTTAATGTACAGTACGGGATATGCATATGCAGATGACACAGCGTTAGTAGTTAACCATAAACGAGTTGAAGACGCTATACGGATGATGCAAATAGACTTCAACAGAGTTGCAGTCTGGTGCCATGATCATGGGCTAATTATAAATTATAAAAAAACAAAAGCTATGCATATTCGTCCGCCACATATTCCCAAAACACAACTTAAAATAAAAATTCACGATTTACAGTGTTTGCATAGAAATGGATGCTTGCAGTACAGTGAAAATGATGACTGCACCAATGTTGTGGAAAATGTATCAACATATAAGTACCTAGGGCTGATCGTTGATTACAACTTTAAGTGGAACTATCATATAGACTCGATGAGGAAAAAACTTTACCAATCTTCATATGCACTCTTTCACCTAAGTAAGTATTGCACACCGGCTGTCCTCAGGCAGTGCTACTTTGGCTTAGTGGAGTCCCATCTAAGATATGGTATATTAGCTTGGGGAAGAGCAGCACAGATGGAACCACTCAAAAAAATACACAGCAGAGTGCAGAAATTGGTACTAAAGGCGGGGCATAGAAGAGAAGAACAGCAACATACAAGCGAATCAAGAGGTTTGCTCAACATACAACAAATACACAATCTGGAAATGTTAGCAAATTACGGAGATGACAACACATACAGAGTTCAAACGCAGCAGAATATCAACACAAGAAGGCGACAAAGGCAGATGTACGAAGTACCGAGGTTTTGGAACGAGTATGGCCGAAGGACACTAGAGGTATCTCTCCCGGGGATTCTCAATGAAGTACCACAAGAACACCGAAATCTACCAAAACTTGAAATGGTTAAAAAATTGAAAAAGATTTATATAAACGAGTAAATGAAATATTATCCTAATGATCATTCTTCTTTGATCAATCGATTTTCAACTTTTAAAAATTATAACATAACCTAGTCTTCTGCAGACAAG
The DNA here is from genome assembly GCA_955652365.1 of Eristalinus aeneus. NCBI lineage: Eukaryota > Metazoa > Arthropoda > Insecta > Diptera > Syrphidae > Eristalinus > Eristalinus aeneus. The sequence continues at coordinate 26,314,055 of OY019130.1, read as the reverse complement.
CCACTTTGGCTTTGCAGATATCAATGAAATTGTAAGATAAAGAGAAGAATTGAAATAAAATGAATTGAACTGAAAATTGAAATTGAAAGTCGGATATACACAACCTAGCGGAATGGTGTAAACATAATGCTCTAGATCTGAACATTTCGAAAAGTAAAATTTTTACGGCAAGTAGAATAACATCTCCAATTGTTTATGATTATTTTATCAATAATCATAAACTGGATCGCCTAGAAGAAGTTAAAGACCTTGGAGTAATATTCGACCCCAAGTTGGATTTCTCACTACTATTCTATTCTATGTTAGGATTTTTAAAAAAGAAATAGTAAAGATTTTCGCGACATATACAGTTCAAAGACCATCTTTGTTTCGTTAGTAAGACCTTATTTGGAATATGCATCCATTGTCTGGGACTCACCTTACGATAATCAAGAACTTAGACTCGAACGAGTTCAAAAGAATTTCACGAGATATGCTTTTCGAAAGTTGTATTCCCTTGAAGATCTTCCTAATTATGTTGAAAGATGCAGAACATTTGGCTTGTAAACCTTAAGTTTCAGGCGTAAAGCAACGTCAGCCATGTTTATTCGTGATATTATTAATTATCAATTAAATTCACCAGAATTACTTTTTCTCACAAATATATATGCTCCCCAAAGATTTCTACGGGTGAGAAACTTACTTTTCGACAAAAGGCACAGAACCAATTATGGTCGCAATGAACCTATTACAAGGGTTCAACGAATTCGATTTTAGCTTGCCACGGTTAGAATTTAATAACATGATTATTGCATCGTATTTGAATTAATATTATTTATTGAAGTAATCTGTACGACGATAAGAGTCGGTAGATGATCCTAAGTCGCTCAGCAAACATCTGCTGTGTAAAGCGATACTGAGAGTTAACACTTAGAGAACGTAGTGTTTTGTGTTACTCTGTGATGGATATAAAGACACCTGATGAAGCGTGAATACATGAAGACAGGGCATTATTTATCTTAACGTATTGATTACGGTCCGTCGAAGATTCTTTTATCTATTTAAAAAAAAACTCGAATGAAAACCTATTTCATTCAATTTCATGAGTAATATTGAATGATCAACCCTACCAAACGGATTTGAAAAGTCCGTTTAAACGACATCCACTTGATAATCTTTTTCATTTTCATTCATAACGAAATTAGTAAAAGCTGTAAAATTGGTACAGGTAAATCTACCAGAAGTCTTTGAATCCGAGCCATTGGGACAACGCAACAGAGGACGACCTAGACTAAAGTGGCGCACACAAGTGGAGAGGGACCTCAACCAACTTGGAGTGCGCAACTGGAGAAAGCTGGCGAAAGATCGCGCTGGCTGGAGAGGCATGTTGGTTGAGGCCCAGGTCCACCCCGGACTGTAGCGCCACAAGAAGAAGAAGAAGAAATCTACCAGATACAAAGCCATGTTGAAATGGTGAAATAATTTCTTTCTGAATTGGAGACAATCTGTCATATATAAATTTTTCAAAGATATTTGGAATTGTGGCGAGTTTACAAATTGGACGATAGTTAGAAACTTAATTTCTTTTTCTTGATTTATAAATTGGTCTGATTGTCGAACACTTCCATTTAACTAAATATTCCCCACTTTGAAGAGAACGATTAAAAATCAATTTCAGCGAAAATACTTCAGAGCAAGTTTGTGAAACAATAGGGGCAATTCCATCTAAGTTAGGACGAGTGTCTAATTGTAAGTTAGACAAAACAGGGCTGACAGATTTAAGTTACTAAAATTTAAAGGACCATCAATGTGGTAATCAAAATGTTTAAAAGATGAACTCTTGCTATAAACGGATTGAAAATGTTTAGCGAAAACGTTGGTTACAACTAACAGATCAGACGATAAAACGTCTCCAAGTCGCATAATGTTAGGAATGTGTTAGCGTTAATGAATTTCCAAAAATATTTACTATTTGTTTTGAAATCATTTTCAACTAATAATACATACAACAACAAAGTCTATCACTATTTGAACTTCGAAATTGTCTTTAAACTTTATTCTATGTGTCGTCCGTTACTGATTCAATTGAACTGAAATTGAAATTGGTTTGCGAATAATTCGAGATCTTTGTTCAGGTTTCGGTCTGTAAAATGTGAAGCTGCTGTGATCAACGTTAAATTGATGGACATAAACTAAATCTGAGTGGCCGCCGCACAGTCGAGCAAAGGAAGTGGCTTTGTGCGATAAATTATTTCGAAATTGAATTTTTGGAATTGCGGCGAATATTATCACTGATCCATTTAGGTTAATTTCTTGTCTAAAAATACACCTAGATGTTTGACAGAATTTACCCACGGGATATAATTACCATCTATATCCAGCTGACCAAGTTGATAAAAACAAGCTTTCCTTTTCTTGGTGAAAAAAATGGCCTGAGTTTTGTCAACGTTAGCTTTAATTTTCCATGTTTTGAAAAAATCGAAACTTTTGTTTAAGGCATGTTGCAAGTCTTCCTGAATTTCATGGCCAGATTCACTAGAGGTGTAAAAAGCTGTGTCATCAACAAACATAGTTTTTTCACAGTTCCATATTTCTGGAAAATCAGCGACATATTAGATGTATAACAACGGACCCGAAACTGATCCTTGAGGAACACCAGACATTGTGCTTTTCAAGCATGAGTTAATGTTATTTATATTTACCTGAAACATTCTGTTTTCAAGAAAACTTTTAATTGTCCTTATAAGATAAAGAGGAAAACCAAATAACTTCAGCTTATGAAAAAGGCCATCATGCCCGATGCTGTCAAAAGCCTTTTCGATATCATAAATTACAAGACCCGTCGAGTGCTTTATTTTCATTTTTTTTCCCTAAATGCGTTGGCAGATCCTATTAACTTGATGTGTACGACTTTGATCTTGCCTGAATCCAAAGTGATAATTTGGGATGACATTTGGGGACTCAATGAGTTTAGTTTTTAATACCTTCTCCAATATTTTGCGAAAATTACTCAGGGGGCTAATTGGCTGATAACTGTTCGGATTTCCGGTGGTTTTCCTATTTTCAGGATCAGTACGATCGGTACGGTTCGCAGTTTCATGCATTAAGACTCACCGAGCATGCTTTCCTTCAACCATGTGTTTAAAAACGAGTAGGTGTGAGTACCCAAGAGGGAGAGTTCGTCTGAAATTCTGTCTTGATACCACCGTTCTCTCCTCGTCTAAGGTGAGGAAAAGAAATTCTGACGCATTGAAGGCCAAATTGCGTGAAAAGTTCTACCCGGATAGGAGTATGAGAAGGTAGGACAGCGGGTTTTTTGTTAATTTGTTTCACGTCAAATGGTGATTCTTCACCATTCACCTTCTTGTCACATTTTAATTTGCTTAGTCGGTTTGAGTGATTGGGAGTTGTCGTATCGATTCAGTAAGCTCAAAGCTGTCACCGGAGCTCCTTGAAGGATAATATTTTATACTTTCTAGCAATTTGAAATTCGAAAATAATTCAAATTCTATTTGGAGACACTCACTATGCTCTGTATGCAGGTCTTGTCTTGTATTTGTCACAATTCCAGAAAATCCGATGAAGTCTCCTAGTGAATAAAATTCCACACCACAATCTAACACAAACAATTTTATCCTTTCAAGGCATAATCCTAAACTGTCAAATTTAAGGAAATCATTGCTTCATTCTGAAAATTCCAGACAAGCGGAAGTGTTTGGCATCATCATTCAATTTGCCGGAAAATGCACGATTCAAAAGAAAATCGGCAGAGAAAATTATGAAACCGCACCGATATTCTGCTTGCAGTCGAACCACCTGCCACTACTCTTTCCCATACAAGTTGCACTCTTCAGCCTTTGGAGCACCTGCTTCTTCGACTATGCACTGCTGCTTTGTTGGGCTACCACTGCATGCATTTGTCTGACTAATTGGACCAACTATGGGAGGTTCTGCAAGAGCTTGAGTTTAGCCATCCGCAGTTTATTGGCAAGTGAGTGTCGCTTGTGGTTTGTCTACTTAACTCGCTTTCAGGTTGCATGCATGAGTCAACCAGTGCAAAGGGGAGAATCGTCACACAGTGAATTTGTGACATATAGGAGCGAATGTTTCTTATGAAAACAACCTCAAGCTCAATCTGCCAGGATGCCAGTGCTTATGTCACACCACCAAACACACAGCTTATGACCTGAATCAAGGCCTTGACGACAACAGAAGAAATGGTAAGGATCATCGATTGAAATGGAGGCAGTGATGTGTCCAACTCCTCTCTTAAGCGGATGCCACACATCATGATGAAGCAGCAAGGATTTATATTTGAAACATTGCAAAGATGTTTGTGATTTTCAGGAAAGGGAATAAGTGGCTATATCGCTCTGAGCAATACCAGACAAATCCTGAATCGAATGTTTGGGCAGACAATGAAACAACTACATAGAGTTGTGTTGGGCTTCCATAACCTCAAAGAGACTCGTGGCATTGGTGCAGGAAGGTCATAGGAGCTCCGGACCAGATAGGAATGTTATACGCAAGCTTTGGGTGAAAATCCTCCTAATATACAGTCGCCGGATCGCAAGGGTTCACATTTTGTTTCATGGCTTTAAGAAGCCTCCACATGCGGCATTTTTGTCGATCTCGAGTGTGTGATCGTTCCATCTTTGTGTTGCATTGATAAAAGTACGAGGATGGGAAGAAGTTCGGTTCTAACAAGGCAAGAGCCATTCATTGAAAATGTTTGATCATTTTGGCATCACTGGAATGACAGTAGAAAGCACTGGGTTTCGGAAGGACTTAATTCTTTTCACCAAAATCAACTCTGATGTCAAGATCGAAATTAAATGAGCTTAAGACACGCCGCCGTTCCATGTCTATGGCCGAAGAGGACGGTCGAGAGCCGAGGAACGAATATGAAAAACTGAGGGTATTCTCATCAGCGAAGGAGTAAGTTGGATTAGAAGTGACAGACAGGAGATAATTTATAAAAGTGAGAAAGAGTTTCGGAGACAAAGCGGAGGCCTGTGGAACACCACCATTAATATGGTGAATATCAGACTTGAATTGAACGATTCGAAACGTAATTTCAAATCCATTGAAAAAGAGACTCTTCGACGCAAAAGCACGCATTTTCGACAAGAGAGCCTGATGTTTTCTTCTTCTTCTTGTGGCTCTACAGTCCTTTGGGAACACCATTTTTAATATGGTGAATATCATACATACGACGGGCGTTCAATATATTCGTGGTATCGATATGAAGGAAAATGCGAATTTAATTTAAATTGTTTTTATTTTGCAATATAATCTCCCCTAACATTAATGCATTTGTTACATCCTGAGACAGGCTTTTTTAAGCATTAAAAAAAAAATAAATTTATACCTTCTCTGCATTTATTGCCGACATTAGTTCTTCATTGTCCGAAAATCTTTTTCCACCAAGACATTTTTTCAAATCCAGAAACATGAAATAATCACTAGGGGCAAGGTCTGGACTATATGGTGAGTCTTAAACTTCTTCGAAACCACAATTTCGCACAGCAGCCTTGGAAACTGGCGCGGTGTGAACAGGAGCGTTGTTATGAAGAAGCAACACACCCGCTGCGAGTTTACCCCGTCATTTCTTTTTAATTTTCTCCCGCACATTATGCAAAGTGGTAGCGTTTTACCTTTTTTTGTACTCAATGAGCAAGATTTCCTTTGAATCCGAAAAAACTGTGGTCATGAACTTCCCGGCAGACGGAGTGACTTTGAACTTCTTCGGGGGGTCTGTTCCGTTTTCATGCCACTGCATAAATTCTTGTTTGCTTCAGGATCATAGCGGTGAACCCATGTATCGTCTCGAGTAACAATTCGATCCATAACATCATCCGCGTTCTCACTATATATCTCCGAAAGGTCTCTAAGGCATGCGATTCTAACTTTTATCTGAGGCGCTGTGACCATTTGTGGCACTCCCCTTGCACTGACTTTTGAAAGGTTAAGATGGTCATGAAGAACGGTGTGAATGTTAGCAGTTGAAAGCTTGATGATCTCTGCCATCATTTTCGCTTTTATTTGGTTCCTCAAGATCAAGTTTTTCGACTTCTTTGATGCTTTCTCCTGAACAAGCAGTAGCCGAGGTGCCAGAGCGTTGGTCGTCTTCAATGGTCTCTCTTGAAATCACTTGACCACTTTTTCACATTTGATAATGAAGGTGCGTAACCCTGGTAAACAGCCACTATCTCTTCATGAATAGTTTCTTGACTTTTTCCTTACTTAGAGAGAAATTTAATTATAGCGCTATGCCCAATTTTCACCATCATCGTCCCAGTTGTCATTATGATTCTGTTTTACTTGGGAGACAGTTTACTCATTGAGGAAGAAGAAATAATATACACTAACTTAAATCCAATTCCAAGAAGGAAAAGATTAGTAAAGCAGAGACGTGTTCATTATAATAATAACAATAATTGTTGGTGCGACAGTTCACAGGGAGACCAGGGGCTACCTTGCTCATCAACTACTCGTGTTGTGCGAGCTACTGTTCTCTCAGTTGTAGAAGGGACCTTCAGTTTGGTCTTATATTGCGAGAACTGGACAACTTGATAATAATAATAAAAATTGTCGGCGCTACAGTCCACAGGAGGACCAGGCCCTAGCTTGCTCATCAACTACTCGTGTTGTGCGAGCTACTGTTCTCTCACTTGTAGAAGGGACCTTCAGTTTATTGCCGACTCCGAACGGCGAAGTTTGAGAAGCTTTCTTAGACAGTTATTATTCTTTGAGTGTTGTCAGCAGCTCGTAAATTGTGGTGCCGTGAAAAAATTCAAGGTGTTCAGCCACGAGTCTCACCTAGACCCTTCGGCGTGTGAGCGTCCCTACCCCATTACGCACTACTTCACCCACAACTACCCACTACTTCACTGCTTCCACGACGTGATCATTATACAGAAAGGGGAAAATGAAATTATCAAAGGTATATTCAGGTTAAAAATCTTTTGACATTTAGAACAAGATGCACCAGGCAGCATAAATATTTATAATACGAGGGTTTCCTTTTATATTTCTGGATTAGAAAACAAAACCAAATATTAATCATCGAAAATAGGTTTATTGTTTTTCAACTTTCGTTTTATACACTTTCGCATGCGCTTAAACCAATTGTCGAAACACTTTTGCCACTCTGATTGAGGTATCTCCAAAACATGCATTCTGAACGCATCACCCGCTTCTTCAGGTGTCGAAAAACGTTGACCTCTCATTTTAATTTTTAAGTACGGGAATAAAAAGAAGTCGTTCGGTGCCAAGTCAGGACTATACGGCAGATGACTCATCAAATCGATGTGTTGGGTGCTCAAAAATGCAATTGTTTGAGCCCATGTGCGACAGCCCATGTGATCCGTCTTCGGCTGTTGGTTTTCCTGATTTCTTGGAAGACAACTGGCAAGCAAATTCAGAATTGACTGCTCTGCGTTGTACTAGTGGTGTGGTTGCGATATGTCCAGTTTTTCCGAGCAAACAGGCGACCGTTTGCTTGGAAGTGCTTCGTGCACGAGCAACTTTTGTTAGATTTGGTTCAATTTTAAATACCCATACAGTCGACTGCTGTTTACTTTCGGGCTCATATGCATAAATCCACGATTCATCACTTGTCGCGATGTCATAGACGTGTTTCGAATCTCCGCGATCGTGTTTTTGGAGCATTTCTTTCGACAAATCGACACGAGCCGTTTTTTTGAGTGATTGACAAATTTTGTGGGATCCAACGCGAACAAATTTTTTTTCAGTCAACTGTTCATGCAATATTAGACGTATGGTGGTCCAACTAATGCCTAAGGTTGTCTCAATCTTACGATAGGTCACATGATGATCTTGCAATATCAGTCGGCGGACATCATTAATGGTTTCCGGAACAACAACTGATTTTGGTCGACCTTCACGAAATTTGTCTAGGAGTGAACTAAGATCTCGGTTGAATTCACCATACCATCGATAAACACTGGTCCTTGATGTAGCTTTATCACCAAAAATTGAATTAAGTTCATCGATGTACTGTTGTTGAGTTAATCCACGTCGAAAGTTGTAAAAAATTATCTCACGAAAATTTTCACGATTTAATTCCATTTTTTGGGCGAGATGAATCTTTTAAGTTACTGTAAACGACACAAATAACCTCAAAAATGTCAAACTTCATGATAGAGCTGGCAGTTGCCAGATTGCAACATAAGGGTTGCCCAATCTAGATATATAAAAGGCAACCTTCGAATATGAATAACTTTTGAATGTTAATATTACCGTTCATTTGTCCTCATTCATTGTATCTTCACCGCACAAAAATTGTTCGCTTATCAAAAATTGTTCAGTTTCATTGGAAAGTTTGGCTGGACCTGGTTTCTGGATAGCATCTGGTACTCGTATGATCGAATTACTGAAAGCTGGAGGATATTAAAATATTAAAAATAAAAATGTGTTTGACAGGACTTCAAAATGAATTACTGTAGGTTTAGTTTGTAGGTTTGAGTTTGTAGGTTTTGAGCTTCTAGGCCGTCAATGTTGGAACACATAGCCAGTAATTTTTCTTCCGCGTCTATAATTGCTGCCAGTGTTGTTTCTCTGCCACTTGTTTTATACAATTCTTGACGATTGTATGCGGCTTCCTTTTTTGTATATATTTTTTATTTGTAATCCTCTCATATTTAAGGCTTAAGTTTTTCGATGATCGTATATTTACACCACTCGCACTGTTAAGTTAAGCTGCAATTTTAGTTCACGTCGCATCTTTCCCTTTATTAGTAATTGCATCAGTCTTTTTATTTTCTATAATGTTCCGAAACACCAGATCCGTTAATAATCGCGTTTCACTAGGTGTAATATTAACAGCCTTCTCGCGCTTTTTATCTGAAGGTCGACATTTGCCATTCTTAAAATTTTGAAAAAAAACTCGAAAAATGATTCAAAGGAAATGACAAATTGAATATGGACGTTTGTCTGCGGGCATAGCCAGCTCAAACACGACTAATTACTAATCAATTTGTTTCTTTCACACCCATGCCATGTGAAGTTAGACACCGTTGATACTGCAAATAAGGGCAAATAACTATCCAGCTGTTATTTTTTAATTGAAGAACTGAAACTAATTATCTAGCAGATAAAGAGTAGAATAAATTTATTCGTTAGTCAGCAATCAGGCTGTTTATCTGGCAAATAAAAAAACGGCTCTAAGACAAGTAAACGAGCTCTCTAGTATTTTCTTCAATCTCGCACTAACGAGTTGCTTTAAACACAGAAGTCACTCTCTCACAGCCTCATGCTAGTCAGCCTAACTGATGCGATGTGGAGATGCATTGAAAACAACGCGCATTCACGACATGCCGTCGTAGAAGCGTTCGCAGTTAATGAAGACCAGCTGAAACGAGCAAGTCTTAGATTAAAGAGAAGAAGTCAAGATAGTTGCTATTGTTCAAGATCCGATCGGTTACTTTTTAGCTGTGATGAAATCGATCATAGGAGGCCGCTTTTATGAGAAAGAAACGCGGGGCAAATGTAAACTTCTCTTAAGATACCCGAATACAGAGACATAGCTGAATAGAGTTCTAGCACGGCAGCATCAGACAAATATTCCGAAGTTCCACCTCCAGAAAGGCAGACTGAGTTTTTGGTGTAAAGGAAAGGCAGATCGAGTATTTGGTGAAACGACCAAATCAAATTGTATGTGAGACTGCTAGGTGTTGAGACCCGTGTGCTAAAGACAGTTTACCAGAAAAGAGAGCAATGTTTCAGGTGCGTACGCCCATGGGCTGCCGGCTTGTTAAGTAAGTGAGCAAGCATATGCTCATCTGAAAATTTACGACAAAATTTGACACCAGACATTCACTAAAATTTGTTTGAACAGCAGCTTCAAATCGTCACAAAGGGAACTTCTCCTTTAAGTTCCACCTGCCAGCTCATACCGTATTCCATTGGCCAAGGAATATTCAAGAACAAAGATCCCAGTCAAAGTATGTCACTCATTAATTATAAGCGAAAAATTGTTTGTCCGTGCCCCCCGAATGTGGTAACATAACGTTGAAATGCTGCCATAAGTTGTCTTGAGGACATGACCTTCCAACAGGTGAAGCACATATGCGTCAAGTAAATCTGCAAAGGAAAGAAAGTGGCAACTAGACGAGATGTCCAGAAAAGCCTCTTCCTTTAATCAGTCCACTCATCATAAACATCAACACCGAACAGTTCACCCCTCGGCTTTGTTATCACCTGACTTTGCTTCCCTCATTTTGTCTGAAGTGAGTTTTCCTTTCCTTATGATTAGAAAAGTTCCTTTCATATTTATTATTTTCATTTTGTTTCGTTTTCGCATTCCTTTGATATTTTCCGTTTGTGGATAACGGTAAGCGGCAGAGGCCAGAGAAGTGAGTGAACATTTCGCTTGAAGAGCCAACGCAAATGTAAGACGAATTATCTGCGCTGGTCGAGAACGTCGTCCTGTTGTATATAGTCCAGACGTAATATTAATTAGGAATATGTATTTTTTTTTCCAAGAAGACATAGTACATGTTGCGTGCTTCGCATGGGACAATGCTCGTTGCGAGGATCCACTTCGACATGTTTTCGTTCTGTTCGATTGCTATTCAATTTGGGTCGATGATGGACGAACTTAATTTAGTTGTGATATTTTGCCAATTACGACATATTAGGCGCCATCGCTTCTCTGCTCCACGTGTGCTGAGTTACAATGTTCTTCTCATCCTTTAAGTGATTTAAAAATGGTTTTGTGAAGTAACATCATTGATTTTCTTGTGGATCCCGGTGTGCAAGGCTACACTTTAATGTATATATATTTTTTTCATAATTGGTACGCACTTAAAGTTAAAAGTCCCTTAAATAACTGGAATTAAGCCACAACACGGGCCTAAGGTATAGAGGAAGAGAAGGGAAGGAGGTACCGATGCACATTGGTTTTAAATGCCTGTGGATTGCAATGGGTGAGACAAATTGGGCTGGGAAGAGCATTCCATATTCGTGTGGTGCGGCTGAAGAACGAGTCTCTAAACTTAACTGTACGTCCGAAGGTGGGCTTAAGGGTGAACGGGTGAGCATTCCTAGTGAGGCGGGTATTGTTGAAGGGGAGCAATGCAGCTGGCTAACTCGTTAGAGCATATTTTGTTGAAATAGCGATGAAATAGTGATAGGGACGCAACATTTGGTCGATGTTCAAGCGAGTCGATTGACTTTGCAGCATTACTATCACCAATAAGTTTTATCGCTCGCTGTGGACTCTATCTAATAGGTGCAGAGAGGCCTTAGGAGCACAGGTCCAGATAGGAGCGTTGTACCCAAGCTTTGGGCGGATGTACGCCTTATATATTGTTGCCAGGTCAGAAGAGGTGAACTATTTCTTGCTTCGCTTTAAGAAACCTAAACATTTCGTTGTATTTTTGGCGATCATGTGATCATTCCAACTAAGTGTTGAGTTGATACACATACCGAGGATGGAATCTCGTTCAGTTTCAACAATGCCGGAGCCATTTATAGCTTATGACATGTTGTTTTGAGATCCCTTGAGGGACAGTAGACAGCACAGAGTTCTAGAAGTACTAAATTCCACTCTATTCTTTTTACCATATTCATTTATGTTGTCAATACGCTGCCGTTTGTCAATGTCAATGGCCGAAGAGGAGGGACGAGAGCCAAGGAACGAATATGAAAAGCTGAGAGAGACCTGTGTCGACGAATACCGATCGGATTAAGGAAATCCTCGAGTTAGACCGGCATGTGGCACCTCGTGACATCTCGTGACATCGCCCACCAAATCATTTTAAATCATCTGCAGAAGGCTGAATACAAAAAAAACGCTTGATGTTTGGGTGCCGTATGATTTGACGCAAAAAATCCTTCTGGCCCCAATCAACGCCTGCGATACGCTGCTGAAACCGAACGAACTTGACCCATTTTTGAAGCGAATGGTGACTGGTGACGAAAAGTGGATCACGTACGAAAATATCAAGCGAAAATGGTCGTGGTTGAAGGCCGTTGAATCGTCCGGAAGCCGGAATTGACGGCCAGGAAGGTTTTGCTGTATATTTGGTGGGATTGGAAGGGAATCATTCACTATAAGCTGCTCCCGTTTGGCCAGACGCTTAATTCTACCATCAAAAGCAAACAACTGGACCGCTTGAAGCAGGCGATCGACCAGAAGCGTTCAGAAGTGGCCAACAGGAAGGGGGTAGTGCTCCACCACGACAACGCCAGACCACACACTTCGTTAATGACTCGTCAGAAGCTACGGGAGCTCTGATGGGAGGTCTTATCACACCCACCATATAGTTCGGACATAGCGCCAAGTGATTACCACCTGTTCCTGTCCATGGCGAACGCCCTTGGTGGTGTGAAGTTGAACTCAAAAGAGGCTTGTGAAAAGCGGCTGACCGAGTTCTTCGGAAATAAGGAAGGTGGCTTCTACGAGGGGGATATTATGTTGCCGTCTAGATGGAAACAGATTATCGAACAAAACGGCGCATATTTGAACTAAATCCGATCACTGTAACACTTTCTATGAAGCATTGAATGAAAACCAAAAAAGCGGAAGGGAGATATTTGTCAACCTTATATTTTGCACAGTGCTGTACATCAATTGTAAAAAATTCAAATTGTGGCATCGTTGTCACTTTTTTATCGCTATTTTAACAAGAAATGCTCAGATGAATTAGCCAGTTGCATTCCTCCCCTTCAACAATTCACCCGCAATACGCGCCTCGCTAGGAATGCCCATCAATTCATCCTCAAACCTAAGGGTACTCGTAACCCCTTTTGCACGCGTCAATTATAAAAAAAAAAATACAAATACAAAAGCAATACAAGATTGGATTTACATGTGATCTAGCACCTAAACATAAAATCTCACAGTGAACCACCGTCGTTTTTGTTTGTGTATTTATTCCAAAAACAGCTAAATTTTTCCAAGTTTCTTGCCAATTTTCTTTCAAAGGTAGCATGGCAGTGACTGGGAAGTTGCGGAACAACTTGAGTTACTTCTATGTCATCAAAGTGGAAACAAGTGAAAAGTGAACCTCCAGTCATCTGCTTGTTACTCTGTCAATCTCTTCCAGAGTGTGCTGCAACCACATACATAGCAAGCGAATCAACAAACCTTCAAGTAACTGCGGTCGAAGCAAATTTTATGCTCACATGCAGTCGCATGTACTTCCCGCCTCTCTGCATAAATCCGATTAGCTCACAGATTACCCACATTATCTCAATCTTTTGACACACGCTGAACTCATAATGAATTCCTCGCTGTTAAATTCTGAAAATTAATCTCACACCACTCTCCCACGTGCACCTGGCAATTTGTTCCTAATTAATGCGTTGCGGTGCACTACAAATGTAGCAATAGTCAATTTCTTTGCCACACTTCCTGCAGCATGCATATGCCATAAATTTTGCCAGAACACCATGCTCCGCGAGCATTATTCATCCACCTTTCCACGGAACTACACCCGAACAACGACACGGACAATTCAATGGCATTCATTAAGGTACCACAAACTGCCGGCGACATAGAGGGATGGGAAAAAAGAGGACGAAGAAAACCGAAAGAGAAAAGGAAGAAAGTTTAAGAATTGAACTCCTCCCTGCGGCACTCACCATCATCACACCCAACAACAAGCACTTCAAAGCAGTTCGTCGCCCCCATACCAAGTGATTATGTGTGTCCTTACACAGAATGCCTGCTCGTTGTTTTCCATGAAGACGTGTTTGCACACATGCACATCCACACACCCGTGCATCGAGTTTTGTGCCGATTCAGGCTTGTGCCATAGTTTTCTTGTCATTAGATGTTAAGGACTCCCCCGAACCGACCCGCTGAAGGCGGTCGTCGCTTGCTATCGACGTTGTTTCTCGTATACCTGCGCCTTCAATGTAAGAGCAATCTCAAAGTTCGTCCTATACCCTAAAGATGTGTGCCACATTGTTGGGGACCATCCACCAGTGGCACACAGCGCCACTGACGAAGTAGAAGTGTTCTCTGCACCTACTCAGCTACTCCGGCCATGCTCGTATCTCCACTTTTGTATTTTCCATTGGGAGAATTTATTACTTCGCACAAAGGATATCCTGGTAGTTTCCTCCTGTGCATGTTATTTAAGGACTAATTAGTATTTTTCTTTTTTTCTTTTTCGCAATACTGCTCACAGCGCGTCTAGCGTAACCGCAATTATTCCAGAAAAACCTTCACTACCTCAGACTTATTATGCCGTCATTCATTTCATACCGTTTGTGTATTTTTTTTTTCAAAAATAAAATGATGGGTGTTTCCTTTCTGGTGCCAGTCAGGAGACTACAATTATCTGCGTTTTTTTCACATAATTTTGCTTGTGGTTGTATGCGCATAGATTTCTAGAAGCAGGCTGCATTCGGAATGACGCCCGTAATTAACAAGCTTGTTAAGTTAAATGAGGTGCCACGGGCCAGACCGAACTGCCATTACCGGCTGCAACTGCACATAATTGCGAACAGACCAATTGAAGGCGTGCATTAGTATTTAAGGCCATAAATACTAATTCACAATCAGTTGCTCATGCTGATGACGAAGTGATGAAGGGGTGGCATTAAATTTCCAGTAATTGCATTGCTAAGCTGCGGATTTTTTATTATTTACCAGATCAGTGTGGGAATTGAAAAAAATGTGCGCCTGCATTGCATGTTATTGCATCATTTGTGAAATCGAGAAATAAGTTTGTGCATTCAAATTGGGGTTTGTTTGTGCAATAAAGGGGATTGACATGCAATTTACAGGTAAAATGGAAAACTCCGCAGAGACACTTAGTCCCTTGGACGGGGGCTACAGGGGTGATCAAGGTGTAGAAAGTTTGCAGTAGGGAAGTGGATTTTTTTCTCCTTTTTTTACTTTATTTGGGTTGAACCATATTAGTTGATCCAGCGGTGGTTCAGAAATAACATTCTGATAACATAACATAATTCGAAGTTTCGAGTCGGTGAGAGTCGGTAGAAAGCACGCCCGATGAGTGAAATTTCAGCGTCGTTTGCCCGATATACAAGAACGGAGACCGCTTTGACTCCGCGAACTATCGAGGGATCAGCCTTCTACACATCGGCTACACCATCCTCCCATCCTCCAAGCTTTTGAAACCCTCTGTCCACAACCTCATAGATCCTTGTCAGTGTGGTTTCAAGCCAGAGAAGCCCACCCTAGACCAGATCTTCACTTTACAGTAGATCCTAGAAAAGACTCTATAAGTACAAGTCGATAAAAACCACCTATTCGTTGATTTTAAGACCGCCTATGCCATAGGGACAAGCTGCAGAGTGCCATGACTAGTCTTTATACCATACTCGCCGTATTATGTTGGATGACGATGGAGCACTTTCGTTGCTCCGTCAAGGCCGATAACGAACTCAATGTCAAAAAAGATTTTAGACAAGACGACACACTGTCAAGTGACTTCTTCAACATCATCCTATAGAAGATCGTACGTAACTCAACAGTCAACACCAGAGGCGACGATCTTCCAGAAGTCAGTTCAATTGCTAGCTTACGCTGACGTCATTGACGTGATTGGACGAACACAGCGAGCCGTCAATGAGGCGTTTGGTGGCATTGAAGCGCAAGTGGCTGAAATGGGTCTGGCGGTAAATGAGGGCAAAACGAAGTACATGCTGTCATCCAGAAAGGACACACAATATCGACAATTCGGACAAGCCGTTACACTAGGCAGCAGAAACTTCGAGATAGTCAGGGACTTCGTCGACCTCGGCTCCGGGGTATGCAGGATAACAAAATCAGTACCGAAATCAAACGCAGTATCACTCTTGCCAATCGCTGTTTCTGGGCTCAAAAGACCATTGAGTAACAAAACTCTCTCTCGGAGGACTCAACTCGCTTTGTATAACAGCTTGATCAACCCAGTCTTACTATATAGCGCGAAAACTTGGATCTTACTTATAGGGAAGCTCATAGAATTTTCTTAAAAAATGTTTTGCATGCGATTTCTGATCCTGCTTGTGTTGATAGCTGAGGAGTAGATTTAATGACAAACTCTATGGGCTGTACAACAACATGCGCCTGGTCAAGCGTCTTTGAATACAACGTTTAAGTTGGCTAGACCAGGTAGCCATCACTGCTCTGGCCTAAAAGGTCTTCAAATCTGAGCCATTAAGACAACGCAGCAGAGGTTCATTGGGACACCGCACACATGGAGAATGACCTCACCCTCACCCTTGGAGTGTGGAACTGGAGGCAGCAGGCAAAAATTGTGCTGGCTGGAGAGACATGTTGGTTGAGGCCCAAGTCGCCCCCAGACTGTAGCGCCGCAAGAGGGAGAAGAACAAAGTAAATCTGTTAGCTGCACATTTTGCAGTCAACTCAACGCTTTCAGATTGCGTTCTGTGCGCGCTTGTAATCAAGAGCGTAAATTTTTCCATGGGGCAAGTCCATTTTCGCACGAGTACAGTTGCAAGAGTACTGAAAGATCTAAACGTGCACAAGTCCGCTGGCCCGGATGGTATCCCGCCGTTCTTCTGAAAAGTTGTTCTTCTACACTAGCAAATCCACCGCGTAAGCTTTTCCATCTGTCCAACTCATTAGGGCTCTTTCCGAATAACTGGAAACATCATTTGTCCAGCCCGTCCCTAAAAAAGGTGAACCATCTTCACCCACCTGATACCGACCCATAGCACTTACGTCCCTAATTTCTAAGGTCATGGAAATGCTGATCGATCGAGTCGTCAGCTTATGAAATGTTTTGAAACTCGGATGCTTCTTAATGACCGGCAATACGTCTTCCGCAGCAACAGGTCAACTGGTGATTCGATGGCATATCTCTCCGAAAAATGGAACCAATCTTTGCACAATGTTGGAGAAAGAAAGACCGTTGCGCTTGATATTTCAAAAGCAATTGACAGAGTCTCGCATCAGACTAGGCTATATAGAGCGCTCCGGCCCGAAAAGTCGTTGAAACCGAACCTTTGGGACAACGCAACAGAGCACAGCCTAGGCTCAGATAGCGCACACAAGTGGAGAAAGACCTTAACAAACTTGGAGTCCTCAACTGGAGGCAGCTGGCTAAAGATCGTGTTGGTTGAAGTCCACTCTGGACTGTAGAGCCACAAGAAGAAAATGAAAACATCAGGCTCTCTTGTCGAAAATGCGTGCTTTTAGCGTGAACGAGTCTCTTTCTCAATGGATTTGAAATTACCTTTCAAACCGTTGTATTGGATGGGTTTAGGTCTGATATTCACCATTTTAAACCTGGTGTTCCACAGGGCTCCGTTTTGTCTCCGACACTCTTCCTCATTTTTATAAATTATCTCCTGTCTGTCACTTCTAATCCAATTCACTCCTTTGCTGATGACAGTACCCTCCTCTTTTCATATTCGTTCCTCGGCTCTCGACCCTCCTCTTCGGCCATAGACTTGCAACGGCGGTGTGTGTTGAGCTCATTAATTCCGATCTTGACATCATATTTGACTTTGATAAAAAGAATGGAGTGAAATTTAATGCTTCCAAAACTCAGTGCTGTCTACTGTCACTAAAGTGTTCTCAAAACAACCTGCCATTATCTATGAATGGCTCCTGCATGGTTGAAACTGAACGACTTTCCATCCACGGAACGTGTATCAACTCAACACTTAGTTGAAACGATCACATATTCGAGATCGCCAAAAATGCAGCGAAATGTCTAGGTTTCTTAAGGCGATGCAAGAAATATTTCACCCCTTCTGGCCTGGCAACAATATATTAGGCGTACATCCGCCCAAAACTTGGGTACAACGCTCCTATCTGGACCTGTGCTCCTAAGACTTCTCTGCACCTACTTTATAGAATCCACAGCGAACGATTAAACTTATTGGTGATAGTAATGCTGCGAAGTCAATCGACTCGCTTGAACATCGACCAAATGTTGCAAAATATTTTACATAATTTACAAAATATGCTCTAACGAGTTAGCCAGCTGCATTGCTTCCCTTCAACAATACCCGCCTTGCTAGGAATGCTTACCCGTTCACCCTTAAGCCCACCTTCGGACGTACAGTTAAGTTTAGGGACTCATTCTTCAGCCTCACCACACAAATATGGAATGCTCTTTTCAGCCCAATTTCCCCCCTCCCCTTATTACAATCTGTTGGCAATGAGCATCGGTGCCTCCTTTCCCTCTCGTCCTCTTTAACTTTAGCCCGTGCTGTAAATTAATTCCAGTCATTTAAGGATATAAGCAATCCTTTAGTGCGCGCCAATTATAACAAAATAAAAACAAGAAGATGACTTACCATTTGTAATTATATCTCATCCGTGTGCATATCAGCTTAATGGCTCGTTTCCCGGTGTGTAGCTCAAACGTTGGCTATCCAAATGGCATCCGAATTTTACGCACCAGGCAAGTCTTTCGATGTTGTATGTCTCTCTGCATATCAGCGCCTTAAGTGTGGTCATCTGCTCTTTCAACTTCGTTCGACTTAAGTCTCGATATTTCTATCGTTTTAATAGATTTCTTGTCCACACAGTGTGTACCGACTACATCTTAGGCCCGATAGACTTGTAAATATTCAAGTATACGGAATGTCACAATAGTCAACTAGGGGACGGGATTCTAAATTTCTCAGCAACTACTTGTGTAGTGCGTTTCACTGTTCTCTCACGATTGGAAGGGACCTACAGCTTGTTGCCGACTTTTAATGTCGAGGTAGGAGAAGCCTTGTCAAATACAGTTGGCACTCTTTAATTTAGCCCGCAGTTGGGAGGAGGTGGTGCCGCGAAAGAATGCGAGGTTCAGAAATTGAAATTTTGACTTTCGTAGAATGAGGCTCACAGTCTACCAACTAACACATTTAATTAGTAAATGTTGCTAGTAATAAAATTGTTGGCGCGACAGTCCACAGGGGGACCAGGGCCTGACTTGCTCATCAACTACTCGTGTTGTGCGCGAGTTATGGTCCAAGAAACAAACCACCCAGTCATTGTCCCATTAGTGGACCTTCCAAGAAGAATACATGATACCGCTGACTTCGCGAAAACAAAGCAAAGCGTATTCAGCGGCTAATCATAACAAAGAACGATCCAGGCTTACCATAGCGATAATGTAAACAAATGTAGAGACCAAATCTGAAATGAAATACTTGCTTGATATAAACCAATATGAATCAAGAAGGAAGTTGACAGTTGCACTCTGACCCCGAAACCTTCAACTCGTTTAATTCCTCGGCTTTTTACTTAAATCGCGCTACTCTTCTCTCATGAGTAAAAGGACCAGGTTTTTGCTGACTCCGAACGGCGAATTTTTGAGAAGTTTGCTTAAACAGGTATTACACTTTGAGTGTTGTCAGCAGGTCGACAGAGGTGGTGCCGTGAAAATTCGAGGTGTTCAGCCGGGATTCGAACCTAGACCCTTCGGCGTGTGAACGTGTCACTCTACCCACTACGCCACGGCGGCCACAAATGCTGTTAGTGGCATCCCCTTTATGTCCCGGGACTCAATGTTACTTTTACATCACGGTGGCCCATAGGAAACTTCGTCCTTCCTTGACGTTTTTGCGTATTCTTCATAGGAAACCGCATTTTCATTACTTTCAGTCAGTTAATAAGGCTCGGGAATGGTTTAAAATATTCTCAGAAATGTAAGTTGAAGAACAGGACAAAAGCCGGTTATCATGTGACAGGAATTATAGTCCTTTAAGGCTGCCAAACTGGAGATTCTTAAACAAACCCTGACTGCCTTTCAACTTGATTCTTTTGGCAATTTTTGTACACAAACATGTTTCTTGAGGTTTTTGGACCACGAGAAAGTGCTTTCTTACAACCCCTTGTGGACTGTGAGTACCCGCTGCGTGCTACAGTATGAAGACCACGATCTCCCTGCCACATTCTTCAATTCTTTGTATCATACCCAAAATTGACACCTGAATCATTTCCGTTTAAAAAGCTAGAAAATAACGAGAATTTTTTTGCACGATTCCACATTTGCGTTCTCAGACGACTCAAACAAATTAAAAGGCGCCTTCCCTTATGTCTTCTGCTGGCACAAGATCCATGTAAAACCTTGTCCACCGTCATCCGGAAAAGGAAGCATTTTGTACAGGTTTGTTTGCTCCCTGCGACTGGATGACTTAGCCACATGAACTTTCTCACTGTTTCCTTTTACACACACGTTAAACAAAGCGCTTGTCAGGCAGCAGTGCAAACGTACAAGTGCAAACGATGAAGAGCAGTAATGTTCCATGCGTTAAGTCCACTCATTTGCGATTCCTTAAGCCCTTCACAAACTGCGGCACACACAAAGGGAGTCACCGTCCTTTGAAGTCATCACAGGCTTCTTAGATATTGAACCACTTGATCTATGCAATCTTCGCAGCAGTCTCCTTTTGCTAGACGCGCCATTACTTAATGCTCCTTTGTCGAAACTAAGCCAAACAAACAGAAACGAAACGACAGCCAGATATAAGAGACTGAAGCCAATGTAGCTGTTGTCACAATCTGGGAAGCATTACAAGCAAACAAGCAATGAGAGGCGCTTTGAAAAGATTCGCTTCTCGACCCCAATTCCACGAGCTTCGCAGCTGAATTCGATTCAAATATCAAAAATAACTACCGACCGTATCCACATAAATACGCTCGAATCCCAGAACTGTTATGAATTCTCGGCGCTTGCAGCGACGAACGTACATGACTCCACCGCAAGATTTCTCCTTGAATAATTCAAATGAAATCTCATTTGTCCGGGGCGACCCGAGCAATGCTGCCGCAGATTTAGAGTTTATCTCGAGTCGTGTGTGCGTGGGGTTCGTTTTTGTTGTGTCGCAGGAATGTTACAACCACGACGGGCGGAGGAATGTAACCTTGAACGCAGCGTTGTCACTCGAAAGTAAGTCTAGGCGGGGAGGCGAGCATCTTTACAATCGAGCCCACACCACCAATCCCAGGCATTCGCCCAAGAACTTAATTTATTTATATAGACTTTGATTCAACCCTTCGCATCTCGGCATCTAATCGCCGCTCACTCACGTACATGAGCAGCGCATAGAATTGAAATTCGAAATGAGCCAATGCCGGCCCCCGCTCAAAACCGAAGCTAACCCTTTTAATATTTGATTTTCAGTAGTCTTCTTCTCCAGCAAATTGCCCACACCACTGCCGACGAGGAGCAGCGCAGCTAGTAAGCCAAAACAATACACAAACAGAAGTCTGGCTGCTTGGCTGGAAGGCAGCAAACTCGAGGCAAACTCCAACAGAGAAGGGTGGCAGCAGCACTGTGCCATTGGAAAACTTTTCAAATCATCGTCTCTCATTTCCATTGGTGGTGCCCATGAAATATTCAATGGTACACTGAGAGCTGGGTCGCCGGGGTGACAGCACGAGGTCAACAGCATCCCCTGACACAATTTGCTTCGGTTCTGCTTTGTGGTCGGAATGAGTGCTGCTGTGTGAGGATTCCCTTAAAACTTGTGCCGCTCCTTGTTTTGCGACAGTATCTGAGTTCGCCGCACACTTTTCAATGTGGTCGGGTGGAACGTCCTCGCCGTCTCGTACTGCAAAATTATCAAATTGACAAAGCGAAGGTTGAAGGAGAGAGCACTGCTAACAAATTTCAATCTTGACCCCAGAAATTCAAGTGCCAGAGAAATCGACTGGCATTTTGTTTTTATTATCTTGGTATACATAATATATTGGATGTGGACGCTGTTCATATGGGATCGCCGACGGAGGCCAAGTGATGTTTGACAATGGAGCAGGAGGAGGAGGAGGAGGAGGCAGGAATCGGACGTTGGTCCTTGTTGCCACAAGTAATACGCTAGGATTTTAAACGGAATGGAGTAATGCGAACCGGGATTTAGGTTTTTGTTTTCTTCACTGCTGACCGAAGTAATTTCGCCATTCAATCTTGCTTGCGGTTAGAGTCAAACTAAAAACGCATGACGAGTGCTTTGTCATCCTTATGGGGAAGCAGCGGGAATGGAATTTCGATTTCGAACCGTTTGAGGCTAGTGATGTGATGGAGCGCGCAATTGTCATTTGGTTCAAATATTTTCTTTCGTTCGTAGATTGAATGTTTTCCTATCGAGGATATTGATATGTAATGGCTGGGAGTGCCTTTTGGGTTTATTATTAATTTGGAAAAAACTGTCGGATGGTTTTAGAAGACTGTTGTGGAGTCAGTTTGATTATGTGATCCTTAGGCTTTTATGGGCACAGAATGGGAAACCGGTTATGGCTTTATGAATTCGGTCTAAGAACACAGGATAATTCTTTTATTCAGTAGTGTCCAATGCCCAGAATAAAGGATTTATGTTTTTCAGTCACGCTACTTTTGAAGCACTGAAACTAACTTATGCTTGATTTGTCGGTTGAATCATGATTTTGAAATGTTCTCCCAATTAAAAGAGGAACTCACAACTTCCCGCTAAACTTGTTTCATAAACACAAGTCCAGAAGAGGCAAAAGACTGCTAGATTGCTAACCAGTGTCACACCATTCCAGTGAAATAGGTGAACGCTTCCAGGATCGCTTGCAACTTTCAGGTGGCGCCATCTTTTAAAAGCTAATCCTCACAAACTAACAAAACCAACGGGTTAGGCAGTACTTCGATAATCAGTGTGATTTAATACATCGATAGCCCAATAGCAGGCTCTTCTCTTTGCTTGAGTGGAACCACTACACCTCGTATATATTTATATCTCTGTCATATGGTGATGGGCGCATTCGAATGACATCTCAAGTGATAATCGATTATTACAGCATCTCGAGAACATCTTGATTCTCAATCAATCACTACTACGCTCTCCAGTGACTACTAATCACTCGAATGACTACTAATCACTCGAAATACTACCAATCACTGGAAAGACTACTAATCACTCGAATGACTACTAATCACTCGAATGACTACTAATCACTCGAAAGACTACTAATCACTCGAATGACTACTAATCACTCAAAATACTACCAATCACTCGAAAGAATACTAATCACTCGAATGACTACTAATCACTCGAAAGACTACTAATCACTTGATATACTACTAATCACTCGAATGACTGCTAATCACTCGAATGACTACTAATCACTCGAAATACTACTAATCACTCGAAATACTACTAATCACTCGAATGACTACTAATCCCTTGAAATACTACCAATCACTCGAAAGACTACTAATCACTAGAATGACTACTAATCACTCGAATGACTACTAATCACTCGAATGACTACTAATCACTCGAAAGACTACTAATCACTCGAATGACTACTAATCACTCAAAATACTACCAATCACTCGAAAGAATACTAATCACTCGAATGACTACTAATCACTCGAAAGACTACTAATCACTTGATATACTACTAATCACTCGAATGACTGCTAATCACTCGAATGACTACTAATCACTCGAAATACTACTAATCACTCGAAATACTACTAATCACTCGAATGACTACTAATCCCTTGAAATACTACCAATCAATCGAAAGACTACTAATCACTAGAATGACTACTAATCACTCGAATGACTACTAATCACTCGAATGAATACTAATCACTCGAATGACTACTAATCACTCGAATGACTACTAATCATTCCAAAGGCTCGAGTGACTACTAATCACTCGAATGACTACTAATCACTCGAATGAATACTAATTACTCGAATGAGTTCTAATCACTCGAATGACTTTTAATCAGTCCAAAGGCTACTAATCACGCAAATGACTACTAATCTCTCGAACTACTACTAATCACTCGAAAGAGTACTAATCACTCGAATGACTACTAATCACTCGAATGAGTACTAATCACTCGAATGACTACTAACCAATCGAATGTCTAATCACTCGAATGAGTACTAATCACTCGACTATTAACCAATCGAATGACTACTAATCACTCGAATGAGTACTAATCACTCGAATGACTACTAACCACTCGAACGACTACTAATCACTCGAATGACTACTAATCAGTCCAAAGCCTACTAACCAATCGAATGACTACTAATCACTCGAATGACTACTAACCACTGGAACTACTTCTAATCACACGAATGACTACTAATCACTGGAATGACTACTAACCACTCGAACTACTACTAATCAGTCGAATGACTACTAATCAGTTCAAAGGCTACTAATCATTCGAATGACTACTAATCACTCGAAATACTACTAATCACTCGAAAGACTACTAATCACTCGAAATACTACTAATCACTAGAAAGACTACTAATTACTCGAAATACTACTAATCACTCGAATGTCTACTAATCAGTCCAAAGGCTACTAACCAATCGAATGACTACTAATCACTCGAAAGATTACTAATCACTCGAATGGCTACTAGTCACTCGAATGAGTACTGATCACTCGAATGAATACTAATCACTCGAAAGGCTAATCACTCGAATGACTGCTAATCAGTCCAAAGGCTACTAATCACTCGAATGACTACTAATCACTCGAATGACTACTAACCACTCGAACGACTACTAATCACTCGAATGTCTACTTACCACTCGAACGACTACTAATCACACGAATGAGTACTAATCACTTGAATGACTACTAATCACCCGAAATTCTAATAATTACTCGAATGACTGCTAATCAGTCCAAAGTCTTCTAATCATTCGAGTGACTACTAATCACTCGAATGACTACTAATCACTCGAAAGACTACTAATCACTCGAATTACTACTAATCACTCGAAAGACTACTAATCACTCGAATGACTACTAATCACTCGAATGACTACTAATCAGTCCAAGGGCTCGAGACACTCGAATGACTACTAATCACTCGAATGACTACTAATCACTCGATCTAATACTAACCACTCGAATGAGTACTAAACACTCGAATGACTACTACACTGGAATGACAACTAATCACTCGAATGAATACTAATCACCGGAACTACTACTAATCACTCGAATGACTACTAATCAGTCCAACGGCTACTAATCACTCGAATGACTACTAATCACTCGAAAGACTACTAATCACTCGAAAGACTACTAATCACTCGAATGACTACTAATCACTCGAATGAATACTAATCACTCGAACTACTACTAATCACTCGAATGACTACTAATCAGTCCAATGGCTACTAATCACTCGAATGACTACTATTCACTCGAAAGACTACTAATCACTCGAATGACTACTAATCACTCGAATGAGTACTTATCAATCGAAAGACTACTAATCACTGGAATGAATACTAATCACTCGAATGACTACTAATCAGTCCAAGGGCTCGAGACACTCGAATGGCTACTAATCACTCGAAAGACTACTAATCACTCGAATGACTACTAATCAGTCCAACGGCTACTAATCACTCGAATGACTACTAATCACTGGAATGACTACTAACCACTCGAACTACTACTAATCACTCGAATGACTACTAATCAGTTCAAAGGCTACTAATCATTCGAATGACTACTAATCACTCGAATGACTACTAACCACTTGAACTACTACTAATCACTCGAATGACTACTAATCAGTTCAAAGGCTACTAATCATTCGAATGACTACTAATCACTCGAATGACTACTAATCATTCCAAAGGCTCGAGTGACTACTAATCACTCGAAAGACTACTAATCACTCGAATGAGTACTTATCAATCGAAAGACTACTAATCACTGGAATGAATACTAATCACTCGAATGACTACTAATCACTCGAATGACTACTAACTACTGGAACAACTGCAAGTTAATCGAATGACTACTAATCACTCGAATGAATACTAATCACCCGAATGACTACTAATCACTCGAACTACTACTAATCACTCGAATGACTACTAATCAGTCCAATGGCTACTAATCACTCGAATGACTACTAATCACTCGAAAGACTACTAATCACTCGAATGACTACTAATCAGTCCAAGGGCTCGAGACACTCGAATGGCTACTAATCACTCGAATGACTACTAATCACCGGAACTACTACTAATCACTCGAATGACTACTAATCAGTCCAACGGCTACTAATCACTCGAATGACTACTAATCACTCGAAAGACTACTAATCACTCGAATGACTACTAATCACTCGAAGTACTACTAATCACTCGAATGACTACTAATCAGTCCAATGGCTACTTATCACTCGAATGACTACTAATCACCCGAAAGACTACTAATCACTCGAATGACTACTAATCACTCGAATGACTATTAATCATTCCAAAGGCTAGAGACACTCGAATGGCTACTAATCACTCGAAAGACTACTAATCACTCGAATGACTACTAATCAGTCCAACGGCTACTAATCACTCGAATGACTACTAATCACTCGAAAGACTACTAATCACTCGAACTACTACTAATCACTCGAATGACTACTAATCACTCGAATGACTACTAACTACTGGAACAACTGCAAGTTAATCGAAAGACTACTAATCACTGGAATGACTACGAATCACTCGAATGAATACTAATCAGTCCAACGGCTACTAATCACTCGAATGAGTACTAATCACTCGAAAGACTACTAATCACTCGAATGACTACTAATCACTCGAATGACTACTAATCAGTCCAACGGCTACTAATCACTCGAATGACTACTAATCACTCGAAAGACTACTAATCACTCGAATGAGTACTTATCAATCGAAAGACTACTAATCACTGGAATGAATACTAATCACTCGAATGACTACTAATCACTCGAATGACTACTAACTACTGGAACAACTGCAAGTTAATCGAATGACTACTTATCACTCGAATGAATACTAATCACCCGAATGGCTACTAATCACTCGAACTACTACTAATCACTCGAATGTTTACTAATCAGTCCAATGGCTACTAATCACTCGAATGACTACTAATCACTCGAAAGACTACTAATCACTCGAATGACTACTAATCAGTCCAAGGGCTCGAGACACTCGAATGGCTACTAATCACTCGAATGACTACTAATCACTCGAACTACTACTAACCACTCGAATGAGTACTAAACACTCGAATGACTACTAATCACTGGAATGACTACGAATCACTCGAACGAATACTAATCAGTCCAACGGCTACTAATCACTCGAATGACTACTAATCACTCGAAAGACTACTAATCACTCGAATGACTACTAATCAGTCCAAGGGCTCGAGACACTCGAATGGCTACTAATCACTCGAATGACTACTAATTACTCGAATGACTACTAATCAGTCCAACGGCTACTAATCACTCGAATGACTACTAATCACTCGAAAGACTACTAATCACTCGAATGACTACTAATCAGTCCAACGGCTACTAATCACTCGAATGACTACTAATCAGTCCAAGGGCTCGAGACACTCGAAAGGCTGCTAATCACTCGAATGACTACTAATCACTCGAACTACTACTAACCACTCGAATGAGTACTAAACACTCGAATGACTACTACACTGGAATGACAACTAATCACTCGAATGAATACTAATCACCGGAACTACTACTAATCACTCGAATGACTACTAATCACTCGAATGACAACTAATCACTCGAATGAGTACTAATCACTCGAAAGACTACTAATCACTGGAATGACTACGAATCACTCGAATGAATACTAATCAGTCCAACGGCTACTAATCACTCGAATGACTACTAATCACTCGAAAGACTACTAATCACTCGAACTACTACTAATCACTCGAATGACTACTAATCAGTCCAATGGCTACTAATCACTCGAATGACTACTAATCACTCGAAAGACTACTTATCACTCGAATGACTACTAATCACTCGAATGACTACTAATCACTCGAAAGACTACTAATCACTCGAAAGACTACTAATCACTCGAATGACTACTAATCACTCGAATGACTACTAATCACTCGAATGAATACTAATCAGTCCAACGGCTACTAATCATTCGAATGACTACTAATCACTCGAATGACTACTAATCATTCCAAAGGCTCGAGTGACTACTAATCACTCGAAAGACTACTAATCACTCGAATGAGTACTTATCAATCGAAAGACTACTAATCACTGGAATGAATACTAATCACTCGAATGACTACTAATCACTCGAATGACTACTAATCACTCGAATGACTACTAATCAGTCCAAGGGCTCGAGACACTCGAATGGCTACTAATCACTCGAATGACTACTAATCACACGAATGAGTACTAATCACTCGAAAGACTACTAATCACTGGAATGACTACGAATCACTCGAATGAATACTAATCAGTCCAACGGCTACTAAGCACTCGAATGACTACTAATCACTCGAAAGACTACTAATCACTCGAAAGACTACTAATCACTCGAATGACTACTAATCACTCGAATGACTACTAATCACTCGAATGAATACTGGAATGACTACGAATCACTCGAATGAATACTAATCAGTCCAACGGCTACTAAGCACTCGAATGACTACTAATCACTCGAAAGACTACTAATCACTCGAAAGACTACTAATCACTCGAATGACTACTAATCACTCGAATGACTACTAATCACTCGAATGAATATTAATCAGTCCAACGGCTACTAATCATTCGAATGACTACTAATCACTCGAATGACTACTAATCATTCCAAAGGCTCGAGTGACTACTAATCACTCGAAAGACTACTAATCACTCGAATGAGTACTTATCAATCGAAAGACTACTAATCACTGGAATGAATACTAATCACTCGAAAGACTACTAATCACTCGAATGAGTACTTATCAATCGAAAGACTACTAATCACTGGAATGAATACTAATCACCCGAATGACTACTAATCACTCGAACTACTACTAATCACTCGAATGACTACTAATCAGTCCAATGGCTACTAATAACTCGAATGACTACTAATCAGTCCAAGGGCTCGAGACACTCGAATGGCTACTAATCACTCGAATGACTACTAATCACTCGAACTACTACTAATCACTCGAATGACTACTAATCAGTCCAACGGCTACTAATCACTCGAATGACTACTAATCACTCGAAAGACTACTAATCACTCGAATGACTTCTAATCACTCGAATGAATACTAATCACTTGAACTACTACTAATCACTCGAATGACTACTAATCAGTCCAATGGCTACTAATCACTCGAATGACTACTAATCACCCGAAAGACTACTAATCACTCGAATGACTACTAATCACTCGAATGACTACTAATCATTCCAAAGGCTCGAGATACTACTAATCACTCGAAAGACTACTAATCACTCGAATGAGTACTTATCAATCGAAAGACTACTAATCACTGGAATGAATACTAATCACTCGAATGACTACTAATCAGTCCAAGGGCTCGAGACACTCGAATGGCTACTAATCACTCGAAAGACTACTAATCACTCGAATGACTACTAATCAGTCCAACGGCTACTAATCACTCGAATGACTACTAATCACTCGAAAGACTACTAATCACTCGAATGACTACTAATCAGTCCAACGGCTACTAATCACTCGAATGAATACTAATCACTCGAATGACTACTAATCATTCCAAAGGCTCGAGTGACTACTAATCACTCGAAAGACTACTAATCACTCGAATGAATACTAATCACCCGAATGACTACTAATCACTCGAACTACTACTAATCACTCGAAAGACTACTAATCAGTCCAAGGGCTCGAGACACTCGAATGGCTACTAATCACTCGAATGACTACTAATCACTGGAATGACTACGAATCACTCGAATGAATACTAATCAGTCCAACGGCTACTAATCACTCGAATGACTACTAATCACTCAAAAGACTACTAATCAATCGAATGACTTCTAATCACTCGAATGACTACTAATCATTCCAAAGGCTCGAGTGACTACTAATCACTCGAAAGACTACTAATCACTCGAATGAGTACTTATTAATCGAAAGACTACTAATCACTGGAATGAATACTAATCACTCGAATGACTACTAATCACTCAAAAGACTACTAATCAATCGAATGACTTCTAATCACTCGAATGACTACTAATCATTCCAAAGGCTCGAGTGACTACTAATCACTCGAATGAATACTAATCACCCGAATGACTACTAATCACTCGAACTACTACTAATCGCTCGAATGACTACTAATCAGTCCAATGGCTACTAATCACACGAATGACTACTAATCACTCGAAAGACTACTAATCACTCGAATGACTACTAATCAGTCCAAGGGCTCGAGACACTCGAATGGCTACTAATCACTCGAATGACTACTAATCACTCGAAAGACTACTAATCACTCGAATGACTACTAATCAGTCCAAGGGCTCGAGACACTCGAATGGCTACTAATCACTCGAATGACTACTAATCACTCGAATGAGTACTAATCACTCGAAAGACTACTAATCACTGGAATGACTACGAATCACTCGAATGAATACTAATCAGTCCAACGGCTACTAATCACTCGAATGACTACTAATCACTCGAAAGACTACTAATCACTCGAATGACTACTAATCACTCGAATGACTACTAATCACTCGAATGACTACTAATCGGTCCAAGGGCTCGATACAATCGAATGACTACTAGTCACTCGAATGACTACTAATCATTCCAAAGGCTCGAGTGACTACTAATCACTCGAAAGCCTACTAATCACTAGAATGAGTACTTATCAATCGAAAGACTACTAATCACTGGAATGAATAATAATCACCCGAATGACTACTAATCACTCGAACTACTACTAATCACTCGAATGACTACTAGTCAGTCCAATGGCTACTAATCACTCGAATGACTACTAATCACTCGAAAGACTACTAATCACTCGAATGACTACTAATCAGTCCAAGGTCTCGAGACACTCGAATGGCTACTAATCACTCGAATGACTAATAATCACTCGAATGAGTACTAATCACTCGAAAGACTACTAATCACTGGAATGACTACGAATCACTCGAATGAATACTAATCAGTCCAACGGCTACTAATCACTCGAATGACTACTAATCACTCGAAAGACTACTAATCACTCGAACTACTACTAATCACTCGAATGACTACTAATCAGTCCAATGGCTACTAATCACTC
This sequence comes from Eristalinus aeneus, assembly GCA_955652365.1. NCBI lineage: Eukaryota > Metazoa > Arthropoda > Insecta > Diptera > Syrphidae > Eristalinus > Eristalinus aeneus. Next base: position 26,283,022 of record OY019130.1, on the reverse strand, counting down.
GAATGACTACTAATCACTCGAAAGACTACTAATCACTCGAATGACTACTAATCACTCGAATGAGTACTAATTACTCGAAAGACTACTAATCACTGGAATGACTACTAATCACTCGAATGACTACTAATCACTCGAATGAATACTAATCAGTCCAATGGCTACTAATCACTCGAAAGACTACTAATCACTCAAATGACTACTAATCACTCGAATGACTACTAATCACTCGAATGAGTACTAATTACTCGAAAGACTACTAATCACTGGAATGACTGCTAATCACTCGAATGACTACTAATCACTCGAATGAATACTAATCAGTCCAACGGCTACTAATCACTCGAATGACTACTAATCACTCGAATGAGTACTAATCACTCGAAAGACTACTAATCACTGGAATGACTACGAATCACTCGAATGAATACTAATCAGTCCAACGGCTACTAATCACTCGAATGACTACTAATCACTCGAAAGACTACTAATCACTCGAACTACTACTAATCACTCGAATGACTACTAATCAGTCCAATGGCTACTAATCACTCGAATGACTACTAATCACTCGAAAGACTACTAATCACTCGAAAGACTACTAATCACTCGAATGACTACTAATCACTCGAATGACTACTAATCACTCGAATGAATACTAATCAGTCCAACGGCTACTAATCACTCGAATGACTACTAATCACTCGAAAGACTACTAATCACTCGAATGACTACTAATCACTCGAAAGACTACTAATCACTCGAACTACAACTTATCACTCGAATGAGTACTAAACACTCGAATGACAACTAATTACTCGAATGACTGCAAGTCACTCGAATGACTTCTAACAACTCGCATAGCTTCTAACTACTAACACAAGTGAACTTGATTAATGTATTAACAGAGCCAGAAGACCGATCCTTTGATCGGACTGTTCTCCCTCTTACACCACCAGTTTGTCAGCTGTTTCATGCTTAAAGTTTTGTGCGCTTCTCATGCTTATTCTTTTTTCCTCATTGAAGCCGGTTTCTCTGTGTGTAGAGCTCACGAACAGCCCTCGTTGTTTGATGCAGCGTTGCCTTATATGCATTTTGTTTGGCGGCATGCAATTGCCTGCGCCCGTCGTCAAACCATGGATTCTTTCTGGGTGATGGTAAAAACCCAGCACATCACTGGCAACTCCTCTGATGATTTCTTGACAAGGTTTCCAGTCTTTTTGTATGGTTAGCGCAGGCAGCTTCGAACTCTGAGCGAGTGTCATGGAGACTTGGTCGGCAAGGTTTCCAGCGATCAGTTGCGATTGTAGCTTTTCGATGTCAAACCACATGGGTCTTTCTCGACTACGTTGATAAGTCGATATTTGGGTTTTTACCTTGGCTACAACAAGGTGATGATCCGAGGCGATATTTGCACATCGTAAAGTTCGGACATCGAGAATACTGGAGGAGGGTCTGACGTTGGTCGCAATGTGATCTATCTGGTTGAAGGTTGATTGATTAACAGATCGCTATGTTCCTTTGTTATTGCTCAGGTGTGGGAACCGCATGCTAGGCACAGAGAGGTTCTGCCACGAAGCGTAGTCCAAGAGCCTGAGTTTGTTTCCGAATGTGTTGTCGTGCAGGCTGTGTTTACCGACGACTGCAGCAAAGATGCTCTCCCTTCCCAGCTGAGGGTTGAAGTCTCCTAGCACGATCTTGGTGTCGTAACTGGGGCATCGATTGTATTTTCTTTCTAAGAGATCATAGAAGTCATCCTTGGTGTTGTCATCCTTCTTCCCTGTCGGGGCGTGAGCGCAAATCGGGCTGATATTCAAAATTTAGCCTATGTGCGGATTCTCATGAGGTGTTCGCTGTCGAGGTCGTAGTTCAAGACTTTCTGCCTAATTCTGCCTCGAACAGCAAATCTGCATCCGAATAAGCTCTGGCTTCTCACTCTATACCAATCGCTGTAGCAAAGGTTGATTTTTTAAAAGCTATAGGACAGTTTTTTTAAAAACACAGACACATAAAATTCAGAAAATTGCATGAAATCCTTATTTGAATCGATAGTACGGTCCATATAATTTAATGTTTGAAGATTATTTCATGCAAATGTTGACCTCGACTGCGCCTCAAATGGTCCATCCTCTTAGTCCAATTTTGGCAATCTCTTTCAAACATTTTGGCCGGTATCTCAAGAATAAATGCTTCAATGTTGTCTTCCAATGCGTCAATTGAAGCGGTTTTGTCTGTATAGACATGATGTTTTACAAAGTCCCACAAAAAATAGCCTTAAGGCGTTAAATTGCACGATCTAGGCGGCCAGTTGACCGGTCTCGAACGAGAAATAAAATGTTCACCAAACTCCCTTCTCAGTACGTCCACGTGCTGTGTGGCATGTGGCACCGTCTTTTTTAAGCCACATGTCATGCAAGTCAAGCTCTTGTATTTTGGGATAAAAAAATGAATATCATCTCACAGTAGTGCTCACAATTCACAGTTACGTTACGATTCGCATCATCTTTGAAGAAGTACGGTCCAATGATGCCATCAGCCCATAAACAGGCCACCATTTGCTTGGAAGAGCTGCGTGCGCGAGTAACTTTTGTTGGATTTGGCTCAATTTGAACCACCCATACAGTCGACTGGTGTTTACTTTCGGACTCATACGCGTTAATCCACGATTCATCACCTGTCACGATATCATAGACGTGTTCCGAAGCACCGCGATCGTATTTTCGGAGCATTTTTTTCGACCAATCGACAAGAGCCTTTTTTTAAGCGATTGACAAATTGTTTTTTGTCCAAAGCGAACAAATATATTTGATGGTCAAATGTTCAAGCAATATTGGACGTATGCTGGTCCCACTAATGTCTAAGGTGTCTCAATTTCACGATAGGTCACAGGACGATCTTGCAATATGATGTTGGACGACCTTCGCGAAATTTGTCTTGGAGTGAACTGCGACCTCGTTTGAATTCACCATACCATCGATAAACATTGGTTCTTGATGGAGCTTCATCTCCAAAAATTGAATTAAGTTCATCGATGCAGTTAATCCACGTCAAAAGTTTTTTTTTCACGATTTAATTCCATTTTTTGCGCGAGATGAATATTTTAAGTTACTGTAAACAACGCTTGCTTTATATAACAGCTTGTTCATCCCCGTCCTACTATATAGCGCGGAATCTTGGATGTTAGCAAAGGCGGATGAGGAAGCCCTTAGTCTTTTCGAGAGAAAAGTTTTGCGTGCGATTTTTGGTCCTGTTTGCGTTGATGGCATCTGGAGGCGAAGATTTAATGACGAACTCTATAGGCTGTTCAGCGACATGCGCCTGGTCAAGCGTCTACGGATACAACGCTTAAGATGGCTAGGCCATGTAAAGCGTATGGACACCACTGCTCCCGCCCGAAAAGTCTTTGAATCCGTGCCATTGAGACAACGCAACAGAGGACGACCTAGACTGAAGTGGCGCACACAAGTGGAGAAGGACCTCAACCAACTTGGAGTGCGCAACTGGAGACAGCTGGCGAAAGATCGTGCTGGCTGGAGAGGCGTGTTGGTTGAGGCCCAGGTCCACCCCGGACTGTAGCGCGATAAGAAGAAGAAGAAGTAAACAACACAATTAGCGCTCGTATGTCAAAACGTTCTGAGTACGTATAACACCAAAAATGTCAAACTTTACGATGGGGTTGGCAGTTGCCGAATTGAAACACAACGGATACCCAATTCCGAAATATAAAACGCAAACTTCGTATACATGATAGATCCAATCCATCGTCAACTGGGAACGAAATTATTGCCGCAGATGACAATGAACACATCTAAAACTTTTCTTTTAGGGGTCAATTTATAAAATTTTCGGCGTTGAACTCTGTCAGTGATGTCGTCAAATCTTATACTTATACAAAACTAATCAGAATCTATTTATTGACAACGCCGTGTACACAATTTCTAATCCTTCACCTTAAGAGTTATAGCAAAAATCTTTTAAGCTCCGACGTCCATTTTGGAATACTTATATAATACACAGCAACCCCAGTAAAGCTCCAATTTCAATGAAATCGGTAGGTATAGCGTTCCGTTCTCTTTAAAAGTTGTCTTTTATCTTACCAATATGTACATTTAGTTGTCAAATATCTTCCTTCCGCTCTCCCAGCCACCTTCCACAAGCCTCTTTTGAGTTCAGCTTCACACCACCAAGGGCGTTCGCCAAGAACAGGAACAGGTGCTAATCACTTGGTGCTTTGTCCGACCTATATGGTGGATGCGATAAGACCTCCTCTCCAAGTTCCCGTAGCTTCTGACGAGTCATCAACGGAGTGTGTGGTCTAACGTTATCCTGGTGGAACACTGCATCCTTCCTGTTGGCCAATTCTGGACGCTTCTGGTCGATCGTCTGCTTCAAGTGTCTCAGTTGTTCGGAGTAGATGGTAGAATTAAGCATCTGGCCATATGGGAGCAGGTCAGAGTGGATGATTCCCTTCCAATCAAACCAAACTCACAGCAAAACCTTCCTGGCCGTCAATCCCGGCTTGGCTAGTGTTTGGGACGATTCCCCGGCTTTAAATCAGGACCGTTTTCGCTTCATATTATCGTATGTGATCCATTTTTCATCGCCAGTAGCCATCCGCTTAAAAAATGGGTCGAGTTTGTCCTGTTTCGGCAGCATATCTCAGGCGTTGATTCGGTCCAAAAGGATTTTTTTTTGCGTCAAATCATGCGGCACAGAAACATCAAGCTGTTTTTTTGTACCATGCCTTCTGCAGATTGTTTAAAATGGTTTCATGACTAACTCTCATCTCCTGGGCGATGTCACGAGATGCCGCATGCCGGTCTAACGCGATGATTTCCATGATTCGATCGGTAGTCGTCGTCACAGGTCTTCCGCCGACTGGCTTATCCTGGCTATCGTTTTCACAGGCTCTGAATCGCGGAAATCAATCCTCCGCGATTCGAAATGATAGAGTACCATCCCCCAAAACACCATTGATCTCACGGAACGTTTCTCCAGCGAATTCGCCTTTAACGAATTAAAACTTTGAAATAGCGCGGATTTCGGCGTTAGCGAACTCCATGTTTACACGTCTATAACTGTTGAACGCAGTATCCAAGCTAATCATGCATAGCGTCGTCGTTTTGTAGGTTATATTTAGACCTTTCAAATGATGTATAGTAGTGCCTGATACGAGCTCTGTAGCTCTTTGTACATAGCCGGAAAATTCAAAAGAAAAAAAAGCTTTTGACAGCCTTATATTGACAACCTTATATCCATAACGTCTTGCGTGAAAAAATAACTCAAAACTCGACACCGAATCCTTGGCATTCCTAGGTACTTCTCCTCTTGGTCCCGTTAGTCTTACACGAATGTTATGGGCTCGAGTTCGAGTTGCTGGTGTTAAGTTTTTGGACCAAATTGTGCCATTTGGACATTTGCAAGCTGATGATCTTCTATCAATTCCACGAGAGGAATATTATTTGATTCCGAAGAGCTGTCAAAGTCGACCAATCCAGTTACGAATGTTTCGATTTCTTCGACTTCCGCCTTACGATCACGAAACAGGTTTTCAAAATCCGGTAACGGTGCAAGTTCCTCTTCTTCACTATCAATTGGATAATCGAAGACATCATCAGTCTACATCTCGAAAAGCCATCTCTCCAGATTTGAATTACTCATGATGAAAACCCTCTATTTTCTTAGAAAACAGAAACAGAAAACAGAATTTGGTACAGAATTTGGTCGCGCAGACTACTGTGGTAGACAAGTGACTTTTGAGCTTAATTACAGAACAATGCGTTCGAGAATACGTTAAGCGAGATATTGACCTGTTGAGAAATTTTGTTGATGAGGCTTATCTGAACTGACACTTCTCTGACATAAATAAAATTGCTGAGTTCTGAAGAAAACTGTAACTGTGGTCCACTATAGTAGGCCATGCGAGTTAAGTTCTCACACTTCACCAAACCGAAGTTCGAAGGAAAACATGTTGACTCGACAATTGATACAAGAAGCCCAAGGCCGGAAATCATTGAGTTCATTGAAAAACTACACCAAAGTCGACTCAGCTTGGTCACTGAAATTAACTCAAGTGAACTCAAGGTGTAAAACACCTGAGTACGCAATTTCACCGAATTGCAATTCGCTGGTAATTGAAAGAGTATCAGCAAGTTTAATTTTAAGCTTCGGTCGTGTCGGACGATCTTCTCTTAAGAGAAAAAGAGCACTTAAAGAAAATAATAAAGTGCATCCGAAATCGTGTGTTTTTTATTTAAAACTCATTTTTTGGTTTCAAAAGAACACCAAAGAAGTAACTCGCGTGCACTCCGATCTTAGGGATAGGGTCAAGGGAGACATTTTTTCTAAAGCGCCATTCGAATTGTCATAGTTTGACATTTGAACAGTTATTATTGTTTGTTAGTAGAAGGTATAAGGTTAAAAAAAAATGGAGCGCTACACGAATGAACAACGCATTTTCATTGTGAAATTGTTTTACCAAAATAGTGAAAGTTTTGCGTCTACAGTTCGCAAATAGCGATCAATTTGGAGTTACAATGATGGTCCAAAAGAGTCAACTGTCAAGCGATTAATGAAAAAATTTGCTGAGGTCTGTAATTTCCAGATGATGTGACTGGATTTATGAATCATATGATTCAAAATCACATCCGTTTCACTATTTATAGCGTCAACGGAATCACTGATGGAGAAAAGACCATCTACGAATGGCGGCTAACAGACCCAGGCTATGAGGGAACCTGACTGGTAGTGACAGCTTAACCAGAGGCTATATTCTGGTGCCACGGGAGGCCAGGGGCCCCTGGAACTTCGGTTCCAACCTGACCGTGCAGTAGGCCCCCTTGTGGGAGTATCGTGGTGGCTGTGGTTTATGACCTAACATCGCGGGTAGAGTCGAGGATAGTGTACTGTGCTGACTTGTCTAGTTCATTATTTAAGCACAACTAGACAAGACGGTGGTCGCCGTGGCGTAGTGGGTAGAGTGCGACGCTCAAACGCCGAAGGGTCTAGGTTCGACTCCCAGTTCAACACCAATTTTTCTAATATTTCACGGCACCACCTCTTTCGAGCTGCTGACAACACTCAAAGAGTAATAACTGTCTAAGAAAGCTTCTCAAATTTCGCCGTTCGGAGTCGGCAAAAAACTGTAGGTCCCTTCTACTCGTGAGAGAACAGTAGCGCGCACAACACGAGTAGTTGATGAGCAAGCTAGGCCCTGGTCCCCCTTTGGACTGTAGCGCCAACAATTATTATTATTATTATTATTATTATTAGACAAGACGGTTAGGGGACTATCCCTTCTCAGTGTGGAGTTGCATTCTCAACCGGGCGCTGCGACCCAGAGAGCGAAAGAGGTCTTTGAAAGGCCTCGCATCAAACCAAGGTGGGGTGATTACCCCTCAAGCATGATCTCAGTTTGGTATTTGGGTAACTAAGGCGTCTAGTCTTGCGTTACTTACGACTCTTGGGAAAAAGGTTCCCCGTGATATAAGTCGTTAAGGCAGGTGGTCACGTAAAACGAAATCCCACATCTGAGGTCGGTAATTGATGTAAAGACAACAATGCGCCTTCGACCGGGTCGATCGACCGAAAATATCGCAGCAGTTCGTGATGTTGTCGCTCAAACTCCATCCACCTCAATTCGACACCGAGCTCAGAAAATTTGGTGTTTCCGAATCCACTATGCAGCGAATTTTGACGAAAGATTTGCATCATCATGAATACAAAGTTCAATTGACTCAGGAACTGAAGCCAGCTGATCATGCACAGCGAAGGGAGTTCGTTAATTGAGTTTTGGAGAGACAAGATGAAAATGATGATTTCGCCGGTAAAATCGCCATTAGTGACGAGGCCCATTGCCATCTTGGTGGCTGCATTCAATAAGCAGAATTGTCGAATTTGTGGCGAGGGAAGTCCTCGAGTGATTCACGAGAAGAAAACGTGTCACTGTGTGGTGTGGATTTTGGGCTGAGGGGGATCATTGGACCGTTTTTTTATGAAAATATGTCAGGTCAAGCGCAAACAGTCAATGACGTTCGGTATGGTGAAATGATAACCAATTTTTTCTTGCCTAGGATTGAAGAAATGAATGTGGAGGGGATGTGGGTTCAAGAAGACGGCGCCACATCTCATACAGCCAGATAAACAATTCAATTGCTGCATCAGTCATTTAAATCTTGCATTCTTGTTGGGACGTTCTTGTTACATACATTACTCATTTCCATACTCATTTACAAAATTTTCAAAGGCCAGGAAGGTGTTTGGCTTCCACATGTGGAAGTTCGAAATATTAGAAGGCATTAAGAAGAAGGCTAGTTCGAAATATTAGAAGGCATTAATACATTTAGGAAGAAAAGAAACCACCCAATGTTAAGCATCCGTTTATGTGCTGTAGTCTACCGCAAGATGATGAAATAGACTTTATGCTAAGCAACTGTTAAACTACGAAATGTCAAAACATTAGCGTGAAGTCATTTAAACCACAATAAGAGCTCTAAGGTAATCTTCCCTAATGGAAACAAATTTATAAATGATCAATCGTTTTGGAAGTCGTTAAATAAACATGCTCGTCGTTGTGTATTTGGCGTCCACTCGCCACTCGCGGGTTCGGTCTGATTGAAGCCTGTATTGTTGTTGGGTATTTTGACATTGGATTAGACTAGTCCATTTCTTTAACCGGTATTCGATGGGAAATTCACATGAATTTCGCATAAGAAACATATTAAAAAATTATGCAAATAGCAGAACAGAAATCTGATCTGAGCCAGCTTGGCTAAAGGTGACATTTTTTTGGTGTTTGTTGAATAGAATAAAGCGCTCGGTTTCTAGTGAAACAACCACTCTCTGTCCGTCATTGGTCCCGTTTTGTTCTCAGAGGCGGCCTCTTGAAAACATTGTCACCTAGCTTTGTGGCGGTGTTTAGGTGTCCTACACAAACCTTACTGAGTACACTCTGGTCATTGAAGATGGATGTCTCTAGTTGCAACTTTTCCTGCTATAACTGGATCCACCCATTCCATCGTCAACTACGATGACACCAAAGAAAAACATCCACTGCATACGGGTGACCAGAGGGTTGTGGAAACCGTTGTTGGAAAACAATATTGACTACAACTATCAGGTATACCGGTATGAAATGTTTTTTTTTTCTTAATAAAACGCTAATTATTGATGGGAAAGTAAAAATATTTTATTCGAAGTATTTGCCATTGTTTTCTTCACATTTTGACCACCTTTCTGGCGATTTGTGAATACCATGCCAATAAAACTTTTCGTCTTTTAAAGCAAACCAATCAGACACCCAATTTTCGGCCTCCTCGTAGGAATCAAAGTGCTGCTCAGCCAATGCGTGTCCCATCGATGAAAACAAATGGTAGTCGGAAGGAGCCAATTCTGGTGAATACGGCGGGTAGGGTAGCTGCTCCCAGCCAAGTGTTTTGATTGTATCCTGAACTGGTTTTGCTTTGTGTGCAGGTGCATTGTCACGGAGCAAAATTACCTTCCCGTGTCTTCTGGCCCATTCTGGTTGTTTCTCAATCAATGCATGGTTCAAATTGATCATTTGTTGCCGGTAGCGATCAGTATTAACGGTTTCATCAGGTTCTAGGAGTTCGTGGTACGCCACACCTTTCTGGTCCCACCAAACACACAGCAATGTCTTCTTGCCGAATCGATCTGGTTTTGCAGTCGATGTTGACGGTTGTCCCAGATTAATAATAATTGTTGGCGCTACAGTCCAAAGGGGGACCAGGGCCTAGCTTGCTCATCAACTACTCGTGTTGTGCGCGCTACTGTTCTCTCACGAGTAGAAGGGACCTACAGTTTTTTGCCGACTCCGAACGGCGAAATTTGAGAAGCTTTCATAGACAGTTATTACTCTTTGAGTGTTGTCAGCAGCTCGAAAGAGGTGATGCCGTGAAATATTAGAAAAATTGGTGTTGAACTGGGAGTCGAACCTACACCCTTCGGCGTGTGAGCGTCGCACTCTACCCACTACGCCACGGCGACCACCCATGATTGGATTAGCCCATGATTTTTTTCCGTTTTGGATTCTTAAAATAAATCCATTTTTCATCGCCAGTAACAATCCGATGCAAAACCGATTTTGTTTAGTGTCTTTGAAGCAAAATTTCACAAGTGTTTTTTCGGTTTTCCATTTGTCTTTCATTCAATTCATGTGGCACCCATTTTTCACACTTTTGGATATATCCCATAGCCTTTAAAGGATTTGCTAGGCAACATTTAACATTGCTGCCATTTAGTTTTGACTCAAAGTGTCATCTCCATCCAACATCGTTTGCAATTCGGCGTCTTCAAACTTTTTGGTGGTCTTCCACTTCTTCATTTCTCTCATCAAAATCATTATTTCTGAACCGTTGAAACCATCTTTTGCATGTTGCTTCTGATAGAGAATGATAACTATATGACAAGCATTCGATGCGACTCTGCAGCACTTTTCTTCAAATGAAAACTAAAAATTAATGCTTTCCGCAAATCATCACTTTCTGGTACAAAATTCGACATTTTCAACACGATGAAAAAGTATTATGTTGGCTGTTCAATGACTTGATGTATACTAAATATTTTTCACAGATGTCATAGCAAACAAACAAGAAAACATAAGGGCGCGTTCACAACAAATGTTCCCTATCGAAACATTTGTATCTTGACACTCACTTCATGCCAGGTAGGTAATGCTTTTGGGCTGTGTGTTGGATAAAAAAAATGGACAGAAACTACCGAAACGCATGGCACGGTGAATTTGCACCACATAGCTGTATCGGTGAAAAATTAGCTGAAAGTTGAAGACCTTACCGCATCCTCCGTATTCTCCCCACCTTTCTCTTCTGTCTATTGAAGAAATCAAACAATATCTTAATGATTGGATCGATGCGAGAGATGAGTCATTTTCAGAAATTGTCAGAGAGATGGGAAAAAGTATTCGCTTCCGACCGACATTACCTTAAGCGCTGCCTTATTAAACTTGTTTTTATCAAATTTTTCTTTTCGGGTCAGCACTGTACAGATTTTTATGCATCCAGTCAATTAACTGCTACCTACCACTAAGAGAGGAGAAGTCAAAGAAACGCAATCAACTGTGATGACGATAGCCGACACATTCGCAGGGGAGGAAACGTATTATATGAAATCTATCCCCACAAAGTGCGGACACAGCATCTATGCAGCTGTATTTAAAATTGTCACATTCTTTTAATGACTAACACCCCTCGTGGAGTGCTGTACACGTTTGAGCTTTATAATATTTAATCATCCCACTTCCCCCTCACTCCGCGCTCACAAACAAGTTCCACCGCTAATTATGGTCAGTGCACGATGAGAGCTGCTCTGCTAATTTAGTGCTGTGTTGAACTGGGGTGGCAAAAATGTTCTCATCCCATGCAGCTCTAACCAACTGCCATACGCCCCCATGTTGAAGTGGTTATAATTAGCAATTCAACCAACTAATTTGTAGGCAACATGTTGTGGCAAAACCAATCTGGAAGAAGCAGACACTGCGTTGACATGTGTTAGCTTAAGGTCGGTGCTAAGACGGGTGGGTGCGTCAGCTTGGCAACTGAGTGCAGTGTGGATGCAGTGAGTGAATTAAATGAATGCTGGGAACCTTAAAGTAGAATGTGGATGAACATATACTTTAAGGATGCATGGGGAATATTTTAGAGAAGAAAATCGTAGTTGTGCAGGATTGAAATTGAAGGGATAGTTGCACGAGGCCAGTTAGAAAAATAGGCTCAGATTGAATCTAAAGCCCCTTGTCCATTCATTCAAAATAAAAAAAATGTGGGACTTACATGTTTGAAGTACAATCGAAACTTTAAGAAATAAAAGTAAACTAGCTTTAATTGGTACCGTTTGCTCGTTTGAAGCCGTGGAAACATTGTTCACCATTTTTATTCACTCGTCCACATATTTTGGCCGAATGGTTTGCTTTTTCTCATTCAATGTAGGTTGTGAGCTCTTTCAAAGTCATTGGCTTGTTGGCATAAATAAAGGGACTTAAATCGCATAAGTCAGGCGACTCAAGGCTCAGCTGGGAAAGGTGGACATCTTTGCTGGTGTCATCGGAAAGCACAGCCTATACGACACCACATCCGGACACAGACGTAGCCTGTTGGAATTTGCCTTGGGGCTGAAACTCTGCACACGATTCCCACACACGAACATCCACAAAAAGAACTGGCGATCTCCTGATAAGTCCACCGACAGCCAGATAGATCACGTAACGATCGAAGACACTCCTCCAGTTTTCTCGATGTCCAAGCCTTCCGAGGTGCAAACATCGACTCGGATCATCACCATGTTGTAGCCAAGGTAAGAACCCGGATACCGAGAGAGCAACAGAGTCGAAATAGGCCAAACGGTTTGACGTCGGAAAGTTACCATCGCAACTGATTGCTGGGAACTTTGCCGACCGAGTCTCCCAGAAACTCGCTCAGAGTTCGACGCTGCCTGCACTAAGCATACAAGAAGACTGGAAACGTTGTCAAGAAGGCATCAAAGAAGCTGCTGATGTGCTGGGTTTCACGTCACCGCCCAGAAAGAACCCGTGGTTTGACGACGAGTGCAGGCAAGCGCACGCAGCTAAACAAGACGCCTATAAGGCGACGCGGCATCGAACAACGAGGGCTGTTCGTGAGCTCTACGAACAGAGAAGAAGGGAAGAGCACCGACTGCTCAAAAGAAAAAAGAAGGATCAATGGGAAGGGCGCGGTCGAGGAAATGTTGGTAGGAATGAAGTCCGAAAGTTTTACCAAAAGTTAAAACTGCTATCCGGAGGATACAAGATTCGGACCAAGGCCTGCCGGGACCAAAATTAAGAACTTGTAGTAGAGTCGCAATCTGTGCTAAGAATCTGGAAGGATCCCACAACTGCGATGACGGCCCGAATTCCGCTGTTAGGCTGAATGTTCTGCTCGATTTAGACGATGATAGACAAAAATTCCGTCCCCCCGACTTAGACGAAGTAAAGACAGCAATACCGATGCTGAAGTCGAACAAAGCTGCTGGAGCGGACGGACTGTCCGCAGAACTATTTAAAGCAGCAGGAGATGACCTGGTTGGGCGCATGCACCAGCTCATCTGTAAGTTATGGTCGGAGGAAAGCATGCCCGATGAGTGGAATCTCAGCGTCGTTTGCCCGGTTCATAAGAAACTAGACCCATTTGAGTGCGCCAACTACCGAGATATCAGTCTCCTTAGCATCAAATACAAGATCCTCTCTGCCGTATTGTGTGAGCGTATTAAACATGTTGTCCACGACCTGATATGTCCTTATCAGTGTGGTTTCAGACCAGAGAAGTCCACAATAGACCAGATCTTCATATTATGGCAGATCCTGGAAAAGACCCCAACAAATGGAAATTGACACTCACCACCTATTTGTCGATTACAAGGCCGCATATGACATAGTGTGCATAGAAACGAGCTATACAGTGCCATGTCTAGTTTTGGCATTCCTGCCAAACTCGTCAGATTGTGGAGGATGACGATGGAGAACTCTCGCTGCTCCGTCAAGGTCGTAACAAACTCACCGAGACCTTCAATGTCAAAAAAGGTTTTAGACAAGGCGACGCACTGTCATGTGACTTCTTTAAAATCATCCTCGAGAAGATCGTGCGTAACTCACAAGTCAACACCAGAGGTACGATCTTCCAGAAGTTAGTTCAATTGCTAGCTTTTGCTGATGACATTGACGTGATTGGACGAACACAGCGAGCCATCAAAGAAGCGTTTGGTGGCATTGAAGAGCAAGTGGCAGAAATGGGTCTGGCGTTTAATGAGGGCAAAACAAAGTACACGCTATCCTCAAGGAAGTACACACAACATCGACGTCTCGAACAGAGCGTCACACTAGGCAGCAGAAACTTCGAGGTAGTTAAGGACTTCGTCTACCTCGGCTCCGCGGTAAACAGGGACAACAACATCAGTACCGAAATCAAACGCAGAATCAATCTTGCTAATCGCTGTTTCTTTGGGCTCAAGAAGCAATTGAGTAATGAACTCCTCTCTCGAAAGACAAAGCTCGATTTATATAACAGCCTGATCATCCCCGTCCTACTTTAAGGCTCGGAATCTTGAACGTTAGCAAAGTCGGATGGGGAAGCCCTTAGTCTTTTCGAGAGAAAAGCTTTGCATGCGATTTTTGGTACTGTTTGCGTTGATGGCATCTGGAGGAGAAGATTTAATGACGAACTCTATAGGCTGTACAGCGACATGCGCCTGGTCAAGCGTCTACGGATACAACGCTTAAGATGGCTAGGCCATGTAGAGCGTATGGACACCACTGCACCGGCCCGAAAAGTCTTTGAATCTTAGCCATTGGGACAACGCAACAGAGGACGACCTAGACTAAAGTGGCGCACACAAGTGGAGAAGGATCTCAACCAACTTGGAGTGCGCAACTGGAGACAGCTGGCGAAAGATCGTGCTGGCTGGAGAGGCGTGTTGGTTGAGGCCCAGGTCCACCCCGGACTGTAGCGCCACAAGAAGAAAAAGAAGGAGACATAAGAGCAATTAGAGGGCAGGGAAGGCAGGTAATGTTTGAAAGTGTTTATGTTCCATGGGCAAGTGAAAATAATTGTTGAGTAACTAATAGGACATTGAAGTAAAAATTAAGATTTACTAAAATGTAATCGTATTTACAACAGTTTCAAGATTTGATCTGGTCTCAAGCAGCAATGGTATAAAAAAGCAATTTTTTGAGTGAAAGCAGCGCTTACAAGACTATGAACAAGTAATTTCAGACTGTTACTCTGCAGCAAACGCTCCTAGGAGTGGTTATGATTTGTTCACCTTTTGAAGATGTCTTACGTTATCGAGATATGGCGTTGCATCAGTTATTGGTGCAAGTACTCAACCCACAATCTCAAATCTTAAGGAAAACATGATGTAGCTTCTGTAGCAACTAAATATGCTTTATGTGTTTTTGTGCCTTCCCAAATGTGATGAAACCAGCTGAAGGAATTTTAGAAAAGTTTTTTTAAACTCATTTTTTGTTGTCGTCGTTTGATGCCGTCCAAAATGCGAGCTGTTCAGTCTAAGAATTGAACATGGGAACATTGGAGTGTGAGTTCCCCACTTTCCCAATGTAACACAACTTCCACAATTGAGGAAAAGTATAAGTATGGGTATCATATTATCTCCTTCTTATGGGCAGTCTGATAAGCAATTGGTTTAAATAAGAAAAAATATGGTACATATTCATCAAACTGATGAAAAGTATCAGCTCTCTTTTCATTTTTGGCTTAAACAGTGATATTTTTCTGTTGCCCGACATTGATATCCAATTCTATCGGCAGACTCATTTTTCCAAGCTTTCCTTGAATGTGTGCAAATTCATAGCACACAGTGCGCTGACTTCGACAATGCTTTGGTCGTCCCTTAAGTCGCAAACTTCATCAAGATGAACAAGTTTCGGTTCTAGGACATAAGTCAATGATGACGTTTATCATATTGAACCCAAAATAAGACGCCAGTGTCAAGAAGTTCCTTTCCAAAAATCCACATGATAAACTTCGCCTATATTTGAATGGAAACGTGCGTCGACGAGAGCTTTATTAGGTAGATTTTTCTAGACGAAATAATTGCTCATCAACGGCAACTTGAAGAGGTCATCCAATAGAGTGAAGGGAAGCGTGCTTCAAAAAAAAAAAACACCTCTCACGAACCCATTCATTTCACGAAGATTTGCAAGAGTTCACTGATCGCCAATGTCATCGTGACTATAAAAACCCAGGCCTAGACACTTGTTTCTGTGGAAAAGGAAGCAAAGCACACGACAACCATAAATACCTCACTAAAATTACGTTGAAACATAACGACAGCGTCATGATGAATTAACGATACAAATTCGATCTCAACAAGATAAATCATTTTACTACTCACCGCAAATCACATCGACGAATTGATGTTCATTAAATTCGGATAACGCGGCCTGATGCTAATGACATAGCGATGCTATTTTTCAAAACCGGGTTTCGTGTCTAGTGGAATTGGCGGCCCGCTCATTCGAATGTACGGCTGTCGCAATTGTGAGCGACTTTAAGAAAACAGGTTTCTGGTGTTTTGGTTCATTTACATAAGTCGCTGGGTTACTGCGGCCTGAGCAATATGGTGTAATGTGTAAATATCTGCGTCTGCTCAGAGAAAAGCGAAAAAAAAACTGTTTTCATGTAAGAACTGTCTTCTGAAAACGAGTGGTGTATAGAATCACATTAAAATCGAACGCACGAGAGATGAAATCATTTGAGTCATTGAATGATATCAATATCGTAGGAGGATGAAGAAGGGGTGAAGTATAAACTTTTCCGCAACCCAAGTTTCTAACGCAATTCAGGTCGTAAGTTGACTTTAAGTGAGTTTCAAACTTTGAAAGTTGATAACTGACTTTACCGACAGTTCGCAAGGTTATCTTTTTTTCCTCTGATATCAGATGTGTCCTGAGTTTTCTGGTGTATAACACTCAAGTAAATAAAGGCACGCGGACTCTTTTTTTGATTTCCTTCTTTATTTTCGTTCGGAAAAATTCTCTCAAACAAAAAAAAATAATAATAATAATACACACAAAAAAATTGTACACATTTTGTCTTTAGAGAAAAATCGTTGTTATTGAAAAAACAAAAAACGATACAGTAATATTCCACTCAAACAACTGTCAATCGAAAGCGCTACTTTGTCCCATCTCACTGCTATTTTACGAAAACCATCGCTTAAAAGTGAGATCTCCCTGCAATAGTTCCCATTATTAAGCCACTCTTCAATTTCATACTCAAGATCCGAATCCAAAAAAGTGAGAATCTGCATGCAGTGGCTTAAAAAAGGAACAGACCCCCCGAAGAAGTTCTAAGACACTCCGTCTGCCGGGAAGCTCATGGCCACAGTTCCTTGGGACTCGAAAGGAATCTTGCTCACTGAGTACAAAAAAAGGTGAAACCATCAACGCAACAGCCTATGCTTCCACTTTGCATAATTTTCGGGAGGAAATTAAAAAGAAACGACGGGGTAAACCCGCAGCGGGTGTGTTGCTTCTTCATGACAACGCTCCTGTTCACACGGCTCGAGTTTCCAAGGCTTCTGCGCGAGATTGTGGTTTCGAACAAATCCAACACCCACCCTATAGCCCAGACCTTGCACCTAGTGATTAGTTCCTCTTTCCGGATTCGAAAAAAAATGTCTTCGTGGAAAAAGATTTTTGGATGATGAAGAACTCAAGTTCGGAATAAATGGGTATTTTGCAGAGAAAGAGGAAATTTATTGTTTTGAGAGTTTAAAAAAGGTTATCTCAAGATGTAACAAATGCATTAATGTTAGGGGATATTATATTGAAAAATAAAAATAATTTTAATTAAATTCGCATTTTCCTTCATACCGAAACCGAGAATATATTGAATGCCCCTCGTATATATCGAGAGTACGATGACAACAGAAGACCAACTCAAAATCTTACAAGACAAATTGCCTTCGAATATTATAAACCTTGGATTGAGTGATGAATTCGTCTTCCAACACCATAATGACACGAAGGAACTATTACAGCGAAGTTAGTAAAAAAATGGTTACTACGTGGTATTCCTAAGCAATTGGACCACAGTCAGAGATCCCCAGAACTTATTCCCATTGTGCATTTGTGGTAGCATCTTGATAAGCAGATTCGGAAACGAAATTTAACAAGCCGAGAGTCATTGAAAGCTGTTTTGTTAGAAGAGATGCAACAGATACCAGCCGAATTCACAGGAAAACTATTGGAGTCAGCAGACGCTTACCTGCTGGTTTAAAAGCAAAAGGAAAGCAAACTTTGTATTAGTTTATTTTTGAGACCTTTTTAACATATATTGTACACTTTCTTTTGACGCGTGAAAAGTGATTTTTTTGGTTATGTTTCTATTTTAAGGTTTTTTTTTAAGTTTTTGTTTGGCATTTCATTAAGAATTAATTAACTGGAAAAAAAACATGTGTCTTTTAATCTTCTTCTTCTTCTTCTTCTTGTGGCGCTACAGTCCGGGGTGGACCTGGGCCTCAACCAACATGCCTCTCCAGCCAGCACGATTTTTCGCCAGCTGTCAGTTGCACACTCCAAGTTGGTTGAGATCCTTCTCCACTTGTGTGCGTCACTTTAGTCTAGGTCGTCCTCTGTTGCGTTGTCCCAATGGCTCGGATTCAAAGACTTTTCGGGCCGGAGCAGTGGTGTCCATACGCTCTACATGGCCTTGCCATCTTAAGCGTTGTATCCGTAGACGATTAACTAGGCGCATGTCGCTGTACAGCCTATAGAGTTCGTCATTAAATCTTCTCCTCCAGATGCCATCAACGCAAACAGGACCAAAAATCGCACGGAAAACTTTTCTCTCGAAAAGACTAAGGGCTTCCTCATCCGCCTTTGCTAACGTCCAAGATTCTGCGCCATATAGTAGGACGGGGATGATCAAGCTGTTATATAAAGCTAGTTTAGTCCTTCTAGAGAGGGCTTTATTACTCAATTGCCTCTTGAGCCCAAAGAAACAGCGGTTGGCAAGAGTGATTCTGCGTTTGATTTCGGTACTGATGTTGTTGTCCCTATTTACCGCAGAGCCGAGGTAGACGAAGTCCTTAACTACCTCGAAGTTTCTGCTGCCTAGTGTGACGCTCCGTCCGAGACGTCGATGTTGTGTGTCCTTCCTTGATGACAGCATGTACTTCGTTTTGCCCTCATTTACCGCAAGACCGATTTTAGCCGCTTCCGCTTCAATGCCAGCAAACGCATCATTGACGGCTCGCTGTGTTCGTCCAATCACGTCAATGTCATCAGCGTAAGCTAACAGTTGAACTGACTTCTGGAAGATCGTGCCTCTGGTGTTGACTTGTGAGTTACGCACGATCTTCTCGAGGATGATAGTGAAGAAGTCACATGACAGTGCGTCGCCTTGCCTAAAACCATTTTTAACATTGAAGGTCTCGGTGAGTTCGGTACCGACATTGACGGAGCAGCGAGAGTTCTCCATCGTCATCCTACACAATCCGATGAGTTTGGTAGGAATGCCAAAACTAGACATGGCACTGTATAGCTCGTCTCTATGCACACTGTCATATGCAGCCTTGAAATCGACGAATAGGTGGTGAGTGTCAATTTGCATTTCTTGGGTCTTTTCCAGGATCTGCCGTAATGTGAAGATCTGGTCTATTGTGGACTTCCCTGGTCTGAAACCACACTGATAGGGACCTATCAGGTCATGGACAAATGGTTTCAGACTCTCACACAATACGGCAGAGAGGATCTTGTATGCGATGTCGTTTAATCAATATCCACAATTCACTTACTTCAACATTTCAATGAAAAAAATCGATAATAGGTGTACACTTTCTTTTGACGCTCACAGAAGGTCTTCAATAAAAGTTCCTCCCACCTCCGTCTCGTATTCAACGTTTATAGTGCAACTTGCTTCGGCCGAAAGTCGTTTTCGGTATATAAACAACAAATTCTAATATGTTTATAAGGCATTCGTACTTCCCTTAAATGTGTCAACTACAGCAGTGCTTTATTTCAATATTATTGCATTTTTCGAAATCAGGAAAAATTCCTAGAAATGGTTTATTAAAGTCAATTAATAGCGGTTCCATACAAAACGTCCTCTGCATGTCAAGAAACTAACAACTGTGTTCCTTCATCACTGCCGAAATCCGAGCGGCAACAATTTGTAGAGCAACTGTTCGTTATTTATTGAAAAGAAACGTCCCCACTGCATTGCCAAGCTGATTACAAGGGACATCGTAAAAAGACTCCAACCAAAATTTGATCAAGCAGGAGTAGAAGAAATTTCCGCATACAAGTGCACTGGTTGCCTTCATGTGCGCCTCTCGTCCAGGCATAACTTGTCCTTTTTATTATGCTGTGAAAACAGACATTTGCGACAAAGTGGAAGTTTATGTTCCCACAATACATACGTGGGTACGGTCACGGGGACTTCAATTACTTCCGAAAGGTGAATTGAATGTTTTCCTTTATTTTCTGTTTCGCTTTCGGCTCGTTCGTGATATTGAGACGTAAAAAATTTGTGCTCCGCTGCTTTGGCAGGGTAGGGAACCATGAAAAGGAGGTATCATGAAACATGATCCTGATTTCGGATCTGAATTGAAGGTTTCACAGTTTAATTTCGAGGACTTATCTTGGATTCAGAAAAAAGTTCATATTTAATGGGAACAGCAATAGGAATGAATTTTGAATGAAAGGTGTACTTATCTGAGTGGGTCGCAGCTAACACACATTACTGTGGACAGCTACAGCTTAGAGGGTTTGAAAGTATTTTTCTAACACAGCCCATGAATGAACAGTACGAACTAAAGCTCCGAGAGTTATGGACGAGGGTTGCCTTTTATATTTCGGGATTAGAGGATAAAAACAAATATTATTCATCGAAAATAGCTTTATTGTTTTTCAAAATATCCCCCATTAAGATCTATACACTTTTGCATGCGTTTGAACCACTGCGAAGCACTTTTGCCACTCTGATTGAGGTATCTCCAAAACAATGAATGCATCAAACGCTTCTTCAGATATCGAAGAACGTTGACCTCTCACTTTATTTTTTACGTACGGGAATAAAAAGTAGTCATTCGGTGCCAAGTCAGGACTATACGGCGGATGACTCATCAAATCGATGTTTTGAGTGCTCAAAAATGCAGTTGTTTGAGCCCATGTGTGAGAGCTCGCATTGCCGTGGTGAAGAGTGGTCCGTTTTCGGCGGTTGGTTTTTCTAATTTCTTGGAAGACAACTGGCAAACAAATGATCAGAATTGACTGTTCTGCGTTGTTGCGGTTGCGACAAATCCAGTTTTTCCAAAAAACAACCAAGGGCCAAGGCCTAGCTGGCTCATCAACTACTCGTGTTGTGCGCGCCACCGTTCTCTCACGAGTAGAAGGGACCCTACAATTTTTTGCCGACTCCGAACGGAAAAGTTTGCGAAGCTTTTTTGTAGACTGTAATTACTCTTTGAGTGTTTTCAGCAACTCGAAAGAGGTGGTGCTGTGAAAAATTCGAGGTGCTCAACCGGTAATCGAACCTAAACCCTTCGGCGTGTGAGCGTCGTACTCTACTCACTACGCCACGGCGGCCGAAATTTAAGTTTAGAAAAAACTGAAGCAACTGGAGAAAGAGCTGATCAGTCAGTTGAAGTTCTTACTATGGTAGACTACAGTTTGAAAATGAAATCCTTCACTGCCGTAGAGCAAAGCACCTAAGGCCTTAGACATAGCTGTTGGATGGCGTCGGCGTACGACTGGCATAAATTGGGAGACTTGTTTTTTGAGGCAAGGACGTGCGTATGATGATGATGGAACAATAAGTTATATCCAAGTTTACACCTTTACGTTGAATGAAATGTTGTATTGACTAGATCAAACTATGGTATGCTATGAAGAAGAAATAAGTTCTGGGCATCCTGGCGAGAAACGTCGGCCTTGGTGTGGCAAGCACAGGTATACATGCGTGAAACAATTTCAAAATCTTTTGTAGAAGCAGGCTGAAAAAGTTCCACTTTCCTGCATGAAACACCTTTTGGAGAATGAATTGCACGAAAAATAGTGCTCGCTTCATTCACAGTTGAAGCTCAATTTACATTCAGAAAGAGGAAGGGAAGGAGGCCTGAACATGGACGTTTGGGCAAGTCATTCACAGATATAAATCGATCTTCAACAGAGAATTTGAGGAGTGGCGATCTAATGTGATCCGTGGCACTGAACAAGGACTACAAGCGGATATTCGGTCAAAGACCTCGTGTTAGGGTGTCATGCATCGTCTTCACTTCATTATCATTCATCTGACTTACTTCGCAACACTCACAAAGTCGCATTGACACCTCTCTATTTTCATCCTTTTAAAAGCATATCGTCAGTCAATTACGAGTGGTTCGATGGGCTTCTGACGGACTCCAATGTTTCGCAGTATTCTGTCAAGAAAGACGTTGCAGATCTGTCCCATTACGGTGCATCCAGTTGCCGGGAATCTCCTCCGGGTAAAATGGTTTGAGGCCTAGATGCAACAGCCTTCATCTAAAATGCATTTGTGGACAAATTTTGATGGAAATGCCAAAACTAGACATTCCTTTGTGTTGTTAGATCCTGTCATACGCGGCCGTGAAATCGGTAAGAATGTAGTGGATAACCACCTTGGTCCATGTCAGATTTTCCTGACCTAGTGGTACCATGGTTCCGAGCGATCATATTGGTACCAATCGGAATAAGACGTTTATGAAGGATTGCAGACGGATTCAGGAGTATTGAGCGTTTATTATCGACGCCTCTGAGGAAGTATTTTATTTCGAAAATCGTCTTAAAATTATCAGGACCTCTGCATCAGCAGGTCAAATTTATTGCTCCGTTTCCTCTGGGAGAATTTTTCAAATGTTGCACACTCTTCACCAAAGTTCGGCTCGGTAATGTTCGGTTGACAGTTCTAGCAGACTTGGTGTTCTACGGCTTGGATATTACTATCCTATATTATTCGGTGAACGTCGAGTGGACAAGTGAATGATCATCTCCATCCACAGGGGGATACGGCACTCCAATTCTCTCTCATATCCTCAACAGGGTTTGTGGTTCTACTGGGATGTTTTATAAATCATCTTTGGATGCTTTTGTCAGGATAGCAACCCTGATGAATGAACTCTCCGCTTTCAAATTTTGTTTCCCACCCCATTCCATCAATAGCAGGACTACGATACATCTATTTAATTAAGTCAGGACTTATTACTCGCATTTTCAAATATCAATTTGATATATCCTTTCGGCTTTACATGACAAAAGAGTTACATAAAATCTGGGAAAATATGGACTCATAAGCAAATTCGCGCAAGCTGTACCGGGAAACGTCCATCCCCCTAACCACCAGATGATTTTTTCCCCTGAAAACTGCATCAGCGTCCTGCAACACCGTTTTTTTTTTCTTTTCAAATCAGGTGTTAAAATCAAACTTTGTTCCAGGGGGAGCTTGCACAATCGAAACAGATTTGTTCGAAATTGATGGAAGAGCCTTCATTGAACGCTTCCACACACAAAATATGTGGAGAGGCTTCCAAGTTCCTGTCAGTCGTTCATAATCCCTCACTTCCACGTCATACGTGTGCACAATGCCCACCACGACCACCAGCGCTATCATTTTCAAATCGCATCAGTCTGTCTGCTGAGGCGGAATTTTCCCAAACAAAAAAGAAAAGAACCCAAAAATAAATTTATTTGATTTAAATGTGTGTCACCGGCTTTATAACCCAATCCGTTTTTGAAACCTAGCCAAACTGGTTACCATTGCCTGACCACAACACTTTTTTTTCTATTGCAAACTCACACCCTCGTCATCTTCCGTGAACCATAACATAAATGAGTTAGAACTTCATTTGCATAAAGCGCTCCGATGAAAATGAACGTGAATCCACTGAAACAGGTTTGGGCAATCGCAAGCCACTGCCCCACGTAAACCCTATATAAAGCTGTCGCGGAAGCTAGCCGCTCTTCAAAGCGATACAGTTTTTACTCCGCAGACGTGCTGTCATTTTTCGCAGCGCCGCACGATGAAGGTGAGCCGCACATAAATCACACACTTCGGTGTAAGGTTATCTAAGCGTTCTTCTTTGCGCAGAGCATGATCACGGCCATCCTTTTGGTGGTAGCGCTACTTGGCTGCAATGGAGATGTTTCTGAGAGCAGAAATCACAAACTGCCACTGAGCTCATCCCCGACAATACCATCGCCGGCGCAGAGCCTACAACCACCGACATTTGAAAATCCAATTAAGGATTACACGGTCGGATTAGTGCCTCCTCCAGTGGACAATCAACTGGCGAAGAGCTTCCCAAAAGCGATCCAGCAGCCCCATCATCATCATTCACACCATTTACTTCAAGCGCCAGCCCCTCAGACCACTCTCAGATTCATAGCCCCGAAGGTAGAGCTGCAGCAGCGTTCAGGAGCAGCACACATTCTGCCTCAACAGCAGCACGCACATCACTCCGCAAATCCTGTGCAACCTCAAGTGTACCAGCTCAAGACGATAGTTCATCAGCAGTATCAGCAGCCAAGTATCCATCGTCATAATCATCACCACCATCAACCACCGCTGCTCCAGCCGAGCAGTTACACAACTGCCCAGCACCAGCAGCCACACAGTCATCATATTTCGGTGTCCACTCCTCTCGACTATTATACGCCAATAACTCACCCTGCCGCAGTACATCAACATCCCGGATCTGTGTATTATGCATCTGCCCCAGTGCATAGAGTGAGAACTGTTGCAGAACAGCACATCCATCCGAGTCCGCATCAGTCAACTGTTGTACCTCCATCCGGTGTCAGAATAATCCAAACTTATCCCTCCGTATCCTATGCGGCAGCGGTGCCACAGCACGGTTCAACGCTGAGCCTGGGAAGCGGCAAACTTGAGCCGGATCTAGTTTATGTTATAAGTGAAGTTCTTCACCGCTACCACCCCGTCTGATTAGCCCTAAGTTTCGTCCCTGGACTCTCAATCGATTGGGACTCCCTGGTGATTGCGACTGCAGTTGTACATAGCTTTGTTTAACGTTAGTGCCAAGCCATAGATAGTAAACGACCTTTCCCAAGAATCACGGCTTTTTTCTTGTCACTCATAAATTATACTCTGGGTCAGACTGTGTCTGATTCGCTTATGCCTAGTGGGTATAATGAGGTGCGAGTTATCGGCTCCGTTACCTCCATCGGCAGATAAATCAGAGGCTTGGGCTTGGGCCATAAATCCATTACAACAAAATATGCGGGTGTGTCTCCGAGAGGCAGGCGAAGGTTAACGAGCGGCTCTGATCGTCAATCGATTTTAACACTTGTCAGATGTTTAACTGCCGTTGGTTGAGGTCACTTGAGTCGGCTTTCTCCGTCTTCCGTATCTGCGGTGTGTTACTACTCATCTGATGCCCGATAGTGGCATTCCTTAGTTCTTGGGAAATACCTCGCCAGGAATTCGCTTTCATCGGCACCTTATGCATACGGCACTGAAGTGGGGGTGGAGTACATTCTTTGACCATATTTCATATTTCTGTGAGGCTGTGTGGGATGGACCCGACTGGATTTGTTTGCGGATATGCCTCCACGTCAACGTGACGAAATTCTCGTTGTTTCTTCGAATTTAAGTCTGGTTTCAGCAGACAATGAAAATGTTTGCATTTCCTTGGTTCCCCCGGACGAAATGCCTGATTGTTTTGTTGCCGGAAGTAGGAGGTTAGAAAAGTGACCTTATTTAGGGTTTCTCGAATATTCAGGTAGTTTGTTTTCCCAGCATCGTCGCCTGTCAACTGGATGCAGGTAACACAGAAATGATAAAATTTCCTCAAGTTGATTGAGAGGAAATATCTCGAGATTGGTGCAGTTGTTTTCCACAAGTCGAGTGGCTCTCTCAAGTATGGAAAAAAGGAAGCGAATTGGGGAATATGAATGCCCGGGCGGCGGAGGTGGATAAGCATACGTGGCAGATGAGCAACTTTTTCTTCCCCATCTGGCGTCATACTAACTTACGCAAGTATTCAGATGATGTGACTTTACTTTATGAATCACATAATTCATAAATCACGTCCATGACACTATTCAGAGTCTCAACGGAAATACTGATGGAGAAAACACCACCTTGTGGCGGAATGGCGGCTAACAGATCCAGTTTTTGAGGGAGACTGACTATATTCTGATGCCTCGGGAGGTCAGGAGCTTCTGGAAGTTCTGCTTCAGTCGACCGAACGGTGGGCCCTCTTGTGGTTTAAATCTTAGATGTCAATGCGTTGTGTTAAATGATTTTCATCAAGTTAATGAGGAACCCACATATCGATTTCCGTACATAGCGAAGTTGCTATAAGCGATTTATATATTTATATGAAGCTTCTCTGCAATCTCGCGTGTTGTACTGTGACGATCCGAATTGATTGTTGCTTTGATCTGGTCGTCATCAACTTGAACTAGACGACCAGCGTACTTTTGATATTTGAGTGAAAAATCAACGAAACGAAATTTGGCAAATCAATTTTGATTCTGCCGTTTTTTCAAAGCATCGTCAACACATAACTTTTTGTGAGCTTGAAATGCATTTTTTCTTTTCCGGAAGTCGCAAGCATAGACGAGGTTAGTGAACTATGCTGATTTGTTTTATTGCTGTTCACCCTGGGCTTGCAAGGCGGTAAGGGGCCTATCCCGGGTACGTGTGAATTTGCATTCTCAACTGGACGCCGGGACTCAGAAAGCAGCAGAGTTCTTAGGAAGGCCTCGCATTAAATCAAGGTGGGGTGATTGCCCTCAAGCATGATTTCAATTTGGTAATTCGGTATCAAAGGCGTTAAGTCTTGCGTTATCTTCAACTCTTGGTAAATGATATAAGCCGAAAGGTAGGTGATCACGCAACACTAAATCCCACATCGCAGCAGAGATATGTGGCCGACTTCGAGAAGCGGGTAAAGTATGAAACTCACTCTTCCAAGGTTCGACTTAGGGACCTCGCATTTATTCGGGGCACCAGCTCCCATGCTCTATTCACAAGCCTTAAGGACTACTGAAAGTCTATGAATAAGCTTCCTCGTAGGGGATAATACGTACCACTCGAGCTAATGGAACTCAGCTTTGATTTGCTTGTTGCCTACAAGGGCGTTCAATATATTCTCGATTTCGATATGAAGGAAAATGCGAATTCAATTTAAATTGTTTTTATTTTGCAATATAATCTCCCCTAACATTAATGGATTTGTTACATCTTGAGATAATAATAATAATAATTGTTGGCGCTACAGTCCAAGGGGGACCAGGGCCTAGCTTGCTCATCAACTACTCGTGTTGTGCGCGCCACTGTTCTCTCACGAGTAGAAGGGACCTACAGTTTTTTGCCGACTCCGAACGGCGAAATTTGAGAAGCTTTCATAGACAGTTATTACTCTTTGAGTGTTGTCAGCAGCTCGAAAGAGGTGATGCCGTGAAATATTAGAAAAATTGGTGTTGAACTGGGAGTCGAACCTACACCCTTCGGAGTGTGAGCGTCGCACTCTACCCACTACGCCACGGCGACCATAAGAGATAAGCTTTTCTAAAACCCTCAAAAAAATTAACTTGCAAAATACCCATTTATTGCCGACCTGAGTTCTTCGTCATCCGAAAATCTTTTCCCACCAAGGTTTTTTTTCAAATCTGGAAACAGGACCTTCATTATCCGAGGCATGGTGTTTCTTCTGAACTAATGATTTTTACGTGGTGAGGAAGTTACCCTCACCCACAACCTACAGACTGGTAGGCCAGGCCCATTATTTAAATCCTCGGGCAGAGGGGGTCGCTGCATACATTAGATCACCATACAACGGGTGTTGTGATGGCTATCCAGGGGGCGCCGCGTGGAGGCTGTATGTCAACTTGACCTGTGCACTAACGAGGATTGCCTTGGCAGCTCGCCATGTTGAGCGCAATCAACGACGTTACCTCGCGTGCATAGGCCCATGCCCCCCAAGGCATGCCGACGCACTGTCATGTGACTTCTTTAACATCATCCTCGAGAAGATCGTGCGTAACTCATAAGTCAACACCAAGGCACGATCTTCCAGAAGTCAGTTCAATTGTTAGCTTACGCTGATGACATTGACGTGATTAGACGGACACAGCGAGCCGTCAATGAGACGTTTGCTGGCATTGAAGCGGAAGCGGCTAAAATGGGTCTGCCGGTAAATGAGGGCAAAACGAAGTACATGCTGTCATCAAGGAAGGACACACAACATCGACGTCTCGGACGGAGCGTCTCACTAGGCAGCGGAAACTTCGAGGTAGTTAAGGACTTCGTCTACCTCGGCTCCGCTGTAAACAGGGACAACAACATCAGTACCGAAATCAAACGCAGAATCACTCTTGCCAATCGCTGTTTCTTTGGGCTCGAGAGGCAATTGAGTAATGAAGCCATCTCTCGAAGGACAAAGCTCGCTTTATATAACAGCTTGATCATCACCGTCCTACTTTAAAGCTCGGAATCTCTTACGTTAGCTAAGGCGGATGGGGAAGCCCTTAGTCTTTTCGATAGAAAAGTTTTGCGTACGATTTTTGGCCCTGTTTGCGTTGATGGCATCTGGAGGAGAAGATTTAATGACGAACTCTATAGGCTGTACAGCGACATGCGAATGGTCAAGCGTCTACGGATACAACGCTTAAGATGGCTAGGCCATGTAGAGCGTATGGACACCACTGCTCCGGCCCGAAAAGTCTTTGAATCCGATCCATTGGGACAACGCAACAGAGGACGACCTAGACTAAAGTGGCGCACACAAGTGAAGAAGGACCTCAACCAACTTGGAGTGCGCAACTGGAGACAGCTGGCGAAAGATCGTGCTGGCTGGAGAGGCATGTTGGTTGAGGCCCAGGTCCACCCCGGACTGAAGGGCCACAAGAAGAAGAAGAAGAAGGAAACAGGACATAATCATCAGGTCTGGACTATAGGGTGTGTGTTGGATTTGCTCAAAACCGCAAACTCGCGCAGCAGCCTTGGAAACTCGGGTCGTGTGAACAGGAGCGTTGTCATGAAGAAGCAACACACCCGCTGCGAGTTTACCCCGTTTTTTCCTTTTAATTTCCTCCCTCGAATTATGAAAAGTGGAAGCATAGGATGAGGCGTTGATGGTTTCATCTTTTGTTTTGTACAAGATTCCCTTTGAGTCCCAAAAAACTTTGGCCATGAGCTTCTCGGCGGACTTTGAACTTCTTCGGCAGGTCTGTTCCCTTTTCATGCCACTGCATGGACTCTTGTTTGCATTCAGGGTCACAGTGGTGAACCCATATTTCGTCCCCAGTAACAATTCGATCCATAACTCCGTCCGCGTTCTCACAACACATCTTCAAAAGCTCTTTACGACATGGGCATTCTTGTCACCCACTTTGCACTGGCTTTTGAAAAGTTTAGATTGTCATGAAGATTGGTGTGAATGGTACCAGTTGAAAGCTTTGTGATCTCTGCCACCATTTTTACCTTTATTCGGGCATCCTCAAGAACAAGTTTTTCAACTTCTTTGATGCTTTTTCCCGTACAAGCAGTAGCCAGGGCGCCAGAGCGGGGGTCGTCTTCACTGCTCTCCAGCCTCTTTTGAACTCATTTGTCCACTTTTGCACAGTTGATAATGAAGGTGCGGAACCCTGGTAAACAACCACCATCTCTTCATGAATAGTTTTCTGACTTTTTCCTTGCTTAGTGAGAAATTGAATTAGACCGCGATGTTCAATTTTCGCCATCATCGTCTCAGTTGCCATTATGATTCTGTTTAACTAGAGATAAAAGGCGAATTAAGAATCACATTTATAAGAAATTTTACAAAGCTGCACTAAAATAATAGTATTACGTGATACATGAGTCAATTTATATACATCCCGATACGGAGAATATATTGAACGCTTCTCGCAACATTCAGAGCAATCTTCAATATGCGGATTGTTACTGTTATAATTGGAGGATTAAGGTAAATGGAGATAAATTGCAACCCATTTTTTCACTAGAAAAAGAAGAGCTTGCGTTTTGCCTGCCTCTAGTATTCAGGTAAATGGCATCAGCGTTGAGAGGCAGAATTCTGTTAATTACCTTGGTATCCATATTGACACTAAACTGACAACCCAACCTCACACCCTTAACAAGATTAATATTTCAAAGAACATCCTTTACCTTTTCATAAATGGAAAATCTTTTTTGTCCATGTCCGACAGAGTTATCATACTTACGGTTATATTATTATTATCTATAGGTGGTGTGGTAGCACAATGGTCCTGTAGGGGACTAAGTGCATTCTTCAGCCACCTTAACCTACCTACCTACCTAAGGTAATATTCCAAGCTTTAATCCCTTATGGTTGCCCAATATGGAGAAAATCTGTTCAGTGCCACATTAAAAGGCAACAAATAGCTTAAAACAAAATTTTAAAAATTATGTTTAACCCTCCACGAGATTGTTCCACCACCAGACTCCACAAAAAACTAGTGTTGAATTCATTTCTACAAGGAAGTCGAGACTGACAAATAGATTTATGAATTTTTGCGGGCTTGCTGACAATCCTCTAGTCAATAACTTAAATACAGATATTCCTCTCTATCCATAATCACATTTGTGTGTACGCATAGTAATATATTATATTTACATTGTCAATAGAAATGTAGTCTTATTTATTCAACCATATATTTATTCACTTATTTATTTTTCAATTATTTATTATTTACATTTTCTTTCACATGAATGTATCAGTATCTATTTTTAATTTATTTTAGCGTCCAAAGTTGGGTAAACAAATATCTGATTACTGTATAAAGATGAAAATTATTTCAGAACAACAACAAAACTCAAATTCCATTGATACAGAAAAACAGCTTTATTCAATGTGATCAATTATTCAAAACATTTTATTTAGTGATGAAAGCAAATTCGACATTTTTAAGAGCCATATGAGTAAAAAAAATTTTGAGAGCAAAGAATAAAGAATTTACTGGAAAATATATTAGGCCGGTTGGAAACATGGGGGAGGTTCAGTGATGGTGTGGGGGTGTGGGTTCTGGGATCAGTAATCTTGTCCTCATCGATAGTACAGTGAGGTAGGAAGATTATCTAACTATTCTCAGGACCAACTTGCAATGGAGCGTAGACAAATGAGGTTTAGCTAGGAATTGGATCTTTCAGCAAGACAATGATCCTAAGCATACCTCACGTCTTGTTAAGGAATGGTTGCTTTATAGGACCCCAAAACAGCTTGATCATCCCCCGCAATCACCGGACCTTAACCCAATAGAACACTTATGGGAGCATTTGGATAGAAGAATTCGACAGAGTACTATTAACAACAAGGAAGACATAAAAAAAGCTATAAAAGATGAATGGTCAAAAATTTCCCCCGGTGTCACCAATAAACTGGTAATGTCTATGCCACGTAGACTCAAGGAAGAACTAAAGTCTAAAGGAGAACCAACAAAGTACTACATTTGATTTTTTAAGCAATAAATAGGTACACTTGTTGATAGAAATATATATTGTTTACTCACTTTTGACTCGTAATGTATGAAGTTGTTATAAATTTTCATTAAAAATATGTATTTGATTTTGATTTTTCCCTACTTTATCTTTTGAACTTACGTACTTTATTTTTTGAATAATTGATCACATTGAATGAAGCTGCTTTTGTGTATCAATGGAATTTAAGTTTTGTTGTTGTTTTGACCCAATTTTCATCTTTTTACAGTAATCAGATGTTTGTTTACTCACTTTTGACGCTCACAGTATATATATTTATCTTGCGGTCGGTAAAGGTAATTTCAATGTACTAGCATTTGACAAAGAAAAATGGGCTTTGAAGCGTCTGGAGGATGTGTATTTTGTTCCACAAATAAAAATGAGTTTGTTTTCTTCGCGAAGTGCCTTGGATAAAAAAAATATGAAATGGTACTGGATAAAGAAAAATGTGAAATAACGAAAGGAAATCATACCATTGCAATCGGAGTCCGCTGTAGACGTCTGTACGAAATGATGCTTAAGGTAATTTAGTGCGCTTCTGTTGCGGCATCAAATATTGTGGTGAAAAGTGAGCCTGTTCAATTGTAGCATGAGCGCCTTGGACATTTGTGCATTAAGTATCACTTGCTTAACATGTATTAAAAAAACATAATGTTTCAAATGTTAATAATGATACTCTCTTCTCATCGTCTGTCATTATTAATTTAGCAGTAAATACTTACTTCTTGATATGTAACTCACTGGGTAAGGACGTCTTTTCTTTCATCCTCGGCTCAACAATTTATTTATTCTAATAATAATAATGGTTGGCGCTACAGTCCAAAGGGGGACCAGGGCCTAGCTGCTCATCAACCACTCGTGTTGTGCGCGCTACTGTTCTCTCACGAGTAGAAGGGACCTACAGTTTTTTTCCGACTCCAACAATTTATTTATTCTAATAATAATAATGGTTGGCGCTACATTCCAAAGGGGGACCAGGGCCTAGCTTGCTCATCAACCACTCTCGTTGTGCGCGCTACTGTTCTCTCACGAGTAGAAGGGACCTACAGCTTTTTTGCCGACTTCGAACGGCGAAATTTGAGAAGCTTTCTTAGAAAGTTATTACTTTTTGAGTATTGTCAGCAGCTCGAAAGAGATGGTGCCGTGAAAAATTCGAAAAATTGGTGTTGAGCTGGGAGTCGAATCTAGACCCTTCGGCGTGTGAGAGTCGCACTGTACCCACTACGCCACCTCGACCATTTATTTATTCTATTAACTTATATTTTATATTTATTAATTATTTATTTGCTATTCTATTATATTTTTTACACCAATATTTAAATTTATTATGTTACTTGTTAGTATTATTTTATATTTATGCATTTAATTGTTTTTTTCTTTTTATTTCTTCGTATTTAAGGTTTTTATCGTATTTTCCTTCAAGTTGCTTATTTATATCATTTCCAATTTCGTACACTCTCAACCATTTATATATTTGGATCAGAAGTAAGATATAATATACAGTGGGTAAGATAAGTATGTGCACACCTAGTTTTTTTTTTTACGATTTTAGCGTAATCTGAAAAGTTTCAGCTGAATAGAATATACATTACGAAACTGTAGTAAAAGGATTAATATTAAATACAAAATTGATTCAAATCAATATTAAATTACTTCATTTATTAAAAAAAAACTGTATAAATAAGTTCAGAGAAGTATTTGCACACTACAGTTTGTAAATTAAAAATATTGAAAAAAAAAATTTATGCAGCTTTAATTAATATTTTGTATGCATCCCGGTTGCTGCAATGATGGCTCGTAATCTCCTCGGCATTGACTCGATGAGATTATGAATGGTTTCCAGATTTATCTTAAATCATTCCTCAACAAGTGCTGTCTTCATGTCACTTTTCTTGAAATTTTTCTTTTTTTAATTTCAGTATCCAATATACTCCATAGATTTTCTATTGGGTTTATGTCTGGTGATTGGCTTATGGTTTGTCTGGGGGGGCGACACAATTTAGTGGGGGGTATGAAATAACAACCATTCCTTCGTAACCCTTGTACAGTGTTTGGGATCATTGTCCTGTTGGAAAAGGAATATTCCCTCCGTATTCAATTTGACGGCGCTTTGAAGTAAATCATTGCGCAAAATGTCAATATACCCAAGAGCCGTCAAAATTTCATCGATGAAGTCGATGTTACCAACTCCGTTGTAAGCCACACAGCCCCATACCATAACATGTAAGCCACCATGTTTTACCGTGGGCTTCAAATGGTTAGCTTGGAGTTCTGTGTTTGGCTTCCTCCACACAAATCTCTTTCCGTCTGATCCGAAGAGATTAAACTTGCTTTCATCCGAAATCAAAACACTCCTCCAAAATTCGAACGGCTTCGCAAGATAAGTTTTTGCAAACCCTAACTTTTTTTTCTGTTGATTTCAGCAATGAATGGCTTCTTCCTAGCTGACCTGCCATAAATGTTTGCGGAATGTAGAACATTCCGAATAGTTTGTGGGTGTACTGTTCGCCCGGATATTGTTGCCGCATGTTGGGCTAAATTTTGAGCACCTATAAATGCCTTTTCTCGAGCCTCATTATAATTGCTCCTCTATTTCTCACAATCAGCATCTTCGGTTGTCCAGCGCGATGTTTGTTTGCCGTTGTTCCAATGTCTCGAAACCTTTTCAGGACGAAACGAACTGCAGAGAAACTCAATCCAACCGAATCCATATCTGTCGATAGCTCTGACCACTTTCTTTACGCCAAATGAATAAAGAAACAACAAACACCTCAAAAACCGTTCGATTTTTGACACAAATTGTTTAGGGAAAAGTGTGTGTGCAAATACTTTTTTGACCTTATTTTTACTGTTTTTTTTAAGTAATTGGTAATAAAGTAATATTAACCATTTCACTACAGTTTCATAATGTATATTCTATTCAACTGAAACTTTTCAGATTACGCTAAAATCGTAAAAAAAACTAGGTGTGCAAGTACTTACTTTACCCACTGTATATGAAATCTCTGTATTCGATACTATGCGATAACTAAAACCAATGTAAACATTTTATTACGAAATAAAAATCTATCTTATCTTATCTTGTTCTTAAGGAAAATTTTAGTTTTGTAGTAGAATAATTTCAGAGAAGAAGGGAAACGAGAATCGAGGAGAGAATAGGAGTATAGATCATGACAGAAGAGAGGACTGCCGGTTAGGTCAGGGAAATAATATTGTAAGAGGACACAGTCGATAGAGGAACTTCGAATTATTCGGATCAACAATAAAGTATATAAAGTAAGTGTATAAAGTAAAAATTCGTGTTTTCTTTTAAATAATAATCCCTTAAAGTTTGTTTGCTCACCTTCGATAAATGGCCAGAATACCCGTCTGCCATCTTCACCTCCAGGTTCCGTCAAAGCAAACAAGACTAAAAATCGCACGTAAATGAGGCTGATGCAGCACTGACTTCCACATCCTCTCTTGATAATCACGAAGATTTATGCTTACAGACTTCGAGAAGTGGTTGTTCGGTTGACTTCGTAACTTGTCGTCACGTTCCTATTGCCTGCAAAATAGATATAGTCGAAGTCCTTCTGCAGACTCGATATAGACAAAGTCATTCACTGCTAGTCGTTCAATTTGTCGGCGACACTTTGTCCTTAAAAATGGACGAACCCAAGCATACATCTTTTTCCTTTCTCTAAACGCAACATGCACTCGATTAGTTGATGACAAATTTCGATGAATACACATGAAATGTGTTCCCAGAATGCCTTTCAAAACCATCTACTTCAACATTTCACCATCCGCACCACCTCCCACACGAAGTCTCCCATGTTCGTGTAATTTGCCACTTCTTATAAACTTTCGTCACCCAAATTTTCGCCTGAGCCAAGCTGCTCCTCTCATACACCAGAACTGCATGATCCATTAATACTCGGTGAAAAAGCAGTTGGATTACCTCTTTCCACCACTAGATGCCCGCAGAGATCCATTAATCACATTGCAAACTTTTGCCATCAATTTAAATGACATTTGGTGACTCAACGACAGGTAAGCTGTCTCCCTCTCTCCATGGACTTAATTCAGTGGGCGAAACCTCAGCTCTCTTTGCCACCACCACAGAACAACGTCCAGACACTCTGTAAATGGAAAATATCAAAAAAGACCCGCTCAAGCTCGACACCGCAACCAAGATCCAAATGCACAAATGACAATTTCAAGATTTCATTAATTTATTCCAAGGATCTTCGTTGCCACAGTCTGAGTTGAAAGTCGTCGGAGCAGCATTCCGTAGAGGTATCCCAGAACGGAGGTGAAAATTCCCAACCCAGCGGGCCGATGGAAAATTTGAAACTTTATCCATACCCGACGCTGTTTGAATAGTAGGTGCGCTGACTATGCAACTACAATAGCACAACACATCATGCAACACGAAAATTAAGTTGTACACAACGTTCAGGTCTCCAGTAAAGTTTCGACAAAGTTTCCAGCTCCACGTCTCCGATGCTCTCGGGCTGCCTGGTTTGACTGCACCCCCCACCTTCGCTGTAAGTCACAAATTCGGTTGCGAGTGCAAGCAGCTTCGTACCCTTCCATGTGTTCACCCTTAGCACTGCAATTTAAATTAAAACCAGGACAGTCAAGGACTTCAACGTGCACGTTCATAAAAGACGGCTTGCTGCAGCCGTCAAGTCGGTATATCCTCGTGCTGGCGGTGGTGGTGGTGCTGCCGCTGCTGCGAGCGTTGTTCGCTCGCAGTGCAGTGGGGGCGTTTGTAATGGCTCCTCTCGCAACGCCATATCAAAGCGGGTGAAGCGGAGGCCATTAACGGGATTATTAGTGCAGTAAGTATGTTAAGCAGAATGCGGCAAGGAGTTGAGGGGCGTTGAGCTCGGCGGGCATATGAGGTGCATGATGGTGAAGAACTTTTTTACAACTTTGCACTTTATTAAAATATTTAACCACTCCACCTCTTCCATTCTCGTTAGCCGAGCAAAGCCCTTAAATTTGAAAGTTTTACGACGCAAACGTCGATGGATGCAGAAGGGTCATAAAATATCATCATCCCTCCTGCCTGCCATCAAAACAACTCGGGCCAAGAATAGCGGCCAAGTGTGTCGAGAATGCGGATTTACATACAAGCATCGGATTTTCGGGGAAAAAAATGCAAACATGTTGGTAAATGCGAAGTGATCACAATTCTTGAAGCTCGGTTTATGAGCCCGTGGGATTTCTCACTCATTACGGTTCCCCTGCTCAGCAGCGAGCACTTTATTTACCGACGATTTTATGCTAGATTTATTTTCTTCTGGAAACGCTATGCGACTGATGGATAAAGTGCCTGCTGGATTCAAAAATGGGGCTTCACGAGAAAATCTTGTTGCCGTAGAAGATGGGCAGCAATCCTGAGGGGTTTTTATAGCCTAGGTTTAGTGACAGGAAAGTGAAAACAATGTGAGGGCGAAATTTTTCGTGATAATCGAAAAATCTTGCTGAAAGTGTGTCGATTTCAACCACCAATTATTCGCTGTTCGATTTCAGGATTTTCAGAACACCATGGTGTCATTGTGGCACCTTTTTCGAGGTTTTGATCACACTCAAGACGTATTTATTGTTTATGAAAAATGTCTTCTTATGCTTCAGCTGATGAGATCAGATGAAACAACACCATGTTCAACTTGTGGTCTGTCCAGCTGCGATCTGCATTTTTTTCCATAAAAATTATCTAAAAGCCCGCACACCTCGCAAAAGCCCAGCCTTATCAGAAAGAAACATAAAAAAGCGACTGGAATATGCCAAGGAGGACGTGCAGAAGACGGATGAGTTCAGGAATCCAGTAATTTTTTGTGACGAATCAAAATTTAACATTTCCGGTAGCGATGGACGACGCTTTGTGTGGAGGTGGGATTGACAATGCCTTGTATTGACAAAATGTCACTTCTACAGTTAAGCACGGTGGTAGGAACATAACGGTTTGGGGTTCAATGGCAACAAACGGAGTTGGTTCTCTTCATGTAATTGAAGGAAATTTAACAAATTTTGGATACCTTGATGTATTTAAACGTTGTTTCGCCGAAGCCAAAGAAAAATTGGAACTACCGTCGGGTGTAATGCTGTTGCATGATAATGATCCAAAGCACACAGCCTGTATAAGAAAAGATTGGTTAATTTGGTACATAAAATAGGTGTTGCCGCATCCTCCCAAAGTCCGGATCTTAATCCCATAGAGCACCTTTGGGCTGTTTTTGAAAAGGAAGTTCGAAAAAGAACCATTTGTAGCAGAGAAAAATAAAATACAGCATTGTATGAAGAATAGCGAAAAATTATATCGGCTGTGACATAAACCTGGTCGGATTGATGAACAGAAAATTGCAGGAAGCTAAAAAAGCAAAAGGACAACACAAAAAATATTTAAAAATTATTATTTTCATTATTTGTAATTAATAATAATAACAGTAATTGTTTGCGCTACAGTCCAAAGGGGGACCAGGGCTTAGCTTGCTCATCAACTACTCGTGTTGTGCACGCTACTGTTTTCTCACGAGTAGAAAGGACCTACAGTTGTTTGCCAACTCCGAACGGCGAAATTTGAGAAGCTTTCTTAGACACTTATTACTCTTTGAGTGTTGTCAGCAGCTCGAAAGAGTTGCTGCCGTGGAAAATTCGAAAAATTGGTGTTGAGCTGGGAGTCGAACCTACACCCTTCGGCGTTTGAGCGTCGCACTCTACCCAAATTATCTGTAATTTTCACAAATTATTTTTTTTGCCGATGAATTTGCACTATTTTTTATTTAAGACTTTAGTTGCTTAAATTAAAAAATTAACAATAAATGTGTTTGAATTATTGAAACCGTAATAAACTGCAGTTTCAAATGCAATTTATTTCGTTTTAATACATTTCAAGCTGAATTTGAAGGCAATAAGTGTCCCAGATATTTTGGTTCACTGTATTTATTGTTCACGAAAAATGTCTTCTTATGCTTCTAATTCTGCTCGTCAGAGAACAACTGAGCCTAAGCTGATGAAACAACACTCTGTTCAACATGTGGCCTGTTCGGCTGCGATATGCCTATGTAATGCTTGGACAAAGTAAGGAAAATGATTCCAGGACTTAAAAACAAGCAGTCTCAATGACAACAAAGGAAAATGTTTAAAAAATGTATTAACACAAAAATTGGTGCTATGTTAAGCACTTCTAAAAAATTGCGGACACAACGGCTGCAACCGAAACATTTGTGGTGTGTACAAGGTAAGTGTTGAAGGTTATCGTCGGATTTATGAGAATCTAGCCCAAGTCCAAAACAGTTGACCGACAGGGTCACCTATTTACTGATAAACAGGTTGTAAGATGTGTTGGCTTTAGCCTTGTGTATGTTCGGTAATAGTAATACTGCTACAAGCCTGAACAGCCTTCGCTATGGCGGGAGAAACTCCTTTATAGCAGCCAACATGATACCAGAGTAAAGTTGATCTCCCATATGGCCATCACACAGAATATGGATGTCCCGTGTGCTTCAACGTGAGTCCTTCCCAAATCTATTACAGAATCAGTAGCTTCGAGCCTTCGTTTGTATCCGATGCCAGAATCAAAGTATAGGAAATTCTACCCCAACGGGGTTAAATTTTTAAAAATTTATGTTACAGTTCATGTGGCCACCGTGGCGTAGAAGAAGAAGTCTGTTTGAGTAAGAACAACAAGCGTTTACCACACAATTGGCCTGTAATCAGTGCTTAAGATCTGTCATGTTATTACGCAAAGAAAAGTAAGTTAGTTAGAGTGTGACGCTCATACGACGAAGATCCAGGTTCGAAACGCCTAAATTTTTTTAAAGCATCAACCTTTTCGGTCTGCTGACAACACTCAAAGAGTAATAACTGTTGTAATATGATGACTTCTTGTAATTAAAGTCGGGGTGAAATTGTGCAATACCTTTATTAAAAATAAACAGAAACCAACAATTGATTAGAAAGCAGTACGAATGCTTGTAACCTAGAAAGGCTCCGGGAACCCGGGAAGATGCCCAGATTGCCGCCCCAGGATAGGACCAGCTAGTTCAGAATCATTAAAATCAGACCTCCCAGGAATTCGCCTTAGTATGACGCCTTTTCAAAGCTACTGATCGCACTGTCGTTTTAATACTTCTTCTGCTCCTCTATATATACGATCTTAAGAAAGCTTTTACAGTTGTGTTCATAAAAATAGCAGTAGTTATACGGCTTAGGTAATAAGCAGCATATTTCTTAGAAGATCCTTTTTCCAAATATATATCTGGTTTTATTGTATTTTCGGGTAACTAAGATATTATACCAGAAATAAAAAATAAAAAGAAAAGAGAAGAAATAAAAATAAACAAAAAATTTCTCCCTTTTTTACTCATTCATTGAAATCTGTTGATTGAAGTCTGTTCATAAAAATAGCAGTGTTTTTTGATTTTAGCACAAAGTGTCTCAGAACTTGTTGTTTAGAGCTTAAAAAATATTTGTGTATTTTTGTTTGGTAAGTGAATAATTTTGTATATATATGTTGTCTTTCATTAGCATACTTTAAAGTTAGAAATATGGGTCGATCAAAACATTGTACCGAAAATATGCTGAATTTGATAAAAAAATTGCGTTCGGAGAGAAAAACATATGCTTCAATCCAGGATATCATAGGAAGTTCAACGAAAATGGTCAGCAATGCGCTTAACTGAAAAGCAAGGCCCGAATCACGCGGTCCAAAACGAGTGACGGCCAAGCGAACTGACCGCAGAATTATCAACATGGCAAAGGAGAACCCTTCAATAACCTCCAGACAAATAAGGAATGAACTCCAAATTCCGGTGAGTGCTGTGACGGTTAGATGACGTCCTCTAGAGGCTAAACTACCAGCGCGAAACCCGCGAAAATTACCGCTTTTGACTAAAAAGCATGTGCAACAAAGATTGCCATTGTCAAAGTTTCACAAAGATTGGACTAAGGAGAAATGGAGGAATATTCTGTGGATCTATGAAAGAAAAAATAGTTTTATTTGGGTCCAAGGGTCGTCGGGAATATGCAAGAAGACCAAAGAATGAAGAAAGTAATCCGCGTTATACAGTTGAAACTGTCAAACACGGAGGAGCAAAACTAAAGATTTGGGCCTGTTTCTCATATAATGGGGTTGGGCCTATATATCCTATCAAGGGTATAATGGACGGTGCTGAGTACATTAAAATTTTAGAAGAGATTATCCTACCATATGCCGAGAAGAAAATGCGACTAGTTTGGGTATATCAACAAGATAATGACCCAAAACATACGTCAAAACGGGCAAAATCATGATTTGATGAAAAAAGAATAACCGCTATGGAGTGGCCAGCACAATCTCCTGACCTAAACCCCATTGAGAACTTGTGGGGAGATGTTAAAAATTCTGTCCATGAGGCCAAATCAAAAAACGCCAAGGAATTGTGGGAGGTAGTGCGAGACTCATGTTAAGCTATATTAGTTGAGAGATGTCGGAGTCTGGTGGATTCAATGCCACGAAGATGCACCGCAGTGATAAAAACAAAGGCTTTGCTACAGAGTACTAATGGTAAGCTGTAAATAATAATGATTTCATATTTTTTCAATGATTTCTGTTGTCTAGACACAGCATATTTCTAAACACTGCTATTTTTATGAACAACTGCGAAATATTTCTACGACAAAAAAATAGTTAAAAGTTAGAAACAACGCTTATTTTGTGATACACCTGTTAAGACCAAAATACTTTACTTTTGTATACGTTTTTTTGAAAAAAAAAATAAAAAAAATTCAATTAATAGAAAATTATTTATCTTTTTTGAGGAGCACTGCTATTTTTATGAACAAAACTGTACAAACATTTCCGAAGAATAAAGCTTTCACAAAATATTACAAAACAGAGATTTATCTTATAGGGTAAATTACATTAATTTTTATATTATAACGCATAGTGAGAAAATAAACTAAACAATTCAATTTCATTTCATTAACTAAATGCATCTTCAACTTAACAAAATTATTCTTATGGTGCGTAATAATAATAACCAAAAGAATTCATTGACTTCTTAAATAAGTTGTTACACTGTCAAACTTCGCCGTTCGGAGTCGGCAAAAAAAGGAAGGTCCCTTCTACTCGTGAGAGAACAACAGCGTGTACAACACGAGTAGTTGATAAGCAAGCTAGTCCTTGGACCATCTGTGGACTGTTGTTATTATTCTTAAAGTTCATTCGGTGGCACATTGTTCGAGTTATAATATCCAATAACAGTCCAATCTTTTGAGCTTCCTCCTTCTGCGCTGTGTCATATGAAATCGGTAGTCCTCAAAGGTTATACACAGAACAGGAAAAGCTTGACACACAGAGAAAGCTATCCAATCATGATCAACTTGCCTTGCTGTGAAATAGAAAAGCGTTTTCAATCCAAACTTGCTGCGATAGGTATCTTCTACGGTTCAAAACATCGATTGCTGTCAGCGATGGAGCATTTCATGCGCTTATACACCGGAAATCTTGATCATCTTGAAAAAACAAAAAAAAAAACAAACGAACGAGGCATCATCCATTTTCCCATTGTTTGCAATTCTTTAATACCTAATAAAGCACGTACTGAGGCAATGAAAAGTTCCGAAATGGAAGTGATAACCTTTAGACCTAGAAGACTTCTCAAGATCAGATCTATATTAGTTACAGTTATATATTGGGCTTATAACTCAATTGCTTGCGACTTGCTAAGAAATGGCGTAACTTGTGTTATTCTATTGCCACTATTCCTTTGGAACATGTGTTTGAAAACTTCTGTCACTGTACGTCATTACAGTATAGGTCATTCATTTGAAGCGGAAACAACAACAATTTTCACTTTTCACCCAATTATGTAGAACTTTGTGCGTGAAAAAATTGTTTTTACTGTGAGTTTTTCTTTATTACTTGAATAAAATATGTATATATCTACATATGAAGAGAGCTGCTATCGAAAATCATAGTATTTTGGGAAGTTTATGGGGAACTTGTACTAGCTGACCGAACGTAACGGACAGAATTTCCAAATTTGTCCATAAGGGGATTCCACACATCGTGATGATGCTCCTGCTTATCATCATCTACAACTGCATCAGCAACTGCTACATCCTAGCAGATGGAAAGTGGCAAGGATTGTTGCAATTCCCAAGAAACGCTGACAACGTGACAGGATACAGACCCATTTCGCTCCTAAGCTGTTTGTGCAGAAAATTAGGTAACACTGCACGGAGTGAAACATAGTCCCAGACATCCGATTCGGATTCCGGGAAAAACACTCCACTCTGCATCCCGTGATGAAACTTGATAACGATGTTGCGGCGGGCTTGAACAATCACCAAGTCACCGTAGACCGCTTCTTGGATATTGAGAAGAACTTCGACACGGTTTGGATAGAAGGGTTCATTTTGAAATTCAAATTAATGAGATTTCCCTCTAACCTCATCGCGATCATCCACAGTTTCCTTCACGCCAGGAGATTTTACGTACAAGGGGCTTTCAGTATATTCTCGGTATCGGAGTGAAGCTGTGGTTCTAAAGGATGATATTTTAGCTATTATCTTTTTGGCAATGCTGGTTAAAACAGCTGGCGAATGTTTCGTGTTTTGTTTCACTGTCAAACATCTTCAGTTTGATCTATAATTTAACGATAAATCGTCTTACAAACGAACAAACGCTTGCAAATTATTAAATTTTATTATCAAAATGCGTGCTCTATTAAGAAAATTCATCGCGCGCTTCTTCCATTTTATGGACAAAAATAAACGAAGCTCATTTTTGGCTCAATGGGTACGTAATAAGCAGAATTGTCGATTTTGGAGTGAATATCAGCCGGAAGCATTGCAAGAGCTACCAATGTACCCGAAAAAAACATCATTTTGGTGCGGTTTATGGGCTGGTGGCAATATTGGACCGTACTTCTTCAAAGATGATGCGAATCGTAACGTAGCTGTGAATGGTGAGCCCTACCGTAAAATGATATCCCACTTTTTTATTGCCCAAAATGCAAGAGCTTGACTTACCTGACATGTGGTTTCAACAATACGGTGCCACATGCCAAACAGCACGCGCAACAATGGACTTAGTGAGAGGCGAGTTCGGTAAACATTTTATTTCACGTTCGGGACCAATCAATTGACCGCCTAGATCGTGCGATTTAATGCCTTTAGACTATTTCTTGTTTGGATATGTTAAAGTTCTAGTGGTCGCCGTGGCGTAGTGGGCAGAGTGCGACGCTCACACGCCAAAGGGTCTAGGTTCGATTCCCGGCTGAACACCTCGAAATTTTCACGGCGCCACGTCTTTCGAGCTGCTGACAACAATCAAAGAGTAGTAACTGTATTAGAAAGCTTCTCAAATTTTGCTGTTCGGCGTCGGCAAAAAACGGTAGGTCCCTTCTACCCGTGAGAGAAAAGTAGCGCGCTCAACCCGAGTAGTTTATGAGCCAGTTAGGCCCTGGTCCCCCTGTGGACTATCGCGCCAACAATCATTATCAAAGCATCACTGCTTTAATGATTAGCTGTCAGCTGAATAAAAATAAATTGTGTGTACAGTTACATTGAAAACCTGTAGAGTAGGGTTTTTCTTAAGCCAATCAGGAGACGATAGCTTTTTCTTTTTCTTCTTGCCATGACCCGTAACAGACGGGAGCAGAACCTTATGAATCACTTAAGTATTCACTTAAGCATTGCGAAATATTAAACATTTTTTCTTGTTTTCCCGCGTTGCACACTTTGGCAACTTGTCACAACGTCGTTTGCATCGGACTTGGCACCGATCTTACAATTTAGACAAAGAGCTCCTAATTCTTCTTAATATTCTTAATATTACCCGCGCCTACCTATGTTGCAGGGTGGTGAATTGCAACAAACTTCGGACCACTTTTACACCACGTGTATGGACGGAGGAGTGTCGAAATTCCTACTGTCCACCCTTTTTAGTCGTACCAACTGCTCCTAAAAACGATTACGAAGGTTGCCTTTTATATTTCCGGATTGGGCAATCCTAGTGTTGAAATCTGAGAACTGACAGCCAGTTTGACATATTTTAGGTTATTCGTACCCAGAATATTTTGACATGCGAGAACTATTTGTGTTGTTTACAGTAACTTGAAAGATTCATCTCGCTCAAAAAATGGAATTGAATCGTGAAAATTTTCTTGCGATTACTTTTTACAACTTTCGACGTGGATTATCTCATAAACAGTGCATCGATGAACTTAATTTTTGGCGATAAAGCTCCATCAACGACCATTGTTTATCGATGGTATGGTGAATTTAATAGAGGTCGTAGTTCACTCCAAGAAGAATTTCGTGAAGGTCGTCCACAATGTGTTATTGTTCCGGAAACCATTGATGCTGCGCGCCAACTGATATTGCAAGATCGTCATGTGACCTATCGCGAGATTGATACAACCTTAAGCATTAGTGGGACTAGCATACTTTCAGTATTACATGAACATTTGATCGAAAAAAAAAAATTTGTTCGCGTTGGATCCCACACAACTTGTCATTCGCTCAAAAAAAGGGCTCGTGTCGATTGGTCGAAAAAAATGCTCCAAAAATACAATCGCAGTGCATCGAAACACGTCTTAACATCGTGAGAGGTGATGAATCGTGGATTAACGCGTATGAGTCCGAAAGTAAACAGCAGTCGACTGTATGGGTGTTTCAAATTGAGCCAAATGCAACAAAAGTTGCCCGCGCACGAAGCACTTCCAAGCAAA
This sequence comes from Eristalinus aeneus, assembly GCA_955652365.1. Lineage (NCBI taxonomy): Eukaryota > Metazoa > Arthropoda > Insecta > Diptera > Syrphidae > Eristalinus > Eristalinus aeneus. The sequence continues at coordinate 26,238,318 of OY019130.1, read as the reverse complement.
TGTTTTCTCTTAAAAACTGGACATGCCGCAACCACTAGACCAACGTAGACCAGTCAACTCTGAGTACAACCATTTGGTTGCCAGTTGTCTTCCAAGAAATCAGGAAAACCAACCGTTGAAAACGGATCACTCTTCATCACGACATCGGCTCAAACAACTGCATTTTTGAGCACTCAGAACGATTTGTTGAGTCATCCGCCGTATAGTCCTGACTTGGCATGTAATGACTTCTTTTTATTCCCGTACGTAAAAAATAAAATGAGAGGTCAACGCTTTTCGACACCTGAAAAAGCGGTTGATGCGATCAGAATGCATGTTTTGGAGATACCTCAATCAGAATGGCAAAAGTGCTTCGACAATTGATTCAAACGCATGCAAAAGTGTATAGATCTTAATGGGGAATATTTTGAAAAACAACAAAGCTATTTTCGATGACTAACATTTGGTTTTGTTCTCTAATCCTGAAATATAAAAGGCAACCCTCGTAATATTAAGCGAATAAAAATAAGCATGAACAATGGTTTCAAATTGTACAACTTTTTTTTTGAATATCATGATTCTGTTTGAAATAAGTTCCGTGCACCACCATGAAGCTTAATCTTGGTTAAACCAAATACCAAAATAACAGAATACCATAAACTAAATACCATAAACTAAATGTGCCGCATTTTAATGGGTTATAATCTTCAAGAGTATGTGGAAACTCAGTTCCACCCACAAAAAGTTTCTGTTTGATATGATGTATGGGTTGGTGGATTACTTGGTCCAAACTTAAAAAGGCGATTCTAGTTGAAACAGTTGATGATGACCGCCTTAGAGTCATAATTTCAAATTTGTTTTTGTCACCAATTGAACAGAATGATGTGCAGATCCTGTGGGTTCACCAAGACGGCGCAACATGTCACACAGCTCGTGTCGTTGATTCATTGAAAGAAATACTTATTTGACGCTCGTTTATGTTACGGAATCGATTTCCAATTGCGATTTAACGCCGGTTCGCAATTTCCTGTTGGGATATGTAAAGATTAGTGTGACCTGGAGAACCTGAACCGGAGGACAACTTGGAGGTTAAATACACGATATACGGCCACAAATGTTGGAAAAATCAAATCATTAAGGATCAAAAATTGCCCATTCAAAACAGACTACGTTCGAACTAGATCGTGATAAGAAGTTTAAAATATTATTGAAGTCATAATGCCAGGGCATTAATTTTTGAATAAGATTTTTTTTTTTTGTTGGAGGTTGGGATCAACTACACTGTAGCACTCAGACTCAAATACTGGTCCATTGTACTACTAGTAACCTTCATTTAATGTGATTTCTTGGTTTTCCGAAGAAAAACCAAGATGCGCTTCTGTGATATAGAACTTAGGTTTTCAGTTCCCACCACATCAGCTCCAAATAACCGCCACCTGATACGAGCGAAGGCAGGACACTGACAGATAAAGTGCTCTGAAGTATCTTCACCTTCTCCGCAGGCGTCGCAGAGTGTGACATCAAGGCCATTTTGCTGCCATTTCCTTTTGAGGTTATACGTACTCAGAACGTTTTGACACACGATTTGTGTTGTTTACAGTAACTAAAAAGATTCATCTCGCCCAAACAATAGAACTAAATCGTGAAAATTTTCGTGTGATCATTTTTTACAACTTTCGACGTGGATTAACTCAACAACAGTGCATCGAAGAACTTAACTCAATTTTTGGCGATGAATCTCCATCAAAGACCAGTGTTTATTGATGCTATGGTGAATTCAACCGAAGCCGTAGTTCACTCCAGGTCGGATTTCGTGAAGGTCGTCCGAAATCAGTCGTTGTTCCGGAAACCATTGAAGCCGTGCGCCAACGGATATTGCAAAATCGTCATGTGACCTATCGTGAGATTGAGACAACCTCAGGCATTAGTGGGAACAGTATACATTCAATACTGCGTGAACATTTGACCGTCAAAAAAATTGTACCCGTTGGATCCCACACAATTTGTCAATCGCTAAAAAAAGGCTGGTATCGATTGGTCGAAACAAATGCTCCAAATTCACAATCGCGGTGCTTCGAAACACGTCAATGACATCGTGACAGGTGATAAATCGTGGATTTACGTGTATGAGCCCGAAAGTAAATAGCAGTCGACTGTATGGGTGTTTCAAATTGAGCCAAAACCAGAAAAAGTTGCTCGCGCACGAAGCACTTCCAAGCAAATGGTCGTCTGTTTTATCGGAAAAACTGGACATATCGCAACCGTACCACTAGAACAACGCAGAACAGTCAATTCTGAGTGGTACACAACCATTTGTTTGGCAGTTGCCTTCTAAGAAATCAGGAAAATCAATTGCCGAAGACGGATCACTGCTCACCACGACAAAGCGAGCTCTCATACATACTCTCATACGGCTCAAAAAACTGCATTTCTGAGCACTCAAAACATCGATTTGGTGTGTCATCCGCCGTATAGTCCTGACTTGGCACCGAATAACTTCTTTTTATTCCCGTACATAAAAAATAAAATGAGAGGTCAACGTTTTTCGACACCTGAAGAAGCGGTTGATGCGTTCAGAATGCATGTTTTGGAGATACCTCAATCAGAGTGGCTAAAGTGCTTCGACAATTGGTTCAAACGCATGCAAAAGTGTATAGATCTTAATGGGGAATATTTTGAAAAACAATAAAGCTATTTTCGATGATTGGTATTTGTTTTTGTTCTCCAATCCCGAAATGTAAAAGGCAACCCTCGTATAAACGCTATCCGCAATTTCAAGACCCTGGCTTACATTTTCGGCCTTAACGAGGAATATATTTAATTATTGTATTTTCCCTAGCTGGAGTTTTTCTTCACAAGCTTGCAAATGAAACTGAATTATTATCGTTTCGTTTTCGTTTCCCAGGATCCCGTGATGACCAGGCACCCAGACAAGTCTTAGCGAACTCAGCCTGACGACGGAATTAAGGGAAGACTTGCATTCCTGAACTATCTTGGAAGTGGTTAAAGGGTTGAGTAAGGCCTTGAGCCAAGCTTGACTGTCGCTGCAGACGCAGATACATCTTCCCTTCCACTTATTCTTCACAATGTAGTTGATGGCGATTAGGATCCCGATGGCTTCCGCCTGGAAGACCGACGCGAAGTTTCCTAAGGAGGCGTGAAGTCTAATGTTGTCGTTTTCCAAGAAGGCTCCAGCTCCAGAACCCTCCGTTGTCTTGGAGCCGTCCGTGAAAATCCGACTACATTCCTTTCCCGGTTCAGTTACTGGCCACAGCCAGTCCAGGACACGTGGAAAGTCGACTTTGTAAAAGCGTCGCAACTGTATTATTGGCGACCTCGAATCAGACGGCATATCCATGAGAGTAGTATCATAGGAGATGCGGTGTGCGAGGTCATCAAAGCTCCAGTGCGAGTGGAACCAAAGACCATTCCTTTTTAGTCGAGAGATGGCCTTGAGTGTACATTCCATGATGTGGTGATAAAGGAGGGGGGGGGGGAGGGGGAGATTTTGAATAAGATAAAACCTATGTCAATTTCGAAAACAAAAAACATCTTTACAATATATCACGTTAAAGTTCTACACCTTTTCCAAAAACTTGTTTTATGTTGGTCAATAGTAACCTCAACTTCCAAGTCGCTGCATACTTTGCCTTTTTCGTCTCTGTCACTCTTTCTCTTCCTCCCCCATCAATTACAGTTTGATCCAAGTCAATTAAATTTCCCCATCAAAAGTCTATGAATACGTTCAGGGGCGCCCACATATCCCAAGATTCACTTTCATCACAAATTTTGAGGAAAATCCCCTTGAGACAGAGCTAAAAGCTTCTCCGTGTGCACACGAAGTACGAGATTTGTTTGGATCGGTGGTAACCAGTGCCAACGGCTGTAAATCGCTGACAAGAAGTAGCGGAAAAAAAACATCTTAATCCATTTACAAATGCGAGACCCTCGAGTCCTTCCATGCTGTGACACCTTAATTGCCCACAAGCGGGAGCACTGAGGGAAGAAAAACTTCACCCTGTCTGCTAGCCTGACATTTTTACACGATGTAAATTACCCGATGTGTCATTTTTTGTCAGCTATTATGTGTCAAGGTGCTGGTACGTCGCAAGCGGTGCAGGTAAATTAATTGCCCCTATCCCCTAAGAGTATAAATTCTCAGAGCAAGTCGTAAATCTCATTCGTTTGCGGTGAAGCGAAGACGGGTCGGGTTCTTTTTTCGTCCGAAAAATCGCAAAATGCTGTCGCTGAGGTTCCACGTCTTGATGGCGTGCCTCTTTGGGAGTATTTCGTGCCTTCGACTGGCATCGTTTTTGGATTTTCTCGCTCACAACCGCCTGAACCATGGCATTATTATAATGTGCGCTGAGGACGTCGTCGCCAGGGATGAGCTAAAAGCGGCAACGGCGACAGGGCGTTACTGGCTGTCGTTCTTCAATACTGACCGAATCAGCCCTGACGACGGCATCCCAGACTTCAAGAACCTCTTCTACCACGGAGCCCCCAGGGTGGGAGTAACACTTGACACCAGGTGTCAGGCGGAATCTATTTTGGAATCCGCTTCGAGCAGCAATTTTTTCAACGCCTCGCAAGCATGGTTCATCCTGGCCAACACCACCGCAGCGGGATTAAGTGCCCTGGAGACAGCGAAAATAAACATCGACGCCGACGTAACGCTGGGTGTCCGTGTGCCGAAGTAAGACGTGATGTTAATTCAATTAGTTGAAATCGGTTTCGAGAACTTTGATTGCACATCCTTGCAACTTTCCCACTCTAGCGAGGACAAACTGCGGTTGTATGACTTGTTCAAAGTGTGTCATCAGTGTGGCTGCCCGCTGCAGTGCGCGGCAAAGGGCAATTGGAGTGTACGTGGTGGCATGGAAATTCGACCATATTTCGAGCACACTCCGGTGCAGCGGAGGAGGAATTTCTCTGGAATATCCCTAGGTGCTGGAGTTGTGGTGAGTTGTAGGTTTCGGCAATGTCATGACGTAAATGGATTTTAGAAGAGATTTACGAGCGTTTTTCATATTTGCTTCCGGTGTGGTTAGACGTGCATGTGTGTGGAATGGATTTGATGTTTCGACTGTGAATGTTGCAATTTCAGCACTCCCGCGGGATTTAAAGGGAAAACAGCCCTTTTGTCAATTGTGTACAATGTAAATACGTGCAGCGAACTGGAGTCACCTTAGTTAGAGCACCGCCCGTGGCTTTTTGTTACATTTTAATGTTTTTCTGTGAAATGCAATCAGCCTGCACTCGGACCTGAAGTTGACAAAGCCTTGAACTATTTGACAGAGGTTTAATTTTACTAGTCAAGAGCACGCTACACTCGCACACAAAGAGTTTAGTTTGTGCATTGAATGGAATGTGTAAAAGTGTCTACACACAGCTGAGGTTCCAGCTCGGTACATATTGATATCTCATTCACATATTCTGCAGTGACTTTCGAATCAAAATATGCCCACTTATGTGTAGGGTTTTCCATTAAAGACGGTTGAAATATTTTTTTAAATAAAAGCAAAACGGATAATTGTTTTCGGAAAATGTTACTTCTTCTTATTCTTCTTCTTGTGGCACTACAGTCCGGGGTGCACCTGGGCCTCAAACAACATGCCCCTCCAGCCAGCAGAATCTCTCGCCAGCTGCATCCAGTTGCGCAATCCAAGTTGGTTGAGGGTTTCTACACTTGTGTCAGCCATCTTGCTATAGGCCGTCCTCTGTTGCGTTGTTACAATGGCTCGGAATTATGGACACCACTGCTCGGTCCGGAGCAGTGCTGTCCATACGCTCTTCATGGTCTAGCCATCTTAAGCGTTGTATCCGTACACGCTTGACCAGGTGCATGTCGCTGTACAGTCCATAGAGTTCGTCAATAAATCTTCTCCTTCAGATGCCATCGACTCAAGCAGGTCCAAAAATCGCACGCAAAACTTTTCTCTCGAAAAGACTAAGGGCTTCCTAATCCTCCATTGCTAACGTCCAAGATTCCATGCCATAGAAAAGGACGGGGATGATCAAGCTGTTATATAAAGCGAATTCAGTCCTTCGAGAGAGGACTTTATTACTCAATTGCCTCTTGAGCCCAAAGAAACAGCGATAAGCAAGAGTGATTCTGCCTTTAAATTCGGTACTGACGCTTTTGTCCCTGTTTACGGCGGAGCCGAGGTAGACGAAGTCCTTGAATATCTCCAAGTTTCTGCTGCCTAGTGTGACGCTCCGTCCGAGACGTCGATGTTGTGTGTCCTTCCTTGATGACAGCATGTACATAGTTTTGCCCTCATTTACTGCCAGACCCATTTTAGCCGCTTCCGCTTCAATGCCAGCAAACGCCTCATTGACGGCTCGCTGTGTACGTCCAATCACGTCAATGTCATCAGCGTAAGCTAGCAATTGAATTGACTTCTGCCTCTGGTGTTGACTTGTGAGTTACGCACGATCTTCTCGAGAATGATGTGAAAGAAGTGACATGACAGTGCGTCGCCTTGTCTAAAACCTTTTTTGACATTAAAGGTCTTGGTGACTCTGTTACCGACCTTGACGGAACAGCGAGAGTTCTCCATCGTCATCCTCCACAATCTGACGAGTTTGGCAGGAATGCCAAAACTAGACATGGCTCTGTATAGCTCGTCTCTATGCACACTGTCATATGCGGCCTAAAAATCGATGAATGTGTGGTGAGTGTCGATTTGCACTTCTTGGGTTCTTTCCAGGATCTGCCGTAATGTGAAGTTCTGGTCTAGTGTAGACTTCCCTGGCCAGAAACCACACTGATAGGGACCTATCAGGTCATGGACAAACGGTTTCAGATGCTCACACAATACGGCAGAGAGGATATTTTATGCGATGTTCAGGAGACTAATCCCTCGGTAGTTGGCGCAGTCAAAAGGTTTTTCCTCCTTGTGAACCGGGCAAACGACGCTGATATTCGACTCATCGGGCATGCTTTCCTCCGACCATATCCACATCCAACAGATGAGCTGGTGCATCCGCCCAACCAGGTCATCTCCAGCTGCTTTAAATAGTTCCGCGGACAGTCCGTCCGCTCCAGCAGCTTTGTTTTACTTCAGCTTGGATATTGCTATCTTCACCTCTTTTAAGTCGGGGGGACGAAATGCTTGTCTATCATCGTCCAAATTGAATGGAACATTCTGCCTAACAGCGGGATTTGGGCCGTCATCGCCCTTAAGGAGTCTGCAGAAAAGATCCTTCCAGATTCGCAACACAGACTGCGGCTCTACTACGAGTTGTCCGTTTTGGTCTCGACAGGCTTTGGTCCGAACCTTGTATCCTCTGAGTAGCTATTTTACCTTGCTCCCTCTTTTTCCCTCTGAAAAGCTGGTTCTCTTCCCTTCTTCTCTGTTCGTAGAGCTCACGAACAGTCCTCGTTGTTCGATACAGCATCGCCTTAAAGGCGTCTTGTTTAGCTGATTGTGCTTGCCTGCACTCGTCGTCAAACCATGGGTTCCTTCTGGGTGGTGACGTGAAACCCAGCACATCAGTGGCGGCTTCTTTGATGGCTTCTTAACAACGTTTCCTTTCTTCTTCTATGCATAGTGCAGGAAGCGTCGAACTCTGAGCGAGTTTCAGGGAGACTCGGTCGGCAAAGTTCCCAGCAATCGGTTGCGCTTTTCGACACCAAACCGTTTTGGCCTTTTTCGACTCCGTTGCTCTCTTGATATCCGGGTTCTTACCTTGGCTACAACAAGGTGATGATACGAGTACATGTTTGCACCTCGGAAGGTTCGGACATCGAGAATACTGGAGGAGTGTCTGACGTCGATCGCATGATCAATCTGGTTGACAGTTGATTGATCAGCAGACCGCCAGTTTCCATGTGAATGTAAAGGTGTGGGAACCGCGTGCTAGCCACAGAGAGGTTCTGCCTCTATGCGAAGTCCAACAGACTGAGTCCATTTCCGGATGTTTTGTCGTGCAGGCTGTGCTTAGCGATGAATCCAGCAAAGATGTCCTTCTTTCCCAGCTGAGCGTTGAAATCTCCTAGAACGATCTTGGTGTCGTAGCTGGGGCATCGATCGTATGTTCTTTTTGGAGATCATAGAAGTCATCCTTGATGTAGTCATTCTTCTCCTCTGTCGGGGTGTGAGCGCAAATTAGGCTGATGTTCCCGAATTTAGCCTTGATGCAAATTGTCATGAGGCGTTCGCTAACGGGGTCGTAGCTTAAGAGTTTTTGCCTAAGTCTGCCTCGAACAACAAATCCGCTTCCGAATAAGCGCTGCCTTCTCTCTCTATAGCAATTGCTGTAGTAGATATCGCAATTCTTCATCGCCAGATGGCCAGATTACAGGCCTCTCGATTATGTGCCACTTAACCATGCTTAAAATAAAAGTGGTTGATGCCTAATGAAAGGTGTTCTGTAATAATTCAAACTTCTTACACACTCAACAGAGGCTGCTGTTGCCCCTCAAAAGAATCATTCACACCCCCATTCGGGCATTATATTCTTCCTATAATGCCGACTTCGGAAAAGCTCAAATTGCACAAATGCTACGTACAAATGCGTTCGTGTACAAATAATTTGAAAGACCCAAACTGGTCTCCAGAGACCACTCTCCTCTTTGCATCGCGCACAGCGCGAAAAAAACAATTCAGGAAAAAACTCTGCTCTTCGCAAAATGTAAGTACAATTAACTGCCGATACCCAACAGGATTCAAATTGCCGCAGGACACTCGCAAAGACATAAGTACATAATTAAATTTCCAAAGGGCGCACTTCACCTACGAGCAGCGCTACACGACAATCATGGTCATCATTAAAAAATTAATTTCACTTCCACCTTAAGCGGCGATTACATTCATTAAGAACCAATTGCACTTTTCATTTCATTTTAACTGCGGAAACGAAAAAAAGTCGAATCCGCTTTCGAACAAATCACACAACTCATGGCAAGTACAAATTGAAACACTCTTGAAACCAATTAACCTCCCACAAAGATAAACTCAGCCCCGAAGGGTGTCCAATTGAACGAGTACTTGGAGGGCTTCGGCAACAAACATCTTGACGCGATGCAGCGGAAAACCTATCATTTGTTGAAAATCATGAAGGACATGTATAAGTTCCAGTAAGTGCGTCAATTTAACTCGTCCTGCAATTGATTCTATCCCACTTTTCTACTCGCCTAGATTAAAAGTTGTTATCTCCGACTCATGGGGTGTGCAACAGGATGGCAATTGGACTGGTGTCATGGGTAATCTCGTTAGCGGTGCGGTAGATATTTCATTATCGCCATTGCGGTTCACTCAGCAACGTGTCCTTGCTGTGCGCTATCTGCCAGAGGTGCATGTGGAGATGTGCGTGCTTCAGTAATTGGATTTTATTACACTTTTCCTTTCATTTTTTTTTTCTTATTCGTGTGTCGTTTGTGTGTTTTTGTCATAAGGATGGATTTTCTTTTGCACTCCTCCCACAGAATTCGATTTTTGTTTCGCCATCCACGACGATCACCCATACGCAACATTTTTCTGCAGCCTTTCACATCATCCGTATGGTACACTGTGCTGGCGTTCATCGCCGCCGGAGTGCTCCTAATGGCAATTACAATGCATCACGAGAACGAGCGTTATGGCACAGCAGCAGCGGACGGCTGCACCGAGAACAAATTGGATTTTTTCACTTTGATCATCCTGGAGGCGATCTTTCTTCAAGGACCCAGCGGAATATTTCGATGCGGCTCCACTCGCACGCTAATTATTTCAATTTGCATATTTGCCGTTATGCTGTTTCAGTTCTACTCGGCATTCATAGTGGGCTCGCTGCTGGCAGATGTTCCAAGGACTATCGTCAATATGCCGGCATTGTTCAACAGCACCCTGGACATAGGAATGGAGGATATCGCGTACAATTATGAATTTTTCATCAACACATCGAACCAAATGGCAAAGGATATTTATGTTCACCGTGTAATGAGAAATCCACGCTCGAACATATTGCCACTGCAGAAGGGCCTGGAAAGACTCGGTCGAGGTGGCTATGCATATCACGTGGCTGTGGTCAGGGCGTATGGCATATTAAAAGGTTCTGTTAAGGATTTAATGAATTTTTAATTTTTATTTCTTTCTCACCGGTTGCATTCATTTCTCGTTATCGAGGGGTGGGCGGATGAATTATTACCTTTTTTTCGTCAACACCGTACTTTCAGTAATGAGAAAACGATAAGTGCAATTGGGGATTGTTTTCAGTTGTTGTGTTCGATTTTCGATTGGACTTTTAAGTTGCAATTTCATGCACGGTTAAGTGGAATGCACGCCAGGGAAGGGGAAAATATTTACTCTGCCCAGCAATTGGGCTGGAAATTGCTAAATTTCATTAAATTCAGCAATCATGTTCGAGTTCACAAAGAAAATCTTGAAATTTGTAATTCATTTTGAAGTCTCAAGTTCCAAGTGACATGTCCTAATTTTCGTTGAAAGAGGTCATTCATAATTGTGCACAGCTTGGAAGTCTAAAAATGTCCTGAAATCCAAATTGTTATGCGTTTCGCGGGGTTTGTGGTCGAAAGATTCAGCCATGTTCGCAAGCAATCGCTGTGAAGAAATTTAAAGGAATGGGACTGAAGCTGTGGGCCCTGTGCATCATCGTAATACACGCCGTAGAGCAAGTGCTGCTGATGATCTAAATTTGTGTACTTTGGTACAGTTTGTAGTTTGCATTTCTTGGAAAGTTTGACTTGAGCAACAACTGAAACCTTTTCAATAAAAAGACAAACAGTAAATATAGTTTTGTAGGAGTATCAACCGAAGGAGAAAAGAGGATGTGTGGATGAAAAATAAAATGCCAACGATCTGCTTGTGTCTCGATTTTATTAAGGGCCCAACTCAACATTCTCTGTTATATTTATATGTCTATGCTAAGAACTTAAATTCATGCTGTTAACTCATTTGGACACATTTCGGGAGAACCGTAGGGTCAGATGGCCAAAGAAAAAATAAAAAGCGTGACAAACGACTAACAGTCTGGCTTACAATTATGACAATAATAATAATTGTTGGCGCTACAGTCCAAAGGGGGACCAGGGCCTAGCTTGCTCATGAACTACTCGTGTTGTGCGCGCTACTGTTCTCTCACGAGTAGAAGGGACCTGCAGTTTTTTGCCGACTCCGAACGGCGAAATTTGAGAAGCTTTCTTAGACAGTTATTACTCTTTGAGTGTTGTCAGTAGTTCGAAAGAGGTGGTGCCGTGAAAAATTCGAAAAATTGGTGTTGAGCTAGGAATCGAACCTAGACCCTTCGGCGTGGGAGCGTCGCACTCTACCCAGTACGCCACGGCGACCACTTACAATTAAGATATTAAATACAAATTTTGTTTTCGACTACAAGTTTTTTTTAACAAAATATCCTTCAGAAACAGAGTCCCTTTCCCACTCGGTGGTGTAAGCAAAAAATGTTCCTCTAATGAAGCTAAATAAGGCCAGAAGTGACCAAAGAGGGGACATGGCACCCAAGGAAACCGATTGTTTAGCATCTTCGTGGTCGATTGGATGACTGAAATTGTATGTATTTCTCATCAAAGGAAGAAATACGAATGTCGTTCAATTTATTCTCGGTATTGATATGAAGGAAAGTGCAAATTTAAAATAAATTGTTTTTATTTTTCAATATAATCTCCCCTAACATCAATGCATTTATTACATCTTTAGATAAGCTCTTTTAAACCCTCAAAGTAAATAAAATTTCCTCTTTCTCTGCAAAATTCCCATTTATTGCCGACTTGAGTTCTTCATCATCCGAAAACCTTTTTCCACGAAGACTTTTTTCAAATCCGGAAACAGGAAATAATCACTAGGGGCAAGTTCTGGACTATAGGGTGGGTGTTGGCTTTCTTCGAAACCACCTTGGAAACTTGCGGCGTGTAAACAGGAGCGCTGTCATGAAGAAGCAACACAACCGTTGCGAGTTTACCCCGTATTTTCTTTTGAATTTCCTCCCGGAAGCAAAGGATGTTGCGTTGATAGTTTCACGTATCTTTGTACTTAATGTACATATTTCCTCCCGGAAGCAAAGGATGTTGCGTTGATAGTTTCACGTATCTTTGTACTTAATGAGCAAGATTCCCTTTGAGTCCCAAGAAACTGTGGCCATGAGCTTCCCTGCAAACGGAGTGACTTTGAACTTCTTCGGGGTCTGTTCCTTTCTCAAGCCACTGCATGAACTCTTGTTTGCTTTCAGGGTCATAGTGGTGAACCCGTGCTTCGTCCCCAGTAACAATTCGACCCATAACACCGTACGTGTTCTCACTACACATCTCCGAAGGCTCTCTTCAACATGCGAATCTCACTTTTTTCTGAGGCGCTGTGAGCATTCGTGGCACCCACCTTTTACTGACCTTTGAAAGGTTAAGATGGTCATGAAGAATGATGTGAATGGTACCAGTTGAAAGCTTGGTGATCTCTGCCATGATTTTCACCTTTATTCGGGCATCCTCAAGAACAAGTTTTTCGACTTCTTTGATGCTTTCTCCCGTAGAAGCAGTAGCCGGGGCGCCAGAGCGGGGTTCGTTTTCAATGCTCTCTGTGCCTCTCTTGAACTTACTTGACCACTTTTGCACAGTTGATAATGGAGGTGCGGAACCCTGCTAAACAGCCAACATCTCTTCATGAATAGGTTTTTGACTTTTTCCTTGCTTGGTGAGAAATTTAATTGCAGCGCAATGCCCAATTTTCACCATCATCGTCTAAGGTGCCATTATGACTCTGTTTAATTAGAGATAAAACGCGAATCAATAATCACATTTATATGAAATTTTATATGAATGCACTAAAATAATAATATTACTTGAGAAATAAGAAAATTTATATGTATAACACAGCTTCACCCAAAGAATATATTGGATGCCACTCGTACGAAAGATCAAACCCGGGGCCATGGGTATATTTTCTGAATTTGTATTAATGACTTGTATGCTATTCAGGACATTTAATTGGATAGTTGGTATATTGAACGCCACTCGTATATATTCTGCGAAAATAATCTCCAGTTAGAAAATTAAGCTCTCGCTTGTCGGAAAATAACGGTATACTTAGCTATAAAGTTATTATCTCACTAAAGCAGTTGCAAGCATTACCAAACGTCAATGTGTCACGTATGACGCTGTGGAGGATAATTGATCGGTCAAAATTTTTAAGTTTTGAGAAAAATAAGTTCTTGCACTTAAGCCCAGCCATGAAAAATCTAGGCATGGTTTTGGTTTAAAAAACATAAAATTTGTGAAACTGAAATAATTGTTCGAAATAAGTCGTTTAGTTTTATATCAGGTAAAAATATCCTGTCCCGCTTTTAAAGTTCCCACATTCAATATCCGCCCCGCTAATAGGCAGCAGTTCTCGCGACGTGTAATTTCACCCGGCCCGCTTATAATGTGTTTTAATAGTGATCTTATGATCACTACTGGCGTTGTTGGTGAAGACTATAATAATCGTTTTTTTTAATATTTTGTTTTTATAAAAAAATTAATTGTTTTTATTTTTCACTGGCAGTGATTTTACTCCTATCACAATATTTCTATGGTTCTACTGCATTTTAATATTATTTCACCTACCATAGTCCCTACCAATTGCAGATATTACAGGTTTCTTGCAGATTGGGTGTCGGTTGTAAGGACGCTGATGACGCTGCGATCCCACGATCGTAGGTCGGGTTAGCAAACTTATTGACTTAATGGTTTGGTATGGGTATTCAGTTGCTCGGGCTCACAGCCTTTTGATATTGTCTGGTGTTAATTTATATGCACGTTCTTTACTTCAAGAGACGCGATCTGATGAAGCGCCTCAAGGAAAAGCTGTCAGTCGTGTGTTTTGGAGTCCACCACACTTTTAATTTGCTAAATCATTCAAAACATTGTGCCCATCTAGGCGGTCATTAGGCTTCAACCAAAGGGTGTCCCTTTTTCATTAACGCCTCGATTCAAATTCCTTAAAAAGACTGTAAGACCATAGGAAATCAGTTTTCTAAAGCAGTAGTGTGTAACTCCTATTCCAAGCCGACTCATATCAGTTTTTGCTTTGAACTTCATTAAACGCCTCCATCTTATTTTTTTCTGAGAATCTTAGTTTATCCCTAAATATCAGTATTTATGTATCTTTTTCTCTTTCAGAACGTTTAAGCGAATCAGCATTCTGTGAACTTCAGGAAGTAGCAATGGATCCACCATTTGTCTCCTGCGCGGCTGTCCCGCACGGTTCACCTTACAAAGAACACTTTGCGAGTGCTATTCTACAACTACGCGAAGCCGGTATAATGAACTACCACAACAATCTCTGGGAGGTGGAGAAACCGCACTGTAGCCAAGAGATGATGGAAAAGGATATCAGAGTTGACATGGAGCATTTTTTGCCGGCCCTTGGATTTTTGCTCGTCGCAATGCTAATAAGTGGGGCGGTCTGTGGGGCAGAAATCCTGGCGCACTCTCTGAATAAATTTAACTTTAAAGGACTCCCATACCCGAAGCGCCGCTTGCACAGAAACCGAAACCGAAACTGTGCACTTGCATGAGAGTATCTGATTTCGGATTTTTTGGAAACCCATATTCATACGCGCGCTTTCGGGATGGAACCTCTAAAGTTGTAGAGCGTTTAAACATCATCACATCCTTTCATCGTAACCTTTATGACAGCAGAAGTTAATGTTGTTGAACTCACATCTGCGTGAGGTGCTTGTATGCTTTCAATAAAATTCTACCTGCAAACTTTCAGTCTTTGATATTTATGCCGTGTGATACGTTTCCTTGAGTTCGGAAGTTTTTGCAGGAGCAACTTCTATGGAGAACTCCGTGTCGTTTCAGTTACTTTTGAATTTTGATTCTCCAACAAGCAAGGAAAATCTCTCATTGCATTTTAGCTGAGAAGTAATTCCACGCCATCATCATTTCCTTTAGGGTGACTGATTTCAATTAAATGTATGGTCCAATATTTCCTCTTGGAGGCGTTTCTTAAAATTTCAGGAACTTTACCCACGTGCATTAAAGTTTTGACTTCTTATTCTAAAAATACGGGCTATCAGTTTGAAGAGGTTTCAGTTTCGGTTACAACTACGTTGGCAGCAGAGGCTACTTAAAGAGGGAATGGAAGAACGACGGATGAAAAAATACACAACTTTGCCCGAAAGATGGGCTTAATACGCTTTCGAGGTGTTCAGCAAATACTTAAGGTAAGTTCTAAGTCTAAAACTTAAGTGGTTTGGTGCCACAGATTAAACATGTGTATAAGCAGTCGGACTTATTTAAAACTAAAATTGTTGTTGTTTCCCAAAGGACCAGTCCGGGACCCATAGTCGACAATGTATTTTTTGATAGTGGCGCCCCCTATATATCACTGAATTAATTAAGTGATAAGTTATGTAACACACAGATCCTCCCTGATCTTCCTTATGCAGCAAGATTTGAACAATTTCAAGATGAGATGAAGAAGCCTTTGACCTGTATACAGATTCACCTCCTGAGATATTTAGACCATCTTAAATTGTCGGATGATGAAGAACTCAAGTCGGTAATAAGTGGGTATTTTGCAAATTTATTTCTTTGAGGGTTTAAAAAATCCTATCTCAAGATCTGACAAATGCATTGAAGTTAAAGGAGATTATATTGAAAAATAAAAACATTTTAAATTGAATTCGCATTTTCCTTCATATCGATACCGAGAGTACATTGAACACCCCTCGTATTTTCAGTTCTGCACTCAAAGTTGGTTGAGATCCTTCTCCACTAGTGTGCGCCATCTTAGCCTTGATCGTCTTCTATTGCGTTGTTTCGCTGGATCAGATTCAAAGATTTTCCGGGCCGGAATAGCGGTGTCCTTACGCTCTGCATGGCCTAGCCATTTTAAACTTTGTATTCGAAGACGCCTGACTAGGCGCATGTCGCTACACAGCCTCTAGAGTTCGTTGCTAAATCTTCTCCTCCAGATGCCATTAACGCAAACAGGACCAAATATCGTACACCAAACTTCTTTTCGTGAAGACTTAGGGCCTCCTCGTCCGCTTAGAGTAATGTCCAGGTTTCCTCGTCAAAATTTAGGACTGGAATAATCAAGCTGGTATATAAAGCGAGTTTACTTCTTCGAAAGGGTGCTTAGTTACTTAATTGCGTCTTAAACTAAAAGAAACATTTATTGGCACGAGGGAATCTGCATTTGATTTCGGTGCTCATGTGTTTGTCCCTTTTTACCGCGGAGCCGACGTAGACGGAATCCTTGACTACATCGAAGTTTTTACTGCCAAGTGTGACACTCTGTCCGAGACGTCGATGTTGTGTGATTTTTGTATGAAAGCATGTACTTTGGTTTGCCCTCATTCAACGCCAGACGCATTTTAGCCGCTTCAGCTTCAATACCAGCAGAAGCCTCATTGACGGCTCCCTTTGTTCGTCCAACCAAGTCGACATCATCAGCGCAAGCTACCAATTGAGTCAACTCTTGGAAGATCCTGTCTCTGACTTGTAAGTAACGCACGATCTTCTCGGGAATGATGTTAAAAAAGTCACACGACAGTGCGTCGCCTTTTCTAAAACCGTTTTTGACGTTGAGGGTCTCCGTCTGTTCGTTACCGACCTTGACGGAACAGCAAGAGTTCTGCATTGTCATCATAGCACAATCTAACGAGTTTGGTATGAATGCCGAAACTAGACTTGGAACGCTATACGTCCCTATTCACACAGTCATATGCGGTTTGAAAACGGACCAAATAAATTTGCAGACGTTACTCATTCTTATACTTGAAGGTTTCGAAAATGTTAATGTTTATCGAATAAACTGACGGTGACAGTTTGATGATTATCGAAAGACTGGGTTAACAAATTCACTGTTCTTTAGTTGCTATTGAGAATTGCTCTAGTTTTGGCAGTAGCTAAGATCTTGTTTTGATGGCCGCATTAGCGTAGTGGGTAGAGTGCGAAACTCACATGCGATAGTCTAGGTTCGATTCACGGTTGAACACCTCGAATTTTTCACGCCACCACCTCCTTCGAGATGCAGACAACACTTAAAGAGTATGAATTGTCTGTAGATAAGCTTCTTTAAAAAAAACTATCCACGGAGGCAGCAAATAACCCTGTTTGCGAAAGAGCAGTAGCCGGACACAAAAAGTAGTTGTTGACCACGCTGTGCCCTGGAAGGTTCTCAAATGTCGCTTTTTTCCTCTTCATTCAAAGCTTCATAAAAAGTGTTACAGTGATCGGCTTTAGTTCAAATATGCGCCGTTTAGTTCGATGATCTGTTTCCATTTAGACGGCAACTTCATAATACCCTCCTGGTAGAAGCCCCCTCCTTATTTGCGAAGAACTCGGACAGCCACTTTTCACAAGCCTCTTTTGAGCTCAACTTCACACCACCAAGGGCGTTCGCCATGGACAGAAACAGGTGGCTTTATGTCCGGGCTATATGGTGGATGCGACAAAACCTCAGATCTGGGCTCCCTCCCGACGAGTCATTAACGAAGTGTGTGTTCTGGTGTTGTCCTGGTGGAACATTACACCCTTCCTGTTGGCCAATTCTGGACGTTTCTCGATCCTCTGCTTCAAGCGGTCCAGTTGTTTACAGTAGATGGTAGAATTAAGCGTCTGGCCATAAGGGAGCAGCTCATAGTGGATGATTCTCTTCCAATTAAACCAAACACACAGCAAAACCTTCCTGGCCGTCAATCCCGGCTTGGCCACGGCTTGGAAAGGTTCACTGGCCTTCAATCATGACCGCTTTCACTTGATATTGTTGTATGTGATCCATTTTTCGTCGCCAGTTACCTTCCGCTTCAAAAATTGGTCGAGTTCGTCCCCTTTCAGCAGGATATCACAGGCGTTGATTCGGTCCAGAAGGTTTTTTTGCGTCAAAGCATGCGGCACCCAAGCATCAAGCTTTTCTTGTATCCAGCCTTCTGCAGATGGTTTAAAATGGTTTGGTGACTAACTACCATCTCCTGAGCGGTTTCACGAGATGCTACATGCCGGTCAAACTCGATGATTTCCATGATTCGATCGGTATTGGTCGTCACAAAGCTTCCGCTGGCTGGCTTTTCCATGGTGTCGTTTCACCAGCTCTGAATCGTCGGAACCATTCCTCCACGGTTCGAAGTAATAGAGTACCATCCCCCGAAAAAAAATTAATCTCACGGAACGTTTCTCTAGCGGATTTCTCTTCAACGAAGGAAAACTTTAAAATAGCGTGAATTTCGGCGTTAGCGAGCTCCATGTTGACACGTCTATAACTGTTGAACGCAATATCCAAACTAATCATGCATAGCGTCGTTTTATGGGTTATGTGAAGACCTTTCAAAGGATGTAGAGTATTGCCAGATATGGGCTCTGTAGCGCCTTGTACATTTCCGGAAATTTCAAAAGAAAGAGATGGAGATGTTTGACAACCTTATATAAATTCAATTTTTTTCAATTCCTTATAATAGGAAATATTGACCTTCATAGGAAGTTTACAATAGTCTTCTGTGATGTTATCCACCCACTATCAGAGGCTAAATTTAGTTGGAATGACCCAGAAGCAATTCCGAAGAAAATACTAACCAATGGACACCTGAACAGTATATCTGTCGAAACGAAGCCCTCAAAAGTGACTTAAGCGCAACATTCACTGAAGAACCCGATATGTTTGTGCCACCGCTCTGAATTGTGCATTCCTACCCTTCTTGTGACATCTGGACGACACACCTCCAATGATACACCGACGACACCCACCGCACAGCGCCTTATTAAATATGCAAACAGTAAATCGCAACAAATTCTTTGCTGATCTCCTTAGCACCCTTGACAGGCGTAAAATGCTGCAAATGCACTTAAGTGTATGGCTTTCATTGTTCTTCACTGTGCTACACTGTGCCATAAAACAAGTGCACGTGGCTGAACTATTAAAAAAACAAAAAAGGAAAAAAAAACGAAAACATCTCCTACATACATACATACATTTCAGTCCGCTGCTCTCCACCTTTTAAGTTATTATTCGCCGCCCCTTGGGCTCCTGCTCGGTAAACTTTCCATCCGCGCGTTAACTCCTTCCCGTGTTGCGGGGAATAATTTATTTAAGGGCACTATAAGTCCTAAAATTGCACCAGAGTTTCTCGTTAGAATTCGTATTTAGTTTAACTTTTTCGGATATATTTCTTCCAGCGAGTGAACCGGAGTGGATTGCTGCTCCTTCTGCTCGCTCGGTAGCCGTATTGAGTTATATCTTAATTGGGTGGATGGTAAAGTAAATTCAAGTGTGTTTTTTTTTTCAGCTTCCTGGTCTGGCATTGTTTGAGGAGAGAGCGCGTGGATGTTCAGTGCGGATGTATTGCATTTCCCATTGACCTATGCGGTGCAGACAATGTTGCAGCAAAGTGAACAGGGTATTTAAAACTTGTGGGATTTCCTTTGGAGTTAATTTGTATTGCATGATGGGGTTAAGGATCTCGTGGAAGGAAATGGCCATACTGAGGAAGAGGAAAGATGATGGATGTTGCAAATTATCAGAAATATGAGATGAGATGAAACGGCTGAAATCATGTAGCTATGCCCTAACTTTTGTTTTTTTTTATTGGAGGAAAGAGCTAATTTAAGAAGTTTTCAAAGTCTCTATTGTTTTGACGGTTTGTAGTGCCCTCTTTGAATAGCTTTTGTTAAGTGAGTTACATCGGGTTAAATGTTGTTGGACTAGATTAGCAGAGTTTGACGCCACTAGACAGTATACACGATAAATTGCAAATATGCGTTCATCTATAATGACACAACTTTAAGAGATATTCATCAGCAGGTTGATTTATAATGGAAAAGTAAACACAGAAGTTTGAAAGTTAACTTGGTTACATGCATGGCTGTAATCGGTTGGAACGAAGTAATGTTATAAGAAAGAAGGTTGCGTTCAGGTGTAAGATGGTCCACCGGAAAGGTCCAAAGAGGACGCGACAACGTTTGGACACCCACAGGGGGACTAGGGCCTAGCCTGTTCATCGTGTTGTACGCAATATTGTTCTCTCACCAGTAGAAGGGACCTACAGTTTTTCGCCAAATGCGAACGGCGAGGTTTGAGAAGCTTTTTCTTAGACAGTTATCACTCCTCGAGTGTTATCAGTAGCTCTAAAGAGGTGGTGCCGTGAAATGTCAAGGTCTTCAGCCGGGAATCGAATCTGACCCTTCGGCATGCGAGTATCACACTCTACCAACTATGCCATGAAGGTCACCATCTTCCATGTCGGTCAATAATGAAAAGGCAACTACAATACGAGTCGAATTATCGCATCCACGGGGGCCTTCTGCGGTTCAGTAAAACGATTTCTGCCGGCAATAGAGCTGATAAAGAACGGCTTTCCATTGGGGATTACATCAAAACCAGCCTTCGATACCGTTAACTCCTTAAAAACTAAGACCCTTTAGAAGACCTTCTAAGTCCAACTTGAGGTAGACCTTCGGATTAGAATAAAAAAAATTGGTGCAGAACAAATTGCGTATTTTGCATGTTAAGTTGTTTAGATGTAATTTTGTTGCCGAAAAGCAATTTTTTTCAAATTATGGCGTTGAGAAGGTGTAGTTTTTGTTTTCATTAAGAAACAAATAAAACCTTCACTCAAGTTATAACACATAACTCAATACGTTTAATTTTTTTTAGTGGCGCCCCCTATTCGACCCGGGACTTATTGAGCGATCTGTTAGTTTGTTGGAAGGGACTTCTTTTTTCCCATCTTTCTTGTAATTTTCAAATACCTTCTCTAAATAATAGGTCGTCTCTGGCAACGATGCAACCACTGACCCATTCTTGGATTTCTTCAAACCAAACCCTTGACTTCACAACATTTGAGAACGTCGAAAAATCCAGTTTGCCTCGCAAATACGGCGGGTAATGAAGCACCTCCCACTTCAGCGTAGTTCAAGTAGTTTTCGTCAATTACAGCCACCTTGGGCCGAGCGTTGTCATGTTGCAAATAAACCTAATCTTGACTTCCAGGTGGTTTTCTTAGACTCGTTGGTTATATTCGATAACACATCAATGGCGTCCACTAGTTTCAGCACCTCATAGTTCACCACAGTCGTTTGGTCCTCCTATATGCACCTTTGGACCCTAAATGCATTCCTGTGTCGTCGATATAATAATAATAATAATTGTTGGCGCTACAGTCTAAAGGGGTACCAGGGCCTAGCTTGCTCATCATCAACTATCCGTGTTGTGGAAGGGGTTGAAGGGACCTACAGTTTCTTGCCGACTCCGAACGGCGAAGTTTGAGAAGCTTTCTTAGACAGTTATTACTCTTTGAGTGTTGTCAGCAGCTCGAAAGAGGTGGTGCGGTGAAAAATTCGAAAAATTGGTGTTGAGCTGGAATCGAGCTTAGACCCTTCGGCGTGTGAGCGTCGCACTCTACCCACTACGCCACGGCAATCACATGTCGTCGATATAGGCAACGATCAAAAGCGTTTCATCTCACAGTCACTATCCAGAGCAAGAAACACTTCCTATTATTCCTAACAGGAAGCAGTGAAAAGTTCCCTTTCTGCATCCCAATTTGCACCAAACTGCATTGCTTTTGAATAAACACTTTTCCTTTCTTTAACCGAATAGAAATTGTTCGTTATCACTCCCAATGATTCTGCAAGTTCACCTTTAGTTTGGCTCCGATTATAATCCAGTAAAACCTCAATTTAGTGGTCGCCGTGGCGTAGTGGGAAGAGTGCGACGCTCACAGGCCAAAGGGTCTAGGTTCGACTCCCAGTTCAACACCAATTTTTCTAATATTTCACGGCACCACCTCTTTCGAGCTGCTGACAACACTCGAAGAGTAATAACTGTCTAAGAAAGCTTCTCAAATTTCGCCGTTCGGAGTCGGCAAAAAACTGTAGGTCCCTTCTACTCGTGAGAGAAGAGTAGCGCGCACAACACGAGTAGTTGATGAGCAAGCTAGGCCCTGGTCCCTTTTTGGACTGTAGCGCCAACAATTATTATTATTATCATTATTATTATGGTCCTTTGGAAGACAACAACAATTTTAGTTTTAAATAAATCCGACTGCTTATACACATGTTTAAACCGTGGCACCAGACCACTTAAGTTTTAGACTCAGAACTTTCTTTGAGTATTTGCTGAACACCTCGAAAACGTATTAAGCCCATTTTTCGGGCAAAGTTGTGTATTTTTTCATCCATCGTTCTTCCATCGTCTCTTTAAGAAGCCTCTGCTGCCAACGTACTTCTAACTGAAACCCGCCGTTCGGAGTCGGCAAAAAAACTGTATGTCCCTTCTACTCGTGAGAGAATAGCAGCGCGCACAACACGAGTAGCTGATGAGCAAGCTAGGCCCTGGTCCCCCTTTGGACTGTAGCGCCAACAATTATTATTATTAAAACCTCAAATTCTTCATCTTAAAGCTTTCTGGACAGGCCAAGGATCTTGGCCTGGTTTTCGACGCTAAAATCCCCACCTTTGTAGCATCAAAACTATTCTCATCATAATTTATCCATCTGGGAGAAATCAGCACAAATTTCTACAAGCATTACAATTACAACTACAAATCAAAACATTCCACAAGTGCTACTTTTTCTAAACAAATCCGTACATTTTCTGTCATATAAAACAGAAGCTCCTGCACATATAATTGTTGCCGACAAAAGTCACATCTTTCCAATGAAGTAGACAAACTGTTTCAAGATCAGCTACAATTTGCTGGCGCCATCTTTGGAAAACGGCCAGAATGAATTTTATCGTCGACATATGCACATTTTCAATGACGCAACTGAACACAAGCTGTTTAGGGTAGAGATATCTCAGCAAGTACTCGTATTTTGCATGCTATTGCTATCGACTGGAATTAACCTACAGCTTTTTGACGACTCCGAATAGACCAATTTGAGATATTTCGTAGATATCTGGAAAACTTTCTGTGCTGTCGATAGCTCGAATGTAGTGCAACGAAAAGCTCGAGGGCCCTTCAGTATGATAACGTCAATTTTTATGAACTAACCAAGAGCATCATTCAAGTTTTTTGTTTCCTTTCTTATAGCGCTAAAGTGTGGGGTGGACTTGGGCCTTAACCAACATGCCTCTCCAGCCAGAACGGTCTTTCGCCCACTCCACTCCACTCCAAGTTGGTTGAGGTCCTTCTCCACTTGTGTGCGCCACCTTAGTCTAGACCGTTCTCGGTTGCGTTGTCCCAATGGTTTTGACTCAAAGACTTGTCGGGCCGAAGCAGTGGTGTACATACGCTCTACATGACCTAGCCATCTTAAGCTCTGTATCCGAAGACGCTTCACCAGGCGCATATCGCTGTACAGCCCACAGAAACTCGAAAAGATTAAGGTCTTCCTCATTCGCTTTTAGTAACCTCCATGCACCGTAGAGTAGGATTGGACTGATCAAGCTGTTATATAAAGTGAACTTAGTCCTTCGGGAGAAAGCTTTTGTAGGGGAAGAGATTGGGTTCAAGAGAACAATCTGATGTTTGCTTGAGATAAGCTTCTTTATTATTCGGCGAACTTAAACTGATTGCCTGCGTTCGGTCATGACAAATAGGCTTACATTTGTAATCTTGGCGGAATTGGTAACAAGCATCAATAATTAAGTGAGTGCGTAAAGCTTTAATATGCATAAGCAAATTGATGATCGGGCCTGGTACGTAAATTAAATAGATACCGCGAAAGATGTGAATTGTCGTATGATCATGTCACCCGAGTATATGATAGTATAACACTGTAGTCAGGTATTTTTCGAACGCTTTCATTTTTTTTTTTTTTTGTTTGCCTACACTTACAATACTCAGTTGTCTCTTGAACCCAAAGAAACAGCGATTAGCAAGAATGATTATGCGTTTGATTTCGGTACAGATGTTGCCGTCCCTGATTACCACGGAACCGAGGTAGACAGAGTTCTTGACTACCTCGAAGTTTCTGCTGCCTAGTAGGATGCACTGCCCGCGATGTCGATGTTGTGTGTCCTTCCTTGATGACAGCATGTACTTTGATTGGCACTCATTTACCGCCAGACCTATTTTAGCCGCTTCCGCTTCAAAGCCAGCAAACGCCTCACTGACGGCTCGCTGTATTAGTCCAATCACGTCCATGTCATCAGCGTAATCTAACAATTCAACTGACTTTTGAAAGATCGTGCCTCTGGTGTTTAAGTGTGAGCACTCACGATCTACTCGAGGATGATGTTGAAGAAGTCACATGACAGTGCATCGCCCTGTCTAAAACCTTTTTTGATATTGGGGGTCTCGGTGAGTTTGGTACCGACCTTGGCGGAGCAACGGCAGTTCTTCAGTGTCATCCTACACAATCTGACGAGTTTGGTAGGAATGCCAAAAATAGAGATGGCACTGTATAGCTCGTCTCTATGCACACTGTCATATGCGGCCTTGAAATCGAAGAATATGTGGTGAGTGTAAATTTGCATTTCTTGGGTCTTTTCCAGAATCTGCCGTAATGTGTAGATCTGGTCTATACTGGAATTCCCTGGCCTGAAACCACACTGCTAGGGACCTATCAGGTCATGGACAAACGGTTTCAGACGCTCACAAAATACGGCAGGGAGGATCTTGTATGCGATGTTCAGGAGACTAATCTCACGGTAGTTGGCGCAGTCAAAGGGGTCTCCTTTCTTGTGAACTGGGCAAACGACGATGAGAGTCCACTCATCGGGCATGCTTTCCTCCGATCATATCTTACAGATGAACCCCTGCATGCACCCAGCCAGGTCATGTCTGCCGCCAGTCCGTCCGCTTCAGCAGCTTTGTTCGACTTCAGCTTGGATTTTGCTATCTTCACCTCGTCTAAGTCGGGGGAATGGAATTCCTGTCTAACATCGTCGAAATTGAGCAAAAAATTCTGCCTTACAGCGGAATTGGGGCCATCATCGACGTTAAGTCTGCAGGAATGATCCTTCCAGATGGTCAGCACAGATTTTGACTCTACTACGAGTTGTCCATTTTGGTCCCGGCAGGCTTTGGTCCGAACCTTGTATCCTCCGGCTAGCTGTTTTACCTTTCGGTAAAACTTCCGGACTTCAATCCTGCCATTGCGTCTTTCCATTTCCTCGACCGCGCGCCTCTCATGCTCCTTCTTTTCCCTTCCGAGAAGCCGGTGCTCTTCCCTTCTTCTCTGTTCGTAGAGCTCACGAACAGAACTCGTTCTTCGATGCGGCGTCGCCTTATAGACGTCTTGCTTAGCTGTAGACGTTTGCCTGCACTCATCGTCAAACCATGGATTCCTTCTGGGTGGTGACGTAAAACCCAGCACATCAGTGGCAGCTTCTTTGTTGGCTTCTTGACAACGTTTCCATTCTTTTTCTATGCTTAGTGCAGGAAGCGTCGAACTCTGAGCGAGTTTCAGGGAGACTCGGTCGGCAAAGTTCCCAGCAATCGGCAGCGATTGTAGCTTTTCGACTTCAAACCGTTTTGGCCTGTCTCGACTCCGTTGCTCTCTCGATATCCGGGTTCTTACCTTGGCTACAATAAGGGGATGATCCGAGTCAATGTTTGCACCTCGGAAGGTTCGGACATCGAGAATATTGGAGGAGTGTCTGACGTCGATCGCATGATCAATCTGGTTGACAGTTGATTGATCTGGAGATCGCCAGGTTCCTTTGTGAATGTCCAGGTGTGGGAACCACGTGCTAGCCACCGAGAGGTTCCGCCCCGAGGCGAAGTCCAACAGCCTGAGTCCGTTTCCGTATGTGTTGTCGTGCAGGCTGTGTTTACCGATGACTCCAGCAAAGATGTCCTTCTTTCCCAGCTGAGCGTTGAAATCTCCTAGAACGATCTTAGTGTCGTAGCTGGGGCATCGATCGTATGTTCTTTCTAGAAGTCATCCTTGATGTTGTCATCCTCCTCCTCTGTCGGATAAGGAGCGCAAATTAGGCTGATGCTCCCGAATTTAGCCTTGATGCAGATCGTCATGAGGCGTTCGCTGACGGGGTCGTAGCTCAAGACTTTTTTGCCTAAGCCTGCCTCGAACAACAAATCCGCATCCGAGTAATCACTGGCTTTTCTGTCTCTCTGTAGCAATCGCTGTAGTAAATGTGGCAGTTGTTCATCGTTTTCTTGCCGGGCCCATCCCATCGCACCGCCACCCAGGAAGGTAATGTCCGCTTTGTAGCAGTCAAGGGCCTCCGCCAGTTGTTACGCTGCACGTAGCCTGTTAGGGGACCTCACATTCCACGTGCAAAACGGAAAATCGTTGTCCTTATAACGTTTGCTGGGTCGTCAACAGTAGATCCTTCATTATCCGAGGCATGCTGTTGTCTCTGAACTAATTTCTTTTTACGTGGTGATTAAGTTACTCTCATGCCCAACCCACAGACTGGTAGGCCAGATCCATTATTTAAACCCTCGGGCAGAGGGGCTTACTGCATATATTGATTCACTATACAACGGGTATTGTGGTGGCTATACAGAGAGCGCCGCGTGGAGGCTGTATGTCAACTTAACCTGTGCACTGGCGAGAATAGTTTGGGCAGCTCGCCTTGGTGAGTGCAATCAACAACGTTTCCCCGCGTGGACAGGCCCATGCCCCCATTTAGAAAACGTGTGTGAAGAATATGACAGCATGGGGGGAAGGGAGCCTTAACCCACTATGATTGTCAACTTTCTTCCTTTATTGAGCTAGTTGCATGATTCTCTATGGTTCCGTGACTTGACTCTTAAACGCCGCCCACAAGCATGCACGAGATCTAAACTAAGTACAGCTGTCGTAACCTGCTCTCTTTGAACAATGTGTTTAGCCTCTTTCCCGCTTACATAAATAGGACCTGCGTTAGTTTAATTTGAACATGTTTCCGGACGTTTGCTTCTCGCAAGTGGCGCATTACTTCCTAAAAATATTTTAATTGCATTTCTGAACAGACATCGTTATGTCTTGAACCCGTCAAACTTTAAGTCACAATGCTCTGAGGGACAGTATTCAAGATTGTAACAAGTTGTTCAAATAAAGAATTTTCCGTTAGATGTCCATTTCATTGTCCCTAGCTTCCCACCTCTGTCTTTCGGCAAATAATAGTCCATCTGAGCCGAAAAGTGTGGATTTTGATTTTGTTGGAAAATACTCACACTGGCGAACTCTTCTCCTATTGTTTAAATCTGACGCAGGTTTTCTTTCTATTGTGGGTCCTGCTACCAGTTTGCACATTCTTCAACACAGAGAACCCAAAATTTACGCAAAATTGATGATTGTTTACCTTCACTCTGTTTCCTATTACGCTTTAAACCGGATCCAATTTTATCTGTTTTTTTTGTATTGTTTTGCGTAAACTTGTGCGTTCACCTTCAAACTGTCAATTGATTCCTTACACAGCGCCGTACTCATCTGATACAAACGTCAAACGTCCTCAGTGCCATGGTAGAGCAGAAAACGCATTTCGATGCAGAAACAAACACTGACAGCATATCCTTTACCATTCAAACAGATTTATACGACGCAGAAAACCAACATTCAAAGTCGTTTCCTTCCACCCTGGCTGTCTGTAGGCAACAAAACTTTCCCCAGTTGCCCATGCCTTCCACGGCCAAAACAGAAACAGTTCTCTGTGTTAGCGCTTTCCTGCCATAATAGCTGAACCCATTCGAACAGCCATAAGATGTTCCGGATGTGTTAACCTTTAACTCATTTAATTGTCTCCGCTTCAGCGCCCTCTTCATAAATCACTTCGTAAAAAGCATTCAGCAGCGTTTCGGTGGCAGGACATTGCTGATTGTTTTAATTTTCACACCATTTCACTCAGAATTATCGCCACCCGAAAGGAAACAAAACAAAAAATCCCCCAACATACACAGGCACAAATTAAGTCAACCTTTCTATCGGCCGAGAGCTGATATGACGAAACAGGAGTGAACAAAGGATAAATGGAGAAATAAACGAAATGCCAAGATAAAAAGACCCCATCCAAGTGGCTGCGGCGTTGTCACGTTAGACCCCTAAATTACCACACAGCACCTACAGTATCTTCATCAGTAAGCAAATAACAGGGACAATCCCGAACAGCCGTCCGTTTCGGGCAACAATGGCGGCGACTCTGAATCGCTGCTGAATAGATGACAATATTGGAGAAACATTTATGGATAGCACGCCATCATTTGTGAGCGTAATGCCCAGGTGATGAGTGCGGCAAAAAATAAAACCCCACCCAAGGATATCTTGTATCGCCCGTCGGATGCCGGAAAATAAATGGTTTTCAAAATCAAATTAAGGCATCCATTTTCGCATTAAATATTTGAAAAGATAAAACTCGAGGACGATGCCGCTCCGCTGCTAATTCCTTCCTCTATCATCGTCCGGGGTGGTATTCTCTTTTTGCTGAGGGGTATCATTGAGAAGTGTATCTAGCGAGGTATCTATCGGATTCAACGCACTGCAATTTATCGATTTGCATTTTTAATCGAAATTGAATTTGAATGGTAATCCTGCTCGTTCGCTTGTTCAATAGATTTCCGAGAGAGGTGTTTTCGCCTGGCCGGTAGCACCCCCAACCAGCTCACCGCTTGTGTAAGCTCAAATCGATGAAAGAGGAATTTTTTGATTGTGTGCTGAGTGCATCGCCCCATGTTGCGAATTGTTTTGTGCCATCGATAGTCTGTATTTGCTCTCTAGCTTCCGAGCGCTGGGCATCGGAATGTTCGACAATTAAGTTGAAAATCCTTTGATCGTACTCGCCGTTGTGTTGTAATGAATGGCTTATGAGTTTCGCTGGCAGAGCGGAATGCTCTGATGTTTCAACGTTGGTTGACTGAGGAGCTTAAAAAATCCCTCATTCAATGGAGCGAACGTGGATGAGGAATAAGAAACGTGCAGTATCCGAATGATGCCACACGAGGGAATGCATTGATGCTTGAACTTGAGGATGATTTCAGTGATTAAGAGAACAGTGAAACAGTTCGGTTGCGTTAATTGGAGTTTAAGTTTCGGGTTTGTTGTGCTGAGAGAGACTTGTAAGTTTACTTAATTTGTGATAGAGGACAAGATATGGAATATGCTTTATTTGCGAAATCCTCTCCAAATGACATCAAGAATGTCTCCTGCAAGCATTCACAAAGGGCACAAGGGAATGAGCTTCTTTAGCGTTGTTTGAGACCCGTCGGAAAATAAAATTTTGCTCATAATATTTCCCTTCTAATTGATTACTTGAACACTTCGAATCCGAAACTAGCCTTCCGTAGGCATAGTTTTACAGTTGGTGGAGGCTGCTTTGACGTAGTAGCTCGCGTAGCTCTCGCCTTTTAAGCAGCGACTTATATTGAAAATGCAGCTTCTTCACTTTGTGACGAAAAGAAACATAAGCGTTTACAACTAAAAAATTTTTCCGTATTTAAGTCTCAGTCAGGTGTGCCAATTGATGTCAGGCTGATTCCGGTAATCGTGAAGAAGGAGACACTTTAGCGTCCGCAGAAATTGCTACCAGAAGCCTGACGAGCAATGTGATAACGCCAGCAGGGCGGACGCTGCTACCATATTTCCACACAAGTTCCTCCAGAGGATGGACCGTCCGAGAGTTTAAGGTTAAAGAGGCTTCATTTTCTGAATGGCTTGTGTGCGAACAGTACCGTGAGGTATACAGAGGACGATGTTGTACCACATGTGACCTAGCACACACACCATTTGGGTATATGAAGAGATATTAAAGCTCTACTTGTTGCCGCAGTGGCGTAGAGAGTAGAGTGCGAAATTCACACGCAGAAGGTCCCGGTTCGATTCCCGGCTGAACACCTCGAATTTTTCACTGCAGCACCTCTTTCGAGCTCCTGACAACACCCAACGAGTAATAAGTAAGTAACTGTCCAAAAGCTTCTCAAACTTCGTCGTTCGGAGTCGGCAAAGGACTGTTTGTTTCTTCTTCTCGTGAGAGAAAAGTAGCGCGCACAACATGAGCAGTTAATGAGCTGCAGAGTCGCATTGAATGCTTGTCGAAGCATATGGTCATCATGCTCTATCAGAAGCAACATGCAAAAGATGGTTTCAACGGTTCAGAAGAAATGATTTTGATGTTTTTTTTTTTTTTATAATTGACGCGTGCAAAAGGTGTTGCGAGTACCCTTAAGTGACCGGATCAAGTCACAGCACGGGCCGAAGGTATAGAGGAAGAGAGAGAGAGGAGGTACCGATGCACATTGGTTTTAAATGCCTGTGGATTGTAATGAGGAGGAAAAATCGAGCTGGGAAGAGCATTCCAGATTCGTGTAGTGCGGCTAAAGAACGAGTCTCTGAATTTGACTGTACGTCCGAAAGAGGGCTTGAGGGTGAATTGATGGGCATTCCTAGCGAGGCGTGTATTGCGGGTGAATTCTTGAAGCGGAGGAATGCAACTGGCTTATACGTCTGAGCATTTCTTGTTGAAATAGCGGTAAAAAAGTGACAACGACGCGACATTACGTCGGTGTTCTAACGAGTCAATCGACTTCGCAATATTACTGTCACCTATAAGTTTTATCGCTCGCTTTTGAATTCTATCCAGCAGATGCAGGGAGGTCTTAGAAGCACCTGACCAAATAGGAGCGTTATACCCAAGTTTTGGGCGTATGTATGCCTTGTATATTGTAGCCAGATCAGAGGGGGTGAAGTACTTCTTGCATCGTTTAAGGAAGCCTAGACATTTCGCAGCATTTTTGGCGACCTCAAATATGTGATCGTTCCAACTAATTGTTGGAAAGTCTCTCGGTTTCAACAACGCAAATGCCGTTCATGGATAACGGCTGATTATTTTGTGATCGCTTTAACGACAGTAGACAGCACTGGGTGTTGGAAGCATTAAATTCCACTCTATTCTTATTTCCCCAATCGATTATGCTGTCAAGGTCGGAATTTAATGTGCTTAACATACGCTGCCGTTCCGAGTCGAAAACTGAAGTGGAGGGACGTGAGCCAAGGAACGAATATGAAAAGCTGAGGATACTGTCATCAACGAAGGAATGAATAGCATTAGAAGTAGCAGAGAAGAGATCATTTATAAAAATGAGAAAGAGTGTCGGAGACAAAACAGAGCCCTGGGGAACACCAGCATTAATATGGTGAATATCAGACTTGAATCCATCCAAAACGACTTGTATTGAACGATTCGAAAGGTAATTTCTAATCCATTGGAGAAGAGACTCATCGATCCCAAAAGCACGCATTTTCGACAAAAGAGCCTGATGCCAAACCCTGTCAAATGCCTTTGAAATATCAAGCGCAACAATCTTGCTTTCTCTTAAATTGTGCAAAGATTGGTTCCACTTTTCAGTGAGATATGCCATCAGATCACCAGTGGAACGGTTGCTTCGGAAGCCGTACTGCCGGTCATTAAGAAGCTTCCGGGACTCAAGATATTTCATAAGCTGACGGTTTATCAGCGTTTCCATGACCTTGGAGAGAAGGGACGTTAGTGCTTTGGGTTGGGAGGAGGTGGGTGCCGAGGCATATGGTGATCATGCTCTATCAGAAGCATTATGTCAAAGATAGTTTCAACGGTTCAGAAAGAATGATTTTGATGTGAGAAATGCAGAACGTGGAAGACCACCAAAACAGTTCGAAGACGCCGAATTGCAAACGATATTGGATGGAGATGACACTTTGAGTCAAAAGCAAATGGCAGCAATGTTAAGTGTTGCACAACAAACAATTTCTGACCGTTTAAAAGCTATGGGAAAGATCCAAAAGTGTGGAAAATGGATGCCACATGAATTAAGTGAAAGACAGATGGAAAACCGAAAAAACACTTGTGAAATTGCTTCAAAGACACGAAAAAAAATCGGTCTTGCATCGGATTGTTAGTGGCGATGAAAAATGGATTCATTTTAAGAATTCTAAACGGAATCCTAAACGGTTGCCGTGGCGTAGTGGGTAGAGTGCGACGCTCACACGCCGAAGGGTCTAGGTTCGATTCCTAGCTCAATACCAATTTTTCGAATTTTTCATGGCACCACCTCTTTCGAGCTGCTGACAACACTCAAAGAGTAATAACTGTCCAAAAAAGCTTCTCAAATTTGGCCGTTCGGAGTCGGCAAACAATTGTGGGTCCCTTCTACTCGTGAGAGAACAGTAGCGCGCACAACACGAGCAGTTGATGAGCAAGCTAGACCCTGGTCCCCCTTTGGACTGTAGCGCCAACAATTATTATTAAACGGAAAAATTCTTGGGTTATACTGGAACAACCATCAACATCGACTGCAAAACTAGATCGATTCGGTAAGAAGACAATGCTGTGTGTTTGGTGGGACCAGAAAGGTGTGCTGTACAACGAGCTTCTAAAACCTGGTGATCGCTACCGACCACAAATGATCAATTTGAATCATTCATTAATCGAGAAACGATCAGAATGGGCCAGAAGACACGGCAAGGTCATTTTGCTCCATGACAATGCACCTGCACACAAAGCAAAATCGGTTCAGGATACAATCAAAACACTTGGCTGGGAGCAGCTACCCCACACGCCGTATTCACCAGACTTGGCTCCTTCCGACTACCATTTGTTTTCATAGATGGAACACGCATTGGCTGAGCAGCACTTTGATTCCTACGAGGAGGTCGAAAATTGGGTGTCTGATTGGTTTGCTTTAAAAGACGAACAATTTTATTGGCGTGGTAAGAAAGGTGGCCAAAATGTGTAGAAAACAATAGCCAATACTTTGAATAAAATGTTTTTACTTTCCCATTAATAATTAGTGTTTTATTTCATACCGGTATCCCTGGTACATTGAAACTAAACAATGATAAAAAATGAATTGAATTCAATTGAAAATGTAATCAGTGTAAAATAACACCGCAAACTCTGTAGAATGGTCAACAGCAGCACCCATATTTCGGCTGTATACCATTTTATGAGTTATACTATTTCACGGTTTATTTTGATATATTGGCTTTTTTTGAAGACTTTCTTTGCAAGTAGGACACTAGTACTCTCTTTAATATTTACTCATATATTCTGGGAACACATATAACAATTACATATTACATATATAATATTCTGCTGCAGTTCTGTTAAAACAGAAAAATACCTCTTGAATTATTAGAAGTAGATATTTATTAAAATTCAGCGCAAACTTCATCCCTAAATGTATTTACCTAGACGGCCTCGTCTGGCCGTTGATTACAGACACACAGTACTTCAGTGCGCTTAATTCCAAGAACTAGTGCCATTCCTTTTGCGTTCACTTTCCGACGGATTTTTAATCTTGCCGACCTGGTTTTCTGTGCTCATCATCACTATTGCAACTGCGCTAGTCTGCCTCATTAAATGTGAGACGGCCCCTTGACGCCGCAGACTACCGCGTCGTATGTAAGTTTCTCAATTTCGGTCAGTAATGTACGGTGGGGAATTTTAATCGCGCTTACATTCTTGCAACTAATGCTACAGACTTAGTTGTATGCGCATGTAACTCGAATGTGGCAACGAAATAAAGTTTTTAACCACTTCGTCTAGATAAGAGACACAATGCGGGATAGGGTAAGCTATTTTGATTCTAAAAATGGCGAAAAGGAAAGTATCCATGTTAATATTAAGGGTTGCTTCAGTAGTAACACCCAAAGTATTTTCGATAGCTTACCCTTCGCAATCGACTCCATATATTTAAAGTACCCTTGACAATTATTCTTCATTTTCGAAATTTGTGTTCAGTACCTACACCTTAAGGTCATTTAGCCTATTCCTTCAATGGCATAATGCTTTGTCCCATCAACAATGCAAGTCTTAGTAAAAAACAGAACTGAAGTGTAGACCGCTTCCGCTTCCCAATGCGTCAATGCCTCTGAGGCAAAAAAGTGAAAGCACAGTGAAGCCGCTCCACTTCCAATCAACTCACACGACGTTCTCAACGTTTCGACGTGTCTATCCGCTGCCATTGATCTTAGCTTACATCCATACAGCATTGAGTTGACACAAGACCTAAAGCCATTAGACCATTTAAGCGCCGCCATTCCTTAACTTTGAAGCTGGAAATTGATGCAGATTTTCAATGAAAAGACAGCGATGAGGCGCATTTCTACCTCCCTGAGTCGGCATTGTTGAACAGGCAGCATTACATAAGTGATTTAGGAGACATTACGTTCCGAAGAGTCACTGCTTGTTATGGACTGAATGACAGAATTGTCATTTGATCCTTTGTATTTTTTCTTGTTTGTGTTGCCAATAGCCGCGTAACTGCGGAAAGAAATCTCTTTTCATCTCACTCAATCTCGTGTTAAGTGACCATGTGACGTCCTGTCCCCTGTTCTCCGCCTCGAATAGATCTGACATCAGCGTTCAGACGTAGGCGAGTGTTGTAGCTGCACTGGTTTACGGACCATGTCTTACCGCCGTTTGTGCAAGCGGGCAGACGGTCATGTAGCTGCACTGGCTTACGGACCATGTTGTGCCGCCGATTGTGCAAGCGGGCAGACGGTCATGGACACGACCGATGACTGGTGTACTAGGAATGGGTTTTTTAGCCAACCCTTTTAAAGCGGGAATGGGTTTTTAGCCAACCCTTTTAAAGCCGAGGTTGTTCTCTTTACGAGAAAGAAGAATTTGATTGGTCTGAAGTAAGGTTTTGGAAAAACTTGAGGCCTATCACTCAAAAGATCCGTATGAATCTATAACACAATTATAAGACCTCTTCTCTCATACGCATCAGTCGTTTGGCGGAACAAGCTTTGGCACATGTACCTAACTGCTGCTTTCACCAAGCTTCAAAGAACGGCCTGCCTCGACTGCACAGTTTCTTTGCCTAGCACACTGCTTATTCTCCCTCCCCTTGACTTCACTATCATGAGATATACCATTAAGGCCATCTGTCAACCTAAAAGGAATGGTCCTTGATTCAACTTGCACTGGAGCCTGGATGATTTCGCGCACCGGATATCCTATGACACTATTCTCATCGACGGCCGGACCGGCATCACGGGATCATGGGAAACGAGTTTACCGATAAACTTGCTAGGCAAGGATCAAAAGTGGCACCCATAGGGCCCGAACGCACCGTCAACGGTTGGATCTCCCGACAACACTACCAGAGGTGACCAGTGCATGATCCTGAAAATTAGCAAAAAATCCGCAGCTTGGTGTTATTTCCAGATAGAAAAAACAGCAGATCAAATGTCCTACCTACAAAAGCGAATAATCGAATATTTTTTGAACACACTCAACCACTTTTCCAGGCGTCCAAAGCAAAAGCCCTTCACTGATGTTCACGCTGCCCAACGCAGTATCTATCGTCACATGTATGTGTGGGATTAATCTCCCATGCACCACCACCCTGTGCCAATTTCAACATTCAAAGTCCAGTGTCTGTCATTCAGGCACTAAGCCCTAGTCACCGTGTGCCAAATAGACCAACAGAATAACTAAACGCAATTTAAAGGATGTCAATCAGCACCGAAACCAACTCGTTACATGCATCTCCTGTCACAAGGAGTGAATGGAATTACACCCTCTTTGTCGCAGTCAATTCACTTACACGCACGCACACTAGCATTCAGGAACTACTCAGAGTGGGGGAGAGAATGAAGTACACTTCAGGCGTAGGGAGCGTAAGAAGGTATAAGGATTTGCACACGGAATTCAGGTGATTTTAAATACGTTTAATGGAGCAAAATCAATTTGTGTGCATATTATACCACCCGAAGTCAGTCAAGAATAGTAACTGGGTTTTAAGCTTAACGCAGTCACAAGGTTGACGAAATTGTTTGTAGAATTCAGACATGACACTGGTCTGGCCTGGAGGGTAGAAATCTCGAAAATTTCAAGAGACACAATCATGGGGATCTTCATTTCTGAATGGCTCCAGAGTTGATCTAAGACACAAAGTGATCCTAGAAGCGTACCTTGGCAATGGCAGCTCTTGCACTCCACTTCGCCTTTGTGCTTTATCTCAGATGCGGTTGAAATTCTCCAATTGATAGTATTAAAAGGTTCTTCAGGCCGGGACAGTGTTATCCGTTCACTATGCAGCGAAGGGTTGTATTTGTTGCAGGATAACAACACAAAGGAGGACTTCTATGATTTCCTTGAAAGAACATACGTTCGATGTCCCAGCTACGACTCCAAGACCGTTCTAGTAGACTTCAACGCTCAGCTGAGAAAGGAGGACATCTTTGTTGGAGTCATCGGGTAAAACGCCGCCTGCATGACAACCCACCAGGAAACGGACTCAGGCGGTAGGACTTCGCCTCGGGGCGGGACCTCTCTGTGGCTAGCACGCGGTTCCCACACCCCGAACAAAGGAACTTGGCGATCCCTGATCAATCCACCGTCAATCAGATTGATCACGTTGCGATCGACGTCAGACACTCCTTCAAAATTCTTGATGTTCGAAGCTTCCGAGGTGCCAACATCATCTCGGATCATCACCTTGTTGTAGCCAAGGTAAGAACCCGAATGTGGAGATTGCAGCGGAGTTGGGACAGGCCAAAAAGGTTTGACGTCGGAAATCTACAATCCCAACTGATCGCTGGGAGCGTTGCCAATCGAGTCTCCCTGAAACTCGCTAAGAGTTCGACTCTGCCTGCGCTAACTTAAGAAGAAGACTGGAAACGTTGTCAAGAAGTCATCAAAGAAGTTGCCACTGATGTGCTGAGTTTCACGTCACCACCCAGAAGGAACCCATGGTTTGACGACGAGTGCTGGCAAGTGCATGCAGCCAAGCACGAGGACTACAAAGTAATGCTGCATCGAAAGACGAGGGTTGTTCCTGAGCTCTACGAACAGAGAAGAAGGGAAGAGCGACCCCCGGAACACGCACCTCAACCAGTTTGGAATGTGCAACTGGAGGCACCTAGCGAAAGATCGTGCTGGTTGTAGAGGCATGTTGGTTGATGCCCATCTCAACCCCGGACTGTAGCGCCTTAAATTGGAAAATAAAAGTAAATCGTATAAAACTGGCAAGAGACCAACCAGCAGAGAGATTTCCCTTTTCAAGGCCCATGTCCATTTCGATCGGTTTCGTCAATTGGGGCCAGCCATGAGGACCAATTTGCTTTGTAAATGATACACGATCTGGTAGAGAATGATAATGAACGAGAAACGTGACAGCACGTTACCTTGTCTCCAAATATTACAGTCTTTAATTAGTTCGTCACCGCACTTGACTGAGCAGCCATTATTTCCGACGGTCATCCTTCTCAATTTGACGAGCGTTCTAAACGAAAACCAACATTTTGCCCCTAAGAACGATGGGTTTGTGTTAAAATCAACAAATATGTAAAGTATTTCGATTTGAGTTTCTTGGAATTTGCTAGTAACCTGCGCTTGTTTGCCTAATTTAGAGCAGTAGTGTTCCTTGGCCTGACATTTGCGCGAAAGGGCCTAAACATTCCCACAAAACAGCAGAGAATGTTATGAAGACAAACGGCTCCTTTCTTATGGACCTTAGAAGCGACACAAAGACTCGAAATGTCGGGTATGCTTTCCTTTGATCATGTGCAACATATGAGCTGGTGCACGCATAAACCTCAAGCTGACTTGGATTGATCTGTACATAGTCTTCCAGCTCTAGCATTTTTTTTTTACTTCAACCTTGACTTTGTCTAATTCAGAGAGCAGCAAGCTGTAACATGGCTTTATCCCTAAAGTTTGGCTTTATCCCTAAAGCTTCTACAGTCTATAGTAAAATCGAGCAGAAATGTTAACCTTTCTGCACCATATCCACACCCTCGAGCAATACACCACGTTCGCGTACATCCCTTACATGGCTTCCTTTTGAGAGATTTGTGGAAATGTTTAATTTGGCTTAGATTTGCCAAAACAAGAAAAAACGAAACAATTACCCCTCAGCCAGCAGCGCGTTGGCTTAATTTTGCTCATTTAACATGCGGAATCAAATAAAATAGGGTGAAATAAAAAGTGGAACACAGTTAAAGTGGATGAAGCACATTTCGCAACGTATTACAATAACTCCGCGGGCCCCGGCTCGCGATGCGAAAAGAGTTTTCTCATTAAAAGCGAAATTCAAGTAAGAGATTAGAAAACAACGAACAATGGATATACCTATTATTTGGTTTCCTCATTGTTGCAAGCCGCTCGCTGGCGAAGGGAACTCTTGAGGTTCTTTATTCCAGCAGCCGCACAATGTGTATGAGAGCTGCGGCACCGCTCCACACTCAGTCCCATCAGTTTCATGCCGCCCATGTAGAGCAACAACTTCTGCGGTACACGCTTGTTTTGGGGCGTTCTAGAGTGGAAAATCAAACAATGATTCCTCGCGCATTGTTTTTGTATTTTTTTTTTTTTTGCTTTCTCTTGCATGCTGTGCATTTGGAAAGTATTGCTGGCGATGGCACGAGTATGGTGAACGGATATTATTACGGGACGTGAATATGAATTTCCCAGCGTAATGGTCCTGCTAATGTGTGCGTTTGAAAATTGTATTTCTGCAAGAGGCAAGAGCATCAAAATTGCATCGAGCACTGGTGTTGGACAATCATGCGCAAGTTGTTCGATTGTGTGGTGGATGGGGAGCCACGAATTTTAAGGCACACCAGTGTGAGTCGTAAAAGGCATTGTTCTGGGATCTTGAAACAATTCGGTTCTGGTTTTGATTATGTAATTGGTACCATTACGTTGTCAGAATCTGGGCCGAGTGTTGTGAAAGAAAACCAGCATCTTGCCGCAATGCACAATTTGATACAGATAGGCGCTCGTGAGGTACGAATAGATGTTCGTAGATGAAAATAATTTAGGATGAGTTGAGGATTTCTATTCACTCTTCAAGTTTATTCAATACCTCATCCAAAAAAGGGAAATTTCCCTTGCTCCAGTTTCGAGGAATTCAGGACGGAAGTGCATTTACGCCTGTGTCATTGTCTGTCACGCAGATTCGATGTCATTACAGAATTCAATCTTTGGCCTTTAGATTTACGGCAAAATGGACACTTACCAGAAGGAGACAAGACTCAGGAGGACTCATGATCAAGCAGCAACCACAATTAAGATGTAAACACTTATTTCGGGATCGGGAGTCAGACAAACCTACCAAACACGACAGAAAACTCTTTTAAATCAGGTGAGTAAACAGTTATAGAAAGTTCTACAAATGAATGTACTAACAGATGACATACAGGACAATTATTCTTAGGAGAGAAAAGAACAAACAGACGTATTTACACAATGAAGAGACAACCTAGAGGCATTTAAATGGAACAACCGAAAGGGTCGATGGATTTCAAACCGTTTTAACCCATTTATCAGGAACTTGAGTTCAACAACATGCTGAACGAAGAGGTTTTGAACTGAATTCAAACCGTATCACTTCTTTTACGGTAATGATACAACCTACCACCACGCTGAACTGGTAAGCACAATACCTTACCACAGAGGCATACCATCGGCACATAAATCTGAACACCCCGATGTTAAGGCAGGACGTTCCTAAATATTTGAATTCAAATTATGAAAGACAATTGTTCATCCGTTGGGCGCCTGTTGTTGAGATGAGACATATAAAAATTATATTCACTATAATGAACCGTTTTCCACTGTTCTCAAAAGATGGCGCCACCTGCAAGTTAAGTGGAAGCGACTACCTATTTTATTGGAAAGGAGTGATACTTATCGGTAGTAATTTTTGTGCATCGTCTTTTGAATCTTCAGAAGTGTCTATGTTTGTCTTAAGAGAAAAAGTGAATCTCCTTCAAAAACCTAGTGACAAATCAACTCATGCATTGAAGGAATCGGGTATCAGAGCGTTTGAAACGCTTTGTTGAGCGTTACCTCGTAAGCCCCACATATTCGTATGGTTCCATTTGGTTTAGCGACGAGAGCAATTGATGTAGCCCAGTTAGAATAACCCACGGGTTCAAGAATCCCTTGCTATACCATGTGATCAAGCTCGTCTTCCAATTTTGATCTAATGGCCAAAGGAATTCTTCTGGCAGGCAAATGAATTGGTGCAACGCCTGGATTTAACGAAAGGGTTATAGGTGGTCCCGTACAAGCTCCCACACTGGTTCAAAACTTCAAGGACAATGGACGATTTCGTAAAATAGACCCCTTGAATTGAGATTCCTTAAGAAGCAAAGCAATTGCAACCCAATATATTTGTTCGAGAAAGGTTTAATTTTGTATTTCTCGACTTTTATACAGAATATTGACTAAACATCTTCCTCTAAACGTGATTGCATTTTCTTGTAAATAAATGTGGGATAGGGGGCCAAACGAATTAACCTAAACCGACAAGTTTTTGTTTTTTTTTTAAATAAAACATTAATTATTAATTTGAAAGTAAAAACATTTTAGTCATAGTATTGGCCATTGTTTTTTTCATATTTTGACCACTTTTCTTGCAATTTGTGAATACCACGCTAATAAAATTGTTCGTCTTTTAAAGCAAACCAATCACACACCTCGTAGGAATCAATGTGCTGCTCAGCTAATGCGTGTCTCATCGATGAAAACAAATGGTAGTCGGAAGGAGCCAAGTCTGGTGAATACGGCGGGTAGGGTAGCTGCTCCCAGCTAAGTGTTTTGATTTTTATTTTTGTTATATCCATCACAGAGTAACACAAAACACTACGTTCTCTAAGTGTTAACTCTCAGTACTGCTTTACACAGCAGATGTTTTCTGAGCGACTAAGGATCATCTACCGACTCTTATCGTCTTACAGATTACTTTAATAAATAATATTAATTCAAATACGATGCAAAAATCATGTTTTTACATTCTAATAGTGGCAAAGCTAAAATTAATTTCGTTGCAAAGATCATTAAATGTATTTATGCACCTTGTAATAGGTTCATTGCGACCATAATTGGTTCTGTGCCTTTTGTCAAAAAGTAAGTTTCTCGCCCGTAGAAATCTTTGGGGAGCATATATATTTATGAGAAAAAGTTATTCTGGCGAATTTAACTGATAATTAATAATATCACGAATTAACATGGCTTACGTTGCCTTACGCCTGAAACTTAAAGTTTTCAAGGCAATTGTTCTGCATCTTTCAACATAATGAGGAAGATTCAAAGCAATACAACTTTCGAAAAGCATATCTCGTGAAATTCTTTTGAACTCGTTCGAGTCCAAGTTGATTATCGTAACGTGAGTCCCAGACAATGGATACTTATTCCAATTCGTATCCTGAACCGGTTTTGCCTTGTGTGCAGGTGCATTGTCATGGAGCAAAATTACCTCGCCGTGTCTTCTTTCCCATTCTGGTCGTTTCTCGATCAATGCATGGTTCAAATTGATCATTTGTTGTCGGTAGTGATCAGTATTAACGGTTTCACCAGGTTTTAGGAGCTCGTGGTACAGCACACCTTTTTGGTCCCACCAAACACACGGCATTGTCTTCTTGCCGAATCGATCTGGTTTTGCAGTCGATGTTGATGGTTGTCCCAGATTAACCCATGATTTTTTCCGTTTAGGATTCTAAAAATAAATCCATTTTTCATCGCCAGTAGCAATCCGATGCAAAACCAAATTTCCTTCGTTTCTTTGAAGCAAAATTTCACAAGGGTTTTTTCGGTTTTCCATCTGTCTTGCATTCAATTCATGTGGCACCCATTTTTCACACTTTTGGATCTTTCTCATAGCCTTTAAACGGTCAGAAATTGTTTGTTGTGGAACATTTAACATTGCTGCCATTTGGTTTTGACTCCAAGTGTCATCTCCATCCAATATCGTTTGCGATTCGGCGTCTTCAAACTTTTTTGGTGATTTCCCACGTTCTTCACTTCTCACATCGAAATCATTATATCTGAACCGTTGAAACCATCTTTTGCATGTTGCTTCTTATACAGCATGATCACCATATGCCTCGGCAAGCATTCGATGCGAATCTGCAGCACTTTCCTTCAAATGAAAACAAAAAATTAATGCTTTCCGCAAATCATCACTTTCTCGTACAAAATTCGACATTTTCAACACGATGATAAAATATGATGTTGTCTGTTCAATGACTTGATGTATATTAAATATTTTTAACATATGTCATAGCAAACAAACAAAGAAAAATAAGGGCTCGTTCACAACAAATGTTCCCTATCGAGACATTTGTATCGCTCACTTCCCACCGGTACAATTATATTAATTCTGTGAATCGAAGTATTAAATGTGAGTTTCATTTTCCAACATCCCACATCTATAATATTAAACTCCACCTTTGATATGCGTGGTATGACAAGTCGTCATAACATATCAAAGCTAACATCTGAATTGATTGTACAATTTGATCCAGAATCTACTTCAAGCTCGCTCCTTTTTCCCGTTCGAAATTATATTCTTTCACTGTTTAAAATTTGGGATGTATTAAAAAGTGCATTAACTGATCTCTTGGAGTTGTTATGAACTTGAGTAGTTCTTTGTCTACTTCTACTCGTACATACCCGTTTGTCCACAATTGTTATGAACAGCTATATGGAATCGACATGATGTACTTTGGTGTGCACAACTTCAACATGCGCCTGAAGGAATGTTCGAAGACGCGGATTTTTGCTTGTTGACTCTCTTTTGCAATGCATTTGTATAAAGTTGGCAATAATCTCCCTTCCGCCTTTTTGCCTTTTGTATATTCCGGTTATGTACAAAACGCTACAGCCGGCAATACTATACATAGTTTGAAAGGTCTTCACACAACCTACAAAACAACGTTATGCATGGTTAGTTCGGATATTGCGTTCAACAGTTATAGACGTGTAAACATGGAGTTCACTAACGCCGAAATTCACGCTATTTTAAAGTTTTCCTTCGTTAAAGGCAAATCCAATAGAGCGAAGTTTTGTGAGATAAATGGTGTTTTTTGGGACGGTACTCTATCATTATGAACTGCGGAGGAATGATTTCGACGATTCGGAGCCGGTGAAAACGATACCACGGATAAGCCAGCCGGCGGAAGACCTGTGACGACGAATACCGATCGAATCATGGAAATAATCGAGTTAGACCGTCATGTGGGATCTCGTGACATCGCCCAGGAGATGAGAGTTAGTCACCAAACTATTTTAACCCATCTGCAGAATTCTGGACACAAAGAAAAGCTTAATGCTTGGGTGCCGCATGATTTGACGCGAACAAATCTTCTGCACCAAATCAACGCCTGCGATATGCTGCTGAAACGGAACGAACTCGACCCATTTTTAAAGCGGATGGTGACTGGCGACGACAAATGGATCACACACAATAATATCAAGCGAAAACGGTCGTGGTTGAAGGCCGGTGAATCGTCCTAAACAGTGGCCAAGCCGGGATTGACGGCCAGGAAGGTTTTGCTGTGTGTTTGGTGGGATTGGAAGGGAATCATTTACTATGAGCTGCTCCCTTATGGCTGCTGCGAAAAACTGGATCGCTTGAAGCAGGCGATCGACCAAAAGCGACCAGAATTGGCCAACAGGTGTAGTGTTCCACCAGGACAAAGCCAGACCACACACTTCGTTAATGACTCGTCAGAAGCTACGGGAACTCGGATGGGAGGTTTTATCGCATTCACCATATAGCCCGGACATAGCGCCAAGTGACTACCACCTGTGCCTGTCAATGGCGAACGCCCTTGGTGGTGTGAAATTGAACTCAGAAGAGTCTTGTGAAAAGTGGCTGTCCAAGCTCTTTGCAAAGAAAGAGAGGCCCTTCTACGAGAGGGGTATTATAAAGTTGCCGTCTATATGGAAGCAGATTATCGAACAAAACCGCTCACATTTGAACTAAGTCCGATCACTGTACCACTTTTTATGAAGCATTGAATTAAGAGCAGGGAAGCGGAAGGGAGATATTTGTCAACCTTACATTATCTTCAGCCAATCTTATTGTTGTATTGGATTTTATTAATTGTGGACTGCAAATAGTTGCTTCAGCTGCCAATGCTCTCTCCTGAGCAGTTTAAACCGTATTTGTTGGTGTTGCTATAAATTTCTCCTTTAATTTACTATCTCTAAGTTCACAGATGAAATGGTCTCGAAGAATGCGGTCCAAAGAGTCTCTGAAATTACAGGTGCTTGCGATTTTTTGTAGTTCGGCAAGGTAGAATGTGTTTTTTTCATCTGGCAATTGATCTCTTTGAAAGGATTTGTAAAATGAGGCAATTTCCGATGCAGGTGGAGGAAAACGATCAGAGATGGTCTTACAAATAGGATCATCATCGATATCAGTTACCCGATTTGGTGAAATTAAGGAATCCAGTAGATCGAACAAAGGTGCTCGGCAAACAGTGAGGAAGGTAACTCGCTGAAGACTGGTCGCAGTGATTCCATATGTTTCCAGGAGTTTATCAAAACATCTTTTGTACGATCCTCAAGCGCTTTGATTTGAAATGTCGCACGTTTTGATGTATCCGATCGAAGTGGAGATTTCCTTCTGCATTTTTATTTGAATTGATCTGAACGCTGGATCGTTCTTCTTTTTTGTTACACATAACCTAATGCTCAGATCCTCTTCGTCACTTTAATTTACTTTAATTTTAATTCTCTTTATTGTACATATGTATGTCACTAGATTGTGGCCGTCGCTGCATAGTGGGTAGAGTGCGACGCTCACACGCCAAAGGGTCTAGGTTCGATTCCCGCTTGAACACCTCGAATATTTCAAGGAACCACCTTTTTCGAGTTGCTGGCAAGACTCAAGAAGTAATAGCTGTCGAAGAAAGCTTCTCAAACTTCGCCGATCGGAGTCGGCAAAAAACTGTAGGTCCCTTCCACCCGTGAGAGAACAGTGGCGCGCACAACACGAGTAGTTGATGAGCAAGCTAGGCCCTGGTCCCCCTTTGGACTGTAGCGCCAACAATTATTATTATTATGTAGGACTTGTGGTTCTGCATTTCCGATTTTGATTCCGGTTTTTGATGCTGTTCATTATACTGAACTCAATCAAGAGCAACGAGGACCCACCTAGCTCGCTTGTGAAAGCTGTAAATCGAATCAGCAAATAGCCGGCATACCTTTGAATTGCGTGTCTACAATCCC
This sequence comes from Eristalinus aeneus, assembly GCA_955652365.1. NCBI lineage: Eukaryota > Metazoa > Arthropoda > Insecta > Diptera > Syrphidae > Eristalinus > Eristalinus aeneus. Next base: position 26,193,554 of record OY019130.1, on the reverse strand, counting down.
ATGAGGACAACAAACATTCATATTACCGTCTCAACCCCTAACAAGCTGATCACAATGATTTGAGAGAACAGTAAATAACCAGAAAAGCCCTTTAACCTACTCCAGCAGCAGTGCGCCTCTATCCCACTTGAGGGAGAACAATGGCAGGCACAATTCAAGTGTTTACTGGGGAAGCTGGTGAACAACACGGAACAGGACGTAATGTCCACATTCATTTTTTTTTCCTTAGTTAGTATACCTGTTGGTCCGTTGTTGTCGTTGAAGAGGGAATAACTTATTTCATCCTTGGAATACCACTTAAGTGTTATGATTTTTCTTGGAATGACGTTAGTGAGTTATTAGCCCTATGTGGAGGTAATCATTCGTTTACCTGCCGCAACTTCTTCTTTTACAGTCTAAGGTTTACTAGGGCCTTAAATAAGATGTATTTCCAAATAGTATTTCTTCTTGCCAACTATTTGTTGCAAAGAAAGATGCTTAAGTTTCGCTTTCTCTTGTGTCTGCATCTAAGATTAGGTCGTCTTCTATCCCTGGATGCGAAGTGTCTGCGCGCTTGTGATTTCCGTCCACTCTACAAGCCATCTAGAACATTGGGCCCACAGACACAAGACAATTAACATACGCTTGAACGGATGTCCTTGAGTCTTCTCATATAGAAGCCATCAATAAAGACTTTTTTTTTATAGTTGGCTCGCACTAAGGGGATTGTTTATACCCTTAAAAGACTGGAATCAGGTCACAGCACGGTCTTAAGGTATAGAGGAAGAGAGGGAAGGAGGTATCGATGAACATTGGTTTTAAATGGCTGTGGATTGTAAACTTAACCAAAAGCCGAAAGCAGAACTTCAATTTTAAAAAGATTTATAGCTCCCTTAACTATTTTCAATACAGTTCAAATTCTAACGTCATAAAGAAGGACAAAGATGATGAAACTAGCTTGGGTGGTTGTAAAGGGCCTTGTTACTAAATTGCAGATAGTGATGACATAGACACATTGGGTTGTCAAGGAAGAGTGTTTTTCCTATTTGTCTATGGAGCCCATATTCTGCTGTTCAATCTTCTTTCGCTCTACAGTCCAGGGAATTATTAACAAGCTTCTTCAGCACCTACTTATAATATGCTCGCTTTTCCAAGTGTCTGCTGCCCATAGTGACGCTCTGTCCGAGACGTCTATGTTCTGCATCCTTCTTCGATGACAGCAAATACTTCGTTTTGCCTTCGTTTACCACCAGTCCCACTTTAGCCGCTTCCGCTTCAATGCTAGCAAACGCCTCATTGACGGCTCGCTGTGTTCGTCCATTCAACAATGTCATCCGCATAAGCTAGCAATTGAACGGACTTGTGGAAGTTCGTGCCTTTGATTTTGACGTGTGAGTTCCGCACGATCCTCTCAAGGATGATGTTAAAGAAGTCGCATGACAGCGCGTCGCCTTGTCTAAATCCGTTTTTGACACCGAAGGTCTCGGTGAGTTCGCTACCGACCTCGACGGAGCAGCGAGAGTTCTCCATCGTCATCCTACACAATCTGACGAGTTTGGTAGGGATGCCGAAACTAGACATGGCACTGTATAGCTCGTCTCTATGGACGCTGTCATACGCGGCCTTGCAATCTATAAATAGATGGTGGGAGTCGATTTGTACTTCTTGGGACTTCTCCAGGATCTGCCGCAGTGTGAAGATCTGGTCGATTGTGGACTTCCCTGGCCTGAAACCACACTAATAAGGACCTATTAGGTTGTTGACGAACGGTTTCAGGCGCTCACACAGTACGGCAGAGAGAATCTTATATGCGATGTTAAGGAGACTGATCCCTCTGTAGTTGGCGCAGTCGAAGGGGTCTCCTTTCTTGTGGACCGGACAAACGATGCTTAGGCATGCTTTCCTCCGACCATATCTCACAGATGAGCTGGTGCATGCACCCAACCAGCTCATCCCCAGCCGCTTTGAACAGCTCTGCGGATAGTCCGTCCGTGCCAGCAGCATTGTTCGATTTCGGTCTCGATATTGCTATCTTGACCTCGTCAAAGTCGGGGGGAAGGAATTCTTCTCCATCGTCGTCCAAATTGAGTGGGACATTCTGCCTAACAGCGGAATTGTCGTCGTTATCGCCGTTTAGGAGTCTGCAGAAAAAAGATTCTTTTCTAAACTGACATAAAGTTAAGTTATGTGGCCACTGTGGCGTAGTGAGTAGAGTGCGACGCTCAGACGCCGAAGGGTCTAGGCTCGATTCCCGGCTCAACACCTCGAATTTTTCACGACACTATTCCTTTCGAGCTGCTGACAATACTCAAAGAGTAATAACTGTCTAAGAAAGCTTGTCAAACTTCGCCGTTCGGAGTCGGCAAAATAGTGTAGGTCCCTTCTACTCGCGAGGGAACAATAGCGCGCACTACACGAGTAGTTGATGAGCAAGCTAGGCCCTGGCCCTTGTGGACTGTCACACCAGCAACAGTTAATTTATGTCAATCGACAACTTTTGGCATTATAATTCGGAAAAAAATTCTGGCACACGACTTCCATAGCTGACTCGGACGTTAATTAATCTGAAGGTCCAATTTCGGATGACATTTTTTCAACATATGGGGCGAAATTTTTGAAATTTGCCCTCCAAGTGGTTTCGGGATTATTGAAGTGGACTGATAACTCCACATACCCTGACACAAAACAGTCAAGTTGTGATATATCCCAAGGGCTTTGAGTCCAGTCTACGGAATCGTGATGTGATTCTATTAGTTCACTACGCAATTTAATTTTTAAGTGATATGTAAACATGGGTTTCTTCATTGTTTTGAAGATTGTATGGAAGAGCGTATTCCCCATTTTGAGCCAATGGTTTGGCATTTTTTTTTTGAACAAGAAACTGTTTCCACGATCGTGAACATTTTCATTCCTTCTTCTTCTTCATATTGTTGTTTATAGTCGGGATGCACCTGGGCCTCAATCAACATGCCTCTCCAGGCAGCACGATTTTTCGACAGCTGCCTCCAGCTGCGCACTCCAAGTATCTTAAGTTGAGGTACTTTTCCATTTGTTTGCGCCATATTAGCCTAGTCCTCTGTTGCCATGTCTCAGTGGCTCTTATTCAAAAACTTTTCCGGCCGGCTCAGTGGTTTCCATATGCTCTACATAACCATCTTAACTTTTGTATCCGAAGATTCTTGACCAGGCGCATGTCGCTGTACATCCCATCGAGTTCGTTGTTAACCAATTGGCATAAAATTTCAACTAGCTCCTTCTTCTTCTTCTTCTTGTGGCGCTACAGTCCGGGGTGGACCTGGGCCTCAACCAACATGCCTCTCCAGCCAGCACGATCTTTCGCCAGCTGTCTCCAGTTGCACACTCCAAGTTGGTTGAGGTCCTTCTCCACTTGTGTGCGCCACTTTAGTCTAGGTCGTCCTTTGTTGCGTTGTCCCAATGGCTCGGATTCAAAGACTTTTCGGGCCGGAGCAGTGGTGTCCATACGCTCTACATGGCCTAGCCATCTTAAGCGTTGTATCCGTAGACGCTTGACCAGGCGCATGTCGCTGTACACCCCATCGAGTTCGTTGTTAAGCATTCCCTTCCAGATGCTACCAAGGCAGACACTCGAAACCTTTCTCTCGGAAATAATAAGAGCCTTTTCATCCACTTTTAGTAAAGCCCATGTTTCCACGTCATAGAGTAGGTCTGGAGTGATTAAGCTATTCTATAAAGAAAGCTTAGTCCTTCGAGAGACGGCTTTATTACTCAATTGCGTCCTGATCCCAAAGAAACAGCGATTGGCAAGAGTGATTCTCCATTTGATTTCGGCACAGATGTTGTTGTCCCTATTTACAACAAGTCCTCGAAATCCTTTCTGCTGCGTAGTGTTACACTCGTTCCGAGACGTTGATGTTGTGTGTCCTTCCTTGATGACAGCATGTACTTCATTTTACCCTCATTAACCGCCAGACCCATTTTAGCAGCTTCCGCTTCAATGCCAGCAAGCGCCTCGTTGACGGTTTACTGTGTTCGTACAATTTCGTCAAAGTCATCAGTATTAGCTAGCAATTGAATTAACTTTTGGAAGATCGTGCCTCTGGTGTTGAAGTGTGGGTACGCACAATCTGCTCGAGAATTATGTTAAAGAAGTCACATAACTGCGCGTAGTATTGTTTAAGACCTGTTCAAACATTGGAGCTCTCGTTGAGTTCACTGCCGACCTTGACGGAGCAGCGAGACTTCTCCATCGTCATCCTACACAATCTAACGGGTTTGGTCGGAATGCCAAAACTAGACATGTCACTGTGTAGCTCGTCTCTATGCACGCTGTCATATGCAGCGATAAAATCGATGAATAGGTGGTGAGTTTCGATTTGCACTTCTTGAATCTTTCCCAGGACCTGCCGTAATGTGAAATCTCTGGTCATCGTGGACTTCCCTGGTCCACGATAGACTGAGAAGTACTGGTTCCTGCCGGCAAAAAAAATGTGTACAAAGTGGTTTTTTACATTCTAAATAGAGGTGCTGGTTTTCCGATTCAAATTTTTTGCAAAGATTGTTACAAATACTAGTCCGGAGGTACCAAGTCTGGAGAATATTGAAACACGTTCCATTCAAGCTGCTAATACCTTTGAGCAGCCATCAAATTTGTATGCGGTCTCGTATTTTCCTGGTTTAACATAACACTTCTTTTTATAAAAATGAATGCTAGCCTCTTCATCTTTAAAGGATTGTTACCTATACTTTCATCCCGTCAAACAGTAACCACTTGAACTTTAAGGCGGAACCAATATTTTTTTTACTCCCTACACCCAATTTTACCGCTCTCAAGGTAATATTCAAATTTTTGAATAAAAGCCCTTCGCCACACAAACCGTTTAGTGGCCCTATTGGCCCAATTCTGTCAACCTCGCAAAAGATGCCCCACTTCGTCTTCAGAATTTGTTTACTTTATAGCTTTGCATAATTCGGGGAGAGATTGCATTTCCGCAAAGACCCGACATCTTTGCACGAAAATCAATATTGGATCGAAGAAATGAGGATGGATTAAAGCACACGACCAATATCGATGGGGGATGCGATAAGGAGGAGTATCCGCACAGCATCCGCATGTCAAGGTTACTGCCAAACGCGCCATCCCATACAAGTTGATGAATTTGTACGATGGAAGCAAACAAACACCGACAAGTGCCTTCCTTTATCCTCTTTTAGATCGCTATCTCAGCACACTACAAAAGCGACGGAGTCGGAATTCGAATGTTCGAAAAGCTTCACAAGGAATATGTTTTAAAGCAGCTTCCCGCCAACCCTCGTGCATCTCTATTCTTCCCCATCGCTTCCTTTATCACGGAAAACTAATTGTTTGTCTTCCTTGTGCCTTCATCCTTGCAGTGGCTAACAACCCACCATCCGGTTGAGAGGAATCTTTAAGGATACGCTGTTTGAAATTTGCAATCAAGAAGTTACCATCAGCACCAATAAAGCCGGCACATTCACGCCGTTCTTTGTATGCACTAGACACGTATCCTTAAGTACGCCTTAGAGTACAATACACATTCTGTGAGGATGATGCGAATGTGCGGCGTGTGGGGTGTGAATAAACTATGGGTATTGTACTTTGCCAGCACATCGTAGGGGTGATTTTTCTTTCTCTCATATTTTTTTTTTTCTTGGATTTGTTCACCTGAATGCGTTTTGTTTACACTCCTGATGGATGTTCATCCACCGTGAAGTAGGATGGATGGGCGTTGATTGTTTGCCGGAGCGGCAGCTTCGGGTTCCATGCTAGTGCCGGTCGGTAGTGGTGATAGAGGATTCAATTTGTAAGACTGCTTACTCCGCGTAAATGCGATAAACGTTTCCCTCATTCCATTTTTGCCATTATTCAAACCTTTGTTATGCACACTTGCTCGCCAGCCACACACCCGCACTGTGGCGGCAGTGCAAATGAATTCTAAAATTTCTTACGTTTCCTGCGGAGTCTTAGAATTGTATTTGCTGCGGCACAGCTGACAGCGTGGTGCTACGACTCCGCGGGCATGTCCCGCCCGTCATTGGATATTACGCAGCTTGAATTGTCCTCAGCAGTCAGGGGACTATAAATTATTCAGTTAATAAATTCCAACGCCGTCGTTGGGACTGACAATTTTAATTTACATACCCACCTGCCCTGTCGTCTTTGGCCGAGGAATGCGGAAGTGATTTAAGGTGGAAATAATTTCATTTCACCTTGAGTCAATCGCAGGGGCTAACGAGACCACGAACACGGGGTTAGGCAACCGAATGGGTTTCGCCTCCTCCATTTAAATGCAGATTACAATTCTTCGCAGGGATTTGAAACAAAATTGCATTTGTCCCTGATGTTTTTATGGGTAGAGCCGTAGTAGAGTGTGCTCGACATTACTTATTCCACTCACTTCTCGCCTAGAATAATTGCAAAAGAAAGCAGCAATTTTGGAGGGGATGATGATGGAAGTCACATTTTAAACATGAGATAGCACGCACAAGGCGGATACACCCTTTTCCCAAGGCAGGTGTACTGTGAGGGAGAAAGCGGAATGGACATGTGGCTTCCAATGCCGGGCAAAAGGATATAGGTACGATTCTGTACCAACTTACAGGCACACTTGTTTATGGCCCGACCTCTGGATTGCCATAAATTTAAAACAGTTTAAGTCAAGCACGTGTAAGTTTACGTACTTTAAACCTATGAAAAATTAGCTCATTTGCCATCCGACACTTTCCAATGTACTCTCTTGCCTTCCGTCTCGAATGTTCAACCCAGCGACAGACGTCCATGTCTTCAAGGCTCAAGTACTGCAGCCATAAGTCATGGCAATTTTTATTTTTCTGCATCCATCAGGAAGGTTCGAAACTTAACGAGCCATACCAACTGGTTCATTTCAATAATGTTACACCAGTCCACTTGTATCAGTCGTTTGGTGGAACAAGCTTTCGCGCAAATACGTGACTGCTGCCTTCACCAGGCTTCAAAGAACAGTTTGTCTCGGCTGCACAGGGGCCTTCCCCAGCACGACTAGCTCTGCTCCTGATGCACTGATTAATTTCCCTCCCCTTGACCACCACAGTGTGATGGGGTCATGGGATGTTCACCCAAGGCCACTTCTCGGATAATAAGGAATGATCTTTTGTTCCACTCGCACTGGAGCTTTAATGACCTCGCACACCGCATCTCCAATGATACTACTCTCATGGACATGCCGTCTGATGCGAGGTCCTATAATAGAGTTGCGACGCTTAGACAAAGTCGACTTTCCCCGTGTCCTGGATTTGCTCTGGCCAGAAACTGAACCGGGAAAAGAATGTAGTCGGATTTTCACGGACTGCTCAAAGACAACGGAGGGTTCTGGAGCTGGGGCTTTCGTGGAGAATGACAACATAAGACTTCACGCCTCCTTAGGTAATTTCGCGTCGATCTTCCAGGTGGAAGCCTTCGCGAACCCATGGCCACCAAATATATTGTGAAGAACAGGTTGATGGGAAGAAGTATCTGCGTCTGCAGCGACGACCAAGCTGTGCTCAAGGTCTTATTCAACCATTTAAGCATTTCCGAGATAGTTCAAGAATGCAAGTTTTACCTTAAGGAGGGTGAACTCGCTAAGACTTGTTTAGGTCCCGGAACATCATGGGATCTTGGGAAACGAGATTGCCGATGAACTAGCTAGGCTAAGTTCAGAAGAGGCATTCGTAGGGCCAGAACCCATCTTGGGATTGCCTGTGTCCTTGGACAGGGCCTCCGTCGATGGTTGGATCTCCCAACAGCACAAGCACAATTGGCGTGACCCTCTAGAATCCAGGATGATCAAATGCATGCACCTGACCGTAAACAAGAAACCCACGTCTTTTCTGTTGTATTTAGACAGAAATAAGTGCAGGCAACTTGCTGGCGTACTAACAGGATACTTCACCTTCGCTAAGTACCTAGGTTGGCTCGGGATTACTGATGGCACTCTCTGCGACGCCTGGAGAAGGTGATACTTCAAGGCACTTTCTCTGTCAGTGTCCTGCCTTCGCTCGAATCAGGTGGCGGCTATTTGGCGCTGATGTGGTGTGAACCGAAAACCTAAGTTCAACATCACAAAAGCGCCTCTTGGTTTCTTTTCCGAAAACCAAGAAATTACATTAAATGCAGGTTACTGCCTGGTAGCGCAATGGACCAACATTTGAGTCTGAGCGCTGCAGGGCTGTGTATCCCAACTTCCAGCACACAAAAAAAAAACACATCACTTGTATCTGCAAATAATTGAAGACACCCAAGGCGATAATTGCCGATTGGTGCTGCGTGTGTTTCTTGAAAGAATTTGTTATCTAACAATATTCTTTTCGGTTCATGCGAGATTTGAGACTAAGTCTTCTTAGATAAAGATAAAGTTTGGGAGGATCTTCTGAATTTACTAAAGTTTTTCTTTTCAAAATTGATCTTTCAATTTCTTGAATTGCACTCTTGCTTTGAGAGACAAAAATCCCCAAAGGCAACAAAGGAAACTTATGATATAAGCATTTTGCAGCACATTCCTTTAAGAGCGTTAACTCGTTAATTTTAGTCCAAGTTGACTGGCAGACATGTAAAAGTTGAATTATCAACTGTGCAAAAGTGGTCAAGTGGATTTAAGAGAGGCAGAGAGAGAGAGAATTGAAAACGACCTCCGCTCCTGCGCCTCGGCTACTGCTTGTACAGGAGAAAGCATCAAAAAAGTCAAAAAACTTGTTCTTGAGGATGCCCGAATAAAGATGAAAATGATGGCAGAGATCACCAAGCTTTCATCTGGTACCATTCACACCATTTTTCATGACCATCTTAACCTTTCAAAGGTCAGTGCAAATTGGATGTTACGAATGCTCACAGCATGCTGAAGAGAGCTTTCGGAGATGTGTAGGACAGTCTTATGGATCGAATTGTTACTGGGAACGAAACACGGGTTCACCACTATGACAAGAGTTGATGCAGTTCATGCAGTTTACGCAATTCATGCAAAAAGGAACAGACCCCCCGAAGAAATTTAAAGTCACTCCAGATTTGAAAAAATGTCTTCGTGGAAAAAGATTTTCGGATGATCAAGAAATCAAGTCGGCAATAAATGGGTATTTTGCAGAGAGAGAGGAAATTTATTTTTTCGAGGGCTAAAAAAGATCTAACAAATTCATTGAAGTTAGGGAAAATTATATTAAAAAATAAAAACAATTTAAATTGAATTCGCATTTTCCTTCATATCGATATCGACAATATATTGAACGCCGGTCGTATAAGGACGAGAATCAGAGCAACGTCACTAAACCTTAAACACTTTTCACCGGAATTCGGAGACGGATTAAAGAGCGTTTACTCGTTAATTCTAGCCCAAGTTGACTGGTAGTCATATATAAGTTGAATGCAACAAATTTAGTCTACATACTCGCTGTGTGATGTTGCCGTGTCAGTGAGGTAGCAAATTGATCCAAGTTTCGAAAATATTGCTGCGGTAGCAAGCGATCGGAATCAGTCAATTCGATTACGTTCCTAAGAATTGGGCATCACACAAACCACATTTTGTATAAGGATCTTACCTTATACACAAAGTAAATTAAGCTGACTCAACTTTTGATGCCGATGGGCCCTTTGAGCCCACGTATGTTATCCGATTGGGTTATTTTTTTCATTTTGAATACATTTTCAAAATCATTGCAGACTTACGTACTAGACAAAAGATGCTTAAAACTAGTTGGACGTACTTTGTTTTCTTTTTCCTACAATCTAACTTACTGGCCCTCGACGGGCACTCTAAGCTAAACTTATCCTTAATCTATTGTCTCTCGACCTAACCTTACATTTCATATATTTATGGAATTGACTATCATTAAGTAGTAAACATATTATTAAGAAAAATTTTAAGGAAAAAACTTCATAACTGAACCTTTTTTTTAAGTTAAAACTTATTTGCTAACCATAAAATGACTCAAAACTACCTTAACTAAACAAACACACATATATAGAAGCGTGTATAATACTATACGCCCATAGAAACATGCGTGCACCTTACCTATGTACATTTGTATACACATGAGTACACTCAATGTACAAATGTGTATACTTATATATATTTCTGTTTGTATGTACATTTATATCACAAATCTTACAACTATCTTACACTAAGTCTGTAAGTCGGCCATAGGTAGCTGGATCACATTCGCTGCAAGACCGACTACTCCCTTGAAGGAAATCTGTGCTACCCATTGTACCCCGGGTCTAAAGGGTTCGACGATGGAGTTCCCTCTCTCAGCCACCAAAACTTTCGATGTTGTAACGCAACATCTCTCGTATCCCGACTAGACACCGCCATACTAAAGCGGAGGAGATATTCCTCTGCTCGTTGTGCGACGGAACGGTCGTAGTTGAGTCGCCCATCCACAGTTGAACGGGCGATGTGAAAGAGGAGCGGTAACCATTTATGTTTTGTATAAGACCATGCCTATCAAAATTGAGAAATGCTTCTGGGGGACGAAGCCAGTTTGACGTATTCTTTCGTGGTATCCGATTGGGTTCTGGAGAACATGTGCCAAGATGAAGAATTTCACCGCAAATTATCTTCCGTGACAAATCTCAGTTTTGTATCAATGGGTTCATCAATGAGCTAAATATGCGCAACGGGTTGGAAGAAATTCCACATGAGTCACTACTTAATCTACAAAAAAATAACTCCTTTGTGCGGTTTTCAAGCCGGTAGAATGATTGGACCAGTTTTGTTTCCTTTTTAGTCGCGTCATGAAAACCCTTTATTCCTGACCCAAGTTGGAAGATATGAGCTGATTTCACTTGTGGGTTTAAGTCGATGGTGCCGCAAGCCATACAGCAGACGTTCTTTGTCTTCCTTTTGTGGCGTAACAGTCCGGGTGGACCAGGACCTCAACTTACATGTAGCAAAAGCCAGCACGTTATTTCGTCAACTGAATCAAGTTGCGCACTTCAAATTGGTTGAGTTCTTCTACAGTTGTTTGCGCCACCTAGGACTAGGCTATTCTCTATTGCATGGTCCCAACGGCTCGGATTCAAAGACTTTTCGGGCCGGAGCGGTGGTGTCCATACGCTCCACATAGTCTAGTCATCTTAAGCGCTGTATACGAAGACGCTTGACTAGGCGCATGTCGCTGTACGGCCAGGAGGTCGTCGGTAAATTTTTTTCTTTGAGATGCCATCAACGCAAACAAGACCAAGAATCGCACGCAAAAATTTTTGAAAAGTTTTAGGGCTTCCGCTTTTTGTAACGTTCAGGATTCCGTGCCATAGAGCAGGACTGAAATGATCAAGCTGTTATATAAAGCGAGCTTTGTCCTCCTGAGCCCAAGGAATCAATGATTGGCAAGAATGATTCTGCGTTTGATTTCGGTACTGATGTTGTTGTCCTTGTTTACCGCGGAGCCGAGGTAGACGGAATTCTTGACTACTTCAAAGTTTCTGCTGCCTAGCAGGGCCTAGCTTGCTCATGAACTAATCGTGTTGTGAGCGGTACTGTTCCCTCACGAGTAGAAGGGACCTGCAGTTATTTCTCGACTCCGAACGGCGGAGAAGCGTTCTTAGACAGTTATTACTGTTTGAGTGTTGTCAGCAGCCCGAAAAAGGTGGATTGACTCTACAATAAGCGATGAATTTAATTAGATTCTTGGCGATGAAGCTCCATCAAGGACCAGTGTTTATTGATGGTATGGTGAATTCAACCGAGGTCGCATTAGTGGGACCAGCATACATTCAATATTGCGTACACATTTGACAGTGAAAAAAATTTGTTCGCGTTGGATCCCATACAATTGGTCATTCACTCAAAACAAGCTTCGCGTCGATTGGTCGAAAGAAATGCTCCAAAAATACAATCGCGGTGCTTCGAAACACGTCTATGACATGGTGACAGGTGATGAATCGTGGATTTACAGGTATGAGCCGGAAAGTAAACAGCAGTCGACTATATGGGTGTTTCAAATTGAGCCAAACCTAACAAAAGTAGCTCGCGCACGAAGCACTTAAAAGCAAATGGTCGCCGGCTTTTCGGAAAAATTGAATATGTCGCAACCATACCACTAGAACTACGCAGAACAGAACTAGAACAGTCAATTCTGAGTGGTACATAACCATTTGTTTGCCAGTTGTCTTCCAAGATATCAGGAAAACCAACCGCCGAAGACGGATCACTCTTCGCCACAAAAATTCGAGCTCTCACGCATCGGCTCAAACAACTGCATTTTTGAGCACTCAAAACATCGATTTGATGAGTCATCCGCCGTATAGCCCTGACTTGGCACCGAATGACTTCATTTTATTCCCGTACGTAAAAAATAAAATTGAGAGGTCAACGTTTTTTGACACCTGAAAAAGTGGTTGATGCGTTCAGAATGCATGTTTTGGAGATACTTCAATCAGAGTGGTAAAAGGGCTTCGACAATTGGTTCAAACGCATGCAAAAGTGTATAGTTCTAATGGGGATTATTTGGAAAAACAATAAAGCTATCTGTAATAATAATAATTGTTGGCACTACAGTCCAAAGGGGGACCAGGGCCTAGCTTGCCCTGGTTCAACTACACGTGTTGTGCGCGCTACTGTTCTCTCACGAGTAGAATGGACCTACAGTTTCTTACCGACTCCAAACGGCGAAATTTGAGAAGCTTTCTTACACAGTTATTACTCTTTGTGTGTTGTCAGCAGCTCGAAAGAGGTGGTGCCGTGAAAAATTCGAAAAGTTGTTGTTGAGCCGGGAATCGAACCTAGACCCTTCGGCGTGTGAGCGTCGCACTCTACCCACTACGCCACGGCGACCACTATATAAAGCTATTTTCGATGATTTTTTTTTGTTCCCTTATTCCGAAATATAAAAGGCAACTCTAGTATCAAGCTTGTGACCCATAAGGAGTCTGAGCCTCAACTATCACTGCCTTCCATTCATGACGATCCCTGGCACGCTACATCCAGTTGTATAGACCAAGCTCTCTAGCGTCCACAATCACTTGGTATTTATACCGGAGGTTCGACTTTCCTCTCCTTATCGAACCAGGAGGCTGGGACTCGAAGACAGTCTTAGCTGGAGCGTTGTTGTCCCTTCGCTCGATGTGGCCCAGGTAGTCGAGTGATTTTTGCCTGTCGAACGACATCCACATCCTTGTACAGCGCTGTTGTTTCGTCCCAACCATTCGCCTTTCTCGTTTTTTTTTTGTTTTGTTTGCATTTTTATTTAACTGAATATAATTGAAGAATAAATCCTAGGAAAATACTTAAAACTAGGTAACGTAATCTAAGAATGGCTTAACATCTACCTTACTGGCCCTAAACAGGTGCTCTAAGTTAATGTATGTAGGAATGTACATCACATCGCAGCCGATTGACGAGACACGACAGTTAACTAACAGACATACGAACGCATCAGGCGACCTAACAGGATCTGATCAGGCGACGATACGACGACAGACCAATCGTACGACACAACCGAGTTTCAGTGAAGAAACCGAACACACACACATACGCACGAGAACAAACAACACGACCACGACGCATGAGCCAGCAGCCAGAATTCATTCGGTAGCCAGTCGTCAAACTGAACAGAACATAGAACTGTCAATAAAGTGATACCATTATAATTTCTGAGTGTGTTTTCTTTTCAAGTAACTCTAAATTAATCCCACATGTATATCTTATCTAATTGAAATAGCCTTTGGACATAATTGGCGTGAAATTATTGTTATACAGAAATGGTTAATTTGTCCCAAGAAAACTATTAGAAAACAAAAACTTGGTAGTGCGTTTTTTTATATAAATAAAACTAAACTAAAAACTTAAACAAAATAGATAAAAAAATTCTTATAACTACCTAACTACTTAAACTGCTAAGAACTACTTAACTATGCCCGTTAGATACAGACATGTGCATCGCGGGGTATATAACATGTATATGCGTGACATATATATTCAATATGCCATGGTGCACGTTTTTTTTTGTCCTAAAAGCTATATAAGCTGGCCACAAGGTCAACTTTCTGGGTTAACTACGAACTGTGGCAGGTGCTGGTTTTGGTGAAGCCACCAGTAAAAGTGACGCTCTTTGGCGGACTGTGCCTCGGGCGGAGATCGCCCTATTAAGGCGAAGAAGTTCCTCGTGGCTACAAGCTACGTCCGCTTCATATTGGAGTTGCCTATCCACTGTTCTGCGACATGGAAGATGATAGGACATCCTTCCGTATTCTGTATCAGCCTTTTTGAGTCTAGATAGAGAAATGCTTCGGGCGGAATGAAGCCGTTTTGCCACACCTTCTCGTGGTACATAGGGTTTGGGTAGTAAGCCCCAAAGATCAGACTGTTTGTCGAAGTCATAGCTCGTGCAATATGAATTCGAGTCAGCTTAAAAATAAAATTATCTATCCTGATAAGGTTTGCCTCGATTATCTAGCCTGATTAGGTTTGCCTCGTTGTACAAGACCTCGTTGGGATAGAATTTCTTGTAATCGGATGCAGGTGTTCGATACAACCGGAGGCAGGCCCGGAGGCATTGCCTCTCATATTTTCCATTTGGAAAGGACTCAGATTCAACCACACTGGGCAACCGTACAAACCATGGTTGGCCGCATGAGTTCTATGTAGCAGATCACCTTTACTCTGGTATCAAGTTGGCTGCTGTAAAACAACCAACTTGCCGCAGCAAAGGCTTTTTTAGCTTTTGTCAGAGCTGTATCTGCAAGCAATACTGGTCTAACCAAATGCGAAGATATCTAACTACATTTTGCACAGCTAATGTCTGGCCCCGCGGGGCAAATATGCCGAACTTGCGCCAGTTTTTCTTCGAATGCCTTGAGGCCCTGGATAGCGGGGTTCTAAAGAGAATAGTTTCACACTTCCAGAAGTTGATTTTTAGCTTCCAGTCGTCGCAAAATCGCTGATTTTGTCAATGTCACGCTGCAACATATTATTTATAACTTCAATTTTCGGGTCTGATCTGTACGCTATAAGATCATTGGCGTACGCGATCAAATACGTCATGGAACCTATAAGATCGCTAGTGAATATAGCGAAAAGGATCGGTGAGCCAACATTCCCTTGTTTCAAACCATTTTTTAAGTTAAATACTGTGGTGGATTTAACGTTGCCATTTTTCACAACAAACTTCCGACCTGTAACCATATCATAAATCAAGAATGATTGAAAAAGAGATATATAGAGCGCAATAGAGTGTTCAATTTTCTTTCGTTCTGCGCAGCTTACGTCACGCGAGACTTCTGATTTGACAGCTCTTTGTTATTGTTTAATATTTTCATACAAATTGAAGCAGGAAAAGTTATTAGTTGATTTTTTTCTAATATTATTCACGTTTTAAGAACTTTTTAACATAAAATAAGTTTTAAGTGTATATCCGATTGAGATAATTTAACTATCCAATTACTTTCCGAGCTATTAAGTCAAGCATTTTGCATGCAGAGTGGAAAAAATTTTCACAGAGTTTCGTAAAGCAATAATCATAATTGTGTAAAGTTTCAGAATTGCTATTAATAAATCAATTTAATTAAATTTAATTATTGCATGTTTTATTTCCAAAAGAATAATGTAAAAACCAAGTTATTGAAATAAAAGACTAGATTTACATTTTGAACTAGTGGACAATTTTATTATATATTCTTTTTTTCTGAATTGAAACTCTGTAGTTTCTTTGTTAAGTTTCCTTATCCTAATATACATTCGTGCTGGAAAAAAAAGTTTTTTTTTATTTTCTCCCCAGAGTTTACATTTTTAGTCAATTTCAAATGTGTCTTTAGATATTCGGGGGGAATCAAGAGGTTATCCCCGTTCACACATTCGAAAATTTCTTCTAGTTGCTTCATGTGAACCATTAGTGCAGATGTTGGTTTATCCAGGCCTCCTTCGTTGAGATGGTTAACCCACGTAAAAGTCGTGTCCTTATTTTGAAGAACACGTACGTCGGGAATTTCATCCCCCAACTTATGGCAAATGTACCCAGCCAAGTTTGCCCATCGTGAACTAAAGATTCCAATTCATTGTCCACCTGGCTGTAGACATCAGTGCTCGGAGAATTTATAGTTATACTCTTAAGTATCGTGCTTTAAAGTAAAAATAATATTAACATATTTATATATTTTAGATATGTATGTAGATAAAACATTACTTGTGAGAGTACATTCGGAAACTATGTCAGGCGTGTCATCCGAAGCAACTGTTTGGTCACCTAAATGACCTAAGCTGGCGGCTCTTGTTATTGCCTGAGCTAAAGTGTGAGAAAAAAGTTTTGTAGTCATTTTAACTTTCTGTCTTTCAGCTCCAAAAACGTTTAAATGGCCTGCCGATATCTTATGGGTGATTGACAATTCAGACGCTGTGCGCTTTAGAAGCGTAAGCATTATGTTTTTTTTTACTTCCTTTCCATTTGTTTTAAACCTTTGGTCAATAAAATGATTCTTAAGGAGTTTAGTCAAATGTCAATGCCGCTGGTTTCTTCGCTAGTAGCTCTGCAATCATTTCTTGTATTGTCTTTGATGGCATTCTGATGTCGCGGGATGAAGGAACGACTCTCGTTTGGATTGTGGAATTGTTCCCGCCTTTAATTTATATCCATTATTTTTGCAAAAGCCTGTAATAAAATTGTGACTTAATATGTAAGTAAATAAACAAATCATCTTACAAATTTCAAATTGTAAGTTTCTTTCAAAACTATCCGCAGTGAAATGTGCAGTTATACTTTCTCCTGCATAAGTGAATCCACTGCTTCCGTAGGATGTTGTGTTTTGAAACCGAATAAAACCGTACATTCGGTTTTCCCTTGTTGTTGTTTGCATTGCAGCCAAACACAGTACACCTCATTTTCAAAAATTTCTCTTTATTTAATTGTTTATAAATTACAAACTATTTTTCTTTTTACTTTTTTCAAATAAACGCGCGGCAATCGCAGTAAAATCTGATATCCGTATATAAAAAGTTAACATCCGTTGTCTCAGCCTACGTCATCAAAAATTGACAGAAGGTGACAGACATGCGCAATGCGTAATCTGAATTTCTATCATTCTTGATCATAGATCATATACAGCAGTGTTTTATCTATGCCTAGTCTGACTAACTTAAGGAAGAGGCCTTCTAACCAAACGGTGTGGAACGCCTTTTCCATGTCTATCAGGCAAGCACCTGTGCATTAGTTGTTGTTCTTATTCCACTGGCTGTCGGATACCAATTTGGACGCGGCATGTATGGTATCATGCCCCGCCCCAAAGCCGAATTGGATAATAATAATAATTGTTGGCGCTACAGTCCAAAGGGGGACCAGGGCCTAGCTTGCTCATCAACTACTCGTGCTGTGCGCGCTACTGTTCTCTCACGAGTAGAAGGGACCTACAGTTTTTTTCTGACTCCGAACGGCAAAATTTGAGAAGCTTTCTTAGACAGTTATTACTCTTTGAGTGTTGTCAGCAGCTCGAAAGAGGTGGTGCCGTGAAATATTAGAAAAATTGGTGTTGAACTGGGAGTCGAACCTAGACCCTTCGGCGTGTGAGCGTCGCACTCTTCCCACTACGCCACGGCGACCAATTGGTTGTCTGGTATAATTTGACGTTCCTCGACCCATTTTTTTAGGGCTCTAATGACAATCTTTTCAAAAACCTTGCTTATGCACGGAAGAAAACTTATAGACCGGAGATTTGTCGGAATGGAAGTATCTTTGTCTCTCTTCGGAATGGGCTGTACCACAGCTGTAATACGCATTACTCAACGCATTGTTGAACAGGATTGTATATACATCTACAGCCTCGGAGGGTAGATGGCGCAGAACAATATTCGGTATTCCATCGATTCCTACTGACTTCCTCGTAGACAGGACCACATTTTCTTCGCAAAGTCTTTCCATCAGAGGAACCAAGAATTCGCTCTGCCGTTTTGCTTGTCGACCAGCAGTCTACTCCGTATAAGGATACGGGTACGATTTACATCTTATAGAGCATCATCTTAGTCCTTCGAGTCCAGTACCTATTAAAAAAGAAATCCTCATACCGCTTTGCGGAGGTAATATGTCTTCTTTTAGAATCATGAAATGGCTGTTTTGAATATTCTTTTTTTTAAAATGAAACATGGCTGTTGAGCATGCACCCAAGTACGACTTAAGAGTTTCCCAGTGACGTCTACGGCAACAATACCTATCAATCACGTCCAAGGTTCAGAAGAGTGCTCCACTTCCTGTAAAAGTTCTTACTCTCCATCAAGTCCTGTAGCTCTGCCACTTAGCAGCGGGTATTAACTTCGATCCTCCCGTCCCTCAGTCCATCAGTACCGCATTTTTCATAGCTACACAAATTCTGTAAAAACATATATAATCCGTATTCTTTTTCATTTGAAACGAACTTCTCTCCAATTCCCCTCCACCTCTAAATTGCAACGCACATCGTAATACCTTTCTGCAATGGAAAATCAACGTCTGTCCCATCCTGCCGGGACATGTAGCAAATGCAATCTCTCGCGAAGAGTTATTCAAATAAGTCCGGATGAGAAGCGATAAACGCTACGCTGATTTCATGAAAACTTTCAATTCTTTCCCATTAGATGGAGACGCTCGGTGAAATCTATTCGTTTCCATGCAAGTTTATCCATGCAAGCCCCATCTGTATCCCTGCACAATTTCAACGAAAGAAAGGACAAAAAAAAACACACATTTTCAATTGAAATCGATTTTATACCCTTATATAATTTATGTTCTGCAAAGTTTTAATTATTTCACGGATGCATTCGATGCCATATGGATCCGTCATCATCAAATGCAAGTACAGATGATGGAGAAATCCTATTGGGAAATTATGAAAAGAATTGCAATACCGTCGCATCACTCGTTTATTGCTCCAGTGGATACGCGAATGGATGGAGGGGGGAACGAATTTAAAAGAAATCGAATGGAGCGGATTTTGCACACTTGGTACGTACATAGCAATCGGTTTTGCAAATCAATGGAGACATGGGAAGACATTTGGTTCGTGGATTGAGGTAACATTTGAATAAAACTCTCGTTTGTGAATAGCTTTCGCTTACATGAGTGTGTCTCGGGTGGCGTGTGTGTGCTGCTGGGAGGGAAGTAATCAGATGGCGCCCGGGAAAAGACTTTTCTGAAAATTTATCTTCTTCAAGGGAAATTTACGGGATAGGTTTGTGTGATTGCCTCTGAGTATACATGTGAATGTAATAAGCAAGTAAATTATTTTTGTAGGCATTCAATATTCATTCTTTTCTTGCGCAATTTGGACAGGCTTAGAATCATTGGAGGTACTGAGTCCGCTTCCGCATAAAATTGCTCCAAGCATTTGGTGATAATGGAAATCCAAGTACCTTCCAATCTACTGAAAACACACATCAAAACTGTACAATATGTACCGTTCCGTTCAATGAACCCTCTATTCTTAGATAGCGGTGAATCATAATCATTGTTCATTTCTAAAGACCGCTACAGCATGTATAAGGAGATTTGGGAAAGAAATACAAGCAGCCAATATTTGTCATTGCAATCGTATGATGACTCTTCTTCATTACGCTAAGCTTCAGGAGTTTGGATAAGATTTTCGAGATGCGCTGAGAATAGCTATCAAGGCTGAGAACTAAATAGGAAAAACCTACACGATTTTGCGTTATCGAGACGCTCAGTAGGGGGACATGATAGCAGGCGCATCCAGCATTTGAAAAGACATCGGGGTCTGCTGCATTTACTCACACCGAACACCAAAAACACAGTCAGACTACCTCAAAACTGTGTACGGCACTGCAACATGAAGAACCTTCCTCACTTCGTGATCGACAAATTGCGCATTTACTGGTTCAGACCAGGGCTAGGCAGCAGCCCAAGCAGTGAACTCCATCCAGCCAATATGCCGCAAAGAAAGTGAAAACTGTTCTACGTGTTGGAAATGTGATATCCACCAATTTTAGGGAATAACTTCATAGTACATTCTTCGTAGAAGCCCCACTCCTTATTTGCAAAGAAGTCGGACAGCCATTTTCCACAAGCCTCTTTTGAGTTCAACTTCACACCACCAAGGGGGCTCGCTATGGACAGGAACAGGTGGTAATCACTTATCACTATGTCCGGGATATGTGGTGAATGCGATAAAACCTCCCATCCGAGCTCCCGTAATTTCTGACGAGTCATCAGCGAAGTGGGATTTGATGTGGGATTTGGTTTACGTGATCACCTGCCTTAACGGCTTATATCACGGGGAACCTTTTTCCCAAGAGTCGTAAGTAACGCAAGACTAAACGCTTTAGTTACTCAAGTACCAAATTGGGATCATGCTTGAGGGGCAATCACCCCACCTTGGTTTGATGCGAAGCCTTCCTAAAACCTCTTCCGCTCTTTGGGTCGCAGCGTCCGGTTGAGAATGCAACTCCACACTGAGAAGGGATAGTCCCCTATCCGACTTGCCTAGTTTTGCTTAAACAATGGGCTAGACAAGTCAGCACAGTACACTATCCTCGACTCTACCCGCGATGTTAGGTGGTAAACCACAGCCACCACGAAACTCCCACAAGGGGGCCTACCGCAATGGTCAGGCTGGAACCGAAGTTCCAGGGGCCCCTGACCTCCCGTGGCACCAGAATATAGTCTCTGGTTAAGCTGTTACTATCAGTCAGGTTGCCCAATTCTGAACGCTTTTGGTTGATAGCCTGCTTCAGTCGGTCTAGTTGTTCGCAGTAGATGGTAAAATCAGGCGTCTGTCCATATGGGAGTAGCTCATAGTGGATGATTCCTTTTCAATCCCACCTAACACACAGCAAAAGCTTCGTGGTCGTCAATTCTGGCTTGGCCACTGTTTGGGACGATTCACCGGCCTTCAACCACGACCGTTTTCGCTTGATGTTATCGTGTGTGATCTATTTTTCGTCGCCAGTCACCATACACTTCAAAAATGAATGAGCTCGTTCCGTTTCCGCAGCATATCGCAGGCGTTGATTCGGTATAGAAGGTTTCTTTGCTTCAAATCTTGTGGCACCCAAACATTAATCCTTTTTGTTTTTGTATCCAGTCTTCTGCAGATGATTTAAGATGGTTTGGTGACTTACTCCTATCTCCTGGGCGATGATTTCCATGAATCGATCGGTGTTCGTCGTCACAGGTCTTCCGCCGGCTGGCTTCTCTATGGTGTCGTTTCCACCAGCCTTAAATCGTCGGAACCATTCCTCCATGATTCGAAGTGATAGAGTTTCATCCCCCAAAATACGAGTAATCTCGCGGAACGTTTCGGATTTGCCTTAAACGAAGGAAAACTTTAAAATAGCGCGAATTGCGGCGTTATTCAACTCCATGTTTACACGTCTATGAACGCAATATCCAAACTAATCATGCATAGCGTCCGTTTGTAGGTTATGTCAAGACCTTTCAAATGATGTATAATATTGCCAGGTACGAGCTGTAGCTCTTTATACATAGCCGGAAAATTCAAAATACACAAGTTCACACTACTAGTTTGTCACGGCGATGGAAGTTGTGCTCCCTACTGCAAACGGCCTATATTCCAGATCCGGAATACAATGTTTCGTTTCTAAGCTGAAGAAGTCATCGCTGCGATGAATTCTTAAAATTGACTTGAGCATCCGTAGTCAACGGCATCAATTAAACAGGGTGTTACTGTCGGATTTAGAATAGAGAATTCCCGATTGTGGTCGAACGAAAGAACACCAAGCCACTCAATGGAGTATGGCCGTGGGAAAGACGGAAATAGGACGCGACGCAGTTGCTCTTCCATTCGACACGGTCCGGCACGGAACTGCGACTACGGGCAAGGATCCAATTCTTCGCGGAAACAAACAAAAAAAACAGAAAATGATTAACAAAAAACAAAGACAGAGGAAAGTAAGGATGAAACAAGACAAAATGACGTCAATTCAGGTTTAAATTGTACAATTTTTTCCTTTATTCCGGCTTCAATTCATACATTCTTTATTTAATCTTCAACTAAAAAGGAAACTTAACAATTTTTCACAATTACTTCTTAACTTACAACTATCTTAACTAAGACACTAACCAAGGACACACATTCGAAGAAGGAAAATAAAAAAAAAATTTCCGGAACCGTGCTCTAACCCGCGTCTCCCGATCGGTAACGCTCCAGCCGACAACACTAACTCAAATTTGCAATTTCAGTCTTATGAAATTCTCATATAATTTATCTAAAAAATATATGCCTCTAAAATGAAACGAAATAAATAAAAAGCAAAACAAGTCCAAGCATATATATTAAAAAAATGTATATCAAACAGAATCCAAGTCGGAGAGAAAAACAAACTAAGAACTAAAAAAAATCAAAGAAAAACTAAAAAAAAAATTCCTGGAGAGGGGTCACCTGCCGTTTTTCTGCCTTCGTCTGGGACGTCCTGATGACTTGATCGCTTTTGGAATCAAATTGTTTTATTGTGTGTTTCACTTAATCTTCAGTAAATTGATCGTAAAATATACCGAATGGTGCGCGGCACCTATGTACTGCTAAAACCACGTTTTGGCCAAACCTATACTTCGAAACTGAGGCCAAGTATAATTACTTATCGTGGTGCTATAGTGACTTCCATTTAGAACAGCGTGGCATTTTCTCTCATTTACACAATGAGACTCCAATAACACCGCCAGAATTAAGTACACATAAAACAGTTAAATTTGGAATGTAATTGTGCCTCGTGTAACAAGTCTATGGTCGCCGTGGCGTAGTGGGTAGAGTGCGACGCTCACACGCCGAAGGATCCAGGTTCGACTCCCAGCTAAACATCAATTTTTCGAATTTTTCACGGCACCACCTCTTTCGAGCTGCTGACAACACTCAAAGTGTAAAAACTGTCTAAGAAGACTTCTCAAATTTCGCCGTTCGAAGTCGGCAAAAAACTGTAGGTCCCTTCTACTCGTGAGAGAACAGTAGCGCGCACAACACGAGTAGTTGATGAGCAAGCTAGGCCCTGGTCCCCCTTTGGACTGTAGCGTCAACAATTATTATTATTATGTAACAAGCCTGGAATCCTGTCTGGTTAAAGGCTTTTGATCTTGGTCTCGTAGTGATAGAGGCTAAGATTTTTTTGCGAACTTTGCTACAACAAATACACTGAGACGTCCAAATGTTGAGATTATATTGTGAAGGACTGATCTGAGCCATCTTGGAAGTAAAAGCTAGCGGAGTTAATATTTTCTCGACTGCATTCACTTCGTTGTCTCTCTGGCACTGGAACATTGCGAATTTAAAATGTGATCAATGTGACAGGCAATTGATCAAACTTTGGTGTAAAAACAGTCTAAGTGTTCAAAATAATGGAAATTTCTGCATATATGTATTGAAAAAGACTGCAAGGATTTTTTAACTGTGTATCGCTGCATAACGATTTTCTTAAAAAAAGACAGATCACTCAATAAAGCCCGGAACATATAAGGAGCGTCACAAACAAAAGTTATTAATATAATTGTTTTATGTATAAATGTAAAGTAAAACAAATTAAAAGGGATAGCGCTGCTTTCTGCTTCTGCAGAAAAAACTTGAGGCTCCCTACTGAAAACCACTTTATTTATTCAGTTCTATACGCAACTGAGTTATGGTAAGTTGGGTATCTGGATTTTAAATTTGTTTCGTCTTGAACTTTTTTCCCCATTTATTGTGTGTCTGCATAAAAATAATTTACCAGGTATACCGGTATGAATAATAAAACACTAATTATTAGTGGGAAAGTAAAAACATTTTATTCAAAGTATTGGCCTTTCTTTTCTACACATTTTGACCACCTTTCTGGCGATTTGTGAATACCACGCCAATAAAATTGTTCGTCTTTTAATGCAAACCAATCATACACCCAATTTTCGGGCTCCTCGTAAGAATCAAAGTGCTGCTCAGCCAATGCGTGTCCCATCGATGAAAACAAATGGCAGTCGGAAGGACACAGGTCTGGTGAATACGGCGGGTAGGGTAGCTGCTCCCAGCCAAGTGTGTTGATTGTATCCTGAACCGGTTTCACTTTGTGTGCAGGTGCATTGTCATTGAGCAAAATTACCTTCTGGCCCATTCTGGTCGTTTCTCGATCAATACATGGATCAAATTGATCATTTGTTGTCGGTAGTGATCAGTATTAACGGTTTTACCAGGTTTTAGGAGCTCGTGGTACAGCACACCTTTCTGGTCCCACCAAACACACAGCACTGCCTTTTTGCCGAATCGATCTGGTCTTGCAGTCGATGTTGATGGTAGTCCCAGATTAACCCATGATTTTTTCCGTTTAGGATTCTTAAAATAAATCCGTTTTTCATCGCCGGCAACAATCCGATGCAAACTTCACAAGTGTTTTTTCGGTTTTCCATCTGTCTTTCATTCAATTCATGTGGCACCCATTTTCCACACCTTTGGATCTTTCCCATAGCTTTTAAACGGTCAGAAATTGTTTGTTGTGCAACATTTAACATTGCTGCCATTTGCTTTTGACTCAAAGTGTCATCTCCATCCAATATCGTCTGCAATTCGGCGTCTTCAACCTTTTTTGGTGGTCTTCCACGTTCTTCATTTCTTACATCCAAATCATTATTTCTGAACCGTTGAAACCATCTTTTGCATGTTGCTTCTGATAGACCATGATGACTATATGCCCTGACAAGCATTCGATGCGACTCTGCAGCACTTTTCTTCAAATGAAAACAAAAAATTAATGCTCTCCGCAATTCATCACTTTCTGGTACAAAATTCGACATATGAATATGAAAGCAAGCATGAGTCCATGGAACGGATTAGGAAAGGCGGAACAATTTCGAAGAAGTTCCAGGCCACTCTCTTTGAAGGGAAAAATATTGCTTTAGTGCATAAAGAAGTTAAATAAGAAATTAATTAAACAGAGACAGTGGTGCTAAGTGAGGTCATGCACGATATTGTAATTTGAAGGAATCCAATTTTGAAGGTATAGTCAGGAGGACCCCTTCTCGTTTCCTCACTTGAAGCGAAAGAGCGATTCTCGGAAGACAAGGAGCTCAGGAAATTTATGGATATGTATGAAGGCAAGTGGAAACATACTCGAATAAGAATAAAAGTGTTGTAAGCTCAGGACAGCCGCCTTGGTACAATGGATTGAGTGTGAGATTCAAACAACGAAGGTCACAGATTCGATTTTCAGACTGAAAAGCTCGCATTGTTCACGGCAGTACCAATTTCAACCTGTAGACCAAACTCAAAGAAAAATCACTGTCTATGAAAAGGCTTTTCAAACTTCACCCCTGGTAGTCGTTAAGAAGCAGCTGATCACTTTTGCTAGGTATAAGAAAATAGATTGCACAATATGAGGATTTGCTAAGGAATCTAGACACTATTCAGCTTGTGGATCGTTTTCTTTTTGATTTGGATTTTTGCACAATTTTCCCGCTCTGCAGTGCCATAGGTTATTATTGTCTGAAGATCGACTTTGAAGAATATCAATTTGTTTCGAAGATTAAACATTGACTTCCGATAAAGTAAGGGGAAATACATTTGGAAGTCAATACTAACTTTTTTTAATGTTTCATATATAAGTACGTGTGCCGAGGGTGATATTCGTGTCGAAGTACATCTCAATGTTCTTGATGCAACGATGTATCTTCTTCCTCTTCTTTTGTGGTGCTACAGACTGAGGTGAACCAGGACCTCAACCAACATGCCTCTCTAGCCAGCACTATCTCTCACCAGCTGCCTCCAATTGCGCACTCCAAGTTGTTTGAAGTCCTTCTCCACCTGTGTTCTCCGCCTTAGCCTAGGACGTCCTCTGTTGCGCTGTCCCAACGGCTCTGATGGTGACTTTTCGGGCCGAAGCAGTGGTGTCCGTGCGCTCTACATGCCCTAGCCATCTTAAGCGCTGTATCCGAAGGCACTTGGAACTTGCATGTAACTGTACAGCCGATAGAGTTCGTCGTTAAATTTTCTTCCCCAGATGCCATCAACAAACAGGACTTAGAACGCACGCAATACTTTTCTCTCGAAAAGGCTAAGGGCATCGGCAGACAGCCAATAATATTCAGTTTCATTGAAGGAATATGACAAGGTGATACTTTTCCAAGGAAAACACACATTTCTTAGCATTCTAATTTAATTGTATTGAAATATAAAAAATTTTATCCTTCATTAATTTATAAAAAGTCAAGCGTGTGAGTTGTTCGTAGTAACAATTCCATTTTCTGCGGAACAAATTAAGCAAAATTGTCATCATAAACAGTTACATAGCACCGCGATAATTTGTAATCGCAGTGAAGTTATTTGAAGTATATTTCCACCTTTCATTTGAAAACGGCTTTGTTTCAGCACTCACTGCCATTTGAAACAACAAACAATGTCAATCCTTGATTTATTTGCACTCCAACCAGGTCTCCATTTCGGAAGATTACAGGAGGTGTTTCTCTTTCGGCGGGGCTTCCCATCAGTGGAATTGTTCTAATGAAAGAGGGTTTCGTTTCTCAGAAGATAATTATTTTGTTTGAAATATTGACATATTGATTGGATCGAATATTAAGAGCACAGCTATACGTATGCCCTAAGCAAGGGTTTTTAACTTATCTCCGTCAGTGCAGTGATTTTTCAAAGAAGTCTCAATTCACGATAAGTGACAAATACCAAGAAAACTGATTTCGATGGGAAGAAGAAATAGATTAGAATGATTAAGAGACAAAAGAATGTATGGCCTCACAAGTCATTATTGATTTGTACTTAATTTTGCCCTGTATATCAGCTGAAATGATTTTCGGGAACCATTCCTGGAAATGTACGCAAATAGTTTCTCATTGGCAAGGGCATCTACGCAGTTTTGGTTCCGTCAATATGCCCCACCACTGTGTTCGGATTATAACGCACTTCTTTTCAATTTGAAATCAGTGAATGTTTTCTTTGAAATTTTTAATTAGGCGATTTTGTCGTTTCTCTGAAAGAACACCAATCCCCCAACCTCTGGTTCCCTTGTACTCGTTACCCATCAGGATTCCTTTGAACGTCCTTGAATGAGTCAAAGTCTAAGTACATCTCCCCCAATGTTTGTCAGTTGTTTTACCTTGATTTCACTTTGTCCTTCGATGACAAGAAGAGCAGAACGCGTCGGATCCCTTCCAGCAAATGACAATTCTGAGTACCTTAAGAAGAAAACACAAAACTCCCAAGAATACGTCCTTATTTGCATGCCGGGGTAGCTAGCAGATACAGAATATACAAATTCAGGTTCAATAGTGCTAGGACACCGGGTCAGATGCCGTCCTTCAGGTTCGATTAATGACCTTGCACACTGGTGGTGGCGAAAAGGAAAGAACCCTTTTCAATGCATTAGCATCCCTTTCTGTGTGATCCCGAAAGTGTTTATGCTGCAGAAGGTCCTTTTGTCCTTTCTCATTTTTAATTAAGGGATGAATAGTGCGGCGCAACGAATAGTGTTTGTTTTTTCTTTCTTTGCTTTTTCGTAGATTGATGTCGAGGAAAAAGGTGTGCGTTGACGTCAACTCCCGCCGTTTGACCCAAGCCGTCCCTTCTTTCATCTGAAGTAGTTTAATTGGAAGAAAGGATTACCGCCCAGGAGGGTAAGGAAGCCTTCTGAAGGTTCAGTGACAAAAACACTGCCGGTGGGCACATGTATTCATTCCGATGGCGACTTCAAAGGGTTTTCTTTTTCCTTGGACTGAAGGGTTTGGGTGATTGTGGTGAGGATTTTATCGAGTACGGGGAAAATCAAAACGCGTGATCTGGAAAAAGGTTACTCATACGCCCCCGAAAACAATATTTCTTGGAAAAAGAATGAGCTTTGTTTACGGCCATGGGATGAGTGGAGTTCATTTCAATGAATTCAACGATTAACACCTTCTGATGAAGTCGCTTGGAAAATCTAAGGTGTAACTGCGTAAATGCAACCTTTAAAATTTATCCGTTAAGCAGTTCTCAAGCTCTACGACTAAGCGATTATGTATTTTTTCACCTACAATTCAGAACGAAAGGAATTGAAAGCAACTAGCTTTCAATAACTTTTAACTCATTTGAGTGCCGCAGAATGTACAACCGATGTCCTGAATTTCGTTTACGGGATATTGGAGGCAAGTCGAGCAGAGAACCACCATTTCACAATCACTTTTGCAAGGTTGATTTCAGAGAATGTACAAGACTGATCGTTTCATAGGCCGACCTAACTGGATCCACAAATCGAAGCTTTCTAGTACTATGTGCGATCTAAGGTACTTTTATCTATACTTTTTGTGTAGTAGTCCAGTCACTTTTAAAGAACCTAGAATGAACGTTATCTAAAACATAATGTTGGGCGGCCATTATAAAATTCCTGAATGCTCACTATTATCAGACATACCGGTAAGAAATTTTTGTTTTAAATCAAACACTAACTGTGTATCGCTGCATAACGTTTTGTCAAGAAAAGGACAGGTCACTCAATAAAGCCCGGAACATATAGCGTCACAAATAAATGTTATTGATATCAATATTTTACGTATAAATATTAAGTAAAACAAATTAAAAGGTATAGCGCCGCTTTCTGCGTCTTGAGGGTCTCTACTGAAAACCACTTTATTTATTCAGTTCTATACGCAACTGAGTAATGGTAAGTTACACTAATTATTAGCGGCAAAGTTAAAACATTTTATTCAAAGTATTGGCCATTGTTTTCGACACATTTTGACCACCTTTCTGGCAATTTTTGAATACCACGCCAATAAAATTGTTCGTCTTTTAAAGCAAACCACTCAGACAATCAATCAATCAATGAATTTTCGACCTCCTCGTAGGCATCAAAGTGCTGCTCAGCCAATGCGTGTCCCTTCGATGAAAACAAATGGTAGTCGGGAGAAGCCAAGTCTGGTGAATACGGCGGGTGGGGTAGCTGCTCCCAGCCAAGTGTTTGATTGTATCCTGAACCGGTTTTGCTTTGTGTGCAGGTGCATTGTCATGGAGCAAATTTACCTTGCCGTGTCTTCTGGCCCATTCTGATCGTTTCTCGATCAATGCAATGCATGTCCCAGATTAACCCATGATTTTTTCCGTTTAGGGTTCTTAAAATAAATCCATTTTTCATCGCCAATACCAATCCGATGCAAAGCCGATTTTCGTTCGTATCTGTGAAGCAAAATTTCACAAGTGTATTTTTCGGTTTTCCATCTGTCTTTTATTCAATTCATGTGGCACCCGTTCTCCACACTTTTGGATCTTTCCCAAAGGTTTTAAACGGTCAGAAACTGTTTGTTGTGCAACATTTAACAATGCTGCCATTTGCTTTTGACTCAAAGTGTCATCTCCATCCAATATCGTTTGCAATTCGGCGTCTTCAAACTTTTTTGGTGGTCTTCTACGTTCAAAGACTTTGTGTATACTAAATATTTTTGACAGATGTAATAGCTTCTTCTTCTTCTTCTTGTTGGTGTGGGGTGGACCTGGGCCTTAACCAACATGCCTCTCCAGCCAGCACGATCTTTCGCCAGCTGCCTCCAGTTGCGCACTCCAAGTTGCTTGAGGTCCTTCACCACTTATGTGCTCCACTTTAGTCTAGGTCGTCCTCTGTTGCATTATCCCAATCGTGCCATTCAGATTCAAAGACTTTTCAGGCCGGAGCAGTGGTGTCCATACATTCCGTAGACGCTTAAATAGGCGCATGTCGCTGTACAGCCCATAGAGTTCGTCATTAAATCTTCTCCTCCAGATGACATCAACGCAAACATGACCAAAAATCGCACGCTAAACTTTTCTCTCGAAAAGACTAAGGTCTTCCTCATTCGCCTTTGCTAACGTCCAAGATTCTTTGCCATATAGTAGGACAGGGATGATCAAGCTGTTATATAAAGCGAGCTTAGTCCTTCGAGAGAGAGTTTTATTACTCAATTGCCTATTGAGCCCAAAGAAACAGCGATTGGCAAGAGTGATTCTGCGTTTGATTTCGGTACTGATGTTGCTGTCCCTGTTTACCGCGGAGCCGAGATAGACGATGTCATAGCTAACAAACAAAAAAAATATGGGCTCGTTCACAACGAATGTTCTCTATCGAGACATTTGTATCTTGACGCTCACTTCATACCGATATACCTGGTACATGCGAGTGTGAATGTGGAAAAAATATGGAAGTTGGAGGAAAATTGTGTTAGACTAGTAAACAATGATCAGTACCCATAGGACCGCACCAAATACTCGTCATATTTGAGGTGCAATCACCCCACCCTGGTTTGATGCGAAGCCTCTCTAAAACCTCTTCCGCTCTCTGGGTCGCAATGCCCTGTGAAAAATGCAGCTCCATACTGAGAAGGGATAGTCCCTTAACCACCTTGCCTAGATTTTGGGTGAACAAGCAACTAGATAAGTCAGCACAGCACACTATCCTCGACTCTACCCGCGATGTTAGGTGGTAAACCACAGCCATCACGATACTCCCACAAGAGGGCCTACTGCACGGTCAGGAAGGAGTCAGGAGTCACTCGAACCGAAGTTTCAGGGGCTCTTGACCCCCCGTGGCACCAGAATATAGCCTCTGGTCAAGCTGTCACTACTAGTCATGTTCCCTCAAAGTCTGGGTCTATTAGCCGCCATACCGCCACGGATGGTTTTTTATCCATCAGTGTTTCCGTTGTCACTATAGTATAAATAGTGATACAGATGTGATAGTGAATCATGTGATTCGTAAATGCAGTCACATCATCTGGATGTGAGATGTGGACAGTAAAAGGCTGCAAGGAAGGACCCATACCCGATTAACATAGTAGACGTGGCAGTCAAAGGAGCTGTCTGCCTATAAGAAGAAGCCAATTTAACGGGTCTTACAAAATCTCAAGGATTTTACAAAGTCTTTGGGAGTTTCAAAAAGTCACTGTGCTTCCACAAAAGTAAATTATAAGACCAATAAAATAAATTATAAAAAAAATTATTTACAATAGTTATGTATATATAAATAAAAAGATAAATTATAAGATCGAAACTATTATTTTGCTTGGTATGAAATCCATCTTTTATTACAGAGTGAAGTGAATTAAACCCAAAATAAATGCTTGATAAGACTCGAGCTTAAAATAGACCATAAAATTGTGAAAGTTCAGCTACAAACTCAAACCTTTCAAGAGATGGCGCCACCAGCAAGTTGCGGCTGATCTTGGAATCCATTGCCTACTTTATTGGAAAAGAAATTCATTTAGCCATAATTAATGCGTATCAGCGTCTGTTTGAGACAAGACGCTTTTGTCTAAGCGATAATATTCGGATCAATTCTTAATAAACAGCACTTGCGGGAAGTTTTACATTTGTTGTTTAATGGTAAGAAAGTTCCAGCTCAAGTCCATCGAACACTTGTTAAGGCTTATGGCGAATCTGGTCCTGACCGATAAATGAAGCAGAAGGTAAATTGACGCTTCGAAATAAGAGGCTTTAGCCTCGAATATAAATAGCATCTAACTAACAAAATAGCATCAATCTAACTTACCTAAAGGTGTGAAGATTACGAATTTGAGGCTTAAGTGGATCAAGATCAATATGTATACCAAACGGAAACTGAACTCTCGGAGCCGCTGGAAGGAAGACCCCAAGAAACATATGGAGAACCTGGTGAATCTGTTTCATCATCGTCTTCATCAACCCCAAACACAAACATCCATACCTCATGCCTTCTATGACCAGACAGATGTGGGGAACAGAGAGTTGCTAACACCGGGCGATTTGTTTCAGCTATATGTCGTTTAAAAAACAGCCAGAAACGAATGAAAGGCATGAAAATCTAATCTTGCAAGCGATTGTATTGCTCAAAGAATATTTGGAAACGCTTAAATGCTAGGTTATACTCCACAAGCCGTATTCTCCAGACCTTGCTTCTCTGGACTTATGGCTTGGACAGATGTTCAACTATTTTAGATGCCACCGGCTTCGGTCTTTTCAAGGAATTACTGGTGTGCTACTAATCGCACAAGCACGACTTCAGGCAGGAGCTATATTAACGGCAATTAAAGACCAGGAACTAGAACATTCAAACCATTATGTTCCCACCACCCTGTTTAACTGTAAAAGTGTCAGTTATGGGATCCAAAACTGTTCCGTCCCACGTCCATATAAAGCGTCGACCATCACTACCGAAAATGTTAAATTTTGATTCGTCACAAAAAATTACTTCATTCCAGAACTCATCCGTCTTCTGCCCGTACTCCTTAAAATACCCCAGTCGCTTTTGTATGTTTATTTGTGATGAGACTGGTCTTTTAGATCATTTTTATATAAAAAAATTGGGCACAGTGTGCGGATGAATTCTGCAGTTATTTCTATCTTCAAAAATTTGGCAATTTGCTGATTCCTTAAAAAAAAACCCTTAAAATTCTTCGTTTACTTTGATCCGTAGAAATTTTAGAAGGCCTCCCACTTCCCGAAACGCGATGAAGAAAACCGTCATCATTTAAAGACTTTATAATATTGAACACTGTTGACTATGGTTTGTTAACCACTGAAGAAATTTCGACTATAATTTGTTTCATCATAAACAGCTATTAAAGCTTTCGTATCACTGGACGTCTGTTTATTTTCCATTTTTTCAACAACAAAATTTAATTACATAAATATGCAGTTGTGAACAACTTCATAGAATAGCGAAGGTAATCTTTGATCAAAGACAAGAAAAAAAAAACATTATTTCTGGTTTTGGAAAACAAGTGTCCCAGACTTGTTTGGCCGAGGAATTTGCACTATTTGTGACTTAAACCTTTAGTTGCTAAAATTAACAAATAAACAGCGAATGTGTTTGGACTACTAAAACCATATTAAACTGCAGTTTCATATGCAATTTACTTCGTTGTAATATATTATAAAATGGCTGAGATATTTTAAGCTGAATTTGAATTTAATAAGTGTCCCAGTTTTTTTTGGTTCACTGTATATTTCGTCGACGAATAGTCGACTCAAACAAAACTCTCCAAAATAAGACAACATATATCTTCAACTTTGAATCAATTTAGGAGCCTATACTTCTTCATCTTCTTGTGGCGCTACACTCCGGGGTGGACACGGGCCTCAACCAACATGCCTCTCCAGCCAGCACGATCTTTCGTCAGCACTGCAAGTTGGTTGAGGTCCTTCTCTAATTGTGTACGCTGCCTTAGCCTAGGTCGTTCTCCATTGCGTTTTCCCAATAACACAGATTGGAAGTCTGCTCGTGCCGGAGCCGTGGTGTACATACGCTCTACATGGTCTAGCCATCTTAAGCGTTTCACCTATAGACGCTTGACCAGGCACATTTCGTTGTACAGTCCATAGAGTTCGTCGTTAAATCTTCTCCTTCAGATGCCATAAACGTTAACAGAGTCAAAACTCGCTCCCAAAACTTTTCTCTCGAAAAGACTAAGGGCTTCCTCATCCGCTTTAAGTTACGTCCAGGTTTCCGTGCTATAAAGTAGGACGGGAAGGATCAAGCTGTTATATCAAGCTAATTTTGTTTTTCGAGAGAGGGCCTTATACCTCTTGAACCTAAAGAAAGAACGATTGGCAAGAATGATTTTGCGTTTGATTTCGGTACTGATGCTGTTGTCCCTGTTTACCGCGGACCCGAGGCAGATGACCTCGAAGTTTTTTCTTTGACGCTCTGTCCGAGACGTCGATTTTGAGTGTACTTCCTTGATGACAGCGTGTACATCGACTTCAGTGACTTCCGCTTCAAAAGCAGCAAACGACACTTTGAAAGCGCGCTGTGTTCGTCCAATGTCATCAGTGTAAGTTAACAATCGAACTGATTTTTGGAAGATCGTGCCTCTAGTGTTGACTTTTGAGTTAGGCACAATCTTCTCGAGGATGATGTTAAGAAGTCACATGACAGTACATCGCCTTCCCTGAAGCCTTTTTTAACATTAAAAAGCCTCGGTGAGTTCGTCACCGAACTTGACGGAGCAGCGAAAGTTTTTGAGCGTCGTCCTATATAATCTGATGTCAGTGCCATGTGTAGAATGTCAAAGCTAGACATGGGACTGTATAGCTCGTCGCTGTTCAAACCGGACTTCTCTGCTTTGAAACCGTACACAATACGCCGTAAGGGATCTTGTAGGCGATGCTAAGGAGGCTGAATAGTTGACCCTTTAGACTGGGGTCTCCTTTCTTGCGGACCGGGCAAGCGACGCTGAGATTGCACTCATCTGGTATGCTCTCCTCCGACCATATCTTACAGATGAGCTGGTGCAGCTTGTCCAACAAGTTCACTTCCAGCAGCTTTAAGTAGTTCTGCGGATAGTCCATACGCTCGAGTAGCTTATCCACCTTAGGACAAAAGTAAACTCAAAAAAAAAAAAAAAACCATTCTTCTGACGACCATTTGACCAAACCAGGGTTGGTTCAAGAGAACTCCTTACAAGGCGCTTATCCTACGTGTTCTTTTATACGGAGCTGAGTGCTGGACAATAAGCAAAAAACAAAAAAATTCTACGTCGAACACATATACGGTCCTGTCTGCGTGTAACGCCAAAGTATAGACAGCTAAGATGACGATAAACTGACGACTACAATTTCTCTGCCACATCGACCGAATGGACGGCACCGATCTCGCTAAGTGAGTAATCGGTTTCTAACATCCAAATTCGGGTAGAAGAGGATGACCGAATCTCCGGTAAAGAGACCAAATGTTCCACGTGCTGTGGAACGTCAACGGTGGAAAACTGTGATATCTAAGGCAAAGACCGTCTATAAGTGGCCAGCCTGTTGTAAACTGTGATTATCCATTTCCGCCGCTTTAAACCAATTGACTTGATTCGCTTTTCTCAGAGATATGACCTGTAGAAGGAGTGAGTGGATTGTTAAGTTCCAAGACAAGCTGTGAGAAAACTCATTCACTGTGGGCAACATTTAAAATGGTGTTCTTGACAGTCAACGATACTACCAACTGGCAGTGTCCACGACGCTCAAACTCATTCGTTGGTCTAGCATATATAAGGCATTACAGCCGCGACGTACTGTTGAGAAGTGAAGACATGTCACATACAAAACACTCCACAATTCAGTACATCACCAGAATTCAAAATATTGCAACTTGCCACCACCAAGTGCTTTGAGGTTGAAAGCCCCAAGACAAAGTCCAACATTCTCCACTCCACTCTTCGCAATAACACCCACCGACCTCGTCCAAAGAAAAGCGAAAAAGTGAAATGCATAAATTACACGCTCATTCACTTGTGACTGTATGCTAAATTTACGATGGAGAACCGGTAACGTGTGCTGTTTTAATCTTTGTTCATGACCAAGGCGCTACGAAGTACTGCCAAAACCACTAGTGGAAACCCCCCATTTTTTCTGTTTCCATATTCCGCTATTGTAGAGTTTCGCCCCTATCAGCTCTTATTATAAATTTGTTTTCCTTCCCCCGCATCTGGGTTCTCCTTTTCATTATACATTCACTTCTCACGTCCTGGAGTCCATGCACAAAAGAATGTTAAGTATCCGCCTCAGTCGCAGCAAACTGCGCATAGCCTAGAGCAGCCTCAGTTGCACGACGTCTTTTAATCATATGCAAAGAAAAGGATATTGGAAGGCAAATGTAAACTGTTCTCGAGCTGTTAACTTCTGGGAAAAATAAAAGTATACAAGGAGAGGAATAAATTGAAACGAATTGAATTTAGTTTTTAAGTAAATCCAATGCGTCTCCCGTCGGTATGCTTAAAGTGGAATACATGAAACAAAGCAGCAGAAAAAAGGACCCCCTCAAATTAAAAGAGAGTGAAGTGAATTGTGAAAAAGAACGAAAGGACAATGAGTGTATTAAGATTTGGGTCAGGTCTCTTGAGGTTAATATGGTTATGACTGCACACAATTTTCCAGAGCGACGGTGTTAATGGGTTCGTAAATCGAAATTCTAGGTGACATGGGGATGACAGAAAATTTAAAGCGAATGATTAACTGTATTAAAGGTTTCGGAATTAAAGCTTTCTTGGCATAGATGTAAAATTGGAGCACGATTTGGCGAGAGTGGGTTCACATGACGGTGAAGTCATGCATTGGGTCTCCATACCGAATTTTCAAGGATTAAAATATAGGACGTTGTTACAGACACGACGTTGGTTAAGCACAGGATCGAGGTGAAGGAATAAATGCCTGTGTTTGAAGAGAAAAGAAGTGGTGGAAGATATTGTGGTGCTTGGTCTGATTTTGCAGGATGATAATTCAAGTCATTTGATTTTGTGCAGATGTCAATATCCAATTGGAGGAGCGCCATTTTGGAATCAAATATGCAACACATCACTCAATAAGTTCCGGGACTGACTTATTTTGGACGCCACTAACAAAAGTTCATATTATTTATGAGAAGTTCAAACTTTTACATGAAATCTGTCAAATTTTGCTTTCAATCTAACATTTCGATACATTTTTATGGAATGATTTATATTTGGCCTCAAAAGCCATATTTCATTCCGGCCAGCAAGTTTTTGGGGCCTGAAGAAGTCGCTGGGGGCCAGGTCTGGAGAAAACGGTGGGTGCGGAAGCAATTCAAAGCTTAGTTGGTAGCGATGCTAGCCAACGACTTGTTTTGGTGAAAGAGAATTTTTGTCTTCTTGACATCGGACCATTTTTTTTGCAATTCCTTCCCTCAAATGCACCAATAATGCCATGCCATGTATTCACTGTAAATCCTGACTCGAAGGGCCAAATTCATGGTCTACAAAATCCTTATTCTGCCAGTCCTGCATTATGGAGCCGAAAGCTGGACATTAAGTAAAGCTGCAGAGCTGATTAGTGGTGCCTTCGAAAGAAAAATTCTACGTCGTATATATGGTCCCGTCTGGGAGGAACGAGAACGGAGGAGGAGACACAACCGCGAACTCTACGATATGTACAAGGATGTGGATGTAGTCCGAATGGCAAAATTCCGTCGAGTAGAATGGCTCGGTCACATCGAGCGAATGAACAACAACGCTCCAGCCGAGAGGTACTTCGAATCCGAGCCTCCTGGTTGGAGAAGGAGAGGAAAACCGAACCTCTGGTAAAGAGACCAAGTTATCGCTGATGTACGACTAGTTGGCCTTGATGACTGGAAGCAGCGAGCCCAGGACCATCACCGATGGAAGCCAGCAATTGCCTCAGGCTCAGATTCTTCATGGTTTGTCTGCCTGATAAGTAAGTATGCACCAGATATACCGGTTTTTCTGAAAATAAAACACTAATTATAAATGGGAAAGTAAAAACATTTCACTCGAAGTATTGGCCATTGTTTTCTACAAATTTTGTCCACCTTTCTGGAAATTTGTGAATACCACGCCAAGAAAACTGTTCGGCTTTTAAAGCAAACCAATCAGATACACAATTTTCGACCTCCTTGTAAGAATCAAAGTGCTGCTCAGCCAATGCGTGTCCCATCGATGAAAACAAATGGTAGTCGGACGGAGCCAAGTCTTGGGAATACGGCGGGTAGGGTAGCTGCTCCCAGCCAAGTGTTTGATTGTATCCTGAACCGGTTTTGCTTTGTGTGCAGGTGCATTGTCATGGAGCAGAATTACCTTGCCGTGTCATCAGGCCCATTATGGTCGTTTCGCGATCAATGCATGGTTCAAATTTATCATTTGTTGTCGGTAGCGATCAGTATTAACGGTTTCACCAGGTTTTAGGAGCTCGTGGTACAGCACATCTTTCTGGTCCCACCAAACACACAGCACTGCCTTTTTGCCGAATCGATCTGGTCTTGCAGTCGATGTTGATGGTTGTCCCAGATTAACCCATGATTTTTTCCGTTTAGGATTTTTGAAATAAATCCATTTTTCATCACCAGTTACAATCCGATGCAAAACCGATTTTCTTTCGTGTCTTTGAAGCAAAATTTCACAAGTGTTTTTTCGGTTTTCCATCTGTCTTTCATTCCATATTCCACACTTTTGGATCTTTCCCAAAGCTTTTAAACGCTCAGAAACTGTTTGTTGTGCAACATTTAACAATGCTGCCATTTGCTTTTGACTCAAAGTGTCATCTCCATCCAATATCGTTTGCGATTCGGCGTCTTCAAACTTTTTTGGTGGTCTTCCACGTTCTTCATTTCTCACATCAAAATCATTATTTCTGAATCGTTGAATCTGTGGCTTTAGGAAATCGGTGAATATTTGGCGGAAATGGCCCAAATGACGTGCAGTTTCAAAGCTTTCGACCGAATGGCCTTAACAGATTCTTACATATCCAGGACGCCAAGCCGTCCATTGTTGCATTCTTCGTGAATCAAGGAACTGTGAATAAGACTCTTTAGTATGAAGGAAAAGACAGAGAGATCAGTGTGGCCACCTTTGCCCACGAAGAAGCGGAAAAAGAAAGTCTAGCAGTACCTCTGTAGGTTGCAGTCCATCAGGCACCTCAGATGTAGACAGTTCGACACAAGCGATGAAGCAGTCCTTGCCACGAGACGTTACATAGTCGAACAGTTAAAAAAAAACTTGGGTCATATTTGGCATCGATCTAGTCCTTGAGTCATTCTTCGATTTATTCGAAATACGCGTACGAACCTTAAAACGTTTTGCATCAGTCGAAAAAGGGAGTAGCCTGAGTCTGAGTCTGGAGTATATGGCTGTAGGGGCGCAACCTCAAAATTCAGCGTCCCCAAGTAGTTTTTCACCACTAGAGTCACGTGGGTCGAGGGTTATTTTATTTCAAAACCAACTTGTTTTTGACTGCTTTAACGTCATGCACGGATCAAACGCATTAGTTATAAAATGCAGCAGCTGAACCATATGCAGAGCATGGCCGGCCTGTAAAGTCTTTGAATCCGTGACGTTTGATTAACGCAACAGAAGACGGCCTAGGCTAAGGTGGCCACACAAGTGGAAAAGGAACTGAACCAACTTGGAGTGTGCAAATGGATACAGCAGGCGAAAGATCGTGCTGGCTGGAGAGGCATGTTGGTTAAGGCCCATGTCGACCCCGAACTGCACCGCCAGAACAAGAAGGAAATGAAGAAGTCGAATTAATAAAAATTAAATTAAATTTAATTCTAAGCGCCAGTATTATAATTATCGGTTAACCTGATCGGACTATTTATCCGATGATTACAAGTTACACGACTAGCTGTTTATGAAAAGAGAAGAAATATTTCAATAAGGTAATAAACATTACAGAGAGTGGACTTGTTTCTTTTGTTTGGCATTTTGATTCGAAGTTTTTACATATTCCCTAATTATTCCCCAGAAATGGATTATGTGCTTTTACATACAGTGAATTTAGATTTTTTTCATTTTTCTTATTCTTCCTTTTTATTGTTTTTTGTTGAATGTTGAACGAGTGGACCGTCTTTTCCGAGGCAGCAAAGGTATTGAAGCTGAAAGTATGTAGTCCTACGGTTGTTGCACACATCTGAAACTAAGGCGCAGTAGAAAAATGCGAGCTAATAAAGCGGCGAAGAGCGATGGATAAATTGCGCTAAGTAATAAAACATGTTTCTAGAGAGGGAGATTGAAAACGACGAGAAGAACAGACATCTGTGTCTAGCAGTCAGCAGTCAGACTAAAGAGGGAGAATGAAATCAACTAGCAATCAGCAGTCAAACTGTGGAGAAACAGCTGGACGAGAAGCTTGAAAAACTGCAGAGACTGGTGAAGAAGAAGAAAAAAATTCGCATGACTGAACCGACAAAGGTGGGAGCTTGAAGAGCTAGAATGCACCTTCTTGTTCCAGGGCTACAGTTCCCCACGATTTCAAGGACGAAGGAGATTGAGTCAGTGCATTACGTGGGAATGATATTTATTCCGTGGACGGCGCACTTTGCAGATTGAAGAATTTGAAGAAATTATTCAGCTAAACTTCTTTTTTTGGTTGCTAATTTCTCCTCTAGTCTCCCCCACAAGAATTCCTCATTTCCCTAACAATCATAAGTCTTCAATTCCCGAAAACAGCAGCTAGCATATGCAGTTTCAGTGAAATTGAAATCTAGCTTAAACTGTCCCCCTTCCTATATCTGACAACACCCCCAACCACTCCCCAAGGGAAAAAAAAACCGTTTCGTTGCAGATTATGAAAACATCACAAAAGCACTGCTCCCCACAAAGCATTGTCACGCATCTTCTACTCAGAAAAAATGATCCAATTACCCCCAACAAACTGCACACACAGTGAGTTCATAAACATGAAGGTTGCTTTGGCGTGAGAACCTCCGAGGTGTACTCCTTCAAGCGGCGCCGTGTTTGGTTTCAGCTCAACTCAGAAAAAATGTGCGCCATTTTCATTGCTTCGCGCTTTGATTTAATGTTTAAATCACCGCACATTGCCCTGAGTTGTTGAGTTTTGCATGACGAAATAACAATGACAAATGAACACATCTACCGAATTTCGGCTTATCAAATTGGCTCCTTTTGGCCTCAAAGGTCTGTGCGAATTCAGATGACAGTGAATTATGCCTTTAAAGAGCAGAGTCGTGGCTTCAATGACGAAAGATTGATTTTTTTGAGTTTGTCTCCTCCACAATATACTGCGACCATTTTCCTTTGACGACGTTCACTTAAAGCTTTGACAAATGCAAAACTTCTGGACTGTGATGAATTCCTTCTTTTCGTTCTTAATCCTGGGTTAGGTTCGTTTAGGTAGTGGGGCTTCCGACAAAATGAATTCCCTTAGACCCAGGGGGTCCATTATGTTGCCAGTTGATTTTCTTCTCGAAGAATCCTATCTTGGAAGGGTGCCCAGACTGATTTGACATCTTTTTCGGGTGAATTCGGAATTCCCATTCCGAATGGAGAGAAATGCATGGCAGTTGCAGAGGAGTTGTGATAAGTTTTCTTTTTTCTCATTGTGTTCTCGAAAAATTTGCAAAAAAATTCTGGATGCGCTGGGTGAATGCCCAACTGTCCACAAAATCTGTAGACTGTAAATTCAGTTCACATTCACTGGTCGATTCGCATATGCGTCACATTTGGGCTTCTTTACTCCCAAAGCCGCATATTTTGTTGTCAGATTTCCGCTCAAGCATTTTCAAATAATAAACCAAAATTATCCCTGCAATCCGACGGGACCTAAGACCGGTTTCCTTACGGCACAATCGCCCAGGAATCTCATTATGTGATAAATTCTTAAAATATTTCATACCCCTCCCTGGAACGCATTCACTGACAATACCGTAAATTCCATACACATACTCTCTCACAGATTCGCTTTATAAATCTCCTCGCCTCAATCCCTTAACCCTTCGACCGTATTTGTGTATCCCCGCATCAAATGAATAGCATATTGAAAATATCGAAACGATGGCGATAAAATTTGATCCTGTACACGACTCTTTCAATGTTTCTCTTCCTGGAAACACACACACAGCGTAAGAACAAGAAAACACCTAACATTGCGTATCGATTACTTATCCGCCTCGGAACGACATAGTTCGAGGGGCTCCACCTAAAGGAGGACTAGTCTCGGGTAAATTACAAGAGCCCCAGGCAAATGTAGCTGTTTGTGTTCATGGACAAACCTGTGTCCCGAGGACTTGTGGAGGTTGTTCTTTGATTTCTTTCCAGGGACATATTTTTGAGCGGTAAAGAAAAAACATACGAAGGTGGGCAGCAAAAAAGAGTATCCCAACGTAGACAGATAACTCTGGGTAACCCCCCGTGATCCTTTGAAGGTATTTGTACGTGCCTAACGCACACACAATCTCGGGCCACCACCATACCTAGAGAATATATATTTTTTAATAACAAACCATAAATAATGACGCTGGCTGGCATATCTTCGCCTTCCGCAAGAGATTCCTCTCCACGGACCAAGATGATAAATTACTCTAGAAGACTTTTCTGTTCCGGATCGCTAGGCATGCTTCTTACTCCGGAATACGAGTAGATGTAGTGTACGCCCCACGTACTGGTTGGCATTTTCCGGAGCAACCCAAGGAAGGGACGGACTCACTGTCGATGTGTGACACATTTACACTCAAACAACCTCACATACATACATACACACTCATCCTCTGCTTGGTGCATGTTTACGAAAGGGCTTCAGAAATCCGGTACCCGGAGGAGGGAATAAGTTAGCATTTCGGTGCGACCGACTTAATCGAGTTTGGCGCACGCCCATCGGCAACGGCAATAAGTAACGGTGATTAAGGAAAATCCAAAGGCTGTAAAGGAGGAAATCCTGACTAATTGAAGTGATAAAACGGAGCGCAGGTGAATGACTTCCACTGCAGCTGGAAATGCTTCCCTTGATGTACTGTGGAAGGTATTGAATATTTGTGGGTGCTGTTTGATGCTGTTCTCAAGGTCAGGATGGATGCAGCTGAAGGCAAGCCATAGTCAAGCCCGCGCGAAACACCAGACTGTGCGATGCACCAAAAATATCCAGTTTCCCAAAAGACGTACTCCCCGCACCGTAAGCAAGCGGGCCAACTTGAAACTAAATCTTGATCTATAATTTTTAATTTTCGTATACTTTGGTACAACCCTGTCGTAAAGGCGCAACATCACGCTACAGATATTGTACAAAGAGGTTTCTAAATAAATCTAAAGACGAGGGTATTCCTCGCATTGGAGATTCTAATTCCGTCGCAGATTAATCTATTTATAATTGATGTGATTCAAATTAAGTCACAGAAAGGGCTGAAGATTTAGATGAAGAGTCGGTGAGGGAGTGAGGAGGTAATGTACATTTATTTTGCGGTCTGTAATATACAGAATTACGTAGTGGTGGAACTGATGCGCGTTTCATATGTACAATTCGCTCATTGACTTCAGCAAAGGCAAAAGAACAGTACACCAATCGACAGATCAATATGGTTTCCTTCTGCCTGATAAGTGCCTCCTTTATCTAAATTCTATTTAGAAACTTTAACGAATACCACACAGAAGAGTGGCTACCGTGGCGTGGTGGGTAGAGTACCATATTCACACGCCGAAAGTCTAAGTTCGATTCCCGGCTGAACATCTAGAATTTTTCACAGCACCAGACCCTTCGAGCTGCTGACAACATGCAAAGAGTATTAACTGTCTAAAAAAGCTTCTCAAACTCCACCGCTCGGAGTCAGCAAAAAAACTGTAGGTCTCTTCTACTAGTGAGAGGACAGTAGCGCGCACAACACGAGTAGTTGATGACCAAGCTGGGCCCTCGTCCCCCTGTGGACTATCCGTTGAACGATGATTCTGGAGGAGGTACACAAGGTGATGAATTTAATCGAAACTCTTCAGTGACGAAGCTCTTTTTAACTAAATTTTACTAAGCAAAATGTGCGTTCTGCAGTGGCAGTGGACACTACTGCTCCGGCCCGAAAAGTCTTTGAATCCGAGCCATTGGGACAACGCAACAGTGGACGGCCTAGACTAAGATGGCGCAGACAAGTGGAGAATGACTTCAACCAACTTGAAGTGCGCATATGGAGACAGCAGGCGAAAGATCGTGCTGGCTGGAGAGGCATGTTGGCTGAGGCCCAGGTCCACCCCGGACTGTAGTGCCACAAGAAGAAGTAAAATAAGAATGGGTGTTACCAATGGGATGAAAATTCACATTTCCCTAATGAATCACCACTTCATCCACAGACAAATCAGTTTGTTGAGGTTGCATTGCAGCGACGTTATGGGGCATATTTTTGGTTTAGTTTCACAATGACGACCGTCGAGTTATAGTCGGTGAGCAGCGTGATTATCACTTATTTTTGGCTTTGAGTGATATATTTCGACGGGCACCATTCCGTCCGCATAACGCAAACAGCGCACGTCACGATCAGTTTATTAATGGGTAGGTGGCGACCGTATTAACTCAAGAAATTTGTCAGCGAGTCTTCAATGTGGCGTTTGCTAGCACTGAAGGGGAAGCAGCTAAAATGGGTCTAGGGATAAAACGACGTACATACCATGTATATCGGTATGAAGTGAGCGTTCGTTGTTGGAACATTTGTTGTGAACGAGCCCCTATTTTTTTTTTTTTTGTTTGTTTGCAATGACATCTGTGAAAAATATTTAGTATACATCAAGTAATTGAACAGACAACATCATATTTTTTCATCGTGTTGAAAATGTCGAGTTTTGTACCAGAAAATGATTATTTGCGGAAAGCATTAATTGTTTGTTTTAATTTGAAGAAAAGTGCTGAAGAGTCGCATCGAATGCTTGTCGAGGCATATGGTGATCATGCTGTATCAGAAGCAACATGCAAAAGATGGTTTCAACGGTTCAGAAGAAATGATTTTGATGTGAGAAAAGAAGAACGTGGAAGACCACC
Source organism: Eristalinus aeneus (assembly GCA_955652365.1). Lineage (NCBI taxonomy): Eukaryota > Metazoa > Arthropoda > Insecta > Diptera > Syrphidae > Eristalinus > Eristalinus aeneus. The sequence goes on along the minus strand of OY019130.1, from coordinate 26,149,492 downwards.
AAAAAAGTTTGAAGACGCCGAATCGCAAACGATATTGGATGGAGATGACACGTTGAGTCAAAATCATATGCCAGCAATGTTAAATGTTGAACAACAATCAATTTCTGTCCGTTTAAAAACTATGGGAAAGATCTAAAAGTGTACAAAATGGGTGCCACATGAATTGAATGACAGACAAATGGAAAACCGAAAAAACACTTGTGAAATTTTGCTTCAAAGACACGAAAGAAATTCGGTTTTGCATCGGATTGTTACTGGCGATGAAAACTGGATTTGTTTTAAGAATCCTAACGGGTTAATCTGGGACAACCATCAACATCGACTGCAAAACCAGATCGATTCGGCAAAAAAGAGTAGATATGCTCAGGCTTATAGCTTTAAATATAGCCCAAGACCAGGTACACCAGGAGCAGAAAGAAAAGATCAAGTACCAGAAGAGGTTAAAAATACTGTGTGTTTAGTGGGACCAGAAAGTTGTGCTGTACCACAAAGTCGTAAAACCTGGTGAAACCATTAATACTGATCGCTACCGACAACAAATGATCAATTTGAACCATGCATTGATCGAGAAACCACCAAAATGGGTCAGAAGACACGGCAAGGTAATTCTGCTCCATGACAATGCACCTGCACACAAAGCAAAACCGGTTCAGGATAAAATCAAAACACTTGGCTGGGAGCAGCTACCACTCCCGCCGTATTCACCAGACTTGGCTCCTTCCGACTACCATTTGTTTTCATCGATGGGACACGCATTGGCTGAGCAGCACTTTGATTCCTACGAGGAGGTCGAAAATTGGGTTTCTGATTGGTTTGCTTTAAAAGACGAACAATTTTCTTGGCGTGGTATTCACAAATTGCCAAAAAGGTGGTCAATATATGTACAAAACAATGGCGAATACATTGAATAAAATGTTTTTACTTTCCCATTAATAATTAGTGGTCGCCGTGGCGTAGTGGGTAGAGTGCGACGCTCACACGCCGAAGGGTCTAGGTTCGACTCCCAGTTCAACACCAATTTTTCTAATATTTCACGGCACCACCTCTTTCGAGCTGCTGACAACACTCAAAGAGTAATAACTGTCTAAGAAAGTTTCTCAAATTTCGCCGTTCGGAGTCGGCAAAAAACTGTAGGTCCCTTCTACTCGTGAGAGAACAGTAGCGCGCACAACACGAGTAGTTGATGAGCAAGCTAGGCCCTGGTCCCCCTTTGGACTGTAGCGCCAACAATTATTATTATTATTATTAATAATTAGTGTTTTATTCTAAAACAAAAGCGGTATACCTTGTATTCTCATCAATAAATCTTTGTACGCAAATAATCTCTCAAAATCGTCTGGGGAGTTTTCATTAAGATCTCTTAACAGCACCACAGATGTAGACGTGTTTTTTTCTTTATCCAGGGTTTAACCCAGACCCTTCTCTATTTGTCTCTTTTTTTTTCATTTTCTAAATGTTCATCAATTTGGAGAATGCTAAGTATAGTGCGCTCGGCCATGATGCTTCAACCACGAAGTTTCTTTAAAAACTGAAGTCTGTCAAGGATATTTTAAGTGTGAACCCAAGCCAACAACTTGTCGTCAAGCATATCGTTCAAAAAATCTGCGTGTGTGAACGTCGCTAATGACATGCTTTAAACAATTGGTTTAGCTGCGTTCCCGTACTTTGTTGAGGTTAACACCCTCCACAGTTCTATTAAAATGGCGTACTAAACTAGAAATAATTCGCTTGGCAGTTGCCAAATTTCCGTCTGTTCAATCAGTGCAGTTTTAAAAAATGTCCTTTATGAAACAATTCATATTTCAAAAGGACACAATTCCAGTTCAATGCTTTCACATACAGTAAAGTAATCTCAATTTATTTCAGACCCTTTACAAACTCGCTCTCAATTACCGAGTAGCTATGAGCCTTCATTTGCCGTGAATAATTGCACAGCAATGCGTGATAAACCCTTCTGACGTATTTGACTCTGACATTTTCACATTACAAAATCACACGCTTGCGATGCAGTGTCAGGTGTCAGATGCGTTGGTATTTACTCATATTCCATTACCGGCAAACTTTAATTGACCTAAAGGTCGCTTATGACCGGAATGAACGCATTGGTCTGAAACATCAATGATAAAGCTGTCGCTTGCTGTGACAAACATTGATCCGATAGATGCCGACAGTCAACGATGTTCACATGCATGCGATGGGTGCTGACTTATCGGCGATTTTCAACTCAATTCGCATGCAAATGGATTCCGGCTCAGGCCAGGTATGTAAACATTTGTGTAACTTATTTCTTCATTTTGCAGCATTAATACAAAGTTGGCTTGCGGTTACATTGAAAGCAATCTTATTTATAAGAAGGGACTGGGCTTTCGAAAAAGAAATATTCAAAGTTTGTCTCCCATCAAAATCAATTTTCTTAATACTAGCTGATTAGAATGCCAAAGGATTCTTCGAAAAATTATTGTCTGACTGAAGTTTAGTTGGAAAGCCTTTTGATTCGGTCTAATCATTTCAACAATAAAGGCAACATCTACCGCATTTTCATGAAAATAATTAGTTCCTAGAAATGACAACAAATTAATTACGAGAATTCATCATCAGCTTGCAAATCAGTTTCACGGAGGTTAGGGAAACCTCTGTAAAAAGAGGGACATTTCCTGGTAATCTTCGGAACTTGTAGAACACCTGGTAAAAGAATAGAAACAGGAATCACGGTTTGACGGTTTGACGGTTTTTGTCGTAGTTTCCTAACGTGGGGCAGGAATAAATTTCTGTTTGCGAAAATTGGGAACAAGTTGCTTCTTCTTCTTCTTCTTGTGGCACTACAATCCGGGGTGGACCTGGGCCTCAACCAACATGCCTCTCCAGCCAGCACGATCTTTCGCCAGCTGTCTCCAGTTGCGCACTCCAAGTTGGTTGAAGTCCTTCTCCACTTGTGTGCCCCACTTTAGTCTAGGTCGTCCTCTGATGCGTTGTCCCAATGGCATGGATTCAAAGACTTTTCGGGCCGGAGCATGGCCTAGCCATCTTAAGCGTTGTATACGTAGACGCTTGACCAGGCGCATGTCGCTGTACAGCCTATAGAGTTCGTCATCAAATCTTCTCCTCCAGATGTGATCAACGCATACAGGACCAAAAATCGCACACAAAATTTTTCTCTCGAAAAAACTAAGGGCTTCCTCATCCGCCTTTGGTAACGTCCAGGTTTCCGCGCCATAGACTAGGACTGGGATGACCAAGTTGGTATAGAAAGCGAGCTTATTACCTAATTGCCTCTTGAGCCCAAAAAAGCAGCGATTGACAAGAATGATTCTTCTTTTGTTTTCGGTTCTGATGTTGTTGTCCCTGTTTACCGCGGAGCCAAGGTAGACGAAGTCCTTAACTACCTCGAAGTTTCTGCTGCCTAGTGTGACGCTCCTTCCGAGACGTCGATGTTGTGTGTCCTTCCTTGATGACAGCATGTACATAGTTTTGCCCTCGTTTACCACCATTCCCACTTTAGCCGCTTCCGCTTCAATGCCAGCAAACGCCTCATTGACGGCTCGCTGTGTACTTCCAATCACATCAATGTCATCGGCGTATGCTAGCAATTGAACTGACTTCTAGAAGATCGTGCCTCTGGCGTTGACTTGTGAGTTACGCACGATCTTCTCGAGGATGATGTTAAAGAAGTCACATGACAGTACGTCGCCTTGTCTAAAACCTTTTCCAAAGGTCTCGGTGAGCAGCGAGAGTTCTTTATCGTCATCCTATACAATCTGACGAGTTTGGTAGTTATGCCAAAACTAGACATGGCACTGTATAGCTCATCTCTATGCACACTGTCATATGCAGCCTTGAAATCGACGAATAGGTGGTGAGTGTCAATTTGCATTTTTTGTGTCTTTTTCAGGATCTGCCGTAATGTAAAGATCTGGTCTATTGTGGATTTCCCTGGCCTAAAACCACACTGATAGGGACCTATCAGGTCATGGGCAAACGGTTTCAGACGCTCACACAATACGGCAGAGAGGATCTTGTATGCGATGTTCAGGAGACTAATCCCTCTGTAGTTGGCGCAGTCAAAGGGGTCTCCTTTCTTGTGGACCAGGCAAACGACGCTGAGATTCCACTCATCGGGCATGCTTTCCTCTGACCATATTTTACAGATGAGCTGGTGTATCCACCTAACAAACTCATCTCCAGCTGCTTTAAATAATTCTGCGGACAGTCGCTCCAGCAGCTTTGTTCGACTTCAGCTTCGTTATTACTATCGTCATCCCGTCTTAGTTGGAAGGATGGAACTCTTTTCTATAATCGTCTAAATTGAGTAGAATATACTCGATCTGAACTTTAAATCATCCGCATAAATGTGTTGTCCTTCCGTCAAACTTTCAGCCTTCGTTGCTATAATATATTTCTATTTCCTCGACCGCGCGCTTCTCATGCCCCTTCTTTTTCTTCTGAGAAACTGTTGCTCCTCCCTTCTTCTCTTCTTCTCTATTACTACAACTTCAAAACTGTTAATAAACTAACTTGTTCTAAAATCGAATAAATGATAAAATTTCTCTGCAAATGAAATTGAAAGGAGTTTGGTGGATAGTCGACCACTGTCACTTGTTGTCATCTAATGCCTAAACCTAAGCACTCTTGGTCTGGTAGCTAAAGTAACGTCAACGTTATTCTATGCTTTTTCTGATTTAAGTGAAATTTCAATTACAGCCTCAGGGGAAAGTTGTAGGCCTCTACTCTGTGAAGATTTCTAGCATGACACGTTATCGTTATAAACACATTTCTTTCGTTGTTCAAAAAAATTTGCCATTTTTCCATCAGTCATTTCGCTTCTGAAAGGAAACAGTAAACATATAGAGAGGACATATGCAAGGACTCACTGCCTTCATCGCGTTCACCAGGTCGACTTCCATGAATTACTCTTCCAATCAAAGTCTTAAGTTCTTCACCTTCCTCCATCCTTCTCATTACATGCCAACTATTTACATGCTGCAAATACTTTATACACAATGCCACCTAGATTCAAGCTTTGAAAGGAGTTCTCAAACTTTGATAGTGCTTGTAAAGTCTGTCAGTTTTCGTCTCTCGCCTCCGTATGTGTTCCTATCTGAAATGCAATCAAACTTTTAGTCTATAGCAGAAATCCTCAATCGCGTACACCGATACAGATTCTCAAGGTTTTGGCGTGTTTCCCGTTTGCGATACCATCCAATGAACAGGCGGGATTCCTTCCTTAAGGAACAAATATTTGCCAAAGAGTGTGTAAAGGTTTGTATTCTCAGCATGTCTTGAGAGATCTTCAAAGAGACCTGGAATTTTAATCAACCAGGATTCGTTTTATCCTGAAATCTTTTAAATTATCTGAGACTGTGATTATGGTGTACAGTTCCATGGGTAGGGTTTAAAGTGTTGCTGCGGCTGAATATTCACTGGATGGATTTGGGGACATATGCAAGGGAACTTACTTTTGGTGCCAATGCCGTTTTCATTTCTCATCGATGACGAACTTTTTCAACTGACACAAGTTCCAGAGAAATGACTATTTTGCTTCGAAAAAGACTTTATGAACTTTATGAAAAAAGACAAAGTTAATAGAAAATATATAAAGTTATATAAAAGAACTGAAGTCGCTTTGTTTTACTCAGAATTCAGATCAAAGTAAGAACATATCCAATTGACCTATTTTAAATAAAATCCCTTCAGGTCAATCAATATATGAAATTAAGGCTCTCATCTTCTACCTTATCCCATACCCGTCAGCATTTATTCCTGTCAGCAACAATGTCAAAATGGTTTTTTCGAAATAAAATGTTGACGGCATTCCATATTCGTGTGGTGGGGCTGAAGAAGGAGTCTCTAAACTTAACTGTACGTCCAAAGGTGGGCTTAAGAGTGAACGGGTGAACATTCCTAGCGAGGCAGGTATTGCGAGTGAATTCTTGAAGGGGAGGAATGCAGCTGGCTACCTCTACAGAGGACTTTTTGTTGAAATAGCGATGAAATAGTGATTGAGACGCAACATTTCGTCGATATTCAAGCGAGTCGATTGACTTCGCATCATTATTATGACCAATAAGTTTTACCGCTCGCTGTTGGATTCGATCTAGTAGGTGCAGAAAGGTCTTAGGAGTACCAAACCACATAGGAGCGTTATACTCAAGCCTTGGGCGGATGTACGCCTTATATAATGTTGCCAGGTCAGAAGGTGTGAAATATTTCTTGCATCGATTTAAGAAACCTAGACATTTCGCTGCATTTTTGTCCGATCTCGAATATGTGATCGTTCCAACTTAATGTTGAGTTGATATACGTACCGAGGATAGAAAGTCGTTCAGTTTCAACAATGCAAGAGCTATTCATATATAATAGCAGGTTGTTTTGAGAACGCTTGAATGACAGTAGACAGCACTGAGCTTTATAAGCATTCAATTTCACTTCAATATTTACCGTGGTCGCCGTGGCGTAGTGGGTAGAGTGTGACGCTCACACGCCTAAGGTCTAGGTTCGATACCCATTTCCACACCAATTTTTCGAATTTTTTATGACATCACCTCTTTCGAGCTGCTGACAGCACGCAAAGGCAAAAAACTGTAGGTCCCTTCTACTCGTAAGAAAACAGTAGACCGCACAATACGAGTAGTTGATGAGCAAACTAGGCCCTGGTCCCCCTTTGGACTGTAGCGCCAAGAATTTTTATTATTACTCTCTTTACCCCAATCAACTATGCTGTCCAGATAGGAATTTAATGAACCTAACGTACGCTGCAGTTTGAAGTCAATGGCCGATGAGGAGGGACGAGAGCCGAGAAACGAATATGAAAAGCTGAGGGTACTGTCATCAGCGAAGGGGTGAATTGCATTAGAAGTGACAGAAAGAGGATCATTTATAAAAATGAAGAAGAGTGTCCGAGACAAAACGGGGCCCTGGGGAACACCAGCATTAATATGGTGAATATCAGACTTGAACCCATCCCATTTTTTAATTTATTTATAACTATTCGTAACGATCTCAGGAGCACTCTAATAGTTCATGTAAAATCAACATAAAATATGTAGTAATACTTTCACCACCTTAACCCATTTAGGACCATTTACAAACTACTTGGAAAATAACCAATATTTTAATATATATTCATTTTATTAATTGTTTATAAACATTGTGCATATTTTCTTTTTTTTTTCATTCAGCCACGCCCTCTTTTTTAGTGTTGCAATGTTGGGCGAAGGTTGTAGCTTCGATTCCCAGCTCAACACCAATTTTTCGAATTTTTCACGGCACCACCTCAACACTCAAAGAGTAATAACTGACTAAGAAAGCTTCTCAAAAATTCGCCGTTCGGAGTCGGCAAAAAACTGTAGGTCCCTTCTACTCGTGGGAGAGCAGTAGCGCGCACAACACGAGCAGTTGATGAGCAAGCTAGGCCCTGGTCCCCCATCGGACTGTAGCGCCAACAATTATTATTAATATTGGGACAATGCGTATAAAATAAAATTAAATATTATACGGAATAGCGCATTTAGTTACACATAAATACCGTTGTGCTCTTGCAAACTCGATAGCGTCTTCTCCAATTTTCACGATTTCTCTCAATAATATGACCAACATTATCTAATCGCGAAGTGGATGATAAAGTCGATGTTGAACCGCGACCTCGAAGACATTGTGTTTTGCATTTATTAGTGATTATGAGACTTCGAGATTATTCAGACCTGAAGTCCAACTGAGAAACAGGTTTTTTCGGGTACACTATTTTGTATAGCTTCCAAGCATTCACTGTTGCGGGGTCTATTGCGTTTATAAATAATGGCCACCACCATTTTTAACCACCAATATATATACGGTAGTTTGCCACAGCATTATCGTGCAAGTCAACACCCCCCATTTATTTATTGTCCATGTCAATTATATATAGTTGTGGCATGGAAATCTCTCTCTTTTCTATTCAACTGTATCGTTTAACAATTATAATTGGTTGAGCAGACTCGTAATTCACTTTGATCCATGCCAAACTGAGGGCGATTTTTTCCGCTAGCGTATTTTTTAGAATTCGTAATAATACATTGCATTACAGTTTCGTCGAATATTAGCCTAAAAAAATCAAGTACCGATTTTCCACCTACCATAGGTTTTCAACAATTTTGTTAATGTTGGCCACCTCACCTCGTACTCGATACGTGTTTTACACCAAGTAACATCATGAACTCTTGCTGATTTGCTTGATGAAGCTTGAGTATCCAGATAGGGTGTGTTATCTTCTACTTTAGCCCCAGAATGGAAAATCTCAGAAATTCTTGCTATATCAGAAGGCAAATTTTCCGTTCCACCTATAATGTCATCATTTATGTTTTCTTCATCCGTTAGATCATCGACTTCGGGTGGTATGTCACAAATGTCTATTTCCTCATCCATATTCATTAAACAATTGCTTCAAGTTCTCTCAGAGTCAAAGGCCTTTTGGGATCATCGCGACCATGTACTAGTATGACCGTAAAAAATTACTATACATATGGTACATACCATTATGTACAATTGTTGCAAGCTTCAGAACAATGAACACAATAAAGCACCACAAATATTTGAATAAAAAACTGACTCAGACAAGAAAGCTCAACTAGCTCAACAACAATTTTTCGAATTTTTCACGGCACCACCTCTTTCGAGCTGCTGACAACACTCAAAGAGTAATAACTGTCTAAGAAAGCTTCTCAAATCTCGCCGTTCGGAGTCGGCAAAAAACTGTAGGTCCCTTCTACTCGTGAGAGAACAGTAGCTCGCACAACACGAGCAGTTGATGAGCAAGCTAGGCCCTGGTCCCCCCTTTGGACTGTAGCGCCAACAATTAGACAAGAAAGCTGTCAGTCATAACTTTTTTTTCAGAGCCTACTGAAATTTCAGCGATTGTCCCAATGTTGCGTTTTCGCAACGTAACTAGAAGGAACCCAAAAAAAAATTCCAACAATGTAACTCAGTAGGAATTTTGAAGTCAAGCAATAAACACTTGTTCTCGATTTCGTTTTTATTTACTTTGCTTCTTCGCCGAACTTAACTTCTTCGATCAACTTTCGCGCTCAAATTTCGTATAAGCAAACATATAATCGAAAAAAAAAACCTTTGATTATCAACCATATTCTATTCTTATATTTCCTTCAATCATTCCTTCCAGCATATATTCATGTTTTTTTTACGTTTTAATTTTAATGACAATTTTCATTCAAACTTATGACTATGAACAAATTTCCAAAAAAGCTTTTAATAAACCTTTTAATAAAACTAACTTAATACTTAATCATACTTCAATAAACCCTTAACTATAGAAACTAAACTACAGCTTAATTTTATTTTCATTTTTATATTGTATATATTTGTGTTTTTTATTTTGACTTTTTTTTATTTTTTTTCTAATGTAAAATAAATTTAAATTAACCGTAAGGGACTAACAAAAAGCTGTTTAGCTGACAGCAACTGTAGCACTTGATGTGGTTCTAGCCACCTTTAAAATACCAATCCCTTTCCTTCTTTTCTATCGCGAATGAAGTTGGATGAGCTGAACCGAAGAAGGCCTAGTAGAGTAGCCGCTTGTTCACCGTCCGCCTTACGATGTGGTAGAGACCTGGACATCCCTCTGAATCCTGCACCAAGCCAGGTTTGTCCGGATACTCCAGAAATTCGAACCTCATAAAGGGTTGAATGTACTTACACATGAAATGGGTTCTTTTTTACCGATATACCAGTATGAGTGAGTGAGTGAGTGTCAAGATACAAATATCTCGATAGGGAACATTTGTTGTGAACGAGCCCTTTTTTCTTTTTTTTTTGTTTTTTTGTTTGCTTGCTATGCCATCTATGACAAAATATTTAGTGTACACGGAGTCATTGAACAGACAATATCATATTTTTTCCTCGTGTCAAAAATGTCGAATCCTGTACCAGAAAGTGATGATTTGCGGAAAGCATTAATTTTTTGTTTTCATTTGAAGAAAAGTGCTGCAAAGTCGCATTGAATGCTTGTCGAGGCATATGGTGATCATGCTCTATCAGAAGGAACATGCAAAAATGGTTTCAACGGTTCAGAAACAACGATTTTGATGTGAGAAATGAAGAACGTGGAAGGCCAGAACAAATGTTTGAAGACGCCGAATTGCAAACGATATTGGATGGAGATGACACTTTGAGTCAAAAGCAAATGGCAGCAAAGTTAAATGTTCCACAACAAACAATTTCTGACCATTTAAAGGCTATGGGAAAGATCCAAAAGTGTGGAAAATGAGTGCCACACGAATTGAAAGACAGATGGAAAACCGAAAAAACTCTTGTGAAATTTTGCTTCAAACACACGAAAGAAAATCGGTTGTGCACCGGATTGTTACTAGCGATGAAAAATGGATTTATTTTAAGAATACTAAACGTAAAAAATCATGCGTTAATCTGGGACAACCATCAACAACGACTGCAAAACCAGATCGATTCGGCAAGAAGACAATGCTGTGTGTTTGGTGGGACCAGAAAGGTGTGCTGTACCACGAGCTCCTAAAACCTGGTGAAACCGTTAATACTCATCGCTACCGACAACAAATGATCAATTTGAACCATGCATTGATCGAGAAACGACCAGAATGGGCCTGACGACACGGCAAGGTAATTCTGCTCCATGACTATGCACCTGCACACAAAGCTAAACCGGTTCATGATACAATCAAAACACTTGGCTGGGAGCAGCTACCCCACCCGCCATATTCACCAGACTTGGCTCCTTCCGACTACCATTTGTTTTCATCATTGGGACAGGCATTGGCTGAGCAGCACTTTGATTCCTACGAGGAGGTCGAAAATTGGGTGTCTGATTGATATGCTTTAAAAGACGAAAAATTTTATTGGCGTGGTATTCACAAATTGTCAGAAAGGTGGTCAAAATGTGTAGAAAACAAAGGCTATTACTTTGAATAAAATGTTTTTATTTTCCCATTAATAATTTTCAAAAATAAAAGTTCATACTGGAATACTTGGTAGCTGTTATCTTTTTGGCAATACTGGTTTAAACAGCTGACGCATGTTTCGTGTTTTGTTTCACTGTCAAACATCTTCAGTTTGGTCTGTAATTTAACCATGAATCGCCTTACAAACGAACAACGCTTGCAAATCATTGAATTTTATTATCAAAATGCGTGCTCTATTAAGACAGTTCATCGCGCGCTTCTTTCACTTTATGGTCAAACATGGACAAATCCCATTTTTGACTCCATGAGTACGTATATAAGCAGAATTGTTGATTTTAGAGTGAATCAGCTACCAATGCATACAAAAAAAGTCACAGTTTGGTGCGGGTTATGGGCTGGTGGCATCATTGGACCGTACTTCAAAGATGATGCGAATCGTAATGTAACTGTGAATGGTGAGCGCTATCGTGAGATGATATCTAACTTTTGTTTGCCCAAAATGCATAAGCTTGACTTACATGACATGTGGTTTCAACAAGACGGTGCCACATACCACACAGCACGCGAGTTAAGTATTGGTCATAATACCATACTTCAATGCGATATTGCTTGTGTTCACACATTTCGTCATTGACTCGTTACATTGGGCAATGCACTCAATGCAAAACAAAAAGTTGACATCACCACTTCTATGTTGACTCATAAAGTGACAAGTTTCGGAAATGAAAAACTAAACCAATGCATTCGGTAAACCTATAGGAAAATAAGAATGCATTGGGTGACGAATTGTGAAAAGGGAACAAAAGCAATGGAATTGCCGACTCCAGAATGTTGCGGAAGTAGGTGAAGTAATTCTTCTGTTTGGATATATCTTCTTCTGGCATTCATAGATTTTTGTAAGTTAGTTGTAAGAATAACTCACTAATGAATAATACGATGCAGCCCAACTAAAGACAGCGGCCATATTATTCAAAAATAATAAGATATTGTAGGCTCTTCTTACAGCTAAGAAATAATAAAAGCTCTTAACAAAAAAAGAATAAGTCTACAAATATTTAATTCGCGCAACAATGGACCTATTTGGAAGCGAATTCGGTGAACATTTTATTTCACATTCGGGACCGGTCAATTGGCCACCTAGATCGTGCGATTATCGCCCTTAGACTATTTTTTGTGGGGCTATGTGAAAGCTCATTTCTATACAGACAAGCTCTCTTCAATTGACGCATTGAAAGACAACATTAAAGTAATTGTGCGACTTACACCCTTTAGACTATTTTTTGTAGGGCTATGGTAAAGCTCATTGGAATGCATTGGAAGACAACCTTGAAGCATTTGTCCGTGAGATACTGTGATTGGACTTAGCGAATAGACCATTTGAGGCGCTGTCGAGGTCAACATTTGCATGAAATAATCTTTAAACATTTGATTATATAGACTGTAGTATCGATTCAAATAAAGATTTCATGCATTTTTATGAATTTTATGTGTTTTTTTGAAAAACGTTCGTATATCTTTTAAAAAATCACCCTTTATTTGAACTTTCTTTGCTTAAGCCTCAAACCAACAGTGAATAACGTGCCCCATAATCCCTGATGACACTCACATGCCGGATGTCCAGGTTTCATTCCCGGCTTAACACCTCGAATTTTTACGGCACCACCTCTGTCGAGCTGCTGGCAACAATCAAAGAGTAACAACTGTCTAAGAAAGCTTCTCAAACTTCGCCGTTCGGAGTCGGTTCTATTCGTGAAAGAACAGTAGCGTGCACAACACGGATAGTTGATGAGCAAGCTAGGCCCTGGTCCCTCTGTGGACTGTAGAGCCATCCTTCTTCTTCTTCGGATGGCGCTACACACTGGGGTGGACCTGGGCCTCAACCAACATGCCTCTCCAGCTAGCACGATCTCTTGCCAGCTGTCTCCAATTGCGCACTCCAAGATGGTTGAGGTCCTTTTCCACTTGTGTGCGCCATCTCAGTCTAGGACGTCCTCTGTTGCGTTGTCCCTGTGGTTCGGATTCGAAAACTCTTCGGGCCGGAGCAGTGCTGTCCATGCGCTCTACATGGCTCAGCCACCTTAAGCGTTGTATCCGTAGACGCTTGACTAGGCTCATGCCGCCGTACAGGCCATACAGTTCGTGGTTGAATCTTCTCCTCCAGATGCCATCAACGCCAACAGGACCAAAAATTGCACGCAGAACTTTTCTCTCGAAGAGACCAATGGCTTCCCCATCTGCTTTTAGTAGCGTCCAAGGTGTTGTACAAAGTCACTTTGGTCGTTCGGGAGTGGGCTTTATTACTCAATTGCCTCTTGAGCCCAAAGAAACAGCGATTGGCAAGAGTGATTCTGCGCTTGATTTCGGTACTGATGTTGTTGTCCCTATTCACCGAGGAGCCGAGATAGACGAAGTCCTTCACTACCTCGAAGTGTCTGCTGCCCATAGTGACGCTCTGTCCGAGACGTCGATGTTCTGCGTCCGTCTTCGATGACAGCATATACTTCGTTTTGCCCTCGTTTACCACCAGTCCCACTTTAGCCGCTTCCGTTTCAATGCTAGCAAACGCCTCATTGACGGCTCGCTGAGTTCGGCCGATCACGTCAATGTCATCCGCATAAGCTAGCAATTGAACGGACTTGTGGAAGATCGTGCCTCTGGTGTTGACATGTGAGTTCCGCACGATCCCCTCAAGGATGATGTTAAAGAAGTCGCATGACAGCGCGTCGCCTTGTCTAAATCCTTTTTTGATATCGAAGGTCTCGGTGAGTTCGCTACCGACCTTGACGGAGCAGCGAGAGTTCTCCATCGTCATCCTACACAATCTGACGAGTTTGGTAGGGATGCCAAAACTAGACATGGCACTGTATAGCTCGTCTCTATGCACGCTGTCATATGCGGCCTTGAAATCGACAAATAGATGGTGGGTGTCGATTTGTACTTCTTGGGACTTATCCAGGATCTGCCGCAGTGTGAAGATCTGGTCGATTGTGGACTTCCCTGGCCTAAAACCGCACTGATAAGGACCTATCAGGTTGTTGACGAACGGTTTCAGGCGCTCACACAGTACGGCAGAGAAAATCTTATATGAAATGTTAAGAAGACTGATCCCTCGGTAGTTGGCGCAGTCGAAGGGGTCTCCTTTCTTGTGGACCGGACAAACGATGCTGAGATTCCACTCATCGGGCATGCTTTCCTTCGACCATATCTCACAGATGAGCTGGTGCATGCACCCAACCAGCTCATCCCCAGCCGCTTTGAACAGCTCTGCGGATAGTCCGTCCGCGCCAGCAGCTTTGTTCGATTTCAGTCTCGATATTGTTATCTTGACGTCGTCGAAGTCGGGGGGACGGAATTCTTGTCCATGGTCCAAATTGAGTGGGACATTCTGCCTAACAGCGGAATTTGCGACGTCATCGCCGTTTAGGAGTCTGCAGAAATGCTCCTTCCAGATTCTCAGCACCGACTGCGACTCTACCACTAGTTGTCCATTTTGGTCTCGGCAGGCTTCTGTCCGAGGCTTATAACCACCGGATAACTGTTTTATCTTGTGGTAAAAATTTCGGACGTCATTCCTGCCATAGCTCCTCTAGCGCGCGCTTCTCGTGATCTTTCTTTTTTCTTCTGAGAAGCCGGTTCTCTTCCCTTCTTCTCTGTTTGTAGAGCTCACAAACAGCTCTCGTTGTTCGATGCAGCGTGGCCTTGTATACTTCTTGTTTGGCTGCATGCGCTTGCCTGCACTCGTCGTCAAACCATGGGTTCCCCTTAGGTGGTGGCGTAAAACCCAGCACATCAATGACGGCCTCTTTGATGGCTTCTTGACAACGTTTTCACTTGTCTTCTATTGTTTGTGCAGGCAGCGTCGAACTTTGAGATAGTTTCAGGGAGAATCGATCGGCAAAGGCTCTAGCGATCGGTTGCGATTGTAGCTTTCCGACATCAAACCGTCTTGGCTTGTCTCGACTCCGTTGCTCTCTCGATATCCGGGTTCTTACCTTGGCTACAACAAGGTGATGGTGAGGTTCGGACATCGAGAATATTGGAGGAGTGTCTGCCGTCGATCGCAACGTGATCAATCTGGTTGACGGTTGATTGATCAGGGGATCGCCAGGTACCTTTATGAATGTTGAGGTGTGGGAACCGGGTGCTGACCATCCAATTGTTATTATAAACCTCCCTGTAAAGCTATTTTATCGGCATAATAGAAATCCGAAGCACATGACCCAACAATTTACACCGGATAGAAAGTCACATAATCTAGAAGGTCAAAACCCAGAGTCTAACCGTATAAGTACAGCTGTTACTGACAACCCGAAATAAAGTGGTGCAACAACACACTGTTTAATGTTCTTCATTAGAATCTGTCTGAATCTGCCTAGAATCTGAAAAACACGCAATATTTGAAGTCTTCTGATTAGACAAGATTCGAACTTCATGAAAAAAATTCAAAATTGAAAGCTAAACGCCATATTTCTTTACTTCAGCTTATTACACTGCTACGACCTTAAATGTTTTCTTATGAAAGAGATGGCCTCACAGTTAATTACAGAAAAAATTAAAAATATTTTAACAAGCATATTGAATCTTGCAAGCCTTTTAAAAGAGTTGGTTTCAAGCTTAAAATCTAGAATCTAACCTGGGATTTTGGTTTTCAAGTTATAAGTGAAGATGGTCATATCTCACTCACACTCGTCTCACTGTTTTCATCGACAAAGAATTGATTCCCACCCCAGTCTTCCCCCTGTATGAAACTGAAACTCTCCCCAAATGACTTTAAACCCACCAGTTTAACACAATTGTACCCCGAAACCATACAGAAAACATAAAAGTACGTAGCCATTGTCTGCTTTCCTAGCACCTTCACCGCATCAGTACCCCAGGGCACATAAACAACACAGTTTGAAGCCGGTGTGTTATTGCAGAGGGGGTGCAAGCAATATTTAAGGAAAGCAACATTAAACTTAATCAGTCAGACAAAATTAATGGATAAAGGGGTGGCCAGTCGACGTGAGTGCACGTACCGGGAACTTATGAATTTAGTCTAGTCACATAAGGCTATCCGACATGCCTTTATTTGCGATGTCACTCTTAATTGAAGCACGAAATATACTGAATTTGATTCCATGGTTTGACAGAGGTTCCCTGTTGCGGAGTTCATGCAATATTGTACAAAAATGTTGATATTTAAGAGAGTGCCTTGTTGAAAATATTGCAGAGACTTTCAATGCCAATAAAGATTTTAGACTAGACGACGCGCTGTCATGCATGGCACACAACTCACCACCGAAGGCAGGATCTTCCAATAGTAAGATTAGTTCCCAGCCTTCGGGGGCATCATTCACGTGGTTGGATGAGCACAACAAACCGTCGATGAGGCTGGCAGTGGAAGCGACTAGCGGCAAATAAAGACAAAACGAATAATTTGCCGTCAAAAGAGAAGGACGTTCAACGCCTTTGCTTTGGACAGAGAACGTCGTACAAGACAGCAGAGGTAGTCAAGGACATCATCTACCTCAGCTCCGCGGTAAATAGGAACAACAACTTCAGTACCGAAATCAAATACAGAATCTTTGGGCTAAAGAGGCAATCGAGAAATAAAGCCCTCTGTCGAAGAACTAAGCGCTTTATATAAGATCTTAATCATCCAAGTCCTCCTAAATGGCGTGAAATGATGATGACCTCAACATTACTAAAAGAGGATGAGGAAGCCCTTAGTCTCTTCGAGAGAAAAATTCAGCTTTGGATTTTTTGTCCTGTTTGCTATAATGGAATTTGGAGGAGAAGATTCAACGACAAACTCTATGGGCTGGACAGCGACATGCGCCTGGTCAAGCGTTTCGAAAAAAACTCTTAAGTTGGCTAGGCCATGCAGAGCATATCGATACCACTGCTACGGCTCGAATAGTGTTCGAATCTGAGCCATTGGGATAACGCAACAGAGGACGGCCTAGGCTTTTGTGGCGCACATAAGGAGGACCTTAACTAACTCTGTCGGCGCAACTGGAAGCAGCTGGTGAAAGATCGTGCTGGTTCTTGACTTCCAAGCCACCCCTCTGCACAGACTTCTTACATAGTTCAACCCACGGCAATTTTAAAAAGTTGAAAGGGGAATTGGCAGCCTGAGTTTGTAACTAAAAAGTCGGTAATAGGTTCATAATGTTTCACCGAGAGATCCGAATCTTCTTAAACTGCTGATCTTAAATATTCTTTTTGAGAGATCATTTGTAAATTTGATCTCTAAACACAGCATTGTTTTTCAACTTCTTAAATGCCTTCTGCAAATCGATGAACAGAAGGTGTGGAGGTGGAGGCTGTTGTTTGGACTGCTTAACTAACATGCACAGTGTAGACTACGCAGCTTCTTCATAGCTCCAAGCTTACCCACCCATTCTGTGAATTTCCTTCAATTGTTTTTAAAGTTTTCCTTGTATAAGGTTGTCAAATATCTTTCTTTTGACTTTTTGTCTTTTGAATTTTCCGGCAATGTACAAAGCGCTACAGACTTCGTATCTGGCACTGCAAACATCATTTAAAAGGTCTTGACATAACCTACAAAACAACGCTATGCATGATTAGTTTGGATATTGCGTTTAACAGTTATAAACGTGTAAGCATGGAGTAACTAACGCTTAAATTCGCGCTGTTTTAACATTTTCCTTCGTTAAAGGTAAATTCGCTAGAGAAAGGCTCAGTGATATTAATGGTGTTTTGCGGGATGGTACTCCATCACTTCAAACCGCGGAGTAATAGTTTCGACGATTCAAAGCCGATGAAAACGATACCATGGATAAGCCAGCCGGCGGAATACATGTGACGATGAATACCGATCGAATCGGGGAAATAATCGAGTTAGATCCGCATGTGGCACCTCGTGACATCGCTTATTAGATGGGAGTTGGTGACCAAACCATTTTAAGCCATCTGCAGAAGGCTGGATACAAAGAAAAGCTTGATGTTTGGGTGCCGCATGATTTGACGCAAAAAAACCTTCTGCACCAGATCGACGCCTGCGATATGCTGCTGAAACGAAACGAACTCGACCCATTTTTGAAGCGGATGGTGACTGGCGACGAAAAATGGATCACATACGACAGTATCAAGCGAAAACGATCGTGGTTGAAGGCCAATGAATCGTCCCAAACAGCCGAGATTGACGGCCAGGAGAGATTGACGGCCAGGAGAGATTGACGGCCAGGAAGATTATGCTGTGTGTTTGGTGAGATTGGAAGGGAATCATCCACTATGAGCTGTTCCCATATGGTCAGACGCTCAATTCTACTATCTACTGCAAACAACTGGACCGCTTGAAGCATGTGGTCGACCAGAAGCGTCCAGTATTGGCCAACAGGAAGGGTGTAGTGTTCCACCAGGAAAACGCCAGACCACACACTCCGTTTTTTGTGTTTTTTTTTTTTCTTTGGAGGTTGGGATAAACTACGCTAGAGCGCTCAGACTCAAATACTGGTCCAATATACTACCAGGCAGTAACCTTCATTTAATGTACTTTCTTGATTTTCCGAAGAGAAACCAAGATGCGCTTCTGTGGTATAGAACTTAGGTTTTCCCACAATTCGTTGATGACTCATTAGAAGCTACGGGAGCTCGGATGGGAGGTTTTATCGCATCCACAATATAGCCCGGACATAGTGCCAAGTGATTTCCACCTGCTCCTGTCCATGGCGAACGCCCTTGTTGGTTTGAAGTTGAACTCAACAGAGGCTTGTGAAAAGTGCCTGTCCGGGTTCTTCGCAAATAAGGAAGGGGCCCTCTACGAGGGGGTATTATGAAGTTGCCGTCTAGATGGAAATAGACTATCGAATAAAACGGCGCATACTTAAACTAAATCTGATCACTGTAACACTTTTGATAAAGCATTGAATAAAGAGCAAAAAAAAGAAATTGAAATATTTGAGAACCTTATATTATGTTCCCATATTTTCCAATTTTAGTCGGTAGGTTCGACTCCCACCTCAACACCAATTTTTCGAATTTTTCACGGAACCACCTCTTTCGAGCTGCTGACAACACTCAAAGAGTAATAACTGTCTAAGAAAGCTTCTCAAATATCGCCGTTCGGAGTCGGCAAAAAACTGTAGGTCCCTTCTACTCGTGAGAGAACAGTAGCGCGCACCACACGAGTAGTTGATGAGCAAGCTAGGCCGTGGTCCCCCTGTGGACTGTAGCGCCAACAATTATTAATTATTATTATTTTCCAATTTTACCTAGTGTACCTTGCAGTTTATCCTTCAAAATAGGGATGGGATTGAATTCATCATCGGCGAGGACTATATTTGCTTGAAGATCATTGTGAAACCATGGTTTTTGGATCGCCATTGACGTATCTCGAAACGAAGTTGGGACTGATTTGCCGAGGTTCCATCTGTTAAGTTGGTGTTGGGATAAAGATTTAATTTACACTTTTCGGAAAACAAACGGCTCGTGGCATCAGTCAAACAAAAAGAAAGGACCTACATGCAGTTTTGCGGACTAACATCTTGGAACAGTTAAAAAACGTCCGAGACATGCACGCACTTTCCATCACTCTCCCCAACAGCACATGGCACAAATACTTTTGGTCCCCGCAGTAACTTAAACCAAATTCACAAATAGCATGACGGTATTTACCGACATCAACCGTGTTTACCTCACAACTCGTTCACTTACCCAGAATCAGATCAACACTTCAAAGGCTTTGATTGAAATTTGATTTGATAAAGTGTATTCGCCTTCACCCCTGGCAAATTGCATTTTCAAATTCGATTGTGTCTGAAGCAGTAAAGCACAGAAGAGTGAGCAAGTGTGTTATCTAAGGAATAGATACAACCATAAAACCCAACACCTGGAAGGGAAAACGAAGGACCTTGTTTAAGTGCGCTCTCAATCGTTAAACAAGGGATACGATAGGGCGTAACACTCCTGTTTTAAGGTCAGTAAAAGTCTTATCCACTCAAATTACAGGTCAATTCACGTGACCGATCTGGAAGGTACATTTAATGGTACCTCGATCTTCGATAAATATTCATGCTCCACAATGTTGTGCGTAAGAATCGAACCTGTGCGCATAAATTGATTCTAAGTGGCTGGTACTGGAATGTCAGATGACTGGTAAGTTGATGAAAATCAAATTTATTTTGCACTGAAGAAAATATGGTTTCAGTGAAAAGTATGGTGACACTAGTTGTCAGCTTAAAGGAAAGGCAGGACAGCTGTAGACAGAAGACATATCTCAGACTGAAGTGTCGTACAGGGTTCGAAATGGGTGCCTGTTCTCCAGCGGAGACGCACTTTGATTAAGCCCTGGCCCAAGCCCAGGATTCACCGTGTATCCCAAAAGAAGAGGAAAAATATTACTCCCTAGAACCCGACATTTTAAAACATTTATGTGACGTTTTCAAAGCGACTAATAATTCAATGAACGAACAATCCGCTCCAAAAAAAAAAAAAACCTCAAAAGGTAAAGAAACAAAACCAATGCCCTGGCCAGTCACTCCTTAAGTGAAATGAAGTGATATTCAATCAGGAGGAGATGCCATTGAAAGCGATCACATTCGCTTTTGTGCCGGCAGGTCTTTCAGCTGGCATCCCGTATACATTCGATAAAATGATGACTTTCATTGGTATTTTATTTCTCTTTCATGCGTTCCATCCCATGTTCACGCATGAATTGATGTGCTACTTGAAATTGATGCCTTGAGCGAATGGCAATTCACCAACTGTAGGCTTGGGCACAGCATACGTGCTGTATGATGTTTCACAATTACAATGAATTAATGGAACAGATGATGTTTCCCCAGATGTTTAGTTTCTGAATAAAATTTTATTCGATAACATGCCACCTAGGGGCAAAGTGAATCTGCGAACATTAAATGAATCGTCGTTTGAGCAGTGAAGGTGAGGCTAGGATGAAATTAATGACTTATAGCACATATTTAGGACTTACAGGAGTGCTATGTGTCGCAGAGCGAAATTTACAAAAAATTCACTGGACTCAAATCGATTGTAAGAACTGTGTACAGAATCTTGAAATGAATACCAGGTATACCGGAATAAAGTGAGCGTCAAAATGCAAATGTCTCGATAGGGAACATTTGTTGTGAACGAGCCCTTACTATTTGTTTGTTTGTTGGCTTTGGCATCTGTGAAAACTATTTAGTATACATGAAGTCATTGAACAGACAACATCATATTTTTCCATTGTGTTAAATATGTCGAATTTTTTACCAGAAAGTAATGATTTGCGGAAAGTATTTATTTTTTGTTTTCATTTGAAGAAAAGTGATGCAGAGTCGCATCGAATGCTTGTCGAGGCATATGGTGATCATGCGCTATCAGCAGCAACATGCAAAAATGGTTTCAACGGTTCAGATATAATGATTTTGATGTGAGAAAATGAAGAACGTGGAAGACCACCAAAAAGTTTGAAGATGCCGAATTGCAAACGATATTGGATGGAGATGACACTTTGAGTCAAAAACAAATGGCAGCAATGTTAAGTGTTGCACAACAAACAATTTCTGACCGTTTAAAGGCTATGCGAAAGTTCCAACAGTGTGGAAAATGGGTGCCACATGAATTGAATGAAAGACAAATGGAAAACCGAAAAAAACACTTGTGAAATTTTGCTTCAAAGACACGAAAGAAAATCGGTTTTGCATCGGATTTTCACTGGCGATGAAAATCTGATTTATTTTAAGAATCTTAAATGGTCGCCGTGGCGTAGTTGGTAGAGTGCGACGCTCACACGCCGAAGGGTCTAGGTTCGATTCCCAGCTCAACACCAATTTTTCGAATTTTTCATTGCACCACCTCTTTCGGGCTGCTGACAACACTCAAAGAGTAATAACTGTCTAAGAAAGCTTCTCAAATTTGGCCGTTCGGAGTCGGCAAAGAACTGCTGAGAGGCTCACTCTACTTGTGAGAGAACAGAAGCGCGCCCAACACGAGCAGTTGATGAGCAAGCTAGGCCCTGGTCCCCCTTTGGACTGTAGCGCCAACAGTAATTATTAAACGAAAAAAATCATGGGTTAATCTGGAACAACCATCAACATCGACTGCAAAACCAGATCGATTCGGCAAGAAGACAATGCTGTGTTTGGTTGGACCAGAAAGGTGTGCTGTACCATGAGCTCCTAAAACCTTGTGAAACCGTTAATACTTATCACTACCGACAACAAATGATCAATTTGAACCATGCATTGATCGAAAAACGACCAGAATGGGTCAGAAGACAGGGCAAGGTAATTTTGGTCCATGACAATCCATCTACACACAAAGCAAAACCGGTTCAGAATACAATCAAAACACTTGGCTGGGAGCAGCTACCCCACCCGCCGTATTGACCAGACTTGGCTCCTTCCGACTACCATTTGTTTTCATCGATGGGACACGCATTGGCTGAGCAGCACTTTGATTCCTACGAGGAGGCCGAAAATTGGGTGTCTGATTGGTTTGATTTAAAAGACAAATTCACAATATTCACAAATTGCCAGAAAGGTGGTCAAAATGTGTAGAAAACAACGGCCAATACTTTGAATAAAATGTTTTTAAGCGCTCACTTGTGGTCGCCGTGGCGTAGTGGGTAGAGTGCGACGCTCAAGCGCCGAAGGGTTCGACTCCCAGTTCAACACCAATTTTTCTAATATTTCACGGCACCACCTCTTTCGAGCTACTGACGACACTCAAAGAGTAATAACCGTCTAAGAAAGCTTCTCAAATTTCGCCATTCGGAGTCGGCAAAAAACTGTAGGTCCCTTCTACTCGTGAGAGAACAGTAGCTAGGCCCTGGTCCCCCTTTGGACTGTAGCGCCAACAATTATTATTAAGCGCTCACTTCATACTGATGAATGTGGTGATTTTGGAATGATCAGCAGACTGAAGAATGGGCGGTTCCAACACTTTGAGAAGATCATATGCTGCCGCCCGGGCCAGTCCTGAACCTACCACTCTCTTAAAGCCCAAGGAAATGCTAAAAGAATGAGAAGAAGGCATTAAATGCTCTATGAATAAGAAAGGAGATGACAGAACGTGCAGCATTGCGTTGCTGAACACAGTCTACACCATCTTTTCCCCCAGTCTTTAAATGTGTTTTCATCCAGGGCAAATCAACAATCGATCACATTTTTAACCTTATTCAGGTGATGGACAAATGTTTGAAGTCTTACTCTCTTCTTTCCTGTTTCCAATTTGTCACCTTTGTATAAAATTTTAAGCCGCCAGTGAAAGCCTAGTCATATGCGTACTTATAGGCGCGTCTTTTTTTCAGGATTCGTTGAATACAGGTTCTAAGAGCGAACTATCTTAGAGTGCCTATCAGGTGACTGACGGTTGGTGACAGGAGCTCATACAAAACGGCAAATGAAATGTAGCAGACTCATTCCTTGCAAACTGGCGCATATGAGAATCTGGCAAACTATACTGAAATTTAACTCGTCTTTCAAGTTTTCCTATTAGATCACCACATCGTCGTTATTTTGCTGATATTATATTTGTTCATCAATTTTTCGGTGAACTTAGGCAGTCATGCGCTTCCTTTCTTTTGAAAAAAAAACCTTTTTCTCCGATGCCTTCCCCATATATCTCATGTCCATTTTAAGGCATACTTTACCTAATGTAGCTAATAACCGCGGTTATTTTGATTGCTGCACCTCAACACTTAGAATACATTCTCTTCTTTTACACGCCTCCACTTTCTTTTTTGCCAATCCTTAGGTGACTGCGTAAACCTAAGATTTGAGTTAAAAATCAGCATTTAGGCATCCTTCATTTACAGTTCTGAGCTGAGTTCTGAGTTCTGAACGAAAATCACTTCAATTCACAACGTTCCAATGTTTAGCTTCATGAGCAATTATTCGTGCTGTGCTGTGCAGTGCCTTATAGGCAACTTGAGAGACGTGAATGTATAGAAAATATAAAAAGCGTTAACCGCTGTAATAACAATTAGTCCTCGAACATAGAAGTCAACTTAGCCTCCATGGCGAAGTATAAACAATCTGTTTTCCCAGAACAGAATTTTCGAAATCTGTCTCGGAGCTGAACATGATGGCTCTCTACATTGGTGTAATACATGCCCCTACGGAGTTTCTTCTTCTCTTACCTACCTGCGCTTTAGTGAACCAGCTTTAAATTATTTCGACTTCTTCCATTTAATGTGTTATTTGAAAATGACAACTTCGACTCTCAAAGGTCTTTGCGTTGACTTATTCGGAGTTTCCCACCAAATCTTTATATTCCCCATTTCAAGCTTAATCGTTAACGGCAGTGTTGGTATTAATTAGAAGATAACAATCACAATTTCTGTTTTCTGTCCGCCGCATGTCAACCGCATTACCACTCAGCCCCAAAGCAAAAGGGCTTCCCGGAGAAACTTTCCTCCTATGGCTCACAACGTACCCGGCATTGGACACGAAAATCCCAAAAGCCTGCAGGAAAAAGAAAAAAAAAAACATCCAACCAAAGGTATAAACGAACATACACACATTTATGCACGTAGAACATGGCAAACATTTGGCTAGTCTGGAAAACCAAAACCATGGCCACGCACAAAGCCACAGCATTGAGAACACGAAAACATTACCAACCGGGTGCTGCTCCCGGAAGTCCTTATCTCTCTTTCTCCCTAGAATTAATGTTTATTCCTTTTGACATGCAAAGCGGTTGTCGTTCGTGTGCGTCTGTGTGTGGCATTGCGGGCCGTATGGGGGGAGGGGGAAAGAAAATGTAAAGTTTGCTTTGAACTTCACCCAACACCGCTGGCACTATCGACCACCGCAACCGGCACGTTGTCTTTTTCTGGGCGCCGTCATCGCCGCCGCCAAGCAACAGAGCACACCTTGCAGCGTATCGCCGCACAAAAACAGCTCCTCTATTTCTTCGCAGCGAAAATAAAAGCAAAACTAAATAAGGGCGAAAAATAACAACAAACTCTACTCTCTGTAGAAAGCAAAGAATTGTACCATCGCAGCCATTTTCGGGCGCATTCACTCCCTCTGCCAACAAAAAATGACAACAACACAAAAAAAAAAAACAGAAAAACAAACTTTGTTGGACGCTTGACACTTATGTCGCAGAAAACACAGCAAATGCCTTAGTTGAACACTTTTTACTGAAGCAATGAAGGACGGCTTCTCCAGGATTTCCTGAATAATATTCGTTTACTCCTTTGTTACTCCTCGTTACATTATTTCGTCCAGTTTGCGGTGGGTGCAGAACCTCCTGTTATTTTTTGTTTGTTTATTTATTTTGTTTTCACTTTCCTCTCGCCCATCCCCCCATCACAAAATACAGCAACCGTTCATAAATATCGTCGTTTGTTCAACTCTAAGGTAATATATGGGGCGGAAAGCGTTCAGGCAGAGGAGGTCAGAAGTTAAGGGATAGAAAACTGTCTAAGTGCCAACCGGAGCTATCCTTTCTCCTCCACTGCTGCCACTACTGCGACTACCCTTAATGGACAAAGTGCAATCTGTAATTCTTTTTCTGCAGAGATTGTTGTTCCCCTTTTGTGTGTGTGTGTGTGTCTGTATTTTTCTTTTTCTTCTTTGTTGTGCTAGAGTCCCCTGGATTTTACACTAAAACAACGTGGTCCCACTAGGGTTGGCTATGTGAAGGATGAACAAATTCAAAATGCATGTATTCGATCGGAGATTTGTTCGTTTTGCAATTTTTTTTTCTTTTCTTTCTGTTTTTTTTTTTTTTTTGTTTTGTTTGTTTTCGGTTTTTCTTGTTTTTCTGCTACTTTCACCCATCTGGAAATAACTTTTAATCCAAGAAATTTGTTTCATGTTGGAGAAGATAGAAAATGGAAGCAAATTGGATAAGGAAAACTTTTACCGGGTCGAATGTGTAACATAGTATTTCCATTCGAAAGTTCTCCGCCACGGAGCAGCGCCGGTGCTATGAGTGCAGTGAGTGGGGAGTGAAATTATTTAGCAACTTGGGCGAGCATACATATGTCCGCCATGAATGATGGAGAATGTACAGTAACTGTGCATCTAGGAGTTCACGGAAAGTTTCAAATGCAAATGTCCGGCTATGTGATCTGGCATGCGTTAGACACCAATCACCACATTTAGCAGATGTTCCACGTAGTTCCACTGGCGATTGAGATTTTTTCAGCAAGAGCGCGAGCTTTGATTCGTATTTTCGTTGCAAATCATTCACCACAAAGAATTGAATGGGCACACCGCTCATTAACGCGTTCATGCTGTGTGAGGTTACCACAAATAAAAGAGAAGCATGCAACATGAATATGATTATGTGCACGTACGCGGTGAGTAAAGCTTGGTACCACGAGCAATATTTTTGGTTCTTATTTCGATTGTCTTTACACATTATGAGCGGGTAGCCTAGCATATGAAACTATGCTCCGTAGCGGGCATAATTTGCAAAATAAGCAAAAGCTGCGCGATACAAAAAATATAATATTTGCAAAAGTAATTGTTAGCTTTTTATGAAATTTGTGAATATGGTACTTACAATTACATTCTGTTTCACTTTATCAGGAGCTTTGTCCTAAAACGAAACCTAACCTATCTGTATACCTTTCAAAATGTCGACTGAATTGATAAATTTACTTTTATAATTCAATAGATATTTTGTCCAAAAATATTTTATTGACTCTTAAATCTTCAAAATATTTGCACATTTTTATGGGCACTAATATTTTTAAAATGTTTGGTAGTTAAAAAAACATTCTCCCTTATGAAGGAGCATGTCGCACAACTCATACATTAAACAGGTAAAACCTTTCTTCTTATGAGAAGCACAAACACGGCGAAGAAACAATTCTTCTTCTTCTTTTTGTGGCGCCACAGTCCGGAGTGAACATAGGCCTCAACCAACATGCCTCTCCAGCCAGCACGATCTTTCGCCAGCTGTCTCCATTTGCGCACTCCAATTTGGTTGAGGTCCTTCTCCACTTGTGTGCGCCACCTAAGCCTAGACCGTCCTCTTTTGCGTTATCCCAATGGCTCGGATTCAAAGACTTTTTGGACCGTAGCAGTAGTGTCCATACACTCTGCATGGCCTAGCCAGCTTAAGCACTGTATCCGTAGACACTTGATCAGCCGCATGGCTGCAAACAGGACCAAAAATCGCACGCGAAATTTTTCTCTCGAAAAGACTAAGTTCTTCCACATCCGTTTTTGCTAACGTCCAAGCTTCCGCGCCATAAAGTAGGACTGGGATGATCCAGCTGTTATATTAAGCTAGTTTTGTCCTTCGAGAGAGAGGCCTTATTACTCAATTGCCTCTTTAGCCCAAAGAAACAGCGATTGGCAAGAGTGATTTTGCGCTTGATTTCGGTACTCATGTGTTGATGAAAAAGTCGGATGACAGCACGTCGCGCCATTGGAGCTCACGAAGCTTGTTCTTAGACAGTTATTACCCTTTGAGTGTTGTCACCAGCTCCAAAGGGGTTGTGCCGTGAAAAATTCGAGGTGTTCAGCTGGGAATCGAACCTAGACCATTCGGCGTGTGGGTATCGCACTCTACCCACTACGCCACGGCGGCCACGTCTATCCGTTTCCCGATCTTTTATGTTTCGAATAGGGATGGATGTGCTCAACCGAAGATCAACCGGACTTGCGGTTCCTACATTGCTCTCGTAGAGCAGCCGTTTTTTCACCGTCCGTCTCATGACAGAGTAGAGAAGTGGACATCTCTTCGCAACCGTAACATGCATTATTTGGGTAATAAGCCTCGAATATCAGATCGTCTTCTGTTGCTCTAGCAACATGCCTTCGAACCAGCTTAATAATACAATTATCCAACCTATTCACGTTTGCAGCGTTGTACAAGATTTCATTGAAATAGAACTTCCTGTACTCAGATTCTGTACAGCTTAAGGCAAGCCCGAAGACATTACCTCTCGAAGATCCTCAGCAATTCCATCTGGGAAGGATTCAAGTTGAACCACACCGGACAACCATATACCATGATTGGCCGGACTAGGGCCGTTTAGCAGATAACCTTCACCCTGGAACCAAGTTGGCTGCTGTAGAATAACCTACTTGCCATAGCGAAGGCTTTTCTGGCTTTTGCCAGACCAGTTGCTGCATGGATATTTCCATACAGAAAAAGATCCAAAATAATGCCCAAATATCTCACCATACCCTTCACAGCTAATGGTCGGCTATGTGGGTCTAAAATGCAAAACTTACGCCAGTTTTCGTGTCCAACATTCGTGTCTCTTGAAGCCCTGTACAACGTAGTTCGGAATAGAAGGGTTTCACACTTCTGGAGCTTGATTTTCAACTTCCAGTCGTTGCAAAATCGTTGAATTTTCTTGAAGGTTCCTTCTACTTGTGAGAGAACAGTGTTCCCCTGTGGACTTTCGCCTAACGAGTGAGCAACCTCTAGAAGTTCTTAAACATTTTCTACCAAAATTCGGGCCTTATTGCTCAATTGCCTCTTGAGCCCAAAGAAACAGCGATTGGCAAGAGTGATTTTGCGTACTCATGTGTTGATGAAAAAGTCGGATGACAGCACGTCGCGCTATTGGAGCTCACGATGTGTTCGTAAACGATCTTGACGAAGCAGCAAGAGTTCTCCTTTATCCTCCTCCAGAATCTGACGCGTTTGGAAGGAATGCCAAAACTAGATATACTCGTAGCACATCATAGGCGGCCTTAAAATCAACGAGTGGCCAGTGTCGACTTTTCTCCTTCAAGGTCTGCCGTAAGGGAACATTTTGTCTATTGTCCCCTTCCCTGGTTTGAAATCAAGCGTTTCAGGTGCTTACACAATACGGCAGAGATGTCAATTCGAGAAGCTGACTCCACGTCCAATGCAAAGTGTCTTCTTCTTGTGATCCAAACAGATGATACTGAAATTTCACTTGTAGTGCATGCTTTCCCCAATAAAAAAAATATTTCAAGAAACCAGAATCAATCATTTGAGTTGGGTTTGGACTATAGGGCGTCGTTTTATAGACACATTTTGGACATCACGGCTGGAAACTCGTACCGTGTGAGTGGGTGTGGTGTCCACAATAAGCAAAACGTCAGTCTTTGTAGTTTAATTATTTTTTCACTTCCTTAATGCTCAATGAACAACGTGCCCTTTGAGTCCCAAAATACTGTAGACTCTGTAGCTTCCCTGCAGCCGAAGTAAGTGACCTTGAACACCATCGGTGGTGCCACTGTCTGCTTTCATGGTAGGAATTCACTCACTGACTACAGCACTTTATTTCAAGCATTATGCGTTTAACTGTCACGCCTTCAACGTCCAGTCAATGCAAACAATACGTCTTCAAGGGAACGATGCATAAGTCAACGTTTCAAGTAATTTAAAGTACAAATGTGCATGCGTCCAGTGGGATAACCACTTTAGATGACCGCAGAGACGTTATTGAACCAAATCAAGGATACCTTAACCACTCTTTGTACTTTAAATAGTGTCTT
The DNA here is from genome assembly GCA_955652365.1 of Eristalinus aeneus. Lineage (NCBI taxonomy): Eukaryota > Metazoa > Arthropoda > Insecta > Diptera > Syrphidae > Eristalinus > Eristalinus aeneus. Next base: position 26,120,172 of record OY019130.1, on the reverse strand, counting down.
CCCACTGCATGCATACGCAAGTGGTCACAATTAATTACAATATTCCCTTTCACATCAAGTGCAAATAGGAAGCCTGAAATTGCTTCCGAAGAGAGTCGTACGCCCAAGCCCTTGCGTATGCAGAAAACTCAACACACATCCCGTTGCATACGGCCGGCTATATCAATACCATTATTTCGGGCTACCATAATCCGAGCTCTTCAGTTTATTGCCACAGTAAATGTGTGAATTTGTTTGAAGACTTCCACAGACTCTTGGTGCACTTTTGGTGCGGCTTACATCGTTCTGTCTGTCGATAGGCCGGCGGTTTGGCAGCACTAGGGCGGGCATGACATGAAGTACATCGAACTATCAAGGAAAATCATTCAAAGTTTTTCCCCTTAAGAAATTATGTGCACACATATGCACATGCATGCGTACGCTGCAGAAATGGCATACTCGGCCCATGTTGGAGCAATAATCTGATGCCTGGATAAATGGTAAGAACTTATCTGGGGATAATAAATGCATACAATCCGTACATGCGACAAATATTTGCATTGGCATCCTGTGCTGGAACGATATGCTGTTTGTGTGCTTTGTAACTGCAGGCAGGATTTGTTCCCAAAAAGAAAACACATAAAGCAATATTTGTGGAGGGCTCTCCATATCGAAATTTTGGTAAGGCCACTTGAGCTGGGCTTAGGTTCTTCATTAATACATCACACACCACACAATGTGTGTGAAATACAATTTTAAATAATACATACGTACGTGTGTGTATCTTTGACAACGCCACAAAGAGATCCTTGTGATGTTTGTTATCCAAATCCCCACAGAATTTTCCGGAGTGGTTTTCACTTAAAATAGAATTTTCGATAAACCCCAAAGATACGGGGTTTAACCAATAATTAGGAGGATATCCTTGATTCTTGGAAAAAAAGTGCATACTCTGAAGAACGCACTCTATTCCGTACATGACTTGCAGACTGTATTCCCTTAGCTTTCCTTTGTACTTTGCATGTTCTGCTCGTTCCTGGGGGGATAGATTCCGCCCTAGTGGAGGAGGGTGTACCAGAATTCGATTTGCAATGTGTCTTCATTCGACTGTAAAGGGGTTGTCAAAAAGAAGCCTCTTCAGAAATTCAATTCTTCACACTTCAATGTGATATAAAGTGGGTCAGAGGGATTTTTGTTTCTGTTGGAGGTTTGAAACCACTACACTGCACTCAGACTCGAAAATTGATTTATTGCACTACCAGGCAGCAACCTGCATAACACATCTTTCAAAAAGAATGACATAAAGGGGGCGCCACATAAGAATAATCCACACTTTTTAAAAAGTAATAATGATAATAATTGTTGGCGCTAAAGTCAACAGGGGAACCAGGGCCTAGCTTGCTCATCAACTACTCGTGTTGTGCGCGCTACTGTTCTCTCACGAGTAGAAGTAACCTTTTTTGCCGACTCCGAACGGCGAAGTTTGAGAAGCTTGTCCTTAGACAGTTATTATCAGAAACCATTAAGGAAGGAGATGGTCAACTGAACGGCTAATCAAACGGCTGATTTCCTTTTGTCTATAGACCGTTCGACTGTTATTTACGTGTTCTTCTAGAGAAAACCCCTAATTTCTTAAAGTTATTTACGTAACATCGAAAATTGTCTCATTTTACTCACTAAGTTGGCAAGATGGCGGCTAATTCGTCAATTTTTGCCTTCAATTGTGTTGAACTCTCGTTAATTGCCCACTGTTCGTGAATTCGTCAGCAATTTTGTGCACATTCAATATAACACGTTCGGAAAATCTACTGCAAATTGTTGACGCAAGTAATTGTAATCGGAACTTTAAATAGGATTTATTTCTATTAAATGGATAGTTTTATAGCATTTGATTGATATTATTTAATACCATTGCATTGATATTATATAACAACCTATGAAATATGTAGAAAAACAAGAGAGGAACGCATGCTGAAAAGTCGCAAATTTGGAAAAGCCTTATTATCAGTTGATGTTCCGAGTCACGCGTATTATAATTAAAATAAATATTTGTTGCTATATAATATTGTTACAAAATGTTATTTTTACTGTCCAAATGACATCCGTTCAATATGAAAGGTATTGCAATCAATAAAAGCAATAAAACCTAACCCAAAAACAAATATTAAACGTGTTTCGTGCAATGAAAATAACAATAAAAAAAAATGAATATATTTTGCGAAAAATTTTTGTCTAATTTAGCTCAAAACGAAGATATATCACAATTGTAATACATTAAATATACCTAAAAAAATTAAATTTGTTCGAAATGAGAACATATTTACAAATTTACCCGGTATACCGGTATGAAATGAGCGTTTTTTTTAAACACTAATTATTAATGGGAAAGTAAAAACATTTTTTTTAAAGTATTGGCCATTGTTTTCTACACATTTTGACCTTTTCCATACCTTTTCGGCAATTTGTAAACAATAATTGTTGGCGCCACAGTCCAAAGGGGGACCAGGACCTAGCTTGCTCATCAACTACTCGTGTTGTGCGCGCTACTGTTCTCTCACGAGAAGAAGGGACCAACAGTTTTTTGCTGATTCCGAAAGTCGACATTTGAGAAGCTTTTTTACTCTTTGAGTGTTTTCAGATACTCAGACCTCGATAGAGGTGGTGGTAAAGCAAACCAATCAGACACCCAATTTTCGACCTCCTCGTAGGAATCAAAGTGCTGCTCAGCCAATGCGTGTCCCATCGATGAAAACAAATGGTAGTCGGAAGTAGTCAAGTCTGGTGAATACGGCGGGTGGGGTAGCTGCTCCCAGGAAAGTGTTGTGATTGTATCCTGAACCGGTTTTGCTTTGTGTGCAGGTGCATTGTCATGGAGCAAAATTACCTTGCCGTGTCTTCTGGCCCATTCTGGTCGTTTCCAAATCAATGCATGGTTCAAATTAATCATCTGTTGTCGGCAGCGATCAGTATTAACGGCGATCAGTAACACCAGGTTTTAGGAGCTCGTCGTACAGCACACCTTTCTGGTCCAACCAAACACACAACATTGTCTTCTTGCCGAATCGATCTGTTTTTGCAGTCGATGTTGATGGTTGTCCCAGATTAACGCATGATTTTTTCCGTTTAGGATTCTTAAAATAAATCCATTTTTCATCGCCAGTAACAATCCGATGCAAAACCGATTTTCTTTCGTGTCTTTGAAGCAAAATTTCACAAGTGTTTTTTCGGTTTTCCATCTGTCTTTCATTCAATTCATGTGGCACCCATTTTTCACACTTTTGGATCTTTCCCATAGCTTTTAAACGGTCAGAAATTGTTTGTTGTGCAACACTTAATATTGCTGCCATTTGCTTTTGACTCTAAGTGTCATCTCCATCCAATATCGTTTGCAATTCGGCGTTTTCAAACTGTTTTGGTGGTCTTCCACGTTCTTCATTTCTCACATCAAAATCATTATTTCTGAACCGTTGAAACCATCTTTTGCATGTTGCTTCTGATAGAGCATGATCACCATATACCTGCACAAGTATTCTATGAGACTCTGTAGCACTGTTGATGATGATGTTGTCTGTTCAATGACTTGATGTATACTAAATATTTTTCACAAATGCCATAGCAAACAAACAAACAGAAATAAGGGCTCATTTACAACAAATGTTCCCTATCGAGACTTTTGTATCTTGACGTTCACTTCATACGGGTATTCCTGGTAAAATACCTTTTGAGAAATATTGTAGACAATAACAACAAAAATAATATCAGACATATTATAAAATTGATACACATGTATAGAAAACATGTTTTAGTATATAAAATAAGTAGATGTTATTTAGTTTTTTTTTGTAAAGCTTATTAGTTCATAAGAAATATCTGGTCAATTTTTGCATTCAAACTAAATTTATGTCCTCATTTTGTTTTTGAAATAATCATAAGGTTGTAAGCATATTGATATTCTGATGCAACTTCTGTCTTACAAACATCATTTCTTAACGCGGCTATCGGCAACCATTTTGTGTTGGAAAAAAGAGAACCTTCTCTCTTTCACTTTTTTGATTTATATGCCCTCTCCTTCTAACAGTTTGAAGAGTGAGGAGATCCACCGTATAGACAGATCAAACGTATTCTCATTTAAAAACAAAAAAACCTGTCTGTGGATCAGATGTTCAGGAGGGGAAATGTTATAAAAAACGCTGTCAAAATGATTTCAAGGGCAATAAGCGACTGAGTTGACTGTCTTTCTATTGGTCTCTGGTTATAACCCTTTGAGTGTTGTCAGCGGTTCCAAAAGGGTGGTGCTGTGAAAAATTTGAAAAATTCGTGTTGAGCTGGGAATCTTAGCTAGACCTTTGGCGTGTGACCGTCAGACTTCTTTTTTTGTATGGCTTAGTTTAAAATGTACTTTTTATCCAATCTTTTCATTTTCGTAAATCTATACAAAATACTTAACTAGTTTAAGATTTATATAAAACTTACAAATCTATCTTACTGGCCCTATGCGGGCACTCTTAATTAATTTATTATTTATTAAATATAAGTTGAAAGAGAAAGCTTCTTGTCTTTTTTTCAATTGTAAATTTTCAGTTTAGATTTACATATGTTTAGAAAACTTAATGCTAAGAAAACTTTTTTTAAGAGCTTAGCAACTATATTCAATTTTTACCTTAACTTAATTAATCTAATTAAATTTGCAAATATTTTTTTTAACTCTTTAATATTAATATTATACCTTATCCTAACTTACTTGACCTTACACTAAATGCAAATTGTCCGTAGGAGGACCAATCTCTGCATCAGATGACGGCAGTTGGGTCACCAAGTGTGGCTCTAGCCACCAGAAAAAGTGCCTATCCCTTTTCCGATCTTTAATGTCGCGAATAGGGATGGGATAGCGATGTGCTGAACCAAAGATCACCCGGACTTGCGGTTCCTACATTGCTCTCGTAGAGCAGCCGTTTTTTCACCGTCCGTCTCATGACATGGTAGAGAAGTGGACATCTCTCCGCAACCGTAACATGCATTATTTGGGTAATAGGCCTCGAATATCAGATCGTCTTCCGAGGTCATTGCTCTAGCAACATGCCTTCGAACCACCTTAATAATAAAATTATCCAACCTATTCAAGTTTGCTGCGTTGTACAAGATTTCGTTGAAATATAACTTCCTGTACTCAGATTCTGTACATCTTAAGGCAAGCCCGAAGACATTGCCTCTCGAAGATCCTCAGCAATTCCATCTGGAAAGGATTCAAGTTGAACCACACCGGACAACCATATACCATGATTGGCCGGACTAGGGCCGTTTAGCAGATAACCTTCACCCTGTAATCAAGTTGGCTGCTGTAGAATAACCTACTTGCCATAGCGAAGGCTTTTCTGGCTTTTGCCAGACCAGTTGCTGCATGGATATTTCCATACAGAAAATGATCCAAAATAATGCCCAAATATCTCACCATACCCTTCACAGCTAATGGTCGCCTATGTGGGTCCAAAATGCTAAACTTACGCCAGTTTTCATGTCCAACATTCGTGTTCCTTGAAGCCCATTACAACGGATTTCTCAATAGAAAGGTTTCACACTTCTGGAACTTGATTTTCAACTTCCAGTCGTCGCAAAATTGCTGAATTTTCTTGAAGGTTCCTTCTACTTGTAAGAGAACAGTAGCGCGTACTTAATGAGCAAGGTAGGCTCTGGTTCCCCTGTGGACGTTCGCCCAACGAGTGAGCAACGTCTAGAAGTTCTTAAACATTTTCTACCAAAATTCGTAATCGATGAGCACACCTGGGCACACCGTTAAATCCAACTGTAGTCCGCTATTCTCGCCCGGGTTGACAGGCACATATTTGGTGTAAAAATTTGGGTCTGCCTACGTGTTGGTCGAATATTGAAAAATTCGCTTCTGTTCAGGCGTTCGTAGTAAACGATCCAAATAAGTCAAATTGAGAGCGTTCTCAAGATTTAGACAGCGCTCAGACCACGATCGAGATCAAGCTGTCCTCTGAATTGAAGCCGATGAACCAGTCGGATTGACGTCCATTCTCCGATTGGATTGAAGCCGATGAACCAGTCGGATTGACGTCCATTCTCCGATTGGATTTGGAGAATATGAGCCAAGATGATGAATTCCATCGCAAAATAGTCATACGTGACGGAGCCCATATTTAACTCAATAGCAAGAAATGGCGGTGCATACAGGATTCAGGAATCCATTCGTTTCTTGGAAGACACACCCCGGACATTATTACAATGATGGCCTTATAATACTCAAAGGGAAATAATAATTTCCCAATCCCAGGCCCATAAAAGTCCAACATTGCACTCGTTCTAGCCAATGCACTGAAGAAATGTACACTTAAGTTTTTAAAATTACCTCTAAAGCATTGCCTCCCATGAATATTCCCAATGTGGCCAATGAATGATATTTATATGCCCTATGTCATGCTATGTCCAAACGTTACAAGCTAATCAAAGTTTTCTTTTAAAAAAAAATTGTTGCTTATTAACTTATTCAACTATTCTATTCTATTAAATTACCTAGCTATTCCCATGAAACCAAAAACTGAAGAGCTCCACATCATTAAATGTCTTCACGCGCTTCCATCGAGTATCCATAACAATTAATTGCCCCAAACTGAAGTGCATGAACAGTTCTTCCACTTATCAATTTAAATGTATGCACCCTTGAATGTATTAAATTACAGAATCCCATCGCAACTTACATCTTTCACCACCGCATGACACAGTCCACATGAATGCTTCACATCTGCATTCAGTGACATTCCGAAAACAGAAATTTGGAAGACATGAGTGGCATGAAATGCTCCTTGTTGCTGTACGACGAAATGTGTAGCGATGTACACAATTCGAGGGAGATTCGGTGACACAGTTTATCATTCGTTGCCCCGAGTTTTTCGACTCCATAAACAAAATCATAACCTCTCTGTGCTGGGTAGCTGGTGTTACTACCTCGAGTACCTGTCTACTCAGAAGATGTCATTTCCAAACTGCCAACTTACGATGGAACTGTCTCAGTCATGATTTTCGAATCTTACGTATTCAGTGGTCTCATTTGTTGTTCCTCTATGAATGTATACGTTATTTATTTGGAAGTACTCATAAGCTGCATAGCATATGGGTACGGATGTACATCTCCTGAATCATGATCCACTCCGAGGAAAGAGGTTCTCGTAACAATACCGCATCCATACCGTCTGGGAAAATGTTGTACTTCCCCAGAAATTAATGGAAGTATTCTTATTTTCCGGTACAAAAAGCAACCATTCTTCTATGTATTTGACGTTTCTTCTTAAAAGTCTGGAATGTCTTACGATGGTCATGGCATTGTGCTTCAACTGTGCTGAGACGGCGGTTGCGGTAATCCGCAACAACTAGGCTGACCCGGTGGCTGCGATAACCCATAACAACCACAGGGACTGGGACTGGGACTGGGACTGGGACTGGGACTGGGACTGGGACTGGGACTGGGACTGGGACTGGGACTGGGACTGGGACTGGGACTGGGACTGGGACTGGGACTGGGACTGGGACTGGGACTGGGACTGGGACTGGGACTGGGACTGGGACTGGGACTGGGACTGGGACTGGGACTGGGACTGGGACTGGGACTGGGACTGGGACTGGGACTGGGACTGGGACTGGGACTGGGACTGGGACTGGGACTGGGACTGGGACTGGGACTGGGACTGGGACTGGGACTGGGACTGGGACTGGGACTGGGACTGGGACTGGGACTGGGACTGGGACTGGGACTGGGACTGGGACTGGGACTGGGACTGGGACTGGGACTGGGACTGGGACTGGGACTGGGACTGGGACTGGGACTGGGACTGGAACAGGGACTGGGACGGGGACTGGGACTGGGACTGGGACTGGGACCGGGACTGGGACTGGGACTGGGACTGGGACTGGGACTGGGACTGGGACTGGGACTGGGACTGGGACTGGGACTGGGACTGGGACTGGGACTGGGACTGGGACTGGGACTGGGACTGGGACTGGGACTGGGACTGGGACTGGGACTGGGACTGGGACTGGGACTGGGACTGGGACTGGGACTGGGACTGGGACTGGGACTGGGACTGGGACTGGGACTGGGACTGGGACTGGGACTGGGACTGGGACTGGGACTGGGACTGGGACTGGGACTGGGACTGGGACTGGGACTGGGACTGGGACTGGGACTGGGACTGGGACTGGGACTGGGACTGGGACTGGGACTGGGACTGGGACTGGGACTGGGACTGGGACTGGGACTGGGACTGGGACTGGGACTGGGACTGGGACTGGGACTGGGACTGGGACTGGGACTGGGACTGGGACTGGGACTGGGACTGGGACTGGGACTGGGACTGGGACTGGGACTGGGACTGGGACTGGGACTGCATGCGATTTGCGCTTTCCGATTTAAATTCAAACAATGAACGCGAACTGCTATACTTCGCAGAAATAAATGTACGTAAGAATTAATTTTTAATCACTCCTCCGTGTTGCTCCACAGCAATCTCCGAAAACAGCATGCCTGGGAATAACAAATCACTTCAGCCGCAGCATGCAATCACCTCTGCACATGAAACTGCATGCTCCATGCATAATTTTGAAGTGCTCCACTTCATCTTCCCAGCTGCGGTGCAATTTTGTTGATGAAACACACGCTCTATGTGAGATGAAAACTCAATTGCATTTTAAATTCCGTCAGACAACCGCATTTAATTCCAGCGTTCCGCGCCAAAGAAATAGTGCCAAGACCGACGAACGCAAATGCGCTCATCCTCATAAAAAGAACGACCTTAAAACCGTGGCAGTTATGTGCTCATGTCGCCCCGTCTAGACGACATATTGTCATTTTGTTATCCTTTAATAACGCCCGACTTCCCAGAAGACTGCTTTCAGAACATTTAATGAAGTGTGCACGACATCGCGGTGGCATAGCGCGCATCAATTGGAAAAAATTAACATTTCCATAATTGATTTCTCGCCACCGATGAAACGTTAATGAGAGCTAATAACGTGAGGAGAATCGCAATTAATATTATTCATGAATTGATTTCACCTTTGTGCGCCAATTACTTATTTCCGTTTAAACTCCTTTGTGCAGAGGCAAGTGCTGCATTGGGGGATGACATTAAGCCATCGGTTAAATGTAAGCGTGATATTGTTTTCGGCAAAGGTCACTAAACTTTGTGTATGTGAATGCGGTGAAGATGGATGGACGGTCGGCGAAGAAGGCGGCGTCCGAGTTTGGATAGGAATGCATCTGCAGCAGGTGACAATCAACAAACAGCGCGAAATGCAATGACTTCTGCAATTACAACTGGAGTTGCTGGAGGTAGTCGCGATTTAATCAATTAATTGAAATGCTTTGTCTCCATATTTAGAAGAAAACCTGAAGGGGATTCTTTATTGTACTTACTAGGTAGGGAATGTAGTGATTAAAGATAATGGGAAAAAATTTAAGCTAGCATGATGATACATTAGGTTATGGGATGCAGTTGTATTTAGGCTAAGACAAAATATCAAGAAATATTTGTGGTAAATTAATTTTTTCAAGAAAAGAAAGAGCTGTAGGACTTCTTAGTTTGCTGCTTCATTTCATAACGAATCGGAGTTTAGCTTGCAGAGGGACATAGGAGGTTTGTTCAAAAGTTTAAAAACTTTTCAAAAATTCCGCTGTGGTAGCCATTGGTCTTGAATATAAGATTACAGTCCTAGCTTTATAACAGATTTATTTTATTTGTGGGAGGCATACAACTTAAATGTGTTTTGCGAGTTCCTGCTCTCCAAGAAATGGATATATGAAGTTGCATTCAATATTATGTGAAAAAGGAATGGAATGCCTCAAAAATATTTCAAATGTTGACACTGGCATAAGGTGAGTGTACATTGAGTCAAAGATATGTTTATAATTTCTACACGCTTTTTGGCCGCGGGGGGCGTAGTGGTAAGAGTGCGACGCTCACACGCCGAAGGGTTTAGGTTCGATATGCGGCTAAACACTTCGAATTTTTCACGGCACCACCTCTTTCGAGCTGCTGACAACACTCAAAGAGTAATAACTGTCTAAGAAAGTTTCTCAAATCTCGCCGTTCGGAGTCGAAAAAAGACTGTAGGTCCCTTCTACTCGTGAGAGAACAGTAGAACGTACAACACGAGTAGTTGATGAGCAAGCTAGGCCCTGGTCCCCCTTTGGACTGTCGCGCCAACAATTATTATTATTATTATTATAAATTTCGTCAGGACGTTAGCTTAGAGGTAGATCGCATACATTTCGATCTACGAAGTTAGTAAGAACTTTTTTCTCAAACGCGAAAAACAAGTCAGACTGCCTTTGACTGAGCCGTTTTAGAGTACTGGAAAGACCACCTGTACAAGAAAGCAGCAGCTTTGATAAAAGCCAAAATCTGGGTAAACCTGTGGTGATCCGTCTTGTCAAAGACCTTCATTTTTTTCAAACAGCAGGTTTAAAACAAAGCAGGCCAGAAGGTTTTTAAAGGCAGTCAACCTACCAAGTCCTGTCATCGTTTTTCCATCACCTGCTACGTAGTGAAAATCTCATCAGTTTTTCATTGCGTGGGATGCACGGGACTGCACGGGTAGCTCCAAATGAGGGGTTTTCTGTATGGGGCCATTCGTTCTTGAAGGTATTGACGTACTCAACAGTGGGGTTGTACGTTGTGACATCTCACTGTATACAAGTAATATCCATGCGGCAATGGGTCATGCGGCAAAAGCCAAAACCACCTTCGCTGTGGCAAGTAGGTTATATTGCAGCAGCGAACTTGATTCCAGGGTTAAGGCTATTTACTATGCGGTCCATAGACTTTTTAAATGGTTCAACGTGAGTCCTTCCGAGATGGTAAAGAAAAGGGTCTTCTTGAGAGGTAATGCCTTGCCTCTTGAGTGGCAATGGGAATGACTTGGGGTGTACAGAGCCCCAGAATCTGCGTACAGTTCTATGCTAATGAAATGTTGAAGCATATAATGAGTGAGCATGCCGATGTGGATTCATTGCCCCAGAAACGTTATGTTCGAACGGTCAATAAGCAGCCCGGAATAATGGAACAACAATTCGTGCCTATTGCATCACATTCATGCACCTACTCCCTTGTCATTGCTTACTCGTTATTTTTTGGCCGAAAACAACACAGTAGTCATGCCTCATCGTCCGTATTCACCAGATTTGACTCCCTGTGACTTTTTCCTGTTCCCAAGATTGAAAAGACCCATGAAGGAACGCCATTTTGCGACGATTGAGGAGTTACAAACTGAATATAGCTGGCCAGGAGCAAGTCTCCTTACGAGTAAGTGAGTATGTTTCCTTGGCACGTTTTCGCCGCAGCAGATAATTTATTCCCGTTCACATTTTATTTTTCTTTTTTCGAATGCCAACTTATTCAGATCCCTTGGGACACGCATGTGTCTCCCGCAAGGAAATCAGGGAGAAATTCAAATATTCAAAAGGCATTATTGTCAGTGTTTATCTGTTTTATTATCTTAATCTCACAATCGCATTGTGTTTACAAAAAGCATATCCGTATTGAGGCAGCTCTATTTTCATTGAGACGGATTTCCTCCCCTGAGTTTTCGCATTGAATTTCAAGGGAAACCTGGCATCCTTAGTGCCTTTATTAAGAAGATAATGGTGCAACAGCACACGTTATACCCTCATCAATGTTGAATGTGCTCATTAGGTAATGTAAGCACAAAAATCCTTTAACTATTTACATTTTGCATAGTTGTTTGAGTGCGAGATAAAGACACACAATCGTTGTGTGGTTTTTTATCCGCCCCAACCCCCTGCAGTAGTTGTCCTTGTCGGTGAATATGGGTGAGGGCTTTCTGATAAAACGACAGCAGTGGCCGTCATTATATGCTCTCCGGAAGGAACCTTGATGTAAACTTTTAAAGAATGAGTCTGTTGAAACGAGACTACATTTTTGTACCTCACTTTTGTACTCAGTTCTTTCTTTGTATTATTTTTTTGTCGATTGGAAAAACGTTAAAAATACTTCACAGAAAGTATTGGCCGTCTAAACTCAAATGCAAATACTTTTTCCTATCTCTGTGGTAATTTTCGCAAATCTTCTCTAAAAATATAAGCTCTCCCAGGCGTCGATTCAATCATTGATTCATTGTTCAATTTCTTCAAAGGACTTAAACCGGAGAGATCAAGGTCTAGACGATACATTTTCCATCAATGGCTTTGCCCGGTCTAAGCTGCTCATAGTAAACCACAGTCATCTGATCTAGCAAGAGCTTTGAACCGAAGATGTTTATTTTTGGCGTCGATGCAGACGACGAAGAATCGCGTTCACCAGGCTGCAGGTCCAACCATTCTCCATGTTCACTTTGCGTTTGGCACGAATTTTATACAAGTTACGTTATCTTCAAACAATGTTGCAGTTTAAAGCAGACAGCTGGTGCACACTATTTATAACTGCCGAATATCAAACCTTTGCTATTAAATAGTAGCTTCAAAGAAGGCAACATGTGGCAGACAACCACACCAACGGTCCGGCCAACCAGTGCAGCTGAGCATACTGAACGGACTACGCAACGGCACACTCAGCAGCACATCGCAGTACGTGAACTAACCCAACGGCACATAACCCACGCGAGGATATCCTTCCACGCAAAATAACATCTGCGATCGCGGTCCGTACGTCGTTGGGTAAACAACCCAACGAACCCAACGGTGTCCGCGACGCTCAAGAGGATATCCTTCGCATCCCACCAACGCCGAGGGATGCAACGTGGGCATGTAGCTACGGAGCAATAAAAGGAATGGGTTGGGTCACACAAAAGACACTCGCAATTAGAAAGTCACACGGATCATAACTAACAGTGGGATAGTGACACTGATCAATACTTACATTGAAATCGCCGATGATAACTTATCTAAATAAAATATTGTATACATAAATCGACTCCTCGCCTTTTAATTAACTCCAAGTAGGACATACTTGTGGCAACGAGCTACACAACAACTGTTAGGTGCGCCATCTTTTGACGACGGACCGAATTAGTTTGTACCACCAGTAATGACAACTGAATTGTACAGTTTTACTATTCACTCGTCTAGGAACCATCTCTCTACAAGCAGGTAAATTAGCGGTTGATCCGGGTAGTTATCTACCAATAAGTATTTTAAAGTTGTTTGTTAAAATTGACGAAATCATTTATTATTATGCAGGGGAAACTGCCTTTCCTTCGTCGACTATTTTGGTCCCTGTTGATTTTCAATGAAACTAGGTTATTTCATTGTTATTAATCCAACGTTTCGGCAGGGATTGCTGCCTTCATCAGGGGATCTTTTTTATTGAAACAATAAAACAAATTATGTTGCATACATGCATAGTGACAATGCAATTTAACAAGTGGAAAATTACTTACATTAATTGTGTTGCTTTTACATATGGATGTAAATGTCAGTTTAAATGTTCTTTAAAATCACAAAAAAAAAAAAACAAAGTTCACAATGAAACAAAATATTGAGCACTTCCGTGTGTGAAGATAAGTCAAGAATGATTTGAAATTTAAAATTTGATTTAAATACAATATGTCTAAGCCATTACAAGTGCTGAATATACGGCAGATATGTTCTGTATGTCCTGTTTCCTATTCATAATGTTGTTGGTCTTGATTATGTGCAGGGTTTCCAGGGTGTACCTTTGAGTAGTATGTTTTTCCGTTTGCAGGATTTTGACACAGACAATCACCACAGTAGATTATATCTATAAAAGCATGGTGTACATCCCAAAATTGTCGACAAATTTTAAGAATATAATTGATGGTAGCTGTGTCAATATTAAAATAGCGTTCAAGTCTTCGAGTACACTAGCATCGATTTTCACCAGACTCAAACCAGATATAGACAGAGGAAGCAAAACTGACCTGGTTTACAAAATCAACTGTAAAGGCAGTGACAACGAATCCTGCAACTTATGCTACATAGGTACCACCAAACAGTTTCTTCGTCAATGACTAGCTGGTTATAAATCAGACATCAACAGCAAGAACTCAGTCAAAACAGCATTAGCTAATCACTGCGTCCAGACAAACCATCTACCCGACCTTGATGACGTCAAAATCCTGCAAACGGAAAAACATACTAGGAAAAGGTACACTCTGGAAACCCTGCACATAATCAAGAACAATTACAATATGAATAGGAAACAGGACATACAGAACATATCTGCCGTATATTCAGCACTTGTAACGGCTTAGACATATTGTATTTAAATCAAATTTTAAATTCTAAATCATTCTTGACTGATCTTCACACACGGAAGTGCTCAATATTATTTTTCATTGTGAATTTTGTGTTTTTTTTTTGTGATAATTTTAAAGAACTTTTAGACTAACATCCACATCCATTTGAAAAAGCAACACAATTAATGTAAGTTATTTTCCACTTGTTAAATTGCATTGTCACTATGCATGTATGCAACATAATTTGTTTTATTGTTTCAATAAAAAAGATCCCCTGATGAAGGTAGCAATCCCTGCCGAAACGTTGGATTAATAACAATGAAATAGCCTAGTTTCATTGAAAATCAACAGTGACTAAAAAAGCCGATGAAGGAAAGACAGTTTCCCCTGCATAATAATAAGTATTTTAAGTAACCTTAGTAAGGTTTATGAAAAAATTCTAGAAGAATAGATTATAACAGTCATTGATGATAACCATATTTTTTCGAATGAACAGAGTGGTTTTAGACGCAACAACAATACTGCGTACTCAGTAAAAGGAATTTATAATGATGTTGAAAGTAACTGGTCGATAGGAAAGTCGACCGATTTGATTTTACTTGTTATTGAAAAGGCTTTTGTCTGTGTTTAGCAAAATGGATTGATACACAAAATTATGAATCTAATCTTCCCTACTCATCTGTGCAATATAATCCTAAATTTTTTGCCTAATCGTCGTTTTCAAGTGCATGTTCATAGTGGTGTATTTAACCCTTTTAGTGCCGGGCGAAATGGAGGTGCCTATGCGAGAAAAACCGGCCGAATTTCACAGTTTTACAAGGGTTCGGGAAAATGCTTATAAAAACCAAACGAGAAGCGATATTTACATGATTCAAAAAGCTGCGTATTATAGATGAAATACAGAACGAAACAATGACACTAGTTTTTTTGTACTCATTTGTTCTGTTCTGTTCTGTTCACATCAACGATCGTGGAGAAACTAACTGATCCTACGTTTCGCTGCGGCAATGCGATGTTATTTTGTGTTATATAAAACACTGTCGACAAGTACCGATAAGGGTCCAAATCCACAGCGATTTACGCCGCAGATCGAATATCGCCTGAGTGGCGACCATCGGTGTTTATGTTAGACTTCGGTACCTCCAAGCGATAGGAAAAGGTCGTCGTCCACAAAGAGTTAAAACGAAAAACTATTTTTTTTAATTCTCTCATAGTGAAATTAGATCATTTATAACGTATTACAAATTTATTTTGAGATAGAGTTCTCCCGCAATGCGAATAGTAAAACGCTACGAGGCGCGGGCCGATATATCGGCTCTGGCACTTCTCGCGAGTGTAGAAGGAGCCGATATATCGGCTCCCGGCACTCAAAGGGTTAATGTAGTCTTCTTGAAATCCGGAGTAGCTCAGGGTTCTGTACTGGGGCCCATTTTCTATAATTTATATACCTCATACCTTCCAAGTCTGCCTGAATGTGGACTAGCTGTTTTTGCTGATGACACAGCTATATTTTCATCCCATGAATTTCCTCTTAGTATTGAGAGCAATCTAAATTATGCGATGGAAATACTAGGAATACATTTTAATAAATGGAAGATCCAATTTAACAAGGACAAGCTGCAAGTCATCTTTTTCACTAAAAAAGAAAACGCTTATTATTTGCCCTTCTCTAATGTACACATTAAATATTCTGAATTCTGTTGAATATTTATGTATTCATCTTGATTTTTGATAAACATTCCAGGAACACATCTCACAGATTGTTAGTAAGGTTAATATTGCAAAAAGAGTCATTAACCCATTTATAAAAAGAAGATCATCACTCTGCCAAATAAAATAATTATATTTAAAGTTATATTTTAAACTATTCTACTTTATGGTTGTTTAGTTTGGGGAAACTCCGCCCATTGCCACATAAAACAATAACGAGTAGCTCAAAATAAAGTGGTAAAGTTAACATTAAACTTACTATGGGATAATCCTACTTTGCACCTTCATAAAAGAGCTGGTGTTGAATTTGTGTCAGAAAGAATATCCAAAATCACTGAAAAGTGTATGAATTTTTGCGCTTTTGACAATGACAATCCCCTAGTTAATGATCTGTTTGCAACTACTAGTCAAAATTTCTTATTCATTTTATTTTCATTTTTGTATTTATTTATTTTTGTATTTTCATTTTAATTATCAATTTAATCAAATTTTTTATTTATTAATTTATGTGCATATTTTTGTGGTCGCCGTGGAGTAGTGGGGAGAGTGCGACGCTCACACGCTGAAGGGTCTAGTTTCGACTCCCAGATCATCACCAATTTTTCGAATTTTTCACGGCACCACCTCTTTCGAGTTGCTGGCAACACTCTTAGAGTAGTAACTGTCTAAGAAAGTTTCTCAAATCTCGCCGTTCGGAGTCGGAAAAAGACTGTAGGTCCCTTCTACCCGTAAGAGAACAGTAGGACGCACAACACGAGTAGTTGATGAGGCAGCTAGGCCCTGGTCCCTTTTGGACTGTAGCGCCAACAATTATTATTATTATGTGCATATTAATTTTTTAATTTATTTATTTGATTCTATTAATTTATCTGTAGTTATTTATTTATTTATTTATTTATTTTTTTAACTTATATTAAAGGTTTTGTTGTGTTTCCTTCAAAATTGTAATTCTTGTCTAGTTTCCTTTTTAAAATGTTTGTAATAACTTCTCAGAGGAAAGATATATATATATATATATATATATATGGCTTTATCAGATTCGATGTAGAAAATCAGGCAACCAATGCCGACGCCCAAGATGGCTCCAATGCCATCCTCATTTCGAAGGAGGAACTCATACAAATCTTCAACGGTTTGAAGAGCAAAATATCGACTGGTATAGACGGGATACCGAATATAGTGCTGCGCCATCTTCCTGACGTGGCGGTGGAAATATACACAATCCTTTTCAACACTGCGCTGAGTAATGCACATTACCCAGCGCATTGGAAGACGGCGGTAGTGCAACCCATCCCCAAAGGGACAAAAATTCTTCGCTTCCGAAAAATCATCAGTCGATAAGTTTTCTACCTTGCATAAGCAAGGTTTTCGAGAAGATTGTCAATAGAGCCCTGATTCAGTGGACCGAGGACAACAAAATTATACCGAACAACCAGTTTGGACTTAGAGCGAGGCATGATACCGTACATGCCACGTCACAATTGGTTTCGGACATTCAGTGGAACAACCACAAAACCCAGTGCACCAAGGCCTGTCTCGTTGACTTCTAAAAGGCATTCGACACCGTATGGTTAGTAGGCCTCTTCTTTAAGTTGACGAGGATGGGTATAAGCAAACCGCTGCTTTACACGATCTTCAACATGGTAACAGGTAGGAGTTTTGTTGTCAAAAGTGGCAACAAAGTTTCCACAAATGTTTTCCAAATAAAAAATGGGCTCCAGCAGGGTGCAGTAAACTCACCAATCCTTTTCACTATTTTCACCATCGAACTGATTGGCTCCGTGCGCAACTTCATCGCGTTCGCCGACGATTGGGTTGCATACCGGACGGCACCAAACATAGAGGTCATAAACGTGGTCCTAGTTTGGTCATAGAGGTCCTGCAGCGTGACTTCGAAGAAATCCAGCGATTTTGCGACGACTGGAAGTTGAAAATCAACTTCCAGAAGTGTGAAACTATTCTCTTCCAGAATCCATTATACAGGACCTCAAGGGATACGAAGAAGAATTGGCGCAAGTTCGGCATATTGGACCCACAGTGTCAGCCACTAGCCGTAAAGAGTGTAGTGAGATATCTTTTCATTATGTTGGAGCAGTATCTGTATGGTGGTATCCATGTAGATACAGCTTTGACGAAACCTAAGAAATGCTTCGCTATGGCAAGTGGGTTGTTCTATAACAGCCATCTTGACTCCAAAGTAAAACGAATCTGCTACACGGCCCTCGTCCGGCCAATAATGGTGTATGGCTGCCCGGTGTGGTTCAATGTGAGTCCTTCCCAAATGGAAAAGATGAGGGTCTTCGAGAGACAATGTCTTCGCGCATGTCTCAAGAAGGACAGAACCCCGGAATCTGACTACAAGAAGTTCTATCCTAATGAGGTCTTGTATAACGAAGCAAACGTGAACAGGGTTGATAATTTCATTATAAAGCTGATTCGGAGGCATGTTGCACGAGCCATGACCTCTGAGAACGATATCATATTTGGGGCCTACTACCCAAATGAAGAGTACCACGAGATCGCTCGCCGAAGGGGTTTCATTCTACCGGAAGCGTTCTTGTATCTTATCTACCATGTGGTGAGAAGGACGGTGGAGAGGCGACTGGTGTACGACGACAAAGTAGCAAGTGTCGCAGGTGCGGATGCTCTCCGGTTCAGCACATCCGTCTCCATCCGTGATAGGATGGACACGTATAAATACAGGAGGTTCTATTGGTGGTTGGAGCCACACCACAAGCACCAGCTGTTGTCACATAAACAGGTCTTAAATTGGTCCCCCAAAGCTAACTTGCATTTAGGATAAGTAAGGATAGGTTAGGTATTAAGATACAATTAAAAAAAAATTAAAAAAATTTTAGTCATAAGTGTATCTAAGTTAGGAACAGAAGAAATCTTTGCTAAAGTCATCGGAAGACACAGCCTGCACGCCAACACCTCCGGAAACGGACTCACGCTAGTTGACTTCGCCTCGGGGTGAAATCTCTCTGTGGCCAGCACGCGGTTCCCACACATCAACATTCATAAAGGTACCTGGCGATCAACCGTCAACCAGATTGATCACTTTGCGATCGACGTCAGATACTCCTCCAGTATTCTCGATGTCCGAACCTTACGAGGCGCAAACATCGACTCGGATCATCCCCTTGTTGTAGCCAAGGTAAGAACCCGGATATCGAGAGAGCAACGGAGTCGAGACAAGCCAAAACGATTTGATGTCGAAAAGCTAAAATCGCAGCCGATCGCTAGAGCCTTTGCCGATCGATTCTCCCTGAAACTATCTCAAAGTTCGAAGCTGCCTGCACAAACAATAGAAGACAAGTGAAAACATTGTCAAGAAGCCATCAAAGAGGCCGCCACTGATGTGCTGGGTTTTACGCCACCACCTAAGAGGAACCCATGGTTTGACGACGAGTGCAGGCAAGCGCATGCAGCCAAACAAGAAGCATACAAGGAGACGCTGCATCGAACAACGAGGGCTGTTCGTGAACTCTACGAACAGAGAAAAAGGGAAGAGCACCGGCTTCTCAGAAGGAAGAAGATGGAGCATGAGAAGCGCGTGGTCGAGGAAATGGAGAGGTGCTATGGCAGGAATGACGTCCGAAATTTTTACCACAACATAAAACAGTTATCCGGTGGTTATAAGCCTCGGACAGAAGCCTGCCGGGACCAAAATGGACAACTAGTGATAGAGTCGCAGTCGGTGCTGAGAATCTGGAAGGATCATTTCTGCAGACTCCTAAACGGCGATGACGACGTAAATGCCGCTGTTAGGCAGAATGTCCCACTCAATTTGGACGACGATGGACAAGAATTCCGTCCCCCCGACTTCGACGAGGTCAAGATAGCAATATCGAGACTGAAATCGAACCAAGCTGCTGGCGCGGACGGACTATCCGCAGAGCTGTTCAAAGCGGCTGGGGATGAGCTGGTTGGGTGTATGCACCAGCTCATCTGTGAGATATGGTCAGAGGAAAGCATGCCCGACGAGTGGAATCTCAGCATCGTTTGTCCGGTCCACAAGAAAGGAGACCCCTTCGACTGCGCCAACTACCGAGGGATCAGTCTCCTTAACATCGCATATAAGATTTTCTCTGCCGTACTGTGTGAGCGCCTGAAACCGTTCGTCAACAACCTGATAGGTCCTTATCAGTGTGGTTTCAGGCCAAGGAAGTCCACAATCGACCAGATCTTCACACTGCGGCAGAGAGAGAAGTCCCAAGAAGTACAAATCGACACCCACCATCTATGTTTCGATTTTAAGGCCGCGTATGACAGCGTGCATAGAGACGAGCTCTACAGTGCCATGTCTAGTTTTGGCATCCCTACCAAACTCGTCAGATTGTGTAGGATGACGATGGAGAACTCTCGCTGTTCCGCCAAGGTCGGTAGCGAACTCACCGAGACCTTCGATGTCAAAAAAGGATTTAGACAAGGCGACGCGCCGTCATGCGACTTCTTTAACACCATCCTTGAGGGGATCGTGCGGAACTCACACGTCAACACCAGATGCACGATCTTCCACAAGTCCGTTCAACTGCTAGCTTATGCGGATGACATTGACGTGATCGGCCGAACTCAGCGAGCCGTCAATGAGGCGTTTGCTAGCATTGTAGCGGAAGCGGCTAGAGTGGGACTGGTGGTAAACGATACCAAAACGAAGTATATGCTGTCATCGAAGAAGGACGCAGAACATCGACGTCTCGGACAGAGCGTCACTATGGGCAGCAGACACTTCGAGGTAGTGAAGGACTTCGTCTATCTCGGCTCCGCGGTGAAAAGGGACAACAACATCAGTACCGAAATCAAGCGCAGAATCAGTCTTGCCGATCGCTGTTTCCTTGGGCTCAAGAGGCAATTGAGTAATAAAGCCCTCTCCCGAACGACCAAAGTGACTTTGTACAACACCTTGATCATCCCAGTCCTGCTTTACGGCGCAGAAACCTGGACGCTACTAAAAGCGGATGAGGAAGCCATTGGTCTCTTCTAGAGAAAAGTTCTGCGTGCGATGTTTGGTCCTGTTTGCGTTGATGGCATCTGGAGGAGAAGATTCAACCACGAACTGTATGGGCTGTACGGCGGCATGGGCCTAGTCAAGCGTCTACGGATACAACGCTTAAGGTGGCTGAGCCATGTAGAGCGCATGGACAGCACTGCTCCGGCCCGAAGAGTTTTCGAATCCGAACCACAGGGAGAACGCAACAGAGGACGTCCTAGACTGAGATGGCGCACACAAGTGGAAAAGGACCTCAACCATCTTGGAGTGCGCAATTGGAGACAGCTGGCAAGAGATCGTGCTTGCTGGAGAGGCATGTTGGTTGAGGCCCAGGTCCACCCCGGACTGTAGCGCCATCCGAAGAAGAAGAAGAAGTATCTAAGTTAGAATAGGTTATATTAAGTTAGATTAAGGTTTTATTAGAACAAACTAGATAACTAAGTTTTTTTGACAATTTTCTCTGTTTTAAATAGATACTAATTTTATCAATTTAAAAATAAAAAAAGTATTGACGCCGAAAGGCAAATAAATAAATAAATTATTAGTTTAGCTTAGAGCGCCCGCATAGGGCCAGTAATTAGTTTTTAGAAATCATATAAGTCGTGCCAAGGTTAAGCATTTTGTTCCTAATTTTAATAAAGCATTAGTAATATAAAAAATAAAATGCATTTTTAAACTAAACTAAGAAAGATATATAATAAAAATATCAAATCTCTGTAATTAATAGTATATTGTGCAATAACAAAGCCATTGTAAATTTATAACGATAGAAAGCTATCTATCTATATCAGCTTTGTAAGTACCTTCACACGTCCTCTTCTTTTTCAGAATAGCTTTTTCCTGTAGTATTTTGAAAGAAATCAATGCTGAAGCTTATATTCTTTTGCATACCTCAAACAGCGGCTTTCGCTTCTTAGAGAAATATAATGATTGTGGTGTACGACTTAGTGACCGGTATTTACGGGCATCACCCAGTTGTATGCTTGAAAGAATTCAATTCAATCGTTTCTCATGTGTCTAAGTGTTACAGTTGAACGTAACGTTCCAACCATAAAATGTATCATATGATATATGATACACCAAGATTCAATGAAATGCACACGCGATCGTCCATTTATGATGACAAAGCATCTGGCCGACATCCGAACGCAAACGCAATAAAGTATCGCAACATCGTCCATTTATGATGACAAAGCATCTGGCCGACGTCCGGACGCAAACGCAATAAAGAATCGCGACAGAACGATCACATGTGCAAGCTAAGCGAATTATGTACGACAGAATAAGATAAACACTTGAATAAGCAGGTTAGGTTAGCCGTTAAGATAAACACTTGAATAAGCAAGATAGGTTAGCTGTTAAGATATTATTCTTTGTCAAGGGAGTTGGATTTGAACCACAATAAAGAACGGACGCGCAAAGTCCGAATAAAAATATCTCATAATTTCTAAGCACCTACTTGGCCAATAAAGGCACCCCTGCAGGTTTGAGGAAGCCTGACGGTGAATTTGAATCTGTCTGTTGAACTGGGTCATTCTCGGGAAAAACTTCTTCCCAGTCCTCTGCTCACCTTGAATCAAATCATATAAAATATCTCCTCCACAAACCGAAGCATTGCAGTCTGAATAATACCACAGTCACAGCAGGACATGGGGCGAGGCATGAACCTCGAACTAAAAAGGCACAAATTTCAATGCTTTCAAACGAAGCAAGCAGTCGCAAAAGCACCCATCCCCACGTACAATAGCAATGACAAAAGCTCACCACTCCACGGTGGCAAATCGACTGATCCGCCGCACAAAAGGCTTTTTGTCCCGGAGAACACTTAGCTGTCTCCGCAACTGTAACTGGCTCGCTCTTCTTCGTATAAAACATCACATCATCATAACTAATACAAACAACAAAGCCCACTCCACTATTCTCACCGACCGCGTCGTCGTCGTCGTTGTCGTCATCATCATAATCTCTTTTGACGCTTCCGACTCTCGCGCACTTTGCACAACACAACAAGCCGAGCCACCGCAGCATTATCGCCGCAATGTTCCGAGCCGGTGGAACCTGCCTGAATGATTTTATGTGAATTAATGAAATTTGTATGCGCTTTGTTTGGACGATGCTCACTCCTTGCTTTTAATTAAAATATAACCACTTAAGGCAGACAAAGGAATTTATGATGCCAGGAGGTATTCTGGGCATTCGCAAAATACTCGTGCTTAAGAAAATTTCACTTGAATTCACAATAAAACTTCCTAATTAGTCAGGTGGGCGTTTTTTTTTTGCCGGAAGCGCGGCAGCGTTTCAAAGTTTCGGTTTCCGTGGAAAGTTTGCCAAAAGAAATTTGCTAAGGATCACCGAACAGGTCTTCTGCCACAAAACAAACGAAAACTACGTCATGAGTGGTTGAAATAAAACGTAAATTAATTCCAGCGAAAGTAAATAATTTCAGTCCCTAACAAAGCACAAACTCTATTTAAGTGTCAAAGCTATACTAGATGTAATTTAATAGATTCCTTGGTTCCTTGAAGAGTTTGATATATTCTCGTATGAAGTTCGCGATGTGTTTTTTTGAAGTTTTGTACATACACCAGTGTGCAAAATAATAGCACCATGTTCGACCTTGTCACTATTTTCTAACTAATTTGCTTACAACTTTTTCCTACCGTCACTCAAAAACACACCATTTTGTTGCACAACATCCTTATTTCATCAGTAATAAAACCCATAAACAAGAGACGAAAAAAGTGCATTCTGAACTTAAAAAAGGCCCATTATCCGGAATGACACCGAATTTCGAATTGTGCATTTCGAATTTCGAATCAAGTCACTTTTAGAATTTTAGTTTTCGACCATAACCATCAATCGAAAAGACCGCCTTTGGTGTTTATCCTCTAGAGCCAAACTTTTTTTTAAGTATTGAAAATCTGATCTCCTTGTAGCCGCTGTGACAGGATTTTAAAACATGGCTGAAATTCTAATAGGTTTATGTCTGAAACTATTCAGCCAATGTAAGCACCCACCAAGACCAACAAACTGTTCCTCAAGATTTTTTTTTAAAAATAAATAAAGAGCCGTATGTTAACGGAATCTATAGCAATGATGTCGGTGACTTCGATTTAAAGTGTGTTACTGAAATCGAAGAAGGATAGTGGTTAGCTTCCAACGGCGAAAAGGCAAAATAAGATTACCTCAAGTGTGAGAATCGAAGTGAATACTTCGTTGAGAGATAATGCGCTAACCTGCAGTCTACGTAAGTGGATAATGAGGACTTCTCAAACACAAACAAACAAATAGCGGATTCGGAAGTGTGAATTTTTGTTAGTGGACCAATTCAAGTCAATGTACGGGCATAACACCTACATTGTACTGTTTTGCGAAGCTAAGCCGAGAATTTACATTTCTGAACTCTGCTTACTTTCACCAACTGCATTGTCGGTGTTGGTTTTCAGATGCCTACGACTGACATGAGGGGGCAATTTCGTGTTGACGTGAGCAACATTCGCGGACTGAGAACTAATCTCTTTGCCGTTTACGTCCACATCTCTCGTCATAAACAAGCTGTCTTGGCGCTGAGCGAAACACTGGTGGGTGAGAATACCGATTTATCGGATTTAAATCTGCCTGGATATATCTTGGTGTACTTATTCTTTTTAAACCGCGGTCTCGCCATTTATGTGCGTGGTGATGTTGCTTACCAAATTCAACCACAATTTGGCCACTGTTCCAATCCGGAATTTAATTTTCTGTGGTTAAAACTCTTTGTCCGTAAGCATTTAATCCACTACTGCTTTATTTATAGAAGTCCAAACCTGGACAACAACTCAACTTATAATGAGTTTGATGCGCTGTCCGACTCCATCACAAGAATTGTATCCCTGTATCCTCGCACTGAAATCGCTATTGCGGGCGATTTCAATATATACAATTCTACTTGGCTTCGACATTCAGGCCAGACAACACCCGAAGGAAGGTATGTTGAAATCTTCGCTGAGGTAAATAATTAAACCCAGCTTGTGAATGAGCCAACACAATCTGACATTGCAGATCATACCGCCAACACCTTGGATCTGTTTCTTACCTCTCATCCGGAAAAATATTCAATTGATATATTGTCGCCTCTAGACTCGTCCGACCACTGTGTCGTGTCAGCCAAATTCTCGTACTCCTCCCACACAGTTAGAGAACAAATTCCGAAAAGAACAGTATGGCTCTACGAGAAAGCCAACTAAAGCGGACTTAACAACTTCTTTAGGAATTTTAACTGGTCACTATGATTCCTCGATAGTGACGTGGATGCCGCTACTGATGCGATCACAAACATTATTTCGCTGGGCATGAGGTCCTTCATTCCTCACAGAGTGAAGAGCATCAAGCCTAAGACTAACGCGTGGTACGACTTGAGCTGCAAAGAGGCTATCAGGATGAGAGAGTTGAGTTTCCGGGATTATTAAGCCAACCCTTCTGAGGAAGCCCGGAAAAAGTTCAAACGGATCCGAAATGACTGTAATGCATTAATAAGGCATAATTGAGGCCAAAAGTTCTACAATGCCCTAAGGGTAGCGCAACATGCAAAACATCTTATAGCGGTTTCGTATTTTTGGATTTTACTTCACACTCACAGTTTTCTTATCATTTGTCCAACGGTTTTTAATAGGATTCAGGTCGGGATGAGGCGGCCACTCCATAACTTGAACTTTGCTTTGGAAAAATTCTTTGGCCAGTTTGCTCGTATGTTTGGGGTTATTGTCTTGCAGTAGGATCCATCTAAGCGGCATATTTCACTCTGCGTAAGGCAGCAGGGGGCATGGGCCTATGCACGTGAGGTAACGTCGTTGATTGCGCTCAACATGGCGAGCTGCCAAGGCAATCCTCGTTAGTGCACAGGTCAAGTTGACATACAGCCTCCACGTGGCGCCCCCTGGATAGCCATCACAACACCCGTTGTATGGTGAACTAATGTATGCAGCGACCCCCTCTGCCCGAGGATTTAAATAATGGGCCTGGCCTACCAGTCTGTGGGTTGTGCGTGAGGGTAACTTCCTTACCACGTAAAAATAAAATTGTTCAGAAAAACCGATATGCCTTGGATAAGGACGGACTAACTGTTGACGACCCCAGTAAACGTTTAAAGGACAACGATTTTCGGTTTTGCACGTGGAATGTGAGGTCCCTTAACATGCCACGTGCAGCCGAACAACTTGCGGAGGCCCTTGACAGCTACAAAGCTGACATAACCGCCATCCAGGAAGTGCGATGGGATGGGCCTGGCATAAAAGCGATGAAGAACTGCGATATCTACTACAGCAATTGCTATAGAGAGAGAAGGCAGCGCTTATTCGGATGCGGTTTGTTGTTCGAGGCAGACTTAGGCAAAAAGTCTTGAGCTACGACCCAGTCAGCGAGCGCCTCATGACAATCCGCATCAAGGCTAAATTCGGGAACATCAGTCTAATATGCGCTTACGCCCCGACAGAGGAGAAGGATGACATTATCAAGGATGACTTCTATGATCTCCTAGAAAGAACATACGATCGATGCCCCAGCTATGACACCAAGATCGTTCTAGGAGATTTCAACGCTCAGCTGGGAAAGGAGGACATCTTTGCTGGAGTCATCGGTAAACACAGCCTGCACTACAACACATCCGGAAACGGACTCAGGCTGTTGGACTTCGCCTCGGGGCGAAAACTCTCTGTGGCTAGCAAGCGGTTCCCACACCTGAACATTCACAAAGGAACCTGTCGATCTCCTGATCAATCAACCGTCAACCAGATTGATCACGTTGCGATCGACGTCAGACACTCCTCCAGTATTCTCGATGTCCGAACCTTCCGAGGTGCAAACATTGTCTCGGATCATCACCTTGTTGTAGCCAAAGTAAGAACCCGGATACCGAGAGAGCAACGGAGTCGAGAAAGGCCAAAACGGTTTGACGTCGAAAAGCTACAATCGCAGCTGATTGCTGGGAACTTTGCCGACCGAGTCTCCCGGAAACTCGCCCAGAGTTCGACGCTTCCTGCACTAAGCATAGAAGAAGAATGGAAACGTTGTCAAGAAGCCATCAAAGCAGCTGCCACTGATGTGCTGGGTTTCACGTCACCACCCAGAAGGAACCCATGGTTTGACGACGAGTGCAGGCAAGCACACGCAGCTAAACAAGACGCCTATAAGGTGACGCTGCATCGAACAAAGCGAGCTGTTCGTGAACTCTACGAACAGAGAAGAAGGGAAGAGCACCGGCTTCTCAGAAGGAAGAAGAAGGAGCATGAGAAGCGCGCGGTCGAGGAAATGGAAAGGTGCTTTGGCAGGAATGAAGTCCGAAAGTTTTACCGAAAAGTAAAACAGCTATCCGGAGGATACAAGGTTCGGACCAAGGCCTGCCGGGACCAAAATGGACAACTAGTGGTGGAGTCGCAGCCTGTGCTGAGAATCTGGAAGGATCATTTCTGCAGACTCCTAAACGGCGATGACGACCCAAATCCCGCTGTTAGGCAGAATATTCCACTCAATTTGGACGATGATAGACAAGCATTCCGTCCCCCCGACTTAGACGAGGTGAAGATAGCAATATCCAAGCTAAAGTCGAACAAAGCTGCTGGAGCGGACGGACTGTCCGCAGAACTATTTAAAGCAGCTGGAGATGACCTGGTTGGGCGCATGCACCAGCTCATCTGTAAGATATGGTCGGAGGAAAGCATGCCCGATGAGTGGAATCTCAGCGTCGTTTGCCCGGTCCACAAAAAAGGAGACCCCTTTGACTGCGCCAACTACAGATTGATTAGTCTCCTGAACATCGCATACAAGATCCTCTCTGCAGTATTGTGTGAGCGTCTGAAACCATTTGTCCATGGCCTGGTTTTAGGCCAGGGAAGTCCACAATAGACCAGATCTTCACTTTACGGCAGATCCTGGAAAAGACCCAAGAAATGCAAATTGACACTCACCACCTATTTGTCGATTTCAAAGCTGCATATGACAGTATGCATAGAGACGAGCTATACAGTGCCATGTCTAGTTTTGGCATTCCTACCAAACTCGTCAGATTGTGTAGGATGACGATGGAGAACTCTCGCTGCTCCGTCAAGGTCGGTACCGAACTCACCGAGACCTTCAATGTCAAAAAAGGTTTTAGACAAGGCGACGCACTGTCATGTGACTTCTTTAACATCATCCTCGAGAAGATCGTGCGTAACTCACAAGTCAACACCAGAGGCACGATCTTCCAGAAGTCTGTTCAATTGTTAGCTTACGCTGATGACATTGACGTGATTGGACGAACACAGCGAGCCGTAGCGGCTAAAATGGGTCTTGCGGTAAATGAGGGCAAAACGAAGTACATGCTGTCATCAAGGAAGGACACACAACGTCGACGTCTCGGACGGAGCGTCACACTAGGCAGCAGAAACTTCGAGGTAGTTAAGGACTTCGTCTACCTCGGCTCCGCGGTAAACAGGGACAACAACATCAGTACCGAAATCAAACGCAGAATCACTCTTGCCAACCACTGTTTCTTTGGGCTCAAGAGGCAATTGAGTAATAAAGCCCTCTCTCGAAGGACTAAACTAGCTTTATATAACAGCTTGATCATCCCCGTCCTACTTTATGGCGCAGAATCTTGGACGTTAGCAAAGGCGGATGAGGAAGCCCTTAGTCTTTTCGAGAGAAAAGTTTTGCGTGCGATTTTTGGTCCTGTTTGCGTTGATGGCATCTGGAGGAGAAGATTTAATGACGAACTCTATAGGCTGTACACAATGCAACAGAGGACGGCCTAGACTGAAGTGGCGCACACAAGTGGAGAAGGACCCAACCAACTTGGAGTGCGTAACTGGGGACAGCTGGCGAAAGATCGTGCTGGCTGGAGAGGCATGTTGGTTGAGGCCCAGGTCCACCCCAGACTGTAGCGCCACAAGAAGAAGAAGAAGGCAGCAGGTTTTCCCTCATGACACAAACTCCGGCGGTCATCATCGGTTTTATTCTAAAAATGAGACCAGTACCATAATGGGAAAAGCATTTCCATATGATAATTTTTGCTCCGCCGTTCTTTACAGTCTGTGTAGTGAACTCCGGTTGAAACTCTTGGTTTTTTGCCTGCGGACAAATGTCCTGGTTTCAGGAGTACCAAATAAAACTGTTTTAGAATCATCCGTCCACAATTTATTGTGCCATTTAGAAGGTTCCCACTTTAGGTGTTAATTTGCCAATTTGGTTCGTTTTAGTAGGTTGATTTTTGACAGAAGTGGTCCATTTCTGGGACTTTTGGCAGGTTAATTCTGCTTTACCAGCCTTCTTCTTATTGTTGATGTCACCACGGGTAAATTCTCTATTATTTTCCTAAAGTTAGTAAGCGCGTTACGTTTGAATAATCTTACTATTTGCGGCTCATCGGCGTGGGTTAGTTTCGGATTTCTCCCTCTTGTTTCTACCTTTTGAATTAATCTTTTGGTATTTGCTATCATTTTATATGAACACCCAACAATTTAACTTATTAATTTATAACTTTTACACTCATAAAGTAAATTTTTCTAGTTAGGCACGTTTCTCGGTGGCACATTGCACACCACGACCCATTCTACATTGCTAACAACGCCACACTTTTGAAATATTATTTTTACTCACTACAAAAATATGTGTAGATATTGTCCAAAGCCAAAAAATATCGAAACACTGGTGTACCTTTCGAAAAAACTCTTCAGAATGACGTGTTGCTGTTTTCACAATTTAAACCTGGTTGCATTTCCGGTAACGGCACCTTTCTTCATAACTAGTAGGGGCATTCAATATATTCTCGATATTGGGGGGAAGCTGTAGTTATATATATAAATTGACTTATTTATCAAGTAATGCTATTATTTGAGTGGCCGACGTGGCGTAGTGGGTAGAGTGCGACGCTCACACGCCGAAGAGTCTAGGTTCGATTCCCAACTGAACAGATGTGGGATTTGGTTTTACGTGACCACCTGCCTTAACGGCTTATATTACGGGGAACCATTTTCCCAAGAGTAAACGCCTTAGTTACCCAAGTACCAAACTGGGATCATGGTTGAGGGGCAATCACCCCACCTTGGTTTGATGCGAGGCCTTTCTAAAACCACTTCCGCTCTCTGGGTCGCAGCGCCCGGTTGAGAATGCAACTCCACACTGAGAATGGATAGTCCCCTAACCGTCTTGCCTAGTTGTACTTAAATAATGAACTAGACAAGTCAGCACAGTACACTATATTCGACTCTACCCGCGATGTTAGGTGTTAAACCACAGCCACCACGATACTCCCACAAGAGGGCCTACCGCACGGTCAGGCTGGAACCGAAGTTCCAGGGGCCCCTGACCTCCCGTGGCACCAGAATATAGCCTCTGGTCAAGCTGTCACTACCAGTCGGGTTCCCTCAAAGCCTGGGTCTGTTAGCCGCCATCCGTATATGGTCTTTTCTCCATCAGTGATTCCGTTGACACTAGAAATAGTGATACGGATGTGATTTTGAATCATGTGATTCATAAATCCAGTCACATTATCTGGAATCCCAACTGAACACCTTGAATTTTTCACGGCAACACCTCTTTGAGCTGCTGACAACACTCAAAGAGTAATAACTGTCTAAGAAAGCTTCTCAAGCTTCGCCGTTCGGAATCGGCAAAAAACTGTAGGTCCCTTTGATGAGCCCTGGTCCCCCTGTGGACTGTTGCGAAAACAATTATTATTATTATTATTATTATTTTAGTGCATTCATATAAATGTGGTTGTTTATTCGCGTTAACAGAATCATAATGGCAACTGCGACGATAATGGGGAAAATTGAGAATCGTGCTGTAAGTATTTTTTTCACTACGCAAGGAAAAAATCAAAAAATTATTCATGAAGAGATGGTGGCTGTTTACCAGGGTTCCGCACCTTCATTGTCAACTGTGCAAAAGTGGTCAAGTAAGTTCAAGAGAGGCAGAGAGAGCATTGAAGACGACCCTCGTTCCTGTGCCCCGGCTACTGCTTGTACGGGAGAAAGCATCAAAGAAGTCGAACTTGTTCTTGAGGATGCCCGAATAAAGGTGAAAATGATGGCAGAGATCACCAAGCTTTCAACTGATTCCATTCACATCATTCTTCATGACCATATTAACCTTTCAAAGGTCAGTGCAAGGTGGGTGCCACGGATGCTCACAGCGTCTCGGAAAAAACTGAAAGTCGCACGCTGCAGAGAGCTTTTGGAGATGTGTAGTGAGAACGCTGAGCGTTGAAATCTCCTAGAACGATCTTGGTGTTGTAGCTGGGGCATCGATCGTATGTTCTTTCTAGGAGATCATGGAAGTCATCCTTGGTGTTGTCAGCCTTCTCCGCTGTCGGGGCGTGAGCGCAAATTAGGCTGATATTCCCGAATTTGACGGATTGGCATGAGCCGTTCGCTGACGGAGTCATAGCTCAGGACTTTTTGCCTAAGTCTGCCTTTAACAACAAATCCGCACCCGGATAAGCGCTTCTTTCTCTCTCTAAAGCGATCGCTGCAGTAAAGATCGCAGTTTTTCATTGGTTTTATGCCAGGCCCATCCCATCGCACTTCCTGGATGGCGGTTATGTAAGCTGTTCGGCTGCACGTGGTCTGTTAAGGGACTTCATATTCCATGTGCAAAAACGAAAATCGTTGTCCTTAAAACATTTGCTGGGGTCGTCAATAGTTAATCCGTTCTTATCCGAGGCATATCGTTTTTTCTGAACTATTTCTTTTGTACGGAAGTTACCCTCACGCACAACCCACAAGCTGGTTGGCCAGACGCAGGCAAAGGGGTTCGCTGCATACATTGGTTCACCATACAACGGGTGTTGGGATGGCTATACAGGGGCCGCCGCGTGGAGGCTGTATGTCAACTTGACGCAAGCACTAACGAAGATAATGTTCGCAGCTCGGTGTTACCTCGCGTGAACATTCCCCCCAGTAGACTTGGTTATTTTGTTCTTTGACATGCTGCTAGATAGCAAATTTTGACTCATCGGAAAAAAATCTCTGAAACTCTCCACTCTCCTAGCAACTCCTGCTGCGGTGTAAGATGGTGCGTTTTTTGGTAATTCAAAGGTTTGAGCCTAAGTTCATTTTGCTGTTTGTTTTGGGCTTTTATCTTAAGTTCTCGAACGATTTGCTTTCATTTTGACGCATGTTTTGCTAATTCAAGCCTTCACCCTGCCGATGGTGTTTATTTATTATGGCCACCGCCATGGCGTTTTGCGACGCTGCCTACATCATGGGAACGACCTATGTTTCGAAACAAAAGGGATTTATTCATTTGTGGTGCTGGAGGAACCTAACGATAGCTTCTTGTGGCTTACCGGCAAAATATGTGGATATATGGAATTCCATGGCAGATAAACATTGCGCAACACAACTGAGACGCAAATTTTTGAAAGGCCTGTAATAATAATAATAATTGTTGGCGCTACAGTCCAAAAGGGGACCAGGGCCTAGCTTGCTCATCAACTACTCGTGTTGTGCGCGCTACTGTTCTCTCACGAGTAGAAGGGACCTACAGTGTTTTGCCAACTCCGAACGGCGAAATTTGAGAAGCTTTCTTAGACAGTTATTACTCTTTTAGTGTTGTCAGCACCTCGAAAGAGGTGGTTCCGTAAAAAATTCGAAAAATTGGTGTTGAGCTGGGAATCGAACCGACACCCTTCGGCATGTGAGCGTCGCACTCGACCCACTACGCCACGGCGACCTGTGGCCTGTAAGCAATTAATTTATTTGGCATGTGTCAAAATTTGAGCTCATTATCGCGAACGGTCTAGAAATTATAGCAGTCCAAGGTTGCTGGACTTCGAACACTTTTTCTGGCAGAGAATTATAAATCTTCAAAGAAACTTGAACTCGGTAATGAATGTCCTCTTCGTCTGGTTTAACATCCGAGCTCACTTGCTTGCCAGAACTTGTTAGAAACACTTCGCATCATTCCGACATGATGTGATTGTTTCGTTCTCAGTCTGGATAGACAGCACTAATGTTGTTCCTGCAGAACCTAGACCGTGGCCACTTCCAGCCAGTAGTGGCATCCCGTCAAAAGAAATTGCATTGACATATCCTCTAGAAAGGGAATAATAGATTATCATAACTCCAAGTGCGCCAAGCTGTGGCAGTCTGACGTGAGTACACACCACACAAGAATCCTTGTACTCGAAGATTTTGTAAATATTTCGCAAATGTTGACAGCAAATTTGCTCTGAGTGGTCGAATTGTATTCACCCCCACCACATAATCGAATGCCGCCCAGTGGGTCGTTCAAATACCAACCGACAGCCCTTGTCCTCCCACTTGCAAAAAGGGTACGGCGATTAGGTACATCAAATTTGTATTTACACGACATCCCCTGGCAAGGATCTCTTCAAGGAAGCAATTCAATAATAACAATGCTCCAACCCAATCCATCAAGCAGAATTGAAACGTCGATAATCAATAGCAATTGATCCGCTTCTCCCTGGCCACCCCACTTGTGTGTATCGGCCGTCTTAAAGAGTTCACCGTGGGGTGCGGTAGGCTCACGGATACATAGATACTGACAAAGTGTTTTCTTCTTCCGTCCAGGGCCTACAAAATCAACACCCTGGCATTTGGCGTGTATACGAAACTCAAACAGACTTAATTATAATACATCGAAGCGAGCTTGATGGGTCCACTTGAAGCCGCCCTGCCGCCTCCTTGTTTGCGCTGATGGCCTGTATTTAGTTCAGTCTAGCGAGAATGTCAAAAGCCAATACATCCACCCCGTCGTCCATCATGTCTGCCGTCAAGTGGGCCGACAAATTTTTAATGCGAACCTCCGCATACTTGTTAGTCGCATGTTTGACTTGCCATTATCCACTGGGCCCGACGACATAGAAAAATTGATGTTGTTTAGTGCTGCCTCGTTGTGCCTCGCTCTTTTCTTCTCGCCTGTGTAATTGTGTTTCCTTAGATCTCCTTGGAAATTGCCGTACGTCGCGTCGCGTCACCGTGTCAAGCCCACATGGCACTCTGTCATCGGAATATGTACGTTCCCTGTGTTTTTTTTTATCCATTTGACATCGTAATGATATCATGCCGATGTTTGCCTCCTTTTTCCAGTGACAAATTGCACAAATTCGCTAATTTGCTATAATGTCAGATTTTTTATTCTTTGCTCTCCTCATACGTAATGGATGACTGGGAGGAAGATGCGCGTTTGTTCGCCAAGGACTGCGGCGAGGAGATAAATGAGAACTTATTAGATGTATTAGCAGCGGCGGCGGAGCGGGGTAATGTTTTGATAGATGCGACGACTTACGGGGATATATTATGATGGATTTGGAAATATTACGTGGGCCGTTAGGGAAAAGCCAGGTGCTAATTGGGTCTTCTTAACTTGCCTGATTTTTATGGGTGTGTTCACTCCAACTATAATCTGATAACGATGCGCTGAAAGATGATACGCGTGACACTTTGAAGCGTACACATTTAGATCGATGGCCGACTGAAGTGTGCCGTTGGAGGTCAATGACGCGTTTCATATGCTTCTCATCCATCAAGTTCTGTGACAAAGTCAATGCTGAATATGTGATTGATTGTCTATTATCATATATTGCAAATGAATGACAACATCCGAAGGGGGGGGGGGTCAAGGACAGTTTACAGTTTTCTGCAATATTCCAAGACCAAGTCTTGGGTGGAAACAAACTTTACTGCAGACAACTGCAGACTAAACTGTTGCTGTTTGAGAAGTGTTGATTAAAAGGTTCTGATATGAAATATTTGAATTGAAAGACCTAGAACATAGAAAGTCTATGCTTTGACCAAAGTGTCAGTGAGCCGACGAAGTTGGCGCTCATCACAGTCTTCAATCATTTGAAGAGTGTTCGAAGTTAGGCACTGGTTACGAATTGAGCCATAAGTGTCCAAATGCTGAGGAGCAAAAAGAAAATTCAAATACATGGAACTATAAGTTGGCGGTCACTATCTTAGCCTATGCTAAATGTAAGTTGGCTGTAAAGGATCAACAATCTATTATGAATTTTCCTTATTAAAGGTTTTCGCCTACAATTAGGCAATGTCTTCCGAGTGTCAGGAGTCGCGACCGTAGGAAGAGACTCTTTGACACAAAGAATTTTCCGAGTGAGGGGGTGGCTCAGGTGGATGGAGATCCCCCGTCGAATCGGCGGTTATGGGTTCAACCCCACATATGGGATTAGGGAAAAGACTTTTCCTTTTTTTTTTGAAATTGTGTTCCTTGGAACATATCTTGGTTGTGGGGACAGATGGTTGGTTCAGTGACATGACAACAGTAACTGCTTCTCACTGAGGTCAACGGGGAAAACGAGTCTCGCCAATACCCAGTCAGGGGTCTTTCAATCGTCGACATAGGAACCAGAACAAAGGAAGACAAGCAGTAGAAGTGAGTGGTTGTAGGGAAAAGTGCATAAAAAAAAATAAGAAAGTGAAACAAGAAGATTGTGAAAGTCATAAATTCATTAACATTATAGTGTACATAGAGAGGAAGTGTTGTCCCTAAGCCCAAACCACCAACAGGTGAAGTGCACTTAGTTTTGTTTAATTGTACGTACCCTTATATACTACTCATCTAACAGGCTGATTTTGTGGATTGAGGTTTTTTTTCTTGTTGGAGCCTATGTCCCTGAAGTCTCTGACGGAGCCCGATTTTATTTGCGGTTGAACATTGAACCAATAGGACAGAAGACCCGGAAAGGCGTATACGACCACCTGCATTGAGCAACATAGCTACCAGGTATCTCAAATGTTAAGAAATAGTGTTACAAACATCATAACCCGATATCAGTGAAAAAGGATTAGAGAGTTCCTATAACTGTCGTGTTGGACTCAGTATGCGTGGTCACAGTGGGGTCGCAGCCGATTTGATTGAGTCGCCGGTCTGTAGCGAAGTTGAGATTAAGAGCGAGGGTTCAAATACCGGACGGGCATCGTCCTCGAGTCGTATTCGTTTTTCTTTATTTTTTCTTTCTTTCTTTAATTTCATTATTTTTTTTATTGTTATTATTTTTTTTTGTTGTCTTGCTACTAACGGGGAGTAAGTCAGGAGTCGGTTCAGCATAGGGTAGGTTAAGTGACATTTTGAATTATATAGAGTCTCCTAGATATAAGTTTAGATTTATGGGATTATTGTTAGATTAAGATAATTGTTAAACTGGATTAATAATAATAATTGTTGGCGCTACAGTCCAAAGGGGGACCAGGGCCTACCTTGCTCATCAACTACTCGTGTTGTGCGCGCTACTGTTCTCTCACGAGTAGAAGGGACCTACAGTTTTTTTGCCGACTCCGAACGGCGAAATTTGAGAAGCTTTCTTAGACAGTTATTACTCTTTGAGTGTTGTCAGCAGCTCGAAAGAGGTGATGCCGTGAAATATTAGAAAAATTGGTGTTGAACTGGGAGTCGAACCTAGACCCTTCGGCGTGTGAGCGTCGCACTCTACCCACTACGCCACGGCGACCAAATTGGATTAAATTAGCTAATAAATGAAGTATTGTGAATCGCGTATTGCATTCTTCGTCTGCTAAGGTCTCCGTGAATGAATCTAGTAGCGATTTTAGGACCGGAAAACAGTAAGAAGGGACGAGGCTAATCGCGTGGCGCCCAAAATTATCCCGCGACCCCTTTTCTCCCAGCTGGTCGGCAAACCTCCCCCCCCTCTTTCCCGGAGCATTTTCGAAAAAAAAAAGGTAACAAATCAGCAAGATAAGCTATATTGCTTTCGTAGAGCAGATGTTTGTCCACTGTGCGTTTTACGACGTGGCTAACCAGTGGACATCCCTGCGCGTTTTAAATCATGCCAATTCGCTGCAGATATAAGAATGGCAATGAATTCACTTCGGCGTGGTCATTCATGATAAGCGTCGTTTGGGCAGTAAGTTCCAAATATCAGCTCGTTTTCCGAGGTCATTGCTCGTGGAACATGCCTTCGAATCAGCTTAGTTATAAAATAATCCAGCCTAGTCACGTTTGCTGTTTTGTACAAGATTTCATAAGCATAGAAATTTTTGTACGCAGATTCTGGAATTCTGTAGCCGAAGACATTGCCTTTCGAAGACGCTTTCCTTTTCCCTCTTGGAAGGACTCAAGTTGAAACATTTCATTGGTCTTACTAGGGCCGTAAAGTGCAAAAAACTTGACCCTGGAATCAAGTTCGCTGCTGCAAAACAATTCACTTGCTACCGCGAAGGTTTCTATGGCATTTGCCAGACCCATTGCTGCATGGATATTACCATACAGAAATTCATCCAACATAATGCCGAAATATTTCACCACTCAGTCCTCGCTGCTAATGGTCGTCCATTTGAGTTTAAAATGCTGAGCGCACGCCGGTTTTTATTCGTAACCCTTGAAGCCTTGTACAATGGAGTTTGGAACAGGATGGTTTCACAATTCTGGTAGTTGATTTTCAAGTTTTAGTCGTCGCAGAATGGCTTTTATCAGATCCATTGCTGCATGAATATTACCATACAGAACTAGATCCACACAGGACGTCGATGATTTAAAAAAAAAATGTCGATTTTTATATAGGTCGATTTTACTGTGCAAACCAGAATTGAAATATGTCGTAAAAAATTTGAACTCCATAGTAAAATATCGACTTTAAAATAAGTTGTTTGCTGAAATTGAATTTGAAAAATAAAGATGTCGACAACTTGTTTGTTTTTGGAACTTTGACCCACTTAATAAAATGAAACATATAAGTAAAATGAAATTAACAAGAAAATGCACGAAAGTTGCCTTTTATATTTCTGGATTGGGCAACCCTGGTGTTGCAATCTGGTAACTGCCAGCTTTGTCGTAAAGTTTGACACTTTCGAGGTTACACGTAATCAGAGCGTTTTAACATACGAGCGCTATTTGTGTTGTTTACAGTAACTTAAAAGATTCATCTCGTCCCTAAAACGGAATTAAATCGTGAAAATTTTCGTTCGATTATTTTTTACAACTTTCGACGTAGATTAAGTCAACAATAGCACATCGATGAACTTAATTCAATTTTTGGAGATGAAGCTCCATCAAGGACCAGTGTTGGTATGGTGAATTTAACTGAGGTCGTAGTTTACTCCAAGACGAATCTCGTGAAGGTCGTCCAAAATCAGTTGTTCTTTCGGAAACCATTGATGCTTTGCGCCAACTGATATTGCGAGATCGTCACGTGAATTATCGTGAGATTGAGACAACCTTAGGCATTAGTGGGCCTAGCATACATTCAATATTGCATGAACATCTGACCGTCAAAGATATTTGCTCGCTTTCGATCCTACACAATTTGTCAATCGTTCAAAAAAAGGCTCGTGTCGATTGGTCGAAAGAAATGTTTCAAAAATACGTTAGCGGTGCTTCGAAATGCATCTATGACATCGTGATAGATGATGAATAGTGGATTTACGCATATGAGCCCGAAAATAAACAGCAGTCGAGTGTATGGGTGTTTCAAATTGAGCCAAATTCAACAAAAGTTGCTCGCGCACGAAGCACTTCCAAGCAAATGGTCACCTGCTTTTTCGGAAAAACTGGACATGTCGCAACCGTACCACTAGAACAACACAGAACAGTCAATTCTGAGTGGTACACAGCCACTTGTTTGCTAGTTGTCTTCCAACAAATCAGAAAAACCAACCGCCGAAGACGGATCACTTTTCACCACGACACTGCGAGCTCTCACATGCATGCAAAAGTGTATAGATCTTAATGGGGAATATTTTGAAAAACAATTAAACACTCATTTTTGAGCACTCAAAACATGGAATTGATGAGTCATCCGCCGTATAGTCCTAACATGGCACCGTATGACTTCATTTTATTCCCGTACGTAAAAAATAAAATAAGAGGTCAATGTTTTTCGACACCTGAAGAAGCGGTTGATACGTTCAGAATGCATGTTTTGGAAACACCTCAATGAGAGATGTAAAAATGCTTTGACAATTGGTTCAAACGCATGTAAAAGTGTATAGATCTTAATGGGGAATATTTTGAAAAACAATAAAACTATTTTCAATGATAAATATTGGTTTTTGTTCTCTAATCGCGAAATATAAAAGTCAACCATCGTATTTGTATATATTCTAAATTGTATTATACGAAAAAAAAACATAGTTTACAACATCAGTATTTTTTAAACATATTCGCAAATTCGATGCGGCATGCATTAAGAATTGACTTCAGTTAGTTTTCTCCCTCAAGGATATCCCTTCTAGGCTTCTTTAGTACTCCGCTTCGAGCTTTAATTAATGAACGTTTTACATGAATAAAGTCTTTACTTAATAGTTAATTAATTGTATTGCGCGACAGTCCACAAGCGACAAGGGCCTTGCTCATCACCTACTCGTGTTGTGCGCGCTACTGTTCTCTCACGAGTAGAAGAGACCTACAGTTTTGTGCCGACTCCGAACGGCGAAGTTGAGAAGCGTTTTCTCAGACAGTATTACTTTTTGAGTGTTGTCAGCAACTCGAAGGAGGTGGTGCCGTGAAAAATTCGAGGTGTCCAGCCGGGAATCGAACCTAGACATTTGGCGTATGAGCGTCGCAC
The DNA here is from genome assembly GCA_955652365.1 of Eristalinus aeneus. Lineage (NCBI taxonomy): Eukaryota > Metazoa > Arthropoda > Insecta > Diptera > Syrphidae > Eristalinus > Eristalinus aeneus. The sequence goes on along the minus strand of OY019130.1, from coordinate 26,080,744 downwards.
TCTACTCTCTACGCCACGGCGGCCCTCTATTTTATAATAAAATTAGTCACCACCACAAATATGAGCGTCAGTGTGTTAGAGGAGTCTTTCCAACGCGTGGTTAGTCAGCATGTTCTTGAGTTCCTCTAAACTCTTGTGCAGAACTTATTTTGAAATTGTGTGTAATGGGACGAGAAGTAGCCAAACAAACTCCTTCCCATCACCCGCAGCCTCATATTCACCGAATCATCTGCCAATTATGACTTTAAAGACTTTAATTTGACTTATTTCCACTCACAACAATCAGGCAGGAAAGTCACAGTGATGTATTTTTCCGCATGAAAGCGTTTCCTTAGCGGTCGGACGCTGATTAAATGCTTCAGTGGTTTAAAGTCACAGCCAAGAAACTAATTTACCTTCAAATTGATTTTCGTAATACATAATTGCGTTTTATTTGTCTCCGCCACTTTGGCTTTAAGCGCCAATAAAAGGAAATGGTGTTTGTCCGTCCTAAAAATTTGTAGGCCACCTATCGTCGAGGGATTCAGTAAACTCGGAGAAGGCCTAGATAAAAGATGTAAACGGCAAATTACAGTCTACAAAGAATATTTAATGTGGGAGCATTAAAAAAGTGTATTAAAAAAATTCCTAGTCATAAGACATTTTATCTCTGTGTTTCTTTCCTTTGTTTCTGGCCGTTTATTCATCATGTTAACAAGCTTCCAACGCACTTCTTTAATTTGTGCTCCGACTGACCGAACACGAATCTCCATTTTCGGCATTAAAGATATTTACTGTGGCGGTGATAAAAATGTTTTTCTGTCTATTTTGGAGAAATGAGTCGTAGGAATACCATGCACAGTTTGTGTGGATTTCCATATCCACATTTACAAAATATATTTTTTATGTTTGGCAGCGCAGCCGATAAATTGAATTGTTTGGGGAGTCTTTTTTTCTGACATGGATTTTTTCCAACACTCCCTATCAGGGTACCTTAAACTTTGTTTGTTCGAATAACCAATGGCGCAGACGCACTCTTGGTGATCGGTATACACTGCACTGGAGCGCTCAGACTCCAGTGCTGTGGTTCGCTGTGCAGGCGCACTTTTAGCTAGCAGTTTGCCAAGTATGATAGGCTCATGAAAAAATTAAAAAACAGAAAAATAGAAATCCGCGGTTATATATTTTTGCTCCTGTCCCTTTCCACGGTTCGTTGAATAGGCCGTTGATCCCAACTTTCATTAGCGAATTTTCTTTGACGAGGAAGTTCACTTTAGGTTGAATGGTTACGTCAACAAATGAAACTACTGTATTTGGAGTGATGATAATCCTCAACTACTCGTACATGGGGATACCGCAAGACTCACTCAAAATTGACTATTTAATGTGAGCTTTGTCTATTGATCGAATAATTGACCCGTACCTATTAAAAACAACATTGACCAGATCTTTGCAGTAAATGGTGATCGCTGCAGAGCCATGATTTCATTCAATTGAAAACCTATGATTTGCAGGAGCTATGTTTTCAAGAAGACGGCACGACATGTCACATAGTTCAAGCCACAGTTGTTTTATTGATGGAAAGGTTAGGTAACCGAATAGTTCCACGCTACGGAACTGTCCTTTAATGCCGAGTGTATTAGAGCCGCTTGACTATTTTCTGTGGGAATATGTTAAGTGGGAATATGTTCTAGTTGCTTGCCATATGAAAGACGATGAAAGCTGGACTCTTCTTCGTCTTCGGATGGCGCTACAGTCCGGGGTGGATCTGGGCCTCAACCAACATGCCTCTCCAGCTAGCACGATCTCTTGCCAGCTGTCTCCAATTGCGCACTCCAAGAAGGTTGAGGTCCTTTTCCACTTGTGTGCGCCATCTCAGTCTAGGACGTCCTCTGTTGCGTTGTCCCTGTGGTTCGGATTCGAAAACTCTTCGGGCCGGAGCAGTGCTGTCCATGCGCTCTACATGGCCTAGCCACCTTAAGCGTTGTATCCGTAGACGCTTGACTAGGCTCATGCCGCCGTACAGCCCATACAGTTCGTGGTTGAATCTTCTCCTCCAGATGCCATCAACGCAAACAGGACCAAAAATCGCACGCAGAACTTTTCTCTCGAAGAGACCAATGGCTTCCTCATCCGCTTTTAGTAGCGTCCAGGTTTCTGCGCCGTAAAGCAGGACTGGGATGATCAAGGTGTTGTACAAAGTCACTTTGGTCGTTCGGGAGAGGGCTTTATTACTCAATTGCCTCTTGAGCCCAAAGAAACAGCGATTGGCAAGAGTGATTCTGCGCTTGATTGATGGCTGGGTGATGTGGGAACAGGGTAGGCACTGATTGGTATCAACCTGGCGATGCCCAGCTGCTGTAACTGTCTTCCACACACCAATTGTGCTTATTCTACCTCCACGTTGGTAGCCATCGGGTACTGGTTGTTGTTCACCCGAACTCAACCTGCCAAACCTATAAGTGCGACCTCCGCCCAAGAGGTATAAAAAAGGGCCTGGTCCTCCAGGTTGGGGGTGTGCGTCGGAGTAACTGCCCGGCCACATTAAAAAAAATTAAACAGTTACGAAACAACCGAATGCCTCGGATATGGATGGAAAGCTGGACTCTGGACTATGTAAATGAAGTCTTGTACATTCTAGCAAATGTGAGTAGACTGAAAAGGTTCATTATAAAGCTGATTCGAAGGTATGTTGCAGGAGCAATGACTACAAACAACGAGCTATTCGGTCCTTGCTATCAAAATGAAGCATATCGCGAGAGCGCAAGACGAAAAGAATTAATTCCATTGAAAGCAGTCTTATATAAGGCTGTCAAATAACTTCCTTCCGCTTTTCTTTGAATTTTCCGGCTATGTACAAGGCGCTACAGAGCTCGTATCTGGCAATATATATATATGAAAGGTCTTGACATAACCTACATAACGACGCTATGCATGATTAGTTTGAATATTACGTTCAACAATTATAGCCGTGTAAACATGGAGTTCGCTAACGCCGAAAATCGCGCTATTTTAAAGTTTTCCTTCATTAAAGGCAAATCCGCTAGAGAAACGTTCCATGTAATTAATGGTGTTTTGGGGCCGACTATCAGTTCGAACCGCGGAGGAATGGTTTCGACGATTCAGAACCGATGAAAACGAAACCATGTATAAGCCAGCTGGCGGAAGAACTGTGACGACGGATACCCATCGAATCATGGAAATCATTGAGTTAGACCCGGATGTGGCATCTCGTGACATCGCCCAGGACATGGGAGTTTGTCACCAAACCATTTCAACCTTTTGCACAAGGCTCGATACAAAACAAACTTGATGTTTGGGTGCCGCATGATTTGACGCAAGAAAAGCTTCTGGACCGAATTAACGCAGGCGACATGTTGCTGAAACGGAATGAACTCGACCAATTTTTGAAGCGGATGGTGACTGGCGACGAAAAATGGATCACATAAGACAATATAAGTTGAAAACAGTCGTGGTTGAAGGCCGGTGAATCGTCCCCAACAGTGGCCAAGCCGGGATGGACGGCCAGGAAGGTTTTGCTGTGTGTTTTGGTGGGAGTGGAAGGGAATCATCCAATATGAGCTGCTCCCATATGGCCAGACGCTTAATTCTACCATCTACTGCAAACAACTGGACCGCTTGAAGCAGGCGATCGACCAGAAGCGTCCAGATTTGGCCAACAGGAAAGGTGTAGTGTTCCACTAGGACAACGCCAGACCACACACTTCGTTAATGACTCGTCAGAGGCAAGAGGAGATCGGATGGTTTTATCGCATCCACTACACAAGCCGGAAATAGCGCCAAGTGATTGCTACCTGTTCCTGTCCATGGCGAACGCCCTTGGTGGTGTGAAATTGAACTCAAATCAGGCTTGTGAAAAGTGCCTGTCCGAGTTCTTCGCAAACAAGGAGGGGGGTTTCCACGAAGTGGGTTTTATGAAGTTGCCTTCTAGATGGAAACAGATTATCGAACAAAGCGGCGCATATTTGAACTAAATTCGATCAGTGTAACACTTTTTATGAAGCATTGAATTAAGAGCAAAAAAGCGGAAGGGAGATATTTGACAAATTTATATAATGTTGTAGACAACAGACTCTTTTACGCACTTATATTGCTGCCAAATGTCACATCATTCCAATGAAGAACACAACTGCTTTCCAGGACAGCCAAAACAGGCAAGTGGCACCATCCTTTGTACTTCCAAAAATCCTTTCATTAGACCTATAAAACTGGAAGAATACATCTGATTTTGGGGCCAAAATTTGTGCACCACAAATCCGATCGAGGTACAGAGAGGACTAAAATACGATTTACTGAAACTTTTTCCACAAGATTTCTTAACGGACGTATCAGGCGTCATGACTTAGCAAGACACAAAGATAAATAAAATATATTCACAGAAGACAACTTCGGATATTACAAGCTATGAAAACTGCCAAATTTGTTCAATCAAGTAGTTCTGTCAATTGAAACTCCTCTTCATCTTTGATTCCACATCATTCCCGTTAGTGCAAGGAGTGGTACACATGGGTACCTCAGTAAATAATTGGTGTCTCATAACGGCATTAGAGCTTCGATAGAGACGATTCTTGTATTTTCAATTTCTACACTCTAAGATGTATTAGCCGTTCGAAGTTGGCAAAAAACAGCAGGTGAGGAAACTAGACCCTGGTCTCCTTGTGTACTATTCGCGCCATATTTTGAGAGAATGTGTATAAGTTTTGTAAGCAACAAACGCTGCAAAAACATTGAAAGCTTGATTTCTTGAGAAGGCCACCAATGACCAAGGGTTGTATGCATAAAAACTAATGAATGCTTGTACTAGACGTTTTCCAATGAAATATTAGAATTACGTCTCTAGTACGAAGGTTGCATTTCATATTTTGGGATTTGTGCAACACTAGTGTTGCAATCTGGTAACTGCCAGAACTATCGTAAGGTTTGACATTTTTGAGGTCATACGTACTCGGAACGTTTTGACATACGGGCCCTATTTGTGTTTTTTACAGGAACTTAAAACATTCATCTCACCCAAAAAAATGGAATTAAATGATGAAAATTTTCGTCCGATTATTTTGTTGAACTTTCGACCTGGACTAACTTAACAACAGTGCATCGATGAACTTAATTCAAGTTTTAGGCGATGAAGCTCCATCAAGGACCAGTGTTTATCGATGGTATGGTGAATTCAGCCGAGGTTGTAGTTCACTTCTTTATGAATTTCGTGAAGGTCGTCCAAAATCAGTTGTTGCTTCGGAAACCATTGATGCTTTGCGCCAACTGATATTACAAGATCGTCACGTGACTTATCGTGAGATTGAGACAACCGTAGGCATTAGTGGGACCAGTATACATTCAATATTTCATGAACATTTGACCGTCAAAGACATTTGCTCGCGTTGGATCCCACACAATTTGTCAATCGTTCAAAAAAGGGCTCGTGTCGATTGTTCGAAAGAAATGTTCCAAAAATACGTTAGCGGTGCTTTGAAACGCGTCTATGACATCGTGACAGATGACTAATCGTAGATATACGCGTATAAGCCCGAAAGTAAACGGCAGTTGAGTGTATGGGCGTTTCAAATTGATCCAAATCCAACAAAAGTTGCTCTCCCACGCAGCACTTCCAAGCAAATGGTTGCCTGATTTGTCGAAAAAACTGGACATTTCGCAACCGTATCACTAGAACAACACAGAACAGTGAATTCTGAGTGGTACACAAACCATTTGTTTGCCAGTTGTCTTCCAAGATATCAGGAAAACCAACCGCTGAAGACGGATCACTCTTCACCACTTCAATTCGAGCTCATCGGCTCAAACAACTGCATTTTTGAGCACTCAAATCATCGATTTGATGAGTCATCCGCCGTATAGTCCTGACTTGGCACCGAATGATTTCATTTGATTCCCGTACGTAAAAAATAAAATGGGAGATCAACGTTTTTCCACAGAAGAAGCGGTTGATGCGTTCAGAATGCATGTTTTGGAGATACTGTGCTTCGAAAATTGGTTCAAATGCATACAAAAGTGTATAGATCTTAATGGGGAATATTTTCAAAAATTATAAAACTATTTTCGATGGTTAATATTTGTTTGTGTTTTTTAATCCGGAAATATAAGAGGCAACCCTCGTAAATACTTAGAACCTATGCAGAAAATGTTGTATGAATTCGACTTTTTTCAATTGAATTATGTATGTTTTTCTTAAGAATAGTCCGCTGCATTTGAGACCTCTTAAAGGTTATACTCTGTTTCTTGGGCTGAACTGAGTAGTTCGTATATTCCTATGGGGTGGCTTTCTTAAATTTTGTCCAACAATTATTTAGTCTCTTTTTAATTTATTTGAACATAGGTCAACTTTATTCCTCATATGAAGTGTTTGCTTACGGACTTCTACGTTTCAATAAACTCTTGGGGCAACTTACTTCGCTCGTCACCGCCTCTTTCGGGCTGCTGACAGCTCTCAAACTCAAGACAAACTGTCTATGGAAAATTCATAAACTTTGCCGTTCGAAGTCGACAATTAACTGTATGTTGCTTATACTCGTGAGAAAATATTTGCTCACACAAGACCAGTATTTTATGAGCAAGATAAGCCCTTCCTTCCCCGTTGGTCTGCCGCGTCAACCATTATATATGAACATATATAAACCCATCGAAGTAAACATCCCAAAGGGATCGTATACAAGCAAACACTAAAATAGCAATTATTAATGAAAACGATGGACTTTAAAAAAAAACCTTTACCAAAGCGATTCCAAAATCAAAGAGAACACGTTCTTCCTTCCACTTGTATTGTGGTTATTTGTTCGAATTCAATATTTCCTGGCAAGTAAAACCTCATATAAATACTTACGTCGACTACCTTTCACAAAGTCAACTACCTTACACAACGCAAGTACTCAGACGACCGTAAGAGATCGGAAGTAGACACTGACTTCGATTCGATTCATACCAGCTATACCGGTATGAAGTGAGCGTCAAGGTACAAATGTCTGGTTAGGAAACATTTGTTGTGGACGAGCCCTTATTTTTATTTTGTTTGTTTGCTATGGCATCTGTGAAAAATATTTAGTATACATCAAGTCATTGAATAGACAGCATCATATTTTTTCATCGTGTTAAAAATGTCGAATTTTGTACCAGAAAGTGATGATTTGCGGAAAGCATTAATTTTTTGTTTTCATTTGAAGAAAAGTGCTGCAGAGTGTCATCGAATGCTTGTCGAGGCATATGGTGATCATGCTCTATCAGAAGCAACATGCAAAAGATGGTTTCAACGGTTCAGAAATAATGATTTTGATGTGAGGAATGAAGAACGTGGAAGGCCACCGAAAAAGTTTGAAGACGCCGAATTGGATGAAGATGACATTTTGAGTCAAAAGCAAATGGCAGCAATGTTAAATGTTGCACAAAAAACAATTTCTGACCGTTTAAAAGCTATGGAAAAGATCCAACTGTGTGGACAATGGGTGCCACATAAATTGAATAAAAGACAGATGGAAAATCGAAAAAACACTTGTGAAATGTTGCTTCAAGGACACGAAAGAAAATCGGTTTTGCATCGGATTGTTACTGGCGATGAAAAATGGATCTATTTTCAGAATCCTAAACGAAAAAAATCATGCGTTAATCTGGGACAACCATCAACATCGACTGCAAAACCAGATCGATTCGGCAAGAAGAAAGGTGTGCTGTACCACGAGCTCTGGTGAAACCGTTTATACTGATCGCTACCGACAACATATGGTCAATTTGAACCATGCATTGATCGAGAAACGACCAGAATGGCCAGAAGACACTGCAAGGTAATTTTGCTCCTTGACAATGCACCTGCATACAAGGCAAAACCGGTTCAGGATACAATCACACACTTGGCTGGGAGCAGCTACTCCTCCCGCCGTATTCACCAGACTTGGCTCCTTCCGACTACCATTTGTTTTCATCGATGGGACACGCATTGGCTGAGCAGCACTTTGATTCCTACGAGGAGGCCGAAAATTGGGTGTCTGATTGGTTTGCTTTAAAAGACGAACAATTTTATTGGCGTGGTATTCACAAATTGCCAGAACGGTGGTCAATATGTGTAGAAAGCAATGACCAATACTTTGAATACAATGTTTTCACTTTCCCATTAATATTTAGTGTTATATTTCATTTCATACAGATATACCTGGTATACTATAGCTGTCGTGTAGTTTAGGAAAACGCCTATCTGTCAACTGACTTTTCTGTTAAAACAGCTAAAAGATGGCGTAACGTGTATTACGCCATTGTTATTATTGCATTGGACGGTGTGTAGGAAAGCAATTGGAATTTCACGTCATTTCAGAATATGTACTGTCAAATATATGATTTTTTTTTTTTCAATTCAAATATGTCGAACTTTGTGCCTGAAAAAGATTTGTTGGGGGGAGTTCTTCTTAATTTTTTGAAAAAGAATAAAACTGCTGACGAAAGTCACCGTATTTAAATGGAACTCTATGGTGAACCTGCGTAGCTCGGCGAACGAGCTTAAAGTTATTTGCACGATTTTGAAGTTGTTATTTTGACCTGGAAGACAATGAATGTCGTGAACAGCCAAAAAAGTTTGTAGATCAAAAACTGGAAGCCTTACTCTATAAAAATTGTTGTCATTCACCGGAAGAGCTTGCAGAATAAAAGCAGTCATTTAACATTTGAAAGCTGTTTGATATGTTTGATTTTGATTTGCTTGATATGTGTTTTACATGAAGAAAACCTATAGAATTATTACTCATTAACTTATATAAGTTAAGTCGCGAAATATTTCTCTCCCTCACATGTGTTCCACATCGGCGTCAAATCACCAGCGATGTTCCCACAAGCGGCAAAACGATGATCTAGTGTCTGGAGAACCGGAGACAGCTTTGCAACCAGCCGCATTCCATCACGTACGGCATCCGGAAACCCGAGAGCACCTGTGGGAACAACACAGCAACTCAGTGCATGCGAGGTGTATTTAAGGTAGTTGTAAGAATAATTGTAGTTCAGTCTTAAGATAGCGTGTAAGGGGTTATAATGCCCAAATAAATAATTTTTTTTTAAAAGAAGCAAACACCTAAGTGTTTAATTTATATATACTCATAATATACTTATATATATATATATATATTTCCTGAGAAAATCGAACAGAATTGAAATGCCAATTTAAGACGCAAGATCCTTCGAATTTTGTACAATTGATAAAATACGCCGCGTGCCGGCAAAGAAACGTTTACCGGTATTAAAGGAAAGACAGCCAGACAAGGTTAAGTTGTGAACGATTGTATTCAATGTGAAAAAGCCATTAAGGTTGACGACTCTGTGAGAATGTTGTTGTGGAAGAAAAGTCTACCTCGGTTCCTCGGTAAACAATAAACAACATCATTACTAAACTTAAACGTAGAAAAACTTCTTCCAATTTCTGTGTTTTTAGGCTCAGTTGTCTTCAATTTAAAAGAAGAGTTCTGTCTCGTTGGGTCGGGCTTGCATTTCATAACACCTTAATCATCCCTGTCCTCGTCTGAGGTACAGAAGCCTAGACAATAACAGTAGATGGGGAAGCTTTTGACGAAGGAAAAATTTATCTTTCAAGCTGTTTCCCTGCTGAAAGAAAACTTGATGACGATTTCTAGGGTCTGCCGTCTACGAACTTAATGCCTATCATATCTATTAGCCGCCGTGAAGAGTCTTTAATATCAAACTTGTGAAAATGGAGATCCCTCACGGACCCACAAGTAGAAAAGTACTTTAACCCCAATGGCGTGTCGAACCGGAAGCAGCTAAGAAAAAATCGTTCTAGCTGAACAAACTTGTTGTTTGAGGTCAATATCCACCCTGGACTGCTCTTCATGAAGAAGTATAATCCTGTAACCCGTGATATGTAAGTTTCCCCTTACAGCCACCTTGTTTTCTGACGAATTAAATTTACCACGCCAGATTCGCTGTTCAACCCTTTAATGTTCACGGAATCGTTTCAAATCAGTGTCGATTCAAGTGTCCTTGTCGCTTTCTTTTGCATGAACCAAAGTCAACCAAGGGCCCGCAACCATGAGCACAGATGCACAGATGCACACATGCTCCCCAATCACATCGCTATCAAATTAGTCATATATCTCCGTGCTGTTCAGTAATAGTTATCTTCGAGGATTTTTGAGTTGCGGCATTTTCTTCAGGACCAATGTTGCTCAGCGCAAAATGCGAACCCCATAGTCCCAGCCCCTGAGCCGTTTAAATCTGTTTCGTTGTTTGGCGCACCAGTTCAATTGAACGACCTTCACTCCCATTCTCCTACGAACTTGAGTAATATTCACATCCATGCATTCTCTACTGTGGCTCCTCCAGCCACCTGCTTGTATCCTGGTGGAACTAGTCGAGAATATAAATCTATCAACCTCCCGAACTACGCGAGTGAATCACTGGTACACCACTAACGTCGAATGTACACATTAAATCTCTCCGCGGACGTCTTAATCTGTGGAAGCAGTTCCTGCTCCCCACACAGAACCACCGGCCGTTTGTTCAATTGCAGGAAGTTAAATAGAAAAGGTGCGCCACTGGCTTTTGGGGGGATACACGCTCACGTGCATAGATGTGAGCTGTGTGAGTCCTTGCGATAGGTGCGCTCCTTTCAATTCTCTAGTATTTACGCCCTCATGATAGTCGAAATATATTGGGAAATTGCAAATCACGTAAGACCGATCTTGGGTGGATGATGGTTGCACTGTGTTTCGCTATCCACGATTTCCTTTAGTTCTTTTTGCAACGGCAGCCGGATGCACCATGCAAGACAAAGGGTGAAGTCAAGCAATTTAGCGTTTCAATTGTAGGATTTATAACAAAATGGGAATGGCGCGTTGAAGGATGAAAATAATGAAAGAGGCCAATGGGTGGGCAAAAGGTTTTGTGAGACCATAAACTGTGATAAACGAGCGAAGTGCAAATCTCTTCATAAAAATGTATTTTTTCATCAGCGTCATTAAGTGAGAGCCTTTTCTGTTGTCGCGAACTCTCCACGCCCATACTGATGGTTGATGTCTGCCGTAGGGATGTGAACAAGTGTGAAACTTGGACACCGAAAGTTCTAGACTCGATTCCAAGACTGAATACCTCACATTTACTTTTGAGTTGGTCCCAATAGTTACATGCTCTAACTTTTTATGAAAAATCTCCTTAAATATCGCCGTTAGGTGTCAAATAAAAATGTGACAGAACAGCAGCACCCATAACACAAGTAGTTACTGAAGAAGCTAAACAGCGGTACTCTTGTGGTCAATTCTCCTTCTTCTTCTTTGTTTCGCCCAAAAATCTTGATTTGGTTTGGGTCTCAACCAAGAAACCGCTCCAAAACGCATAATTTTCCAACAGCCAGGGTTATTATGTCATTTTATTTATTATAGATGGTTTCAGCAACATGCAGCTCATTGATTACTTGCATGACATTGTCCTAGAATTGTGTTTGAACAGTGGATACTCCATGGTATTATGAAAAGAAAATTTCAATGGGTCAAATGGAAGCTCCACAATCGAAGAAGACATATATTTAAAATCCATGGGTTCAAAGTTAGTCAAAGGAAGACAGTGTGTTGTTGGTGTTTTCAGTCCCAAGAGAAAGGGTTGAACAACGATTACGAAGAACGCTGCAATGCAGAATGTACCATTCTGCCCAATTAAAAGTGACGCAAAAGATCAACAGTTCAATCCCTTTGACCTGAATGAAAACTGCCGGAGCCGATGTGCTATCAGCCTATTTTTGAAAAAGCCATTTGATAATTTGGCTAGAAGCATGTACTAACTACTCTGTTACAAATGGTCATAGGAACACATGCCCGATGAACAGAACGTCAACGTAGATGGCCCGATTCATCAATAAGACACTCTCTAAATTGCGACAATTTCAGTGACATAAGTCTCTTCAAGTCAATAAGATCTTTTTGGCCATGATGTGTATACCCTAAAGCCGTTTGTTAACAGTGTGTTTCATACTAAACCCTACCACCGTGGCCTGCGAAATTCACCACTGGTCAGATATTCATATGACGCAGGTTTTCGAAATATCCTCTTCTTCTTCTTGTGGCGCTACAGTCTGGGGTAAACTGGGCCTCAACAAACATGCCTTACGATCAGCATGATCTTTCGCTTGCTGCCTCCAGTTGCCCACTACATCTTGGTCAAGGTCCTTCTGTAATTTTGTGTGCCATCTTAGCCTAGGCGGTTCTCTGTTGCGTTGCCCTAATGGCTCTGTCCCAATGGCGAAGCCTTTTCAGGCTGAAGCAGTGGTGTCCACACGATCTATATGGTCTAGCCAATTAAAGCTGTATCCGAAGACGCTTGACTAGCAGCATGTCACTGTACAGCGCATAGAGTTCGTCGATAAATCTTCTTCTCCAGATGCCATCAACACAAAGAGGACGAAAAATCGGACGCAAAACTTTTCTCTCAAGAAGAATAAGGGCTTCCTCCGCTTTCAGTGAAGTCCAGGTTTCCGCACCATAGAATAGGACTGGGATGATCAAAATGTTATATAAGGTGAGCTTAATTATTCGAGAGAGGGCTTTATTACTCAATTGCCTTTTTAGCCCACAGAAACAGCGATTGGCAAGAGTGATTCTGCGTTTGATTTCGGTACTGATGTTGTTGTCCCTATTTACCTCGGAGCGAAGTCCTTCACTACCTCGAAGTGTCTGCTGCCCATAGTGATGCTCTGTCCGAGACGTCGATGTTCTGCGTCCTTTTTCGATGACAGCTATACTTCGTTTTGCCCTCGACTACCACCAGTCCCACTTTAGCCGCGTCCGCTTCAATGCTAGCAAACGCCTCATTGACGACTCGCTGTGTTCGTCCAATCACACCAATGCCATCAGCGCGAGCTAGCATTTGAACTGACTTCTGGAAGATCGACCCTCTTATGTTGACTTGTGAGTTACGCACGATCTTCCCAAGGATGATGTTAAAGTCGCATGACAGTGCGTCGCCTTGTCTACAACCTTTTTTGACATTGAAGGCCTCGGAGAGTTCGTTACCGACCTTGACGGAGCAGGGAGAGTTCTCCATCGCCATTCTACACAATCTGACGAGTTTATTAGAAATGCCGAAACTACCATAGACATGGCATTGTATAGGTCGTCTCTATGCATACTGTTATAGGCCGCATCCCTTAAAGCCGACGAATAGGCGGTGAGTGTCGATGTGCACCTCTTGAGTCTTTTCCAGGATCTGCCTTTAAGTGATTTGGAATTTTTTGATATATACCAAGAGCAGTAACTCGATATCCCCTCCCGTTTAAGGCAGCGTATGAAGTCATGTATAGAGACAACCTTTAATAATAATACTAATATTTGTTTGCGCGACAGTCCACCGGGGAACCAGGGCCTAGATTGCTCATCAACTACCCGTGCGCGCTACTGTTCTCTCATGAGTAGAAGGGACCCACAGTTTTTTCGCAGACTCCGAAGATTGAGAAACTTTCTTAGACAGTTATTACACTTTGAGCGTTGTCAGCAGTTTGAAAGAGGTGGTCCCGTAAAAAATTCGAGGTGTTCAGCCGGGAATCGAAATTAGACCCTTCGGCGTCTGAACGTCGCACTCTACCCTTTACGCCACGGCGGCCACAGGGACAGCCTTTACAAATCAAAAATGTATGAATAAGATCTTTTCGGCCGTGCTCTGTATACCCTAAAGCCGTTTGTGGTGGCATCTTTATCAAACTCGACTGTTAGTATGAGACTTTGTCGGGCATTTGACAACGCGCTATCAAGGTCAGTAAAGACCTGATCATGATATATGCTGTCAAAAAGTCTTGAGACAATGCAACGCCGTATCATGCGACTTGTTTAACATCATTAAACAGAATTGAGACACCAACAGCGGGGGTACAGTCTTTTAGATGACCGTTCAAATACTTGAACATGCCGACAAAATATATTCGAATGGATGTAGTCATTCAATTATTGCTTTGTAAGTATTGAGTCGGGTCCGAAAAAATTTGATTTCGCGTTTAATAGAGGTAAAACCAGCACTGATTGCTAACTTCGAGAAAGGACTACCAACACCGACGTCTACGAAAGATGTCACAATGCGCTCTCGCGCCATTGAGATAGTCAAGGATTCTGTGTACGAAGGATATGCAATGAACTCAGACATTGATTCCAGCGCTGAAATAAAACGAAAACTCTTGCCAACCGCTACTTCAATGGAATAAGAAAACAACCTCTCTTCGACGAGATGAATAAGCCTTTACCGTAAAATGTCTCAACCACCCAAGTCCTGTCGTATAAAGCAGATGCTTGGTAGCGTACACGGCTGTTCTAGGCTGTTTCAATGGAAACATCAGTAGGGTGATTTTCGGTTTTGTCTGCATAGATGGAGGGGAGAGCGAATCGGCGAAATCGACAAAGCCAAACAAATGAAGTTCCAACGGTTAAGATGGCTGTCAGGCGTGTTGACACTAATGCTCCGGCCAGGCGGATCGACATCAATGCTCCGGCCAGGCCAGTCTTCGATTTAACCTCCTAAGGACCGCGCAGTAGATGAAAACCGCGCGTCAGGTGGCACAGGAAACTGCAAAGGGACCTCAACTAACTACGCTTGCGAAAGTGGAAACGCTTGTTTACTGACGCGCTTGTCCACCCCTGACTGTAGCGGCACCATAAGCAATTAAGAAGCATTCCATCAACCCAAAAATAGGCCGGATAGTCACTATTATTGACGGCAAGGGTGCTTGGAATTTGCATTTGGGTGTTTTCGAAGAAAATTTGATTTGTATCGTCAAAAACTATTAATCGCCGATCAAAATCTATGTCCAATTAAATTTCTTTAAAACTGTCACGAAATTGATAGCGGTGTGATCTTGTTTCTCAGACAATTATATCTTATAAGCCTGTCCGATTCTTCTCAGTAAACTGGTGAGTAGAATTTAAATCTATTCGCAACGTATCACGGCGGGAGACATGACTTGCCCACCAGCATACCGGTTCCACGAACCCTGTACACAAGACTGGCGTACAGCAGGCGTGGCGAGTGCTTCACTTCAGTCAAAATTTCTTTCTGAGAACCCACTATCTGACCTATTCAGCAGCCGAAGTGAGTTCTCAATATTTCCAAAGATGTGGTAAACCTAAATGGGCAGTGCCAAAACAACCAAAAGCACCCTGCATAACCCGCACAAAACTCTTAAGAAACACCACGCAGTGCACAATCTACCGAAAACATTCCCAAATTTAATTCCCAAATCCGGCAGCTATAGCATTTTGTGGCAAATACGTTTATTGCTAGTACGCACGTGGTAGACACTGTTGACACACAGCTTTATTACACGTGTCGCCTTTTCGACCTCATTAAGCAGACTATTTCCCGAAGGTTCACAAAAGGCGCATAAAATCAGGCAGATATTTTTGAAATTAACACAAACTTTAACAAATAAATTCAGTTAAAGCCTGTCATGAATTTTTATGACCTCAATAACGAAACTTTGTCTTCAAGATGAAGGCGATAAGAGCTGCTGTGAAATTGAGTCTCTTATATGAGGGGGCGAGAGGGTAGCCCTTTGAGATTGCAATCCGATTTAATGACTGTCACTCTACATCGGTTTGTGGGATTTTCGTCTAGGATTGCGACAGCATAGTACTCAATTGTTTTAATGTCCTAATTCTACAAAATTTTTATTTGAAAATACATTTTTTGGGGTTCCGGGTACGGTCTTAAGGAAAACAATAAATGTTGCAATTGCATGTGAGAAGCTTGAAGCACTTTTGTGAGAAGCGGGTGAACGAAGGAAGATTAACCCCGTCGGTCGCAGTGTGGTTCTGGACGTTCTAGTGTTTCATGAGAGTTGTTGAAATCACTGAGCAATAGATTACCCTGTTGAAGGAGACAAAGCTGGCTTTTTATAGCAGCTTGCACATCCCACTCCTGGGCCGCGATTTGGAAGGTTCTAAAGAGAATTGAGGAAGCCCTAAGTCCTCTCTAAAGAAATTCTGGGCAAGATTTCTCATCCTGTTTGCGTTAATGGCATTTGGATGAGAGGAGCCAAAAATACGTTTTATGGACTTTACGGCGGCGTGCGCGTGTGAGGTGCAAACATCGTCTCGGATCATCACCTTGTTGTAGCCAAGGTAAGAACCCGGATATAGAGAGAGCAACGGAGTCGAGACAGGCCAAAACGGTTTGACGTCGAAAAACTACAATCGCAGCCGTTTGCTGGGAACTTTGCCGACCGAGTCTCCCTGAAGCTCGCTCAGAGTTCGATGCTGCCTGCACTTAACATAGAAGAGGACTGGAAACGTTGTCAAGAATCCATCAAAGAAGCTGCCACTGATGTGCTGGGTTTCACGTTACCACCCAGATGGAATCCGTGGTTTGACGACGAGTGCAGGCAAATGCACGCAGATAAACAAGACGCCTTTAAGGCGTTGCTGCATCGAACAACGAGGGCTGTTAGTGAGCTCTATGGACAGAAGAAGGGAAGATCACCGGCTTCTCACAAGGAAAAAGAAGGAGCATGATAGGCGCGCGGTCGAGGAAATGGAAAGGTGTTATTGCAGGAATGAAGTCCGAGAGCTTCTCGCTGGTGCTTTCTGGCAGCTGTTCGCTAGTGCTCGCTGGCGGTTGCTCGCTAGTGCTCTCTGGCAGCTGCTCGCTAGTGCTCTCTGGCAGCTGTTCGCTAGTGCTCGCTGGCGGTTGCTCGCTAGTGCTTGCTGGCAGCTGCTAGCTAGTGCTCGCTGGCGGCTGCTCGCTAGTGCTTGCTGTCAGCTGCTCGCTAATGATCGCTGGCGGCTGCTCGCTTGTGTTCGCTGGTGCTCGCTGGAAGCTGCTCTCTGGTGCCTCCTGGTAGCTGCTCGCTGGTGCTCGGCGGCAGCTGCTTTCTGGTCTTCCTTACCGAAAGGTAAAACAGCTATCCGGAGGATACAAGGCTCGGATCAAAGCCTGCCATGACCAGAATGGACAACTAGTTGTAGAGTCGTAGTCGGTGCTGAGAATCTGGAAGGATCATTTCCGCAGACTCCTTAACGGCGATGACGTCCAAAACCCGCTGTTGAAGATAGAAATATACAAGTTGGAGTCGAACAAAGCTGCTGGAGCGTATGGATTGCAAGCAGAAGTATTTAAAGCAAGTGGAGAAAAGTCGGTTGGGAACATGTACCAGCTCATCTGTAAGATAAGTTCAAAGGAAAGCATATCCGATGAATAAAATCTCAGAGTCGTTTGAAAAGTCCACAAGAAAGGAGATTCCTTTGACTTCGCCAATTATCGAGGGATCATCTTTCTTAATATCGCATATAAGATCCTCTCTGCCGTATTGTGTGTGCGTCTGAAATCCATTGTTGACAACCTGATAGGTTCCAGTGTGGTTTCAGACCAGGGAAGTCCACAATAGACCAGATCCTCACATTACGGTAGATCCTGGAAAAGACCCAATAAGTGCAAACCGAAACCCACCACCTATTCGTTGATTTTAAGGCCGCATATGACAGTGTGCACAGAGACGAGCCATGTCTAGTTTTTGCATTCCTACCAAACTCGTCAGATTACGTAGAATGACGATGGAGAACTCTCGCTGCTCCGTCAAGGTCGGTAACGCATTCACCGAGACCTTCTATGTCAAAAGAAAATTGTAGACAAGGCGACGCACTTTCAAGTGACTTCTTTAACACCATCCTCAAGAAGATTGTGCTTAACTCAAAAGTCAACACCAGAGGCACGGTCTTCCAAAAGTCAGTTCAATTGCTAGCTTACGCTGATGACATTGACGTCGATGAGGCGTTTGCTGGCATTGAAGCGGAAACGGCTGAAATGGATCTGGCGGTAAATGAGGGCTAAGCCAAGTACATGCTGTCATCAAGAAAGGATACACAAAATCGACGTCTCAGACAGAGCGTCATACTAGGCAGCAGAAACGTTGAGGTAATCAGGGACTTCATCTGCCTCTACTCCGCGGTAAACAGGGACAAAAACACAAGTACCAAAACCAAACGCAGAATCACTTTTGCTTTTGTTGGGCTGAAGAAACAATTGATTAATAAAGCCCTTTCCCGAAGGACTAAGCTCCCTTTATATAACAGCTTGATCATCGCAATCCTACTCTATGGCGCGAAAACATATACGTTACTGAAAAAGGGATCATTAAGCCATTAGTCTTTTCGAGAGAATTGTTTTGCGGGTGATTTTTGATCCTGTTTGTAAAACTTTAACCAGCTTGAAGTGCGGAACTGGAGGCAGCTGGCGAAAGATCGAGCTGACTAGAGACGCAAATTGGTTGAGGCCCAGGTCTACCCAGGACTGTAGCGCAATAAGTAGTAGAAGAAAACTAAAATTCAAAAAAAATTATTTTACAAGCCGCATTTTCGCTTGTGATGTACACCTTAATGTGAATTCTTCAAAACAGGTGATAAAAAATGTTCAGATCAGAGTATTGCAGTCACTAGTGACCGCTGTCGACTCACGATTGCTCTCGTTTTATTCATCAATTGAGCAAGTATGATGGGCAGAGCTATGAATTCAATAAGTTTTACGTTACGGACCTGTGCATTGGCCTCCACTGTCGTGCTATTTATCGCAGCTTGAATGCTTTCTTCAGGGATATGTGTAGCGAATAGTCTTCTCGGATAATCCTTAAACAATTAACTACCTGAAGAACAAATTTCGTTGCATTACTGTCGATATACAGCCATAAATATTGTAAAAATAGTCGTTAATTTAAACTCTACATTAGACTACGGCAGAAGCAACTACGGCCGTTTTATACCAAGCTGTATACATGGTCATAATGCCAGAAAATTGTTTTCAAATATAATTAAACTTTTTTTAATTTAAGGGAACTGCTTTTAATTTATTTCGTCTTAAAATGCTATACTATCGAAGACAACAACTCCCCTTAGTTTATTTGATCCAATGTCATCTTCGAAATCCAAATTCGCCTTAGAAAACACTGCTAATCGTGAGTTAAATGGTTTGCGCATTTGATGAAATCACGAATGTGTTACAAAATACCGAGGTCAATTCGAAACTGGTTCAACTGAGAGAGACAAAGGGAAAGTTCACAAGTAAGCTTCTAATCGTCGAACGTTGCAGTTTCTTTTGATTTCTGCTGGTTGAGTGATTCATTCTGATAAATTAAAAATTACTTTTCTTCTTCATGTACAGTTCGAGAGATCGCGCTAGCTAGCTAAATGCGGTTAGCACAATCTTCGCCAGCTGATTCCAGTTTCACACTCCAAGTTGATTGAGGTAATTCTCCACTTGTGTGCGCCTTTCCATACTCTATTGATCTGTCCCAATGGTTTTAATTGACTTTTTGGACTGGTACACGCTACATGGCCTAGTCGTCGAAGGCATTTTATTTAAATACGATTAAACAACGACGACCATAAAGTTTGTCATTCAATCTTCTCCTCCAAATGCTATCAACCCAAACAGAGCCAAAAATTACCCTCAAAACTTTCATTCGAAATAGAAAAGCATGTTCGAACTCTAAAGCAGGACTGAGATGATCAAGCCGTTGTACGAAGCAAGATTCATTTTTTAAGAAAGAACTTTATTACTCATTTGCTGCTTCTGCGTCTGATTCCGATACTGATGTTTACGAGCATGTGCCTATTAACGCGGAGCAGAGTTGATGAACTTGATCAGCTCAAAGTTTCTCTCTATCCGAGACTTCGATGCTGTGTGTCCTTAACGACAGCATTAAGCTCGCTTCACCCTTATTTGCCGCAACACCCATTTTTGTCACTTCAATGCCAGCATAAACCTCATTGTCGGCTCGCTGTGTCCCTTCAATCATGTTTGCAGATGATCTGACTTCCGAAAGGTCATGGCTCTCACGAACGATGTAATGCATGCATGCTGCATGCTTTGCTCATTGAACAGTCCCAACATATTTAAGAATTGTTGATGAAAAACAGAGTGTGCAAATTAATTGTTTGTATTTCCGGGGGAATGATCTATTTCTCGAACATATTTTTATACGAAGGTTGCCTTTTATAATTCGGGACTGGTCAACCCTAGTGTTGCATTTTGGCAACTGCCAGCTCTATTGTAAAGTTTGACTTTTCCGAGGTTATACGTACTCAGAACGTTTTGACATACGAGCCATATTTGTTGTGTTGTTGTTTACAGTAACTAAAAAATTTAATTAAATCGTGAAAAATTTCACGCGTTTATTTTTACAACTTTCGACGTGGATTGTCTTAACAACAGTGCATCGATGAACTTAATACAATTTTTAGTGATGAAGGTACATCAAGGACCAGTGCATATCGATGATATGATGAATTCAACCGAGGTCGTAGTTCACTCCAGGACGAATTTCGTGAAGGTCGTTCAAAATCAGTTGTTGTTCCGGAAACCATTGATGCTGTGCACCAACTGATGTTGCAAGATCGTCATGTGACCTATCGTGAGATTAAGACAACCTTAGGCATTTGTGGGACCAACGTACATTCAATATTGCATGAATATTTGACCGTCAAAAACATTTGTTCGCGTTGGATCTCACACAATTTGTCAATCGCTCAAAAAAATTCTCGTCTCGATTGATCGAAAGAAATGCTCCAAAAATACGATTGCGGCGCTTCGAATCACGTCTATGACATCGCGACAGGTGGTGAATCGTGGATATACGCGTATGAGCCCGAAAGTAAACAGCAGTCAACTGTATGAGTGTTTCAAATTGAGCCAAATCCAACAAAAGTTGCTCGCGCACGAAGCACTTCCAAGCAAATGATCGTCTGTTTCTTCTGAAAAACTGGACATGTCGCAACCGTACCACTAGAACAACGCAGAATAGTCAATTCTAAGTGGTACACAACCATTTGTTTGCCAGTTGTCTTCCAAGAAATCAGAAAAGCCAACCGCCGAAAACGGATCACTCTTCAGTACGACAATGCGAGCTCTCACACATCGGGTCAAACAACTGCATATTTGAGCACTCAAAACATCGATTTGATGAGTCATCCGCCGTATAGTCCTGACTTGGCACCGAATGACTTCTTTTTATTCTCGTACGTAAAAAATAAAATGAGAGGTCAACGTTTTTCGACGCCTGAAGAAGCTGTTGATGCGTTCAGAATGCATGTTTTGGAGATACCTCAATCAGAGTGGCAAAAGTGCTTTCACAATTGGTTCAAACGCATGCAAAAAAAAAAGCTATTTTCGATGATTAATATTTGTTTTTGTTCTCTAATCGCGAAATATAAAAGGCAACCCTCGTATGATAATTTGTGTTGTGAGGATGAAAATCTTTTGCCAACTGAAAACAAACAAAACATAACGCCCAACCCTTTAACCTCTTCAGTCATTTGCAAACATTAATTTCTTCCGGTACCTAATTTCCCAATAATTCTTTTTGTAAATATGAACACAAGCATAAGCAAACAAACACCTTTATACATCGCGGTGCCCAGAAACTCCGCTGTCTCGCATAAGGTAAAGAAAAAAGGAAATAATTTCGTCTACTTTTACTTAGAAGAGAAAAAGTGAAGAAAAACAAATACTCACCTAGAACTTTTTAATTAGGACCGAATACAACGCCAAGGCACAAGAACAGCAATAAAATCCGCAGGAGAACAGAAGCGGGTAGCAAAAACTCAGCGAAAGAGGCGTTTTGTTGTCTCAAATTAAGATATACTCCAGAGGCAAACGTTGCCAAAAGAACAGAGAAAGGAATCCTCGCCCGTACCATTATCAACGTAATTATATCCGTTTTCGTATGCCGAAAACCATCAGCATAGGAATCCAGCAGAGTTCCCCAACAAAAGCCAAACACACACACACACACACAGAGCTAGGATGCGAGCAGAATGGTGGAAGGCACCATGAGGTAACTACCGGTTTTGGGTCAATTAAAGTTTAGTCTGCGAATGTTTATGTGAGTGGCATTCGAATAGTAATTGCTGATGCCTGAGCACATCCTGACCGAAATAGTTCTTGTTGTTTTATTGTTTGGCTCGATGTTTTGTCGAAAAGTTAATTGGTGAACGAGGGCCACAAGGCACCGGAACTTTCTTGAATGTATGTGTTTATCTTAAGTCCGGATGGGGGCTGAGTGCCGCCCGTGTAGGGGGGTAGAGGAGCGGGGGAGCACAGATAAAAGGAACCATGACGATATGAGGGAAACTTAAATGTATCGAATTTCTTCCTTTGGATTATGATGGCTGATTACTGTGTCATTGCCAGATAAGTGTGTGCGATCTTGTGAACGTGAATAAACACTCTTGATTGGTAATTGAGTTTTAAGAGGAAATTTTTTTCGTCTTGCATACGGAAAGTTATGAAAAAAATGAAAGGAAACTTGACATGTGACATTTTTCCTCATTAATAAAATCGGGTTCATATCACTTGGAGCCTTCAATTTATGAGGGGGGCCACGTGCGGAGATTTCTTTACGTTGGGTGGGGGGTACATTTAGTCCTCAAGTCAGAGTTGTTTTTGGGAAATATAAGTGGGTAGTTTAGAAAGAAATATTTTTAGATGACGGACTGGGAATTTTCTTATTTCTGGATTTTCTAAAAGTCGACTGATTGCTGGTAATGAATAGATATAGGCTTGAGAATTGACGAATCAATCAAGTCATCAATGACACGCTCTTCACATGATTTGACTCCTTGTCGTTGCTCTTTCTGCATCTGGTCTGTAATTTGGTTGAATTGATTTGTTATCTGGACAGAACAGAATAAGAGTGATTGGCTTTTAACTTGGCTTGCCTTTGGGGTCAATGAACAATTTGATTTTGAAATATTGCATAGATACTGGTTTTGTGGAAATTTGAACTCAACTCTAAATGAGCGCAATGGAACAATTACTTGAAAGTCTGTATGTAGAACGTAAAAAGAAAAACTGTCTTCAGAGGAACTTTAAAATTAGTTTTAAGACAATTAATTTTTCCACAAATTGGCATAATTAAATTTAGCCCACACTCAATATTGGCTCAGATTTCATCTTTTTGTTGCCAGCTTGCTGGTGGAAATCAATAACTTAATATTGCCTTAAAAGAAAATAATCCAAGGTCCAAATAGTCTAAAGAGTGCTTTCAGGCCAGGTAGGTTCACGATAGACCACTTACCACTTTATGGTATATTCTGGAAAAAAAACAAGAAGTGCAAATCAACACTCACCACTTATTCGTGGATTTCAAGGCCGCATTTGGCAGTGTGCATGAAGACGACCTATACAGTGCTTTGTCAAGTTTCGGCATTCCAACCAAACTCGTCAATTATGGTAGTAGTGTAATTATGAAAGTAGTGTATCGTAGTGAAGTACGACGGTTCCAGGTGTTGGAGGCCTGCATCGTGTGTATTTCGCTCCGCAGCGGAAGAAAGCTATATGCGGTATCGGTCTACTCCTTCGGCTCCCTCAATTCCAGGACTACTATAACAGAGCTCGATGCACTCTTTCGATGTCTAAGTCTGTACTCGGAGGAGAACTATTTTATTATGGCCGGGGACTTAAATGCCCGTCATGGATATTGGGGAAACACAGTTTCCAATGACAGAGGCGACCTGCTTTACAGCTGGTTTTGCTTGCATAGTGTTGAGTAGCTAACTAGCTAACAGCGGCTAGCACAATCTCTCGCCAGCTGATTCCAGTTTCACACTCAAAGTTGACTGAGGTCATTCTCCACTTGTGTGCGGGATTCCTATCAAACTCGTCATTCCCACCAAACTCGTCAGTCCCACCAAACTCGTCACTCCTACCAAACTTGTCAAATTGTGTAGGATGACGATCGAAAACTATCGCTGCTCCGTCAAGGTCGGTAACGAACTCACCAAGACCTTCAATGTCAAAAATGGTTTTAGACAAGGCGACGCATTGTCATGTGTCTTTTTCAACATCATTCTCGAAAAGATAGTGCGTAATTCAAAAGTCAACACAAGAGGCACGATCTTCCAGAAGTCAATTCAATTGCTAGCTAACGCTGATGACATTGACGTTGATTGGACGAACACAGCCGTCAATGAGGACTTTTCTGGCGTTGATGCGGAAACGATAAAAATGGGTCTGGCAGTTTACGTGGGTACAACACATTAGGTGCTGTCGTCACAGAAGGACACACAACAACGACGTTTCGGACAGAGCGTCACACTAGGCAATAAAAATATTCGAGGTAGTCAAGGACTTCGTCTACCTCGGCTTCGCGGTAAAAAAAGACAACAACATCAGTACCGAAATCAAACGCAGAATCACTCTTGCCAATCGCTGTTTCCTTGGGATGAAGAGGCAATTGAGTAACAAAGCCAACTAGCTTTATATAACATCTTGATCATCCCAACCTGGACGTTACCAAAGGCGAATGAGGAAGCCCTTAGTCTTTTTGAGAGAAATGTTTTGCGTGCGATTTTTGTTCCTGTTTGCGTTGATGGCATCTGGAGGTTAAGATTTAACGACGACCTCTATGGGCTGTACAGCGACATGCGCCTGGTCAAGCATCTTAGGATACTTCTCTTTTTATGAATGGGCCTTGTATAGCGTATGGACACCACTTCTCTCACCCGAAAAGTGTGCGAATCTGAGCCATTGGGACAACGTAACAGAAAACTGCCTAGACTAAGTTAAAGCACAAAAGTGGAGAAAGACCTCAACCAAATTTGAGTGCGCAACTGGAGATAGCGAATGATCTTGCTGGCCGGAGAGGCATATTGGTTGGGGTCCAGGTCCACCCCGGACTGAAGCACCACAAGAGGAAGAAGATTTGCTTTTGTGTCCAATCTGTTGTTGATATCCTCCTTGCGTCAAGAACTTGAGAGTATCTGTCCTGTGGTACTCAGGACTCTTTGACTCCAAGGTATAAAGAAAGGCTTGTTTTGAAATTTTAAAGCTTTTAGAAAAGCTGCGAATGTTATAGATTCATAAAATAAAACTATACACAACTTTATTATATTATTCCCTATTTTCACATAGTTCTATAACATTAAAGTAATTTTTAAGCCTCCTTCTGAATATTTTTTTTATGATCAATTTTATCACTAAACCACAGAGCAATGTTATCCATTTATAATTTTTTATAATATTTTTTTTCAAAATCAATTTTTTTTTTTTCAAAAATGTCGGAACCTATGTTGATATTAATTTATTTAGATTATCCTTAGGTGTTGAAGCTCTAATTTGTTCTATTGTTTTACTTAATTTTTTTAATTATTAGTTAAAATTGAAATCGCTCACACGCCGAAGGGTCTAGGTTCAACTCCCAACTCAACACCATTTTTCGAGTTTTTCACGGCACCACCTCTTTCGAGCTGCTGACAACACTCAAAGAGTAATTACTATCTAAGAAAGCTTCTCAAATTTCGCCGTTCGGAGTCGGAGTCGGCAAAAAACTGTAGGGCTCTTCTACTCGTGGGAGAACAGTAGCGCGCACAACACGAGTAGTTGATGAGCAAGTTAGACCCTGGTCCCCCTTTAGACTGTAGCGCCAACAATTATTATTATTATTATTAGTTAAAATTGGCAAATAAATAAATATATAAAATAATTTGATTTGGAACTGACCTAAAATTGAAAGATTTTGTTTTGACAATTGAAAATTTCTGATAAACACTTGGCATCATTGAAGCTAAGTCCGCGTGTGGTAACAAATACGAATTGACTTTCAGATCGGATTTCATTTCCGAATTCGAATCCAAAAGTGAAACAAAATAAGCCCCTGGGCTTCAACCAAACTGCCTTTGGATAAGCTTCAAAACTTTACTACGAAGATTAAAACTCTTCTTTTCAGAAAGGGTACAGTAAATTTCTACATTCAAATAAAACGAAAATAGAACACATATTCACAAATAGATTGAAACATACTCAAATAAATCTGGTGGTAAGTATAAATGTGGTCCAGTGTTTCCTGTACCAAATTTTGAATTTTGTCTTTTGTTAAGAAGTGGGGGTATGTCCCTTTCAGAAAAATGCAATGTACGAAAACGCATCTGAACCAAATGTGTAAAGTATGTCATTAAGAAATGTCAAATTCACTTTTTCGATACAGAAAACGAAAACAACAACAGAATTTGAGATACATATACAGAGATAATGGATCAACGCTCACGTGTTGGCTTAAATAATCCTTAATCACAACGACTCAACAGAAATTTCTAAAAAATAAACTAAATAACTTCCAAACCTTGCTCTTGTATTATTTGTCAAAAGCAAAGTGTCATAAAACCGTTTAAAAGTTTGGCGTTGTTTACCGTTTCTATCGAAAGTAAGTTTTAGCTTCCCTTTCGAAACAACCCTTCCCCAAGGAAGGGGCCCCTCATTTCGATTGACTCCAACTTTCGTGCTGGAATAGATCGCGTTGCTTCGTAATGTCAAGCAGGAGAAAAGTCTTTGAAAAAGTACAAAACACATGAAAAAAAAACTTTAAAGGAAGTGCCCAAGGTAGCTTTTAGCAGCAAAACTATTTCCTTGACAGTGACGGAAATGTGCACCCCACTGCAAAACAACCCCAAACCCTTCTTCAAGATAGCAGCAAATATTTTCCACGATTGGTTTAAAAAAAAAAAAAAAAACGCAGTCGCTGATGGTGGCCAAAAATCTCTTAAAACTCAAACGCACTGCAGCATGCATCGATGAGATTCTAAGCGAAATCCACTTGGGAAATATCGCTGTGTTGTTTGTGGGTGTCCTGTACGTTTCTGAG
This sequence comes from Eristalinus aeneus, assembly GCA_955652365.1. Lineage (NCBI taxonomy): Eukaryota > Metazoa > Arthropoda > Insecta > Diptera > Syrphidae > Eristalinus > Eristalinus aeneus. The sequence goes on along the minus strand of OY019130.1, from coordinate 26,054,148 downwards.
GTAACAAGTGTGGTGAGGCGATATTTCCAACTACATACCGACATTCTGTTGAAAATTTGCGAATTCCTTTACTCCGGAATTCCTCTGCGAGTGACAACAGTTGGACCGTTTTGCGGCCGATTCAGAGGGTTGTGGTTTTGATTTTAATTGCGTTTCAAACACGCCGTCACATAATGATGAGATAGTAGTTCACATAATTCGATTCTTCAAAATAAGATAACTCGCCAAAATAGGTTAGTCCCTAGCAACACTGTTACACCCGAAACTAATTCGACTGAAGGATAGGGGCGCAAATGAAATTAGGCATAATGTGTGTCCTCATTGAGATGCACAGAAGCGCGAATGCCGCGCTTTAGTTTAAACTACCAGTATACATCGGATAAGCCGCATAGTGGTGGTGGGCGAGCCGTTCGGGTAAGTTTTCCATATCAAAGGCAGATGCGATGGGTGTGTGTGTGTGTGTGTAGTTTCTGTTTCATCTTTAACTTGGGAAAAGTTCCTCTTCACAGTAAATTTAGATGTTCTATAGTCCATAGGTTCTGGATACAGGAATCCCGCATTCTCCTCGATTTTGATCAAAGGGGGAATAGTGTTCTGCGGAAGCAGGCATTCAATTTTCCACACCGTCGAGCAAAGAAGTAGTTTATACCAAACGTTTTACATATTCCGGCTTTTTTCCTTCCTTTCTCCTGCCGCCTTGGCTACCTTAGATCTTCTGCCCGATGTGTGTACACATGTCAAAAAGGACTGAAAAGTTTCTTTAATATTGATTTCGATGTACCGACCTAACCAACGATACAAGAGCGACCCGTAGCTATAGTGGCAACTAGTTATGCATCTTCTGAGGAAGGCTCTATTTTCTGGGCTTCGAATATGGAATTAACTCGCCTTCTGCCTCGGGGATTACTCGAGAACGAATTCACTCTCTCTGTGTAGGACTATACAACACAGACAATATGTCCCTTATGGATGAGCCGAAGGAAACGAACGACAAATAAATACATCGGACTGGTAATGGGCTGATGGAAGTCTCAAAATAGATGGAGCCTGCCAGTCATTAGAGAGCAGCTTTATTAGGTGACCACCAAGAGGAACTTTTCTTCATTTCATTACAATTTTATGCAAAAGTTAAGATTCGCTTTGATTTTTGAAAGTTGAGAACAATCTTTATGCATCGCCAGCGAGTTGCTTTCTGTGCGGACAAAGTATAATGGCCAATGTAGATATTCTGCCTGCGGGCATGTACATAAATTATGTATCCTTCGCTCGGCCGGCACCAGATGGTGCTGGGTTTTGGGGTGGCAGACAGCAAATATTTGCAAAATATTTCCATTAAGGGAATCCTCACTCATTTTATCTTTCGTGGATAAATATTTGAAGAATGTGATGATGTGGCAAAATGACAACTATAACGTGTGTCAAAAGAAAATGTCTATTATGAAAATATCGAGATAAATAAAGATGTAAATTTATATGCCATGGACACACAAACACACAGATACACACGCAGACAGAGAGAGATGAAAGTTTATTGTGAACTTAAGTCGATTCCTTTTCATTTCAGGAATATTCACTTCTCGTAGTTTATGGCGAACTGTTAAAAAAAATACATGAACCGGAGAAGTTACTCTCAAATGAAGAAGTTTTCCGTTGTGGCTTTCGAGGAAATATGTTCTGTATCGTAAACAAGTATATTGGAGATAGAAATATGCATCTAATGATAGTCCCAGCGTTAAGTGGCAATTGTTCTCTTGTTTTTATTGCCTCTCCATTTTCGTTTATGACTTTCGAAATGAACATTTTCCGAGCATCATATGAGAAGCTTTAAAGTATTTGCATATCTGAATGGGGAGATTCTATTAAATCACGACTTTATGAGGAATGAAAACTTTCGGTATGTCTTAAGAGGAAAACAAAAGCCAATTTTTCAAAATCGCAGAGAGGGGAAGCGAATACTTGAAAATTCAATAAGATATAACGGAAAAAACCTGTTTCGACACACAATACCTCGTTAAGCGTTTGCTGGTAATAAACCGAAGGCGGCGACTGGGGGCAAAATGAAGGAAGTACATTCTCGATTTACCTAATTAATCAAAACAAGGGTAGTTGCAGTGACCAAGGTTTTGGAATAATCGAGTTTATATTTTTTTAGGATCGAAAAGCTCAACAAGGTAAGCCCACACATCAAAATATGTATATTATATGTGTAACAAAGACTTAATTGTGGTGCGATGTGCTAAAAGATGGCGTAACTTGTGTTATTCCACTGTTATTATTCCATTGGAATATGCGTTGGAAAGCTACTGTCATTGTACGTCATTTCAGTATATGGCACTCATTTTAAACGTAAGCACCAAGAATTTCCTTTTACTCTAATATGTTGAACTTTGTGCCTAAAAATGTGTTTTTGCGGCGAGCACTTAATCATTACCTTTACCCTTTGATGCCCGAATGAAGTATGAGTTGACTAAAAAAAAATTCTCTTAACGTTGAAAAAGGAATTGGTTACAATGTAGAAAAAGTAAATAAAACTGGGTTTGGGATGGTAGGTGTGGACGCAAGGACATGTTGTCATATGGCAACAATGGACAGTTTAGGGTACACACTTACGCATATTTATTTATTTTTTTTTTTTTTTTTTGAAAGTAATCAATTATTTATTTTTTATTGATAACAGTAAATATGAATATTATAAATGAATCATGTGTGATAGGACATAAAACAGTTTTTTTGTTGATTGAAGCAAAGAAGAACATTGCATTTAGTACACCGTACAGTACACACACGGCTGTACCCCATTTTGCATAGACGACATCTCCATTTTTGTTCCGAATAAACTGGAAAATGACCATAGTTGTCGTATCGTGTATCATCTGGTGGATTCGTCCGCCATACTTTTGACGTTGTTGTTGTTGAAACATGCGATGAAGTCGACAATGATGGTGATAGCTTTTCAGCAGTAGGGGACGGGTCTTTAAATTGCAAATTACTCAAATATGAGGGTCGTCCTCTCTTTCTACTTGTTTTCAAAACTTGTAGACTTCTTGTGGTCAAAGTTTTAACAACAATTATTCATTTTTAAATTCATTAAACGCATATGCTTCTGATTTGGATTCAGTGCAGTGAAATCTCTGCGATATAGAAGCCACGAATTGACAAGAGCTGTGTTAATGCAGCAATGAATAATCCGAAAGTAATATTTTTTAGACTTGTGATTGATCCGATACAATTCAATTAACATATCCGCTAAGTCCACACCTCCCATAAAACGATTGTAGTCTTTAACAATGTTCGGCCTTTCAATGTCTATGTATTTTTTTGCAACTCCATCCCATCTACGGCACGAGTTCATTGGATCCACACAACAGTAAGTGGAGAGAAGTTGAACTGCTCGATTGTCATCATACCACATTACCAAAGCAACATTGTGGTTGTTCTCGACTCTGTAATCAACACTTCCCCGACCTGCTGCTTTTAAAGCCTTCTCATCTTGCATGTTTTGTTTACCGATTCAATCATTTCGAACAGTTCCTATGCACCATATTCCAATATCCCGTAAATCGATTGCAAGTTTGATAGAAGTGAACCAGTTATCGAAATTAACTTTACAATTTTCGTTTTTTGGCATGGTGGAACACAGATACAAAACAATATAGTATTCAGGACAAGTTCCTTTACCTGTGTACAGAGTAAAATCATAAATTATACCCGAAGACCCAGCTCTTGTAAAGACTTTGTATCCCCATTTATTTGTTTTTTTCGGAAGATACTGTTTCAATGCTGAATGACCTTTGAATGGAATAATTTGCTCATCTACTGATTGATGCTCATCGTCATTAGGTATTTCATTATTTTTTTTTTTAAGTGTTCCAATAGTGGTCGAATTTTTTGCAATTTATCGTATTCGGAATTATCTTTTGGTTTGGCTTGTAGATTGTCATTTATGTGGAAGTATTGATTAATTATCTCAAAACAGTTTCTGTTCATCACATTTGCAATCGCATTGTACCGCAAATCATCGCTCCAAAAACACCTATAATCGGGCATTCGAATTACACCCATATATATAAAAGTATCCCAATGAATTGACGAATTTCCACCGCTTCACTTCTCTGTGCTGCTGTAAGGCGTATTTATTGGTTTCCTCTAATATTTTCCTTATGATCTCATCATCAAAAAAATTAAAGAAATATTCTGAAGGACGCTTTACGCTTTCAGCAGGAGGAACTTCATGTTTCCATTTAGAATTAACGCTTCAAAAATCTTTTTTTCGTCAGACAAACATCAAAGTCGGATCATTAGCCTTTTGTGTTAATATAGTTCTTGAGGCATCTAATTCTTTATTGCTTTCCTTTTCAGCATCCTCTAAAACATGTCCTTCGAATGCATCTGATACAGCTTGAGGTAGATTTGAAAGTTCAACATTTTCATCCAAAATATCTTCGTCATTTTTTGCCAGCATATCATCATCCGAATTATCCTAATCGTGTTCCAAAATATAAGCTATGTCTTTATCAGTGATACCTTATTGATTTGCCATTTGTGTTCTAAATAGGGTAAGCAAAAAGAAAGTATATGTATATCCACCGTCCCATGTTGCCAAATGGCAACAGGTATTTTCAAAATATTCAGAAGACCAAAAATCACAAAATAGTGCACTTTTTTTTTAATTAACAAATAGCACTTACCTTCAATTTTTAAAATAACAAACAATTCTTTTGACACTATAAATTTTAGTATTTATTTAAACAGTTTTGTTAGATTCACTTTGACAAAGGCAATTTATTCCAAATGCCAACTTATGACTTGCAGCATCAAAGGGTTAACATGAAGAAAACTGCTGCCGAAAGCCACCGTATTTTGGTGTAATTTTATGGTGAACATACGCTAGCTGACCGAAAGTGCTAAAAACAAAAAAAATGATGATCAAGAACTGGAGGCATTACTCTATAAACATCTTTGCCAAACACAAGGAGTGCTCACAAAATCTTAGCTATTCACTCAAGCAGCCATTTCAAAACATTTAAAAGCAGCTGCTTCTTCTTCTTCTTGTGGCGCTACAGTCCGGCGTAGACCTGGGCCTCAACCAACATGCCTCTCCAGCCAGCACGATCTTTCGCCAGCTGTCTCCAGTTGCGCACTCCAAGTAGGTTGAGGTCCTTCTCCACTTGTGTGCGCCACTTTAGTCTAGGCCGTCCTCTGTTGCGTTGTCCCAATGGCTCGGATTCAAAGACTTTTCGGGCCGGAGCAGTGGTTTCCATACGCTCTACATGGCCTAGCCATCTTAAGCGTTGTATCCGTAGACGCTTAACCAGGCGCATGTCGCTGTACAGACTATAGAGTTCGTCATTAAATCTTCTCCTCCAGATGCCATCAACGCAAACAGGACCAAAAATCGCACGCAAAACTTTTTTCTCGAAAAGACTAAGGGCTTCCTCATCCGCCTTTGCTAACGTCCAAGATTCTGCGCCATATAGTAGGACGGGGATGATCAAGCTGTTATATAAAGCGAGCTTAGTCCTTCGAGAGAGGGCTTTATTACTCAATTGCCTCTTGAGCCCAAAGAAACAGCGGTTGGCAAGAGTGATTCTGCGTTTGATTTCGGTACTGATGTTGTTGTCCCTGTTTACCGCGGAGCCGAGGTAGACGAAGTCCTTAACTACCTCGAAGTTTCTGCTGCCTAGTGTGACGCTCCGTCCGAGACGTCGATGTTGTGTGTCCTTCCTTGATGACAGCATGTACTTCGTTTTGCCCTCATTTACCGCAAGACCCATTTTAGCCGCTTTCGCTTGAATGCCAGCAAAAGCCTCATTGACGGCTCGCTGTGTTCGTCCAATCACGTCAATGTCATCAGCGTAAGCTAACAATTGAACTGACTTCTGGAAGATCGTGCCTCTGGTGTTGACTTGTGAGTTACGCACGATCTTCTCGAGGATGATGTTAAAGAAGTCACATGACAGTGCGTCGCCTTGTCTAAAACCTTTTTTGACATTGAAGGTCTCGGTGAGTTCAGTACCGACCTTGACGGAGCAGCGAGAGTTCTCCATCGTCGTCCTACACAATCTGACGAGTTTGGTAGGATTGCCAAAACTAGACATGGCACGGTATAGCTCGTCTCTATTCACACTGCCATATGCAGCCTTGAAATCGACGAATAGGTGGTGAGTGTCAATTTGCATTTCTTGGGTCTTTTCCAGGATCTGCCGTGATGTGAAGATCTGGTCTACTGTGGACTTCCCTGGTCTGAAACCACACTGATAGGGACCTATCAGGTCATGGAAAAATGGTTTCAGACGCTCACACAATACGGCAGAGAGGATCTTGTATGCGATAAAAGCAGCTGCCTACGAAAAGAAAAACACGTGCTTTTGAAAAGAAAAACACGAACGAAACACGAAAAGTGACTGATCACTGCATTGTATTCATTATGCATACTAACAACCATGCTTTTAAAACAAACATTAATCAAACAAAAATTACTTAGAATTAGAACTAAAATAACTGACGAGGGAAAATGTATTCGAAGGGAAAACAACAACGATTGCCAAAAAACTGAGTAAAAAAAATTGTGTAGGAATGTAGTTTTGTTGTTTTATGCATAAAATAAAACTTTTTTTTAAGTTGCGATTATCACGTCAACAATGTTGTAAATTAAGCTGTTGCAAACACCGAGGAGTTTGTAAATCGAGAACGTACTGTACATATATGATGTCATTGAGAAAATACGTCGACATCAAACGTCCATGTCAGAGGATGACTTCAGACAACATTAACTTCGTTTAACGCAGTTCCCACGTGAACAGTAGAAACAACAACGCTTACTGAGCGCTGTTTCTTTTCGCCTAAGAGGGAAATAACTGACAGTGGCCTCTGCCGAAAAAGCAAGCTATCATTCTAACGAGTGTTTTTAAGGGGTATATAACTTTATGTTGGCAACGCCTTTTGAGCTCATGCTCATTTTGTAACCTGTAAAGTGATTTATTTTAAAATTGACTTTTCATTGAAAGAAATGAAACCACCAGATCACTCAGCAAAACACAGATTCGGTGAATAGGAACAAAACAAAATTGTTTGTTGTAATTTTGTTTGTTGTAATGAATTTATTAGAATTTTAATTAATTAAGCGAATTTTGTTAAGTTGATTGTCCACATCAATAAACAGAACTACCGTATTTGGAGCTCTGATAAAAATTCGCAAGTGAATGTGACCGCCGCGGCGTAGTGGGTAGAGTGCGACACTCACACGCCGAAGGGTCTAGGTTCGATTCCCGGTTAAACACCTCGAATTTTTCAAGGCAAAACCTCTTTCGAGCTGCTGACAACACTCAAAAAGTAATAACTGCCTAAGAAATCATCTTAAATTTCGCCGTTCAGAATCGGCAAAAAACTGCAGGTCCCTTCTACTCGCGAGAGAACAGTAGTGCGCACAACATGAGTAGTTGATGAGCAGGCTAGGCCCTGGTCCGCCTGTGGACTGTCGCGGCAACAATTATTAATTAATGTTGAGATACCATTACATTCACAGACTCTGATTGCTTTATGTGCTTAGTTGGTCGGTGACAAAATTGGCCTGTTCTCAAAAACAAATGCCGGACAGAGGGTTGCGGTCAATTATGATCTCTGATTCATGATAACTAACTTGTTTATTTTTCAATTGAACAACCGATAGATGCAAGATCCGTGAATTGACCTCGACCGAGATCGTGAGATTTATCTTCAAATGACTTCATTTTCTGGGGAAATGTGATATTGCTAATCTTCACTGACAAGCCCGATGATTGACCACATGAAAAGCAGATGTGGAATTTAGTTTTACGTAATGACCTGTTCTTACGGCTTATACAAGATTCGTAGATAACGCATGACTAAGCGTCTGAGTTAGCCAAATATCAAATTGACATCATGCTTGAGGGACAATCACCCCTCCTTGTCATCATGGACAATCGCCCATTCCTTGATTTGATACCAGGCCTTTCTAAAACAACTGCCGCTGAGTCGCAGTGCCCTGTTGAAAATGCAACTATACACTAGCCACCCTGCCTAGCCCAGGGTAAACAACAACAAGAAAAGTCAGCACAGTAAACTTATCTCGACTCTGCCCGCGATGTTAGGTGGTAAACCACAGAAATCGCGATACGTGCATCAGGAGGCCTACCGGTCGGTCAGGCTGAAACCGAAGTTCCCTGACCTCCCGTGGCATCAGAATATAGCCTATGGTCAAGCTGTCAGTACCTGTCAGGCTCCCTCAAATCCGTGGTTCCGCAAGATGGTTCTTTTCTCCATCAGTGTTTCCGTTGTCACTATAAAAAGTGATACGGATGTGATTTTTGAATCATGTGACTTATAAATTCTAGTCACATTACCTGGACATGAAGAAGAGCGTTCGCCAAGTTTTACATGATATACTGCCGCAAATTTTGGAAAACGTTATCAAATATTGGATCCAAGACTACACCCAAATCAGCTAAAGTGGAAAAATGAATGAAGTCGGATATAAGCCAAAAGATCTGAATTCGAATTAAATAAGTCCCACTTCGATTAACTTTAAAGTTTTTCTTTATATTCAAAATACTGTATCCCTAAAAACAACACTTTAAACAATATCATGTTGACAGTTTTTAGTTAGTGCTCTTCTGCAAAAGATTTTGAAACTTAATTATTAATTAAAAATTAATTCTCCAATTAATTAGGATTTCTTAAATGAAAAAATAAAGGACCCTTTAATCAATATATTCTCGGTATCGGGGTGAAGTTGTGGTTATATATATAAATTTACTTAAGGGAAAAGGCTAAAAACTATTCATGATAGTGTCTGTTTACCAGGGTTCCGCACTGTGCAAAAGTGGTCAAGTGAGTTCAAGAGAGGCAGAGACAGCATTGAAAACGACCCCCTCTCTGGAGCCACGGCTACTGCTTGTTCGGAAGAAAGCATCAAAGAAGTCGAATAACTTGCTCTTGAGGATGCCCGAATAAAGGTGAAAATGATGGCAGAGATCACCAAGCATTCAACTGGTACCATTCACACCATTCTTCATGACCATCTTAACCTTTCAAAGGTCAGTGCACAGTGGATGCCACGAATGCTCACAGCGCCTCAGAAAAAAGTGAGAATCGCACGCTGTAGAGAGCTTTTGGAGATGTGTAGTGAGAACGCGGACGGTGTTATGGATTGAATTGTAGCTGGAGACGAAACATGAATTCACCACTATGATCCTGTAAGCAACCAAGAGTCCATGCAGTGGCATAAAAAAGGAACAGACTCCCCGAAAAAGTTCAAAGTCACACCGTCTGCCGGAAAGCTCATGGCCACAGTTTTTTGGGACTCAAGGAGAATCTTGCACAATGAGCACAAAAACAAAGGTGAAAACATCAACGCGACATCCTACGCTTCTACTTTGTATGACTTGCGGAGGAAATTAAAACGAAAAGATGGGTAAACTCGCAGCGGGTGTGTTGCTTCTTGATGACAACGCACCTGTTCACACGGTGCGAGTTTCCAAGGCTGCTTCGAAAGATTGTGGTTTCGAAGAAATCCAACACATACCCTATAGTCCAGACCTTGCGCCTAATGATAATTTCCAGTTTCCAGATTTGAAATGTCTTCATGGAAAAAGATTTTCGGACAATGCAGAACTCAAGTCGGCAATAAATAGGTATTTTGCAGAGAAAGAGGAAACTTATGTTTTTGAGGGCTTAAAAAAACTTATTTCAAGATGTAGCAAATGCTTTGATGTAAGGGGAGATTATATTGAAAAATAAAACTAATTTAAACTGAAGTTTATTGCTCGATTCCCCCTTGAGCCCAAATAAACTGTGATTGGCAAGAGTGATTCTGCGTTTCAATTCGGGACTGATGTTGTTGTCCCTGTTTACCGCGGAGCCGAGGTAGACGAAGTCCTTGACTACCTGGAAGTTTCTGCTGCCTTGTGTGACGCTCCGTCCGAGACGTCGATGTTGTGTGTCCTTCCTTACTGACAGCATGTACTTAGTTTTGCCCTCATTTACCGCCAGAACCATTTTAGCTTTCCGCTTCAACGCCAGCAAACGCCTCATTGACGGCTCGCTGTGTTCGTCCAATCACGTCAATGTCGTCAGCGTTAACTACCAATTGAACAGACTTCTGGAAGATCTTGCCTCTAGTGTTGACTTGTTAGTTACGCACGAACTTCTCGAGGATGATGTTGAAAATGTCACATGACAGTGCGTCGCCTTGTCTAAGACCTTTTTTGACATTAAAGGTCTCGGTGAGTTCGCTACCGACCTTGACGGAGCAGCAAGAGTTCTCCATCGTCATCCTGCACAGTCTGACGAGTTTGGTAGGAATGCCAAAACTAGACATGGCACCGTATAGGTCGTCTCTATGCACACTGTCATATGCGACCCTAAAATCGACGAATAGGTGGTGGGTGTCGATTTGCACTTCTTGAGTCTTTTCCAGGGTCTGCTGCAATTTGAAGACCTGGTCTATTGTTGACTTCTCTGGTCTGAAACCACACTGATAGTGACCTGATCAGGTAATGGACAAAGTAAAAAATAAATTAAGCGGAACAAATGACTACAGGAAAGTATTTTGTCTTAAAGCTGACGTTGGCAACTTGCCGTGAGTTTCTATTAAAAAGCGTACAAATTTAAATAAAATCAAAAAATTTATATATTACATTTTGATCAACTGAAAAGACAGTAGGTTAAATTCTTAAAGAAACAAGTAATAAAATTGAAGTAGTGCAATCGTTTAGTTACTTCTGTTCAAGAGTTGAACACCCGTACCACATCCGAGAAATAATCCTCAGGCGACTACCTCAATCTAACAATATTCAGTCAAAACTGTTCGAGTTGAGGAATATCACCGCAGCTTCGAGGTTGCTGGTTAACAGGACGATTGTTTAACTAGTACTCACATGTTGATCTGAAACTTGGGTAAATACCAGCTGACTTTCCGACATTTAGGCCGAGCGCAATAAATAATTTTTAATAAAAAATTAAAAAAAAAAAATTTTTTAAATAAGAAGTTTCGTTTAAATCATAAACTGTACGCTGTGTATAAAAAAAGCCCAAATAATGGGAAGTATTTAACTCAGTGCTCTGAGATTACATCAACGAACATCAAGCTCACACATGTGCAGAGAAACCAGTCAAAAAATATCTTGAATCCTCGTTTTGTGCCAGAGGACGACGCGGAAAACCATATCTACGCTGGAGAGGTCACCGCAGATCAAAACCGTCGAAGCCTTAGGGTGCTGGGTAGAGTATGAACGTGCCCACGATGGATGGAGGACAGGAACGTGTTCCGATTTTCGCTCGATGATGACTATGTACAAAAAGTGGATTTTGGATATAATTCAATAAAATTATAGAGTAGATTCAAAGGCGAAGCATATTTCAAACAATTCGTGTGAAAAGTTTACAGCAGATGAGTTCTCCGCAAAGCTACCCGCAACATAACCTCTGAGATTTTTTTTTTTATCTCTAAACATTAACGTAGTCCTTCCCCACACACATGCACACGGAACAACATTTTATAGTGTAAATATGTATTTATTATTTTTTCACGGACATCCTTCTTCCGCTTTAAATGGAAATGCCAATTTCATCCAAAATAAATTCCATGCAGAATCGCCCGGAAAGTATTTGGGCGCACAGCGAAGCGTCCACAGAAACGATGCTTTATGGTTGCATATTTTTTTCGTTTATGTCATCCCAAAAAGCACAAAAAATAGTACGGAGGATGTTGAAAATAAGTTTTATGACTTCCGAGAGAAGGCAACCAGTGCGGCTATTTCAGACTTTGAATATGTGTTTTTTGTTTTTTTGTTCATATTTCACTAGAAAACGAGGGCTTCATGCAATATTTAAAGTGAATCAAAATAGGTTGTTACTTTGGGCAGTTGTTCGTCAGGTTGCGCATTTAAAATTTTAAATGGTCTGCTTGGAAAATAAATGGCACTACGCATCTTGTTTGTTTTTTGCGTTCATGTGAAACGCTTGTTGTTTTTCAGATTACTTAATGCGAATCAAACAGCACATCGCAGAGATAAGCTATATTTAAACATTCACCAGGAAGGAGATATTCAGGTGATTCTTGAGGTTTGATTGACAACAAGAAATTCTGTAATAACAACATTACCGACGAATGTTTAAAAACATGTGTACAGTCTTCAATTATTGTGTTATGCAGCTAATCAGAGAAAGGAGACCCCTTTGACTGCGCTAATTATCGAGGGATCAGTCTCCTTAACATCGCATACAAGATCCTCTCTGCCGTATTGTGTGAAAGTCTGAAATCAATTGTTGACAACCTGATAGGTTCCAGTCTGGTTTCAGGCTAGGGAAATTCACAATATATCAGATCTTCACATCACGGCAGATCCTGGAAAAAACTCAAGAAGTTTAAATCGCCACCGATTTTAAGGCCGCATATGACAGTGTGCACAGAGACGTGCTATACAGTGCCATGTCTAGTTTTGGCGTTCCTACCAAACTTGTCAGATTATGTAGGATGACGATGGAGAACTCTCGCTGCTCCGTCAAGGTTGGTAACGATCTCACCGAGACCTTCAATGTCAAAAAAGGTTTTAGACAAGGCGACACACTGTCATGTAACATTTTCAACATCATCCTCGAGAAGTTCGTGCATAACTAACAAGTCAACACTAGAGGCAAGATCTTCCAGAAGTCTGTTCAATTGCTAGCTAACGCTAACGTGATTGGGCGAACACAGCGAGCCGTCAATGAGGAGTTTGCTGGCATTGAAGCGGAAAGCTAAAATGGGTCTGGCGGTAAATGAGGGCAAAACTAAGTACATGCTGTGACACACAACATCGACGTCTCGGACGGAGCGTCACACAAGGCAGCAGAAACTTCCAGGTAGTCAAGGACTTCGTCTACCTCGGCTCCGCGGTAAACAGGGACAACAACATCAGTCCCGAATTGAAACGCAGAACGATCTCACCGAGACCTTCAATGTCAAAAAAGGTTTTAGACAAGGCGACGCACTGTCATGTGACTTCTTTAACATCATCCTCGAGAAGATCGTGCGTAATTCACAAGTCAACACCAGAGGCACGATCTTCCAGAAGTCAGTTCAATTGCTAGCGAACGCTGATGACATTGTTGAATGGACGAACACAGCGAGCCGTCAATGAGGAGTTTGCTGGCATTGAAGGGGAAGCGGCTAAAATGGGTCTGGCGGTAAATGCGGTCAAAATGAAGTACATCCTGTCATCAAGAAAGGACACACAACATAGACGTCTCGGACAGAGCGTCTAACTAAGCAGCAAAAACTTCGGGATAATCAAGGGTTTCGTCTACCTCGGCTCCGCGGTAAACAGGGACAACAACATTTGTATCGAAATCAAATGCAGAATCACTCTTGCCAATCGCTGTTTCTTTCGGCTCAAGAGGCAATTGAGTAAAAAAGCCCTCTCTCGAAGGACAAAGCTATCTTAATATAACAGCTTGATCATGCCAGTCCTACTTTATGGCGCGAAAACTTGAACGTTAGCAAAGGCTGATGAAGAAGCCCTTAGTTTTTTTGAGGGAAAAGATTTGTGTGCGATTTTTGTTCCTCTTGGCGTTGATGGCATCTGGAGGAGAAGATTTATCGACGGACTCTATGGGCTGTACAGAGACATGCGTCTGCTCAAGCGTCTACGGATAAAACGCTTAAGATCGCGATGTAGAGCGTATGGACCCCACTGCTCCGCCCCGATAAGTCTTTGAATCCGAGCCATTGGGACAACGCAATAGAGGATGGCCTAGGCTAAGGTGGCGCAAACAAGTGGAAAAGGACCTTGGAGTGCACAACTGGAAACAGCTGGTGGAAGGTCATGCTGGCTGGAGAGGCATGTTGGTTGAGGCACAGGTCCAACCCGGATTGTAGCGCCGCAAAAAGAAGAAAAAGCTAATCAGAGTCCTTTAACAGTTTCCTTGGAATTTGTGGAATTCGCTGTCAAGCTACAAAAACGCACAATGTCAAAACCGGTATGCCATCATGGAAAAAATAAAAAGAAAGAAAAAAGAAACAGCGATTTCAGGTCCGTCTATGCCTTGCGGTTATTAGAAAAGCACGCATCCGTTTGAATTGGGACCATAATTAGGCAACCATTCGGAAAACTGTTTTTAAGCTGGATATTTTTCAATTCAATGAATTCTGTCGCACGAACGCAAATTTCGACGAGTTTTAGAATACTGGAACTATCTTGAGAATAGAAATGATTTCAAATTTATTTTTTTTTTTTTTATTAAAAAAGAAAAACGTTTAAAACACATCACTCAAAATTTTATAAGGCGGAAGCGACTACTTTTTAAAATTTCTCCGCCAAATTTGGATACCATCTCTAAGAAATAACTCTGGCACCGATCCAATTATTGAGCCATTGGACGATTTTTCCAACAGACCCGAAGTGGTAGGCCCCCTTATTGCTTTGCGTCATTCGAAAAAACTGTAGTTCGCAGGAGAAAGGTCTAGAGAATATGATGATTTGAGTTGGATCTTTCATTTCAGCGTTTCCAGGTGAAAATTGGCTTTTGTCATCTCTCGGTTTCGAATCTTTGGCACCTGATTTTCTTGCTTTTTAATAAATCCAAAATTTTTTAATCAAACGAAATTTGTTTGCTGAATTTGGCTGCGATTTTTGGCGTTTGGATTGGATCTTGATCCAGTAAAGTCTTCAATTCCTCATCTTCATAAGCTTTGGACAGGTCAAAACGTTATTTGTCGTCAACGGTAAGATGACACCATACCATATTTGAAGCATCAAAACCCCTTTTTTGCATAGTGTATCAGTCAGACCACAAACTTCTTCTTCTTCTTCTTCGGATGGCGCTACAGTTTGGGGTGGATCTGGGCTTCAACCAACATGCCTCCCCAGCTACCACGATATCTTGCCAGCTGCCTCCAACTGCGCACTGCAAGTTGGTTAAGGTCCTTTTCTACTTGTGTGCGCCACCTCAGTCTAGGACGTTCTCTGTTGCGTTGTCCCTTTGGTTCGGATTCGAGACTCTTCGGGCTGGAGCTGTCCATGCGCTCTACATGGCCTAGCCTGGATGCGGATTGTTATGAGGCGTTCGTTTATATGTTGGATGCTTAAGACTTTTTGCCTAAGTCTGCCTCGAACAACAAAACCGCATCCAAATAAACGTTTCCTCTCTCCCTGCAGCAGTCGCCGTGGTATTTGTTGCAGTTTCTCACTCTTCTCTTGCCCGGCCCATCCCACCGCATTTCCTGAATCGCGGCAATGTCTGCTTTATAGCAGTCCAGGGCTTCCGCAAGTTATTCGGCTGCACATGGTCTGTTTAGGTACCTCACATTCGACTTGCATACCCGTAAAACATTATCCTTTTTTCGTTTGCGAGGGTCGTCAACAGTGTATCCATCCGTATCCGAGGCATTCGGTTGGTCCGTAACTGGTGATTTTTATGTGGCCGGGCAGTTTCCCCAACGCACATCCCCAACCTGGAGGACCAGACCCTTTTTTATACCTCTTGGGCGGAGGTCGCACTTATAGGCTAAGCAAGTTGAGTTCGGATGAACAACAACCAGTACCCCGTGGCTACCAACGTGGAGGTAGAATAAGCACAATTGATGTGTGGGAGACAGTTGCAACAGCTGGCCATCGCCAGGTTGATACTAATCAGTGTCTACCCTGTTCCCACATCACCCAGAGCACAAACTTTTACAGGTATGTAATGTGCATCAGCTGAGTTACCGGTTTCTTCCAATTGAAAAAAAAAAAACAGTACTTCCTCAAGTTCAGGATATTTTCAAAGAAACAAAAACCAATATTGTTGTCAAAAGCAGATGCATACGCACACAAATTTTTGCTAATATGTCACATCATTCCAATGAAGAAGGTAAACGCTTCCAAGATTAGACACAACTTGCAGGAAGCGCCATCTTCGGAAAACAGACAGAATGAACTTGTAGAAAATATGACAAATGGAATAGAAAAAACAGTCTTGAAAGCTAGGGGGCTGCACAGTGCAAAATTTTTAGAAGGACAAGATGTACCAAGCAGGCAGTACTCAGAAATAGCGAGCGGAACCCTTCCTCGTCAAAAACTACATTGCAGACCAATCCTCATCATTCTCATCTGTCAACTGTTTGCTTGTTTGCGGACGACTCCTTGATATACTCTACATCTTCGTTATCACAGAACGCAGCACGGGTTGTCAAACAACAAATGAAGAAGCCCAACTCTTACTACCAGAAGTGAGGCAACCGAATCAAATTAAACAAATCGGTCCTGCTGTGCCAGTAAATGCCGCCCTGGCGAGACTCCCGAACAGCCGGGAAATGCGGGAGCATAAAAAAAAGCTAACCATAGAGACAAGCACTGGCACTAGCAGACAAGCCGACGTAGGAGTGACTTGAAGTTAACTTCACTGAGCGATTGTTCCATCCTCACTGGAAAGCAAACCTTTCCATAGGTCAACTTCGTTTTCCATCGCATCTGCCCGTTGATACGACATGAGAATGGATTGGCACAGTGGACGCAGCTGCTACTGCATTTGTACAAGTAGCATATACGGTCCATCATAGCCTATAGGTAACCTGAGTGCTGGAGCATGGAACATATGCAACTGCCTAAATATGCCATCAATTGCATTCAATTTTATTTAAACCCCATTCTGCACATCCTACGGAGGGTAGAACTAATCCCATCAAGCTAAATTCGTAAACACAG
Organism: Eristalinus aeneus; assembly: GCA_955652365.1. Classification (NCBI taxonomy): domain Eukaryota; kingdom Metazoa; phylum Arthropoda; class Insecta; order Diptera; family Syrphidae; genus Eristalinus; species Eristalinus aeneus. The sequence goes on along the minus strand of OY019130.1, from coordinate 26,037,463 downwards.
TTCAAGACATAATCTGCGGTTAGGTGCCAAAGGGATTGACTGATGCTTGTTGAGTTAATGGGATTTCTAATTTTGAAAATGATATGCAAGCAGCATTGCACACAGATATACAGCCTGCGAGCGCTGAAGAGCTTAAGCTCAGAATTGACTGCGCAATTGAATGGAATATGAAGTAATCCTTTAACCAGTAACAGCATTATCTGTGCCTCATTCAATAATAATCCCAATGTGGACGCCGTTGTGTGGTAGATAAGGTGTGATACTCAAATACCGAGTGTTCCAGACTCAATTCCTGGATTAAGCAGCTCCTTCATTCCACCCCACTTGCTTCAATTCAATGAGAACATTCAACGGGTAGAACAAGAAGCGGTTCCAAGTCTGAAAAAATTGTAGGTCCTATCTACTCGTGAGAGAAACTGACAAACTGCTGAAAAATATTCTGGTTTCTTTGTGGCGAATGACTCGAACTGCAACTTTTTGAAATTTTTATGTGTGCTACAAAATTATATTGTGTCAAAACAGAACATTTTCTAAATGGCATCCGTAGTTTTTGACGTGTCCACTGTTGACGCGTAGACGGCCAAGAAAATCAGCAGCACCCAAGATTCTATGCGGTATTTTCGCATACTGTTATTTCCTATTGCCAACCTTCGCCCTCAGATTCTTCTTCTTCTTGTGGCGCTACAGTTCGGGGTGGACCTGGACCTCAACCAACATACCTCTTCAACCAGCACGATCTTTCGCCAGCTGTCTGAAGTTGCGCACTCCAAGTTGGTTGAGGTCCTTCTCCACTTGTGTGCGCCACCTTAGTCTAGGTCGTCCTCTGTTGCGTTGTCTCAATAGCTCGGATTCAAAGACTTTTTGGGCGGGAGTAGTGGTGTCCATACACTCTACATGGCCTAGCCATCATAAGCATTTTATCCGTAGACGCTTGACCAGGCTGAGGTCGTCGTTAAACCTTCCCCTCCAAATCCCATCAATGCAAACAGTACCGAAAATCGCATGTAAAACATTTCTTTCGAACCCGCTCCACACCCGCTTTTACTAACGTCCAAGTTTCCGCTCTAGAAGGTATGACTGGCATGATCAAGCTGTTATATTATGCTGGCTTAGTCCACTCACCTGCCTCTTGCGTCCAAAGAAACATCGATTGGCAAGAGTGATTCTGAGTTTGATTTCGGTACTGATGTTGTTGTCCCTGTTTACCGCGGAGCCGAGGTAGATGAAGTCCTTAACTACCTCGAAGTTATTGCTGCCTAGTGTGACGCTCCGTCCGAGACGTCGATGTTGTGTGTCCTTCCTTGATGACAGCATGTACTTCGTTTTGCCCTCATTTACCACTAGACCCATTTTAGCCGCTTCCGCTTCAATGCCAGCAAACGCCTCATTGACGGCCCGCTGTGTTCGTCCAATTACGTCAATGTCATCAGCGTAAGCTCGCAATTGAACTGACTTCTGGAAGATCTTGCCTCTGGTGTTGACTTGTGAATTACGCACTATCGGCTCTAAAATGATGTCACATGACAATGCGTCGCTCTGTCTAAGACCTTTTTTGACATTAAAGCCCTCGGTGAGTTCGTTACCGACCTTGACGGAGCAGCGAGAGTTCTCCATCGTCATCCTGCACAGTGTGACGAGTTTGGTAGGAATGCCAAAACTAGACATGGCACTGTATAGATCATCTCAATGCACATTGTCATATGCGGCCTTAAAATCGGTGAATAGGTGGTGAGTGTCGATTTGAACTTCTTGAGTTTTTTCCAGGATTTTCCAGGTCGTAACGTGAAGATCTGATATATTGTGAACTTCCCTAGCCTGAAACCAGACTGGAAAGTATCAGGTTGTCAACAATGGATATCAGACGCTCACACAATACGGCAGAGAGGATCTTGTATGCGATGTTTAGAAGGCTGAGCCCTTGATAATTAGAGCAGTCAAAGGGATTTCCTTTCTTGTGGACTGGGCAAACGACTCTGAGATTTTATTCATCGGACATGCTTTCCTCAGACCATATTTTACAGATGAGCTGGTGCATGCGCCCAACCAGGGCATCTCCAGCTGCTTTAAATAGTTCTGCTGACAGTCCGTCCCCCCAGCAGGTTTGTTTGACTTCAGCTTGGATATTGCTGTCTTTACCTCGTCTTAGTCGGGGGGAGGGAATTCTTGTCTATCAGCGTCCAAATCGGGTGGAACATTCTGCCGAATAGTGGGATTTGGGCAGTCATCGCCGTTAAGGAGTCTGCAGAAATGATCCTTCCAGATTCTTAGGTCCCGGCAAGCCTTGGCCCGAGCCTTGTATCCTCCGGATAGCTGTCTTCAAATTACTCCAGAGAAATTCAACGGATTTACATGGCGAAAATGCCTCGCATTTGCAATGCATTATGGACACAAGTGAAGCATGAAACGATGTTTTTTAACTAATCTTGGTAGACGAGCGCCTTGTGAGACGCTGCTAGGAGTATTCAAATGCCCACGAGTTTCAACCAAAATACTAATTTGCTCACTGCTTCCATACAGCCTGTAAGACAGTTTCACAACATACGGCCGCATTGACGTCTCTGTCCAAAAATAGGAGAGAGAAAGGCCATTGGCTATCATTGTCGATTATGGCGGCCCAAACCATCACAATCGACGTTGACTGCTTTCAGGTGGTCCTCTAAAGGAGTACATTCTCGAAGGACTTCTTTGGCAGTTATTTTACTCGTTGTATATTGCTCGACAAAAAGTGGCGACTCGGAAAAATAAACAAATTGGAGAACTAACTACTAATGTACTCTCTTGCAAGTGTAGGCATTTCTTTGCTCTCTCGTCTCTTGTTTTTTGCTGAAATGTGCGGTCGTTTGTTTTTGGAAATTCAAAGGCTTCAGCCAATGGTCGCCGTGGCCTAGTGGGTGGGGTGCGACACTCACACGCCGAAGGTTTAGTTTCGTTTCCCGGATGAACACCTCAAATTTTTCAGGGAACCACCTCTTTTGAGCTGCTGACAACACTCAAAGAGTAATTAATGTCGAAGAAAAAGTTTATCAAACTTCTCCGTTCGGAGTATGCAAAATTCTGTAAGTCCCTTCAACTCGTGAGACAACAGTAGCGTGCACAACACGAGTAGTTGATGAGCTACCTAGGTCCTCATGTTCCTGCAAGTTTTGCATCCTTACGCTGAGCTCGCGAACAATTTTTCTTTCACTCTGAGGTTGGATGTCGCCCAATTCGGACTTCACTTTCCTATCCATTTCTGCCGATGTCGCCAACTTTTATGACCACCTTCATGACTTTTTCCAAAGCTGCCGGTATCAGGCTTACGTGCTATAATTCCACGGAAGATTTGTTCACGTTGAGGTGCTAAAGGATGCCAACCACTGATTCCTGTGTTCTTGCAGCCAGACATGAGGATATCACGTTTGAATTTAACAGCGGATGAGACTTTTTTTGACACAACTGAAATCTTACTCGATTTAAACAATTAAATTATCATCACACACGTGCTTAAAGTTTAGTTCACTGTCATAATCGGTTTGGTCATTATAGCAGTCTGAAGTTGGTTTCAGTGCAAAACAATTAATGTGTGAAGGAAGTCTTTTCAAAAACAAAAATTAAGTGAGATTACAATTTCGAGGGCCACGTACATTCGATTTTTTTATTTTGGTATCTTCTCGAACATACGTTCACAAGTTCATCAATATAGCATATTTATTTTGTTCGACAGGGACACAAGGCTAAGACGTGGTTTCCTGATGTTGAAAGAAATCGATCTAGTTCAATTTTGTGTGAAAAATGATATTGAGTGCTCAAAACCACTTGAAATGTTGACAGAGGCACGTGGTGAGTGTTTCCTGAGTCAAACAAATATTTACAAGTGTTATAAGGTTCCCAAAGAAGGACGAGAAGATGTGAATAACGACGCTCGACCTGAACGCCCAGGACATCAACAACCGAAGAAATTATTGAGAAATCGAAGAAAATTCTTATGGAGAATCGTCAAATCAGCAATATCGGACAATTTTTTTCGGAAATTTTTGGCATGAAGTGGGTGGCAGCGGAGTTTGTCCAAAATCGCTGAAATTTGACCAACGGAATGACACATGAGGTTCACTCGGTAATTATTGAATGACGTCAACGGTGATCCAGATTTGCTCAAAAGAGTCATAACTGGTGACGAATTCGTTTATGTTTATGACATCGAAGCCAGAGTCCAATCGTCCTAACGGAAGAGCCTAGGAGAAAACAAAAAAGCACGCAGAATTCTATCAAATGTGATGGTTTTACTGATTGGTTTTTAGATTGCCGTGGCGTGGTGCTTCAGAAGTTCTTACCACATGGCTTTTCGGTCAATGAGGAGTTTAGTCTTGAAGTTGTGCGTCAATTGCGAGAAGCAATACGAAGAAAATCGTCCGGAATTGTGTGAAAACGATGGTGCACCTATTCACTTGTTATTGGTTGTTCGTAATGTTTTGGGCGCGGTGAATAGCGACAGAAACATCAGTACCGAAATCAAGCCCAGAATCACTCTTGCCAATCACTGTTTCTTTGGGCCTAAGAGGCAACTGAGTAATAAAGCCCTCTCCCAAACGACCAAAGTGCCTTTGTACAACACCTTGATCATCCCAGTCCTGCTTTACAGCGCAGAAATCTGTACCCTACTAAAAACGGATGAGGAAGCCCTTGGTCTCCTCGAGAAAAAAGTTCTGCATGCGATTTTTGGTCCTATTTGCGTTGATGGCATCTGGAGGAGAAGATTCAACCACGAACTGTATGGGCTGTACGGCGGCATGAGCCTAGTCAAGCGTCTACGGATACAACGCTTAAGGTGGCTAGGCCATGTAGAGCGCATGGACAGCACTGCTCCGGCCCGAAGAGTTTTCGAATCCGAACCACAGGGACAACGCAACAGAGGACGTCCTAGACTAAGGTGGCGCACACATGTGGAAAAGGACCTCAACCAACTTGGAGTGCGAAACTGGAGACAGCATCCTCTCTTGTGGCCGACGCGGCGTAGTGGGTAGAGTGCGACGCTCACACGCCGAAGGGTTTATGACAAATAAAACTGAAATTTTCCTCTTGAAAAAAACAGCTTTTTAATTTTATTCATACAACTTCGTCTGTACGTTATTGAGTTTCGATACGAACTGAACTTAGAATATTAATTATCAAAAATGATAAGTGCAAAGGAGGGCAACGCATTTGCGTCGTTTGCACAATTTGCACAAGAGGTCGATGGTTCCAAGAATTGCATTTTCGTGTTGAAGGAATGTGCCGCAGACGCTTGACTTGCAATTCGTGCGTCAACGGATCGATTGTGCATTACACGTGTATCAAATTTTGTTTTTCGTTAAGACTACGGTGGGAACCATGACATGGGTTACGGTGGGTATCGTAGCTTCAAGGTTCGATTACCGGCTGAACACTTCGAATTTTTCACGGCACCACCTCTTTCGAGCTGTGGTCGCCGTGGCGTAGTGGGTAGAGTGCGACGCTCACACGCCGAAGGGTCTAGGTTGGACTCCCAGCTCAACACAAATTTTTCGAATTTTTCACGGCACCACCTCTTTCGAGCTGCTGACAACACTCAAAGAGTTATAACTGTCTAAGAAAGCTTCTCAAATCTCGCCGTTCGGAGTCGGCAAAAAACTGTAGGTCCCTTCTACTCGTGAGAGAACAGTAGCGCGCACAACACGAGTAGTTGATGAGCAAACTAGGCCCTGGTCCCTCTGTGAACTGTCGCGCCAACAATTATTATTATGACTCATTCTCTTTCAAAGATTGGAAAGACCCATGAAAAGATGGCACACAGTCGTGCCCTAGCTTAAGAAAATACGTAAATTGAAATAATTATCTCAGCCAAGTGATATTAGTTTTTCCATTTAACATATTTGAGAATCTAGAAAGCCAAAATTTTGTTGACTTCTAATAAGCCGATGTTCGACTACCTCAAATTTGGGACTCTTAAATTTAAAAAATTGAATTCCTATTTTTCAAGAAAAGTTTCTAAGCCACCTTGAAACTTGATATCACATTTCTTTAAAAGAGCATACGCCTATAGACTGCATTAACACTTTTTTCATTATGACCACCAACTTAGATCAGACTTCTGTTTCAGGCCACCTTTTGCGGACTTTCGAGTTTGGTGGATCATAACAAGAGCGCTCCGAGAAGCTGCATATGCAATATGGCTGTCCATATTTTTCTGAAAGCTTAAAATATTTTATATGAGCGGGGCAAAAATAAATAAGCACTTTTTTGGACTTCAGGAGAACGAGTAGTAAAAGTGGAGCTGTGTCGGGCATTTTCCGACATTTTTTTTGTAATTTTCTTACGTTTTCCCTTCTAATGCTTGTATTGCGCGGATATCGTGGACACGAACCACTAAGAAGCAGAAGCTCTGACATAGTAAATTCGGATTTAAAAACAATGAAAGTGTGTTGATAAACAGTAATAAATACCATTTTTCTATATAGTTATGGAATCCAGCTTTGTTTTAAGCCTAAATTTGAGTTAGCAATATCATTATTTTCAATATTTTTTTTATGCAATTTTATATCAAATTGTTTAGCCTAAGGTTACTCCGTTTTATTCATACTATACCGATTCCTCTCGTGCGGTATTAGGATTTAGAGGAACTTTAAATATGTTCCAAATTTCATCGAGATCGGTCAACGCTATCAAAAGTTTTAAATTTATTTCCGCATTCCGCATACATGATGACCACCGTCCAGCGTTTCGCACTTGAGGAGATACTAGGGTTGCTTTCTATATTTCGGGATTAAGGAAACCACATCAAAGAGAGGCAAGAGATCAAAAAGGGCATATAAGAACTGTTTTTCATATTTCTGGGGTGGACTAGTTTGGGGCGGACTAGTTTGAGGGGGACAAATTTGAAATTGATGAATAAGTATATATTTTTTAAGAAAAATTTAAATTCCTTGTCTTTCTTTTTGGACAGACCTCGTATATGGAAATATAAATTAATTTTCATTAAAGGCAACAGATAAATGAGTCAAACCAAATTTTCAATAAGTCAAGTACATTCGACTCAAATTTACAGCTCGTAGTAGACAAATCTCTTATGGACTGCCACTTGGGCAACATTTCGAAGTTGACGTTCCTGTCAATTGAATGTGTTGGTTGACAATTTTTACCGAAAAGTGAAATAGGTCCATAGGGAACATTTGTTGTGAACGAGTCCTTATTTTTTTTTTTTTTTGTTTGTTTGCTATGACATCTGTGACAAATATTTAGTATACATCAAGTCATTGAATAGACAGCATCATATTTTTTCATCGTGTTAAAAATGTCGACTTTTGTACCAGAAAGTGATGATTTGCGGAAAGCATTAATTTTTTGTTTTCATTTGAATAAAAGTGTTGCAGAGTCGCATCGAATGCTTGTCGAGGCATATGGTGATCATGCTCTATCAGAAGCAGCATGCAAAAGATGGTTTCAACGGTTCAGAAATAATGATTTTGATGGGAGGAATGAAGAACGTGGAAGGCCACCGAAAAAGTTTGAAGACGCCGAATTGGATGGAGATGACATTTTGAGTCAAAAGCAAATGGCAGCAATGTTAAATGTTGCACAACAAACAATTTCTGACCGTTTAAAAGCTATGGAAAAGATCCAAATGTGTGGACAATGGGTGCCACATAAATTGAATAAAAGACAGATGGAAAATCGAAAAAACACTTGTGAAATGTTGCTTCAAAGACACGAAAGAAAATCGGTTTTGCATCGGATTGTTACTGGCGATGAAAAATGGATTTATTTTAAGAACCCTAAACGGAAAAAATCATGAGTTAATCTGGAGCAACCACCAACATCGACTGCAAAACCAGATCGATTCGGCAAGAAGACAATGCTGTGTGTTTGGTGGCACCAGAAAGGTGTACTGTACCACGAGCTCCTAAACCCTGGTGAAACCATTAATACTGATCGCTATTGACAACAAATGATCAATTTGAACCATGCATTGATCGAGAAACGACCAGAATGGGCCAGAACACACGGCAAGGTAACTTTGCTCCATGACAATGCACCTGCACACAAAGCAAAACCGGTTCGGGATACGAGGAGGTCGAAAATTGGATGTCTGATTGGTTTGCTTTAAAAGACGAACAATTTTATTGGCGTGGTATTCAAAAATTGACAGAAAGGTGGTCACAATGTGTAGAAAACAATGGCCAATACTTTGAATAAGATGTCTTTACTTTTCCATTAATAATTGTGATTTATTTTCATTTCATACCGGTATACCTCGTACAATTAATTTGATGATGCAATTTTTAACAATAATCCGCAATAAAATTAGCTTCGTTTCAGGCTATAACGTTGCCTTTCTCGCCATCCTTAGACATTTGAGATGGTAAAATGTTATTCACCGTGAGGTCTGATTTTCAAAAGGCTCTTTCTCACAGACGACACGTGATTCCTAGCGAGCTGCTTTTTCATTTTAATTGAGTATTATTTGGCATGCTACCATGAATAGCCTCAGACAACAGCAGTGTCTTCAAGCTGTTTAGCTGCATTTCGAAAATCTGTGTCCTGCGAGAAATGTTTTTCGTGCAATTTGAGGAATCCACGATGCGCATAGTCGACCTAGTGTCCCTTCGATTGCCAACAGCTTTTACAGATTGTACATATGTGTTCCAGCTTACACAAAAATTGATGAGACGCGGTTGGAACACATCCAGCTCCGAGTCCGTAGAATCTGTTTTATTTTAAATTACGTATCAAACCTCACCATAGATGATTCATCATACATTTGTGCATGTTGACAAAAGAAACATTCGTACTGTGCCGTATGTCTCCCTAGCTCTGTAATTAGCAAATTGAAGAAGAACTTTAACAGCATCTCGCGCACATGGCAGGCACAGTCATAAATTTGCGCACAATTCCTGATGAAAACTATCTGCTAGTAAATCAGTCAGAATTCAAACAGAACCAGACCAACAGCCCACTTCACGGGTTCCCGCGCTCAGTGTCATGCCGCACCATTATTTCTAATTACGCTAACGTGTGTTTTTCTGAGTGCCAGAGCAGTCGAATTCAAACTCCGTGAAGAGCCCACGGACAGGTCAAGTGGGGAAAATGAATCAATCTTCAATGAGGCCGAGGCCGAGGGAGAAAATTAATTTACTGCTCGTACTGCACTGCTAGAAGCGCCTTGTTAATTTGCCGAAATTCCTGCATACACTTTGCCCGTTCTAGAATAATTAATTATACGGAAGCTTGATATGTTTAATTCCTTTGCTTTCAGCGGAGGCATTAGATTGAATTAAGTCTTCAAAGTAAAAACAACAAAACCGTGGCATCGGCATTGGCATCGGTATAGGAAAACTATTTATTATGGGTTCCGTGAAGTGTTCAGTCGAAACAAAAGCCCCACTCATCACACCGTCGACCTCCGCCGATTCCTTCGCACAGGCAAGGCACCGACAAGGGTGAGAATTCTCGTCCCCTCGCTGACAGGCCACCCATGTACAATTACATCCAATCAGAAACGTGCGGAGACGATCATAAATTTGGTGCCAACGTAACTGGAAAAATGTCGGTAAAGTTTAATGGATAATAAAATGTGGAGATACCATTCGAACGCATAACGGATAGAAGGGCACCGCAGAAAGACCGACACAGAGCGCATAGATAAATGACTGCGCGGGAAAATTTCTTATTTTTCACAGAGCGCCCCGAACAACTTCTCCCCACACACTCTCGCACATAAACACAGATACACACTCCACGACATTATTGTGAATTCAACTGCAAAGCTGCAAAGTTGCCAAACCCAGGGAGCTCCTCCATATGCACGCAGTCTTCCATGCTTAAGAACACCTAACGATGCCATGGCCTGCGACTGGCACCGTTTCGGTTCGGGTTCGGGCACAGTGGTGACATGGGTATAATGCGATCATTTATTTGAATTAATATTCAAACGAATGTGTTGGCATTTTACTTTTGAATTTTCATATATAGTATTTGCTCGGGGCCAGTGCACAGAAAAGTTGGTAATTTATGTTTTTCATGTTCTCCTGTTTGTCAGACTTTGTGGTCATAAAGTATTTTGGTTTGCAAATTCATTACTGGGAGTTTGTTTGAGCTCGTCCATCATAAATCATGTCATGAATATGTTTCGAGGTTTTCGTTTGCCTAATGATCCTGAGAAATGTAAAATGCTTAACTAATTCAATTTTAATCCGTTTTGTAAACGAACCTCGTCTGATGGCAGACCAGATGATAACTTACTCATATCCATGCATATAAAGCAGGGACCTTAATGAAATGGAGTGAGAAGGGCCGACGGAGGATTGATGTAAGTTTTGGCTGAATATTTAGTGTGGGGATGTATGCGTTAATTTCTGCAAGGGATGTGCTTTCACCAACCTGCAAGTGAAGTGTATGCTTTCTAAAGAGACTTGTGTTTGCTCAGAGCCATAGTTCATTTTACACGGTTGCAAATGATATTGGGGGCACAAATTTGATTCGTTTTCAAAAGATGGCGCCACTTGCTTGATCTTGAAAGCGATAACTTCGTTTATTGGAAAGATGTGACTTTTGTAAGCAATAATTAGTGCGCAGGACTATCCTCGTTAGTTGACATACAGTCTCCCCGCGGCACCCCAATAGCCATCACAACATCCGTTGCGTGGTGAAGCAATGTATGCAGCGAACCCCTCTGCTCGAGTGCCTAAGTAATGGGCCTGACCTACCAGTCTGTGGGTTGTGCGTGAGGTTAACTTCCTCACCTCGTACCAATAAATAGTTCAGAAACACCGAAATGCCTCGGATAAAGAAGGATAAACAGTTGACGACTCCAGCAGACGTGAGGTTCCTTCACAGACCAAGTGCACCCAAACAACTTGCGGAGACCATTGACTGCAACAAAGCAGACATCACCGCCATCCAGGAAGAGCGATGGGACGGAACCGGCAAAAACCTATGAAGAACTGCCATATCTCTACAGCGATTGCTATAGAGAGAGAAGGCAGCGCTAATTCGGATACGGATTTTTTGTTTGAGGCAGACTTAGGCAAAAAGTCTTGAGCTACGACCCCGTCGGCGAACGCCTCATGACAGTCGGCATCACGGCTAAATTCGAGAACATCGGTCTTGTTTGCGGTAAAGCTCCGTCAGATGAGAAGAATAACAACATAAAGTATGATTTCAATGATTTTCTAGAAAGAACATACAATTGATTCCCCAGCTACGACACCAAGATCCTTCTAGGAGACTTCAGCGGTCAGCAGGGAAAAGAGAATATCTTTGCTGGAATTATCGGAAAACACAGCCTGCACGACAACACATCCGGAAACGGACTCAGGCTGTTGGACTTCGCCTCGGGACGGAACCTCTCTATAGCTAGCTCGCGGTTCCTACACCTGGACCGAGGTGCAAACATCGACTCGGATCATCACCTTGTTGTAGCCAAGGTAAGAGCTGGAATATTTAAAGATCAACGGAGTCGAGACAGGCTAAAACGGTTTAACGTCGGAAGGCTACCATCGCAACCGATCGCTGGGAATCGCTGGGAATCGCTAGGATCGCTTTGCCGACCGAGTCTCCCTGAAACTCGCTCAGAGTCCAGAGAACTGAACTAGAGGCAGCTGGCGAAAGCTTGTGGCTGGAGAGTCATGTTGGTTGAGTAACAGGTCCACCCCGAACTGTAGCGCCACAAGAAGAAGAAGAAGAAGAAGAAGAAGAAGAAGAAAAAGAAGAAGAAGAAGAAGAAGAATAAGAAGAAGAAGAAGAAGAAGAATAAAAACATGATGATAAAAATGAAAAAGAAGAAAAAGAAGAAGAAGCCTTAAATGTAATTTTTCCAACATTCAAAGCCCCTTTCTATTTTTTTATAAGATTTTTTCAAGCTTTTAAAGGTATAGTCCAAAACTCATAATGATAACCACAACATGGGATACGCAATCAAGGCTTTTGTTCTGAGGCGATCTTTGTTTTAACTCGAACTGGGCCTTTGATGAGCTTTCGTTCCGCATCTCCTACGACACTAGTCGTTGTCGGTTGATGAAGGAGACACATGAGCTATGCCTCTTTTAAAAAGTCAACGTTCCTTGTGACCAGTACTGGCTCTGGCCAGGGAATTTCACGAACGATTTCAAGATGGTGGAGGGGTCTGGATTATGAGCTGGAAGAATCACAATAAAACTTTTCATTTAAAAGAGAGACATCTGCCTCCTGAAGGTAGTTTCTGTAAGCGTTAATTTTTACAGAACGGCAATACGTGCCTAATGCTTAGAACATTAATGTTATGTAATTACTTTCATGAATTGTATTGAATTGGCTACTGAATAAATTAAAATTGTGAATTGTGAATCAATGCTATTCTTTATAAGGGTAATAATAATAATTGTTGGCGCGACAGTCCAAAGAGGGACCTGGGCCTAGATTGCTCATCAACTGCTCGTGTTGTGCGCGCTACTGTTCTCTCACGAGTAGAAAGGACCTACAGTTTTTTTGCCGACGCCGAACGGCGAAATTTGAGAAGCTTTCTTAGACAGCTCGAAAGAGGTGGTGCCGTGAAAAATTCTAAAAATTGGTGTTGAGCCCACTACGCCGCGGCGGCCACAAGGTTGCCTTTTATATTTTAGGATTGGGCAACCCTAGCGTTACAATCTGGCAACTGCCAGCTCTATCGTAAAGTTTGACATTTTTGAGGCTGTACGTACTCAGAACGTTTTGACATATCAGCGCTATTTGTGTTGTTTGCAGTAACTTAAAAAATTCATCTCGCCCAAAAAATGGAATTAAATCGTGAAAATTTTCGTGCGATTATTTTTTACAACTTTCGACGTGGATAAACTCAACAACAGTGCATCCATGAACTTAATTCAAGTTTTGGCGATGCAGTTCCATCAAGGACCAGTGTTTATCGATGGTATCGTGAATTCAACCGAGGTCGTTAGTTCACTCCAAGACGAATTTCGTGAAGGTTGTCCAAAATTAGTGGTTGTTGATGCTGTGCGCCAACTTATATTGCTAGATCGTCATGTGACCTATCGTGAGATTGAGACAACCTTAGGCATTAGTAGGACCAGCATACATTCAATATTGGATGAAGATTTGACCGTCAAAAAAATTTGTTCGCGTTGGATCACACACAATTTGTCAATCACTCAACAAAAGGCTTCTGTCGATTGGTCGAAAGAAATTCTCCATGCGCAGTGCTTCAAAACACGTCTATGACATCGTGACAGGTGGTGAATCGTGGATTTACGCGCATGAGCCCGAAAGTCGACAGCAGTCGACTGTATGGGTGTTTCAAATTAAGCCAAATCCAACAAAAGTTGCTGGCGCACGAAACATTTCCAAGCAAATGGTCGCCTGTTTTTTCGGAAAAACTAGGCATGTTACAACCGTACCACTAGAACAACGCAGAACAGTCAATTGTGAGTGGTACACAACCATTTGTTTGCCAGTTGTCTTCCAAGAAATCAGAGAAACCAACCAACGAAGACGGATCACTCTTCACCACGACTATGCGAGCTCTCACACATCGGCTCAAACAACTGCATTTTTGAGCACTCAAAACATTGATTTGATGAGTCACCCGCCGTATAGTCTTGACTTGGCACCGAATGACTTCATTTTATTCCCGTACGTACAAAATAAAGTGAGAGGTCATCGTTTTTTGACACCTGAAGAAGCGGTTGATGCGTTCAGTATGCATGTTTTGGAGATACCTCAATCTGAGTGGCAAAATTGCTTCGACAATTGGTTCAAGCGCATGCAAACAGATCTTAACGGGAAATATTTTGAAAAACAATTTTCGATTATTAATATTTCTTTTTGTTCTCTAATCCCGAAATGTAAAAGGCAAACCTCGTACTAGGTACTGTGCGCGATCGAGCCACCCGAAATTGGACCTCAGGATTAAACCACCTCAAGCGTAGTAGTGTCCTGCTTTCACGTGATATCGCTTTGAAAAGTAAATTCTATATTTTGTTTTCTTACGCGACAGTATTAATTTAAGTTTACTCTCATATGTAGATCTTTTATTGAAGGTTAGAAATCAATCCTCTCGATGAATCGTTCTTTCCAAGGTTGAATTTATTTGAGTTATGCTGTGCGTTGAAAACCAGAAAACAACAGTATGGTAAAGGTGAACAGTTCATTCAAGGCATTCGATTATTCAAAGTTTCAGTCATAATACGGAACATATCAAAGGCAACTCATACATAAAGGATCCCACAATTACGATACTGGACAAGCGGACGAAATACATACGACAACCACACTGGTACGAGACAAACGAAAACGCAAAGGAGTCTGTCATCAAACTCACCCCTAAGAAGTGAGTTCTGAGTGTGCGCGGATTGTTTGTTTAGTCAGGCGTTTTTTGTTGTGATTATGGTAAACCAATAAAATTAAGATCCAAGAAGTGTTTATTTTTGTGTTAATTAAAATCGAACCAATTTAATTGCTTAAAAATTTACCAAGTTTATTAACATTTTCTACTAACCCGAACTGTGGGAAAATAATCCCACATACATATTCTTTGTGTTATTAAGTTAAACTTTCATTGGAAGGCAATCAAAAATTCACAACAGTTTGTCTTTTCTGACACCACTTAAATGCCCGCCCATTATATAATGCGTCACAGTATCATTCAACAACTAAGTTCAGATGAGCAGTCCGTTAAATATTAAAGAATGTGTGTAAACTTAACATGCCATGTACACGTGAACATCACCGTGTAAGCTTTGCATGTGAGTACATTTGCACGGAGTACGGATTGCACAAGGACTTTCCACACATAGCATTTGGTCACGTTTACTAAATATTTGTGTTAATCACATCCCATTGGAATAGTGTGCTATTTCAGTCTGGCTGCATCTAGTACAACTTATAATACTATTCGCTTGGATTAAGAGCGGTCCTCCAGGAAATCAAATTTGCTGACTGTGCTCGTAGGGAGTATGTTAATTTTTGGCTTTAGATTCTATTTAAATTCTTAACGTTGCAAATACAAATTTCATCAGGGAGGGAACTGTTTGATCTGAATTTGAAAAATTAGTTGCATTGATGAGCGAAATGAAGACCACCTTCGAATGACTGTAGACTGCGAATATGAAGTGCACTTCAAATGAATTTCCGGTCCACTATTTAATGTTACGAATTTTGCCAGTTAGTTGACGCAAGAACCCCCTAATCGATTACGGACATTGTTTTCGATAAGGCAAATACGAGGGGCGTTCAATATAGTCTCGGTATCGATATGAAGGAAAATGCGAATTTAATTGAAATTGTTTTTATTTTCCAGTATAATCTCCCCTAACATCAATGCATTTGTTACATCTTGAGATAAGCTTTTCTAAGCTCTCAAAAAAATAAATTTCCTCTTTCTCTGCAAAATACCCATTTCTTGCCGACTTGAGTTCTTCATCATCTTTTTTTACGAAGACATTTTTTCAAATCCGGAAACAGTAAATAATCACTAGGGGTCAGGTCTGGACTATAGGGTGTGTGTTGGATTTCCGCGAAACCACAACCTGGCGCAGCAACCTTGGAAACTCGCGCCGTGTGAACTGAAACGTTGTCATCAAGCAACACACCCGCTGCAAGTTAACCCCGTCTTTTCTTTTTAATTTCTCCCGCAAATTATGAAAAATGGAAGCGTAGGATGTGGCGTTGATGGTTTCACCTATGTTTTTGTACTCAATGAGCAAGATTCCCTTTGAACCCCAAAAAGCTGTCGCCATGAGTTCCCGGCAGACGGTGTGACTTTGAACTTCTTCCAGGGTATGTTCCTTTATAAGCCATTTTTATGTCATAATGGTGAACCCATGTTTCGTCCCCAGTAAAAATTTGATCCATAACACAATCCGCGTTCTCACAACACATCTCCAAAAGCTATCTATAGCATGCGATTCTCACTTTCTTCTGAGGCGCTGTGAGCATTCGTGGCCCCCACCTTGCACTGACCCTTGAAACGTTAAGATGGTCATAAAGAGTGAGTAAATGAAAGAATGAATGAATGGTGTGAGTGGTACCAGTTGAAAGCTTGGTGATATCTGCCCTCATTTTCACCTTTATTCCGGCATCCTCAAGAACAAGTTTTTCGACTTCTTTGATGCTTTCTCCAGTAGCCGGGCCATCTTCAATGCTCTCTCTGCCTCTCTTGAACTCATTTGACCACTGTTGCACATTGCTGAACCCTGGTAAACAGCCTACATCTCTTTATGAATATTTTTTTGAATTTTTGCTTTCTTAGTGAGAAATTACATTCCAGCACGATGCTCAATTTTAACCATCATCGTCTCAGTTGCCATTATGATTCTGTTAAACTAGAGATAAATCGCGAATTCATCATTTATATGACATTTTTCATGAATGCACTAAAGTAATAGTATTGCTTGATAAATCAGTCAATTATTATATATATAACCACAGCTTCATTGTTTGTGTAGGATGACGATGGAGAACTCTCGCTGCTCCGTCAAGGTCAGTACAGAACTCACCGAGACCTTCAATGTCAAAAAAGGTTGTAGACAAGGCGACGCACTGTCATGTGACTTCTTCGAAGTAGTTAAGGATTTCATCTACCTCGGCTCCGCGGTAAACAAAGACAACAACATCAGTAACGAAATCAAACGCAGAATCACTCTTGTCAACCGCTGTTTCTTTGGGCTCAAGAGGCAATTGAGTAATAAAGCCCTCTCTCGAAGGACTAAGCTCGCTTTATATAACAGCTTGATCATCCGCGTCCTACTATATGGCGCAGAATCTTGGACGGTAGCAAAGGCGGATGAGGAAGCCCTTAGTCTTTTCGAGAGAAAAAATTTGCGTGCGATTTTTGGTCCTGTTTGCGTTGATGGCATCTAGAGAAGAAGATTTAATGACGAACTCTATAGGCTGTACAGCGACAAGCGCCTGGTCAAGCGTCTACGGATACAACGCTTAAGATGGCTAGGGCATGCAGAGCGTGTGGACATCACTGCTCCCACCCGAAAAGTCTTCGAATCTGAGCCATCGGGACAAAGCAACAGAGGACGGCCTAGACTAAAGTGGCGCACACAAGTGGAGAAGGACCTCAACCAACTTGGAGTGCGCAACTGGAGACAGCTGGTGAAAGATCGTGCTGGCTGGAGAGGCATGTTGGTTGAGGCCCAGGTCCACCCCGGACTGTAGCGCCACAAGAAGAAGAAGAAGAACCACAGCTTCACCCCGATACCGAGAATATATGGAAAGCCCCTCGGACATATGTATTCCCAGCACTTTACATTTTCTGACGACCCAAGAGACCCTAAAAAAGAAGGTAAGTCGTCTGCCCTTGAAGATTTCTCTACTTCCGTAGAGACTGTGGTGTAGTACCCAATATCACCGGCAGAGCTGAGACTACTGTATTGTGAAGATTGGCCTGCCTTGACCTCGGACCAGGCGGCTAGTAGGCAGACGCAGTGACTAAGAGGTATTGGAAGCTAGCTCAACTAGGTGAGTGTCGTCCCACAAGAAGGCACTAATTTCCTACTACTCTAGAGAAAACGGGCCCCGGGGTACAAAGTCATAATGGTAGGAAACCAAATACTTTACCTAGTCGTTCGTCGCTCAGTCACACATGCAACTTTTCCAGCTTTCTAAAAGCATCCGCTCGAAATTTTTGAATTAATCGATTTTTTAATATTACGATAAAGTCGTAACAATAAATAAATTAAAGAAATTAACCAATTCGTATGGTTCGTTAAATTTTTTAAAAAGTTCTGATGGGTGCAGATAAACAATTTTATAACAATCTATTAATCTCTGGAGAATGGGCTGATTTGCAAAAACTTTTATTGGACGTTGATGAACAAGGTGACGAGACTCTTGATGGTCTATGCGGCTATGTTAAGCATGATGAAAGATATCATAAAGAAAGTTAGCCAGATGCAGAGTTCCTTAAAGGAATAAAATAAACGTGTACTACAGGTTCAGAATTCCCTTAATGAAGAAGAAAAATGAAAGGCTCGGCGTCTAAATTAAGGGAGATCTGCATTTGCAATTGAAAAGAATGAGAAAATTGATCATTCTATCGCCTGGAAAAAAAACTTTCTAACAAGCAAGGTAAAATAAAGAGATTTAGGGATCACGTTGCCGATGTCGACGGGAAGGTCTATATTACCGATAAAAAGGTTTCGGGTATAGAAAATTGGGTAGATCAAGTAGAAAAATGAATGACCTCGAAGGTTTTGCGCACCGATGAGAATGATACCAGTCATCCAAAGCGGTATTTTGGCGACGAAATTCAAACCGCTACGGTTTTTAACACCTTGCGGCTTAAGTTCGAGATATCCCTTAGCAGAGCCCATCTTAGCAGGAAACACAAAGGAGCAGCATTTGGTAGCAGATGTTTTGGACACCGTCTCATCGATGAATTTAACTTTAAGGTGAATGAATATTTAAATATGCTCGAGTGTGCGGGTATGTTGGGATGCCAAACTGACTTCTTGGTGTGCTTTGTGGCTTGGTGGCATAATTGGTCCTTATTTCCTTGAAAAAGATGCTTGTCACAACGTTGCAAGTCATCGCTAGAGAGTTATCATAGTTATTGACTATTTTATTCATTAGGCATGCAGGAGCTGTGTTTTCACGAATTACATTATATACTCAACTCGGTCGCTTCATTCATTAAAGAAAACGTTTGATAACCGCGTTCCAGACTCGTGCTTGAGATCATGAGATTTAACACCTTTCAGTTACTTATTGTGAAGTCGCGGGTCTACGCCGGTTAGCCCAAATCGGTTAACTATTTGGTGCACAACATTTGGGGCGTCATTGCCATTCAAACGGCCAATGTTGAAAAACTGTAATCCCTTGTTGTGCTTCCAGATGGAATTTTAGAGGTTATTTGCTAGAGCTTGTATAAAACTTTGTAATGCCGGAAAATTATCTTTCGAATAAAGCTAATTTTTTGTGAATTTAAATAAGTTTGTCATCGTTTAAATTTGCCGCAAAGTTCTATACCTCCAAGAAAAACACTCTCCAGGGTGAACCTGTCCTGTGTTGGTAACAATTTGCAAGAAGATCAAGTCCCCGGTGTTGTGGTCCTGTCTGTAGATATATTCCTTACCCTGATGCCCGTTTTTCTGTCCTTATTGAATTTCAACCAAACATGTGTCTGCACGCGGTGAGACATATTACCACAGAAAAGGCACATCAATCAAATTAGCCCCAGTGGACACAATTTTGGGCGAATTAAAGAGTTCCCGTCCTTATTTATGCACACACGACGCATGTAAAGCGATAAATCAACAACAAGGGATAGCGTACAGGCGTGCATCGGCAACAATCATGCAATTATTGATCGGCTCCAACCGAACCTGTCTGTGGTTCAGTAGCAAATGCAATTAACGACCGGAGCCCACTATCTTAGCATTCGAATGCGCGTGTGCATTTATGTCTCCCAGCAGGCAGATAGTAAGGCAAATAAAGGTTATTGCAAGAACACACATTCATGCAGTCAGCCGCAACCTTATTCAATTTCAGTGGCCGGAGTTAATGAAAAGCGGTATTGATACGACCGCAGGTTTTCGTCGGGTGTAGTGCTCCTCCACTCAGCAGAAGGGCAGATGAGTAACTGATCCAAGGCCGAAAAACCAACAACACTCGATGCGAGCCCATAAAATATATTTCTCCCCATACACACATGAATCTGAGCCTCAACGAGACAACGTTGACCTTCCTGCAGCTCACATTTACAATTCTGGTTTCAAGGAATTCCGCAATTTAATTATAAAATTTTCTGCTGACAGTTGAGACCCGAGAAACCAGAAGCCGGCCCTTAACGATGGCTTTATGTGCTCCTTTTTCTTATTTGAATACAGTTTCCGGATACAATTTTCTGCACTTGTGGTTTTGAACTGATTAAAAAGTGGAAAGGAAAATAAAATTGCTACTGTGCAAATAGGAGAGTATACACCCCCTCCCACCCACTCCCTTCCACACACATACAAAATAAAATGACAAAAAATAAAATAAAACTGAAAACAATTTCATTTGCCGAAGCCGGAGACCGTGGTGTACACACCACTGAAAGTGGAGAAGGCGAACGAATGTTCACATATCGCTTCAAGTGGACAAAGATCCGAAGCAATAATCCAGATGCAGCCCGAGTTGCGACAAGTCGAAGAACGTGTGTACTGTGTAGTCTACCGAACCAGTAGTGGCCCTTTGCACTCCTTTTAAACTCCTCTGCACACTGTGAATGCATTTTCATTATTTACTTTGTTGATTTGGTCTGCGGCCCCGGGAAAATGAAATAAAATACTGACTATCCGGGTGGCGGCGACGCCGGCGGTCGGTGGCACAATCAACTGCGAAGTGGAAGTTGTTATTGGAAAACAATAAAAATTGTACTTGAGTCCCCATTCAAGGATTTAAATCAATTTGATGAATGTGAGGATGATATATACATTTTTAAAACGGGTTATATTTCATCTAATGGCAGTTTAAAAGAAATATAAATGGGTTAGTTTAAGGGCGAGCGGAAGTGAGAGAATTTTAAGTTTCTGACCAATGTGGTCAGCAACCAATGTTGCTCTCACATTTCAAACGATGTTAGAAGGAAGACGTTAAACTCTAAGCTGAGGAGGAGTGCGATTGCAGTGTTGGTACGCAATATTGGGCGGTATAGCGGTTGTTGCATCAGGTACATAAACGAAAGAAGTCCTCACATATACCTCACGCATCGTAAAATGAACTGGATGTACACTATTGCCAACGGTGTAAATTGTTAGAATGTGCTCCCATAGCACACTATGCATGTTGGTCTTACTGCTTTCCCCCGTTTAATGGATCTAACACCTACGCCCAGGCTTATGCAGATGATGTAGACGTACTGGTTACCGGACCATGCCTTGCGGTCCGTGCAAGCGGGCAGTCGACCTTTGACATGATCGATGACTGGTGTACTAGGAATAGGCTTTCAGTCAATCCTCTTAAACCCGAGGTTTTTCTCTTTACGAGAATGAAGAATCCAACTGGTCTGACTCAACCAGCACTTAAAGGTGTCACCATTCCAATTTCCAATGAGGCCAATTATTTAGGTGTTATCCTGGATAAGAAACTTCTTTGGGAAAAATACATTGAGACGGAAATCTCCAAGGCGCTGTCAGTCTGCTCGCAGTGTAAGGGAGTTTTTGGCAAAACCTCGTGCCTATCACCAAAAACATCCGGATGGATCTAAACGGCAATAACAAGACCTTATCTCTCATACGCATCAGTCGTTTATTGGAACAAGCTTTCGCGTTAATACGTGACTGCCGCTTTCACCAAGCTTCAAAGAACAGTTTTTCTCGGCTGCACAGGGGTTTCCCCAACACGGCCCTGTTCTTGATGCTCTGAGTAATCTCCCCCCCTTGATCACCACATCATGGGATGTACACTCAAGGCCATCTCTCGATTAATAAGGAGTGGTCTTTGGTTCCACTCGCAATTGAGCTTTAATGACCTCGCACACCGCATCTCCTATGATACTTCTCTCATGGCCTTGCCGTCTGTCCATAATACAGTTGCGACGCTTATATAAAGTCGACTTTCCCCGTGTCCTGGACTGGCTGTAGCCAGAAACTGAACCGGGAAAGGGATGTAGTCGGATTTTCACAGAAGGCTGCAGGACAATGGAGGGTTCTGGACCTCGGGCCTTCGTGGAAAACGACAACATCAGACCGCACGCCTTCTTAGGTAATTTCGCGTCGGTCTTCCAGGCGGAAGCCTTCGCGATCCTAATGTAATAATAATAATAATAATTGTTGGCGCTACAGTCCAAAGGGGGACCAGGGCCTAGCTTGCTCATCAACTACTCGTGTTGTGCGCGCTACTATCACGAGTAGAAGGGACCTACAGTTTTTGCCGACTCCAAACAGAGAAATTTAAGAAGCTTTCTTAGACAGTTATTACTCTTTGAGTGTTGTCAGCAGCTCGAAAGAGGTGGTGCCGTGAATAATTCGAAAAATTGGTGTTGAGCTGGGAGTCGAACCTAGATCCTTCGGCGTGTGGGCGTCGCACTCTACCCACTACGCCACGGCGACCACTAATGGCCACCAACTATATTGTACAGAATAGGTGGAAGAAAAGAGGTTTCTGCGTCTGCAGCGACAGTCAAGCTGTGCTCAAGGCCTTACTCAACCCTTTAACCACTTCCAAGATAGTTCAAGAAAGCCAGTCTTCCCTTAATTTGGTCGGCAGGCTGAATTCGCTAAGACTTGTCTGGGTCCGGGGTCATTACGGGATCCTGGCAAACGAAACTGCGGATGAACTAGCTAGGCTAGGTTTAGCAGAGGCATTCATAGAGCCCGAACCCACCTTGGAACTACCTGTGTCCCTGGTCAGGGCCTCCGTCGATGGTTGGGTCTCTCTACAGCACAACCAGAGACGGCGCGACTTTCCAGGATGCGGGGTGACCAAAAGTATACTCCTAAATGTCAGCAAGAAATTCGCGTCTTTTCTGCTATCTGTAGACAGAAACAAGTGCAGACGACTTGTCGGCGTACTAACGGGACAATTTACCTTCGTTATGCACCTGAGTCGAATTGTGCTTAGTGATGTCACACTCTGCGACGCCTGTGGAGAAAATAAAGACACTTCAGAGCACTTTCTCTGTCAGTGTCCTGCTTTCGCTCGTATCATAATATTAATTCAAATACGATGCAATAATCATGGTTTTAAATTCTAACCGTGGCAAGCTAGAATCGAATTCGTTGCAAAGATCATTAAATGTATTTATACACCTTGTAATAGGTTCATTGCGACCATAATTGGTTCTGTGCCTTTTGTCAAAAAGTAAGTTTCTCGCCCGTAGAAATCTTTGGGGAGCATATATATTTATTAGAAAAAAGTAATTCTGGTGAATTTAATTGATAATTAATAATACCACGAATAAACATGGCTGACGTTGCCTTGCGCCTGAAACTTAAGGTTTACAAGCCAATTGTTCTGCATCTTTCAACATATTTAGGAAGATCTTCAAAGGAATACAACTTTCGGAAAGCATATCTCGTGAAATTCTTTTGAACTCGTTCGAGTCTAAGTTCTTGATTATCGTAAGGTGAGTCCCAGACAATGGATGCATATTCCAAATAGGGTCTTACTAACGAAACAAAGATGGTCTTTAAACTGGATGTGTCGCGAAAATCTTTACTATTTCTTTTTAAAAATCTTAACATAGAATTCGACTTCGCAATGGTGTAATCATAATGTAGTGAGAAATCCAACATGGGGTCGAATATTACTCCAAGGTCTTTAACTTCTTTTAGGCGATCCAGTTTATGATTATTGATAAAATAATCATAAACAATTGGCGATGTTATTCTATGTGCCGTAAAAATTTTACATTTTGAAATGTTTTGATCTAGAGCATTATGTTTACACAATTCCGCTAGGATATGTATATCCGACTGAAACTTAATGCAATCAGCTACACTATTAATCGCCAAAAATAATTTAAAGTCATCCGCGAATGTTAGAATTTCGCAGAATCTAAATATTTCGTGAACATCGTTTATAAATTCAAGAAATAATAATGGGCCCAAATGGCTACCCTGTGGCACGCCCGATGTTACCTTTATAACGCGAGAAATATAACTATCGACCTTAACCATTTGCATCCTCTCCTTTAAATAATCGGAAAACCATTCATATCCATTGCTGAATTTTTTTGACTTTTGACCCATCTTTCGTAAAATATCATACATAAAATTTTAAGGTTGTTTTAATTGACTTCCTTGCTGCCTCAGAAAACGAAAAACACCCATAGCAAAAGAAAAAACACCATCAAAGCGCTTTATTTTGACTTTAGAAATTTATACATCAAAAACTTGTTTTCTTCATAGTGTTGGGTTCCATCTTAAAAATGAAAAATTTAGTATAGGTGTCGCACCTGTGCAAAAAGTGAAAACTCAGTTTTGTTGCTAACAACCACAACTTTACAAGAAATATGACCTCCAATTTAAACAACAGTGAACAATTCTAATTTTCGTCCAATGAACACAAAAAACGGATATTTTATCTTTAATTTCTCATTTCATTCCGCCCTTATATGGACAAAAAACACTTAACATATTGAAACAACATATGGGTGGAGTTCCGAATAGTACTCACCCTCGATTTCCTTGAAATTTCTTTTATTTTCCCGCAAATAACGGGAAGGGACGAAAAGGGCATTTTTATTTTTGGTATTCAGGACTTAAGATCTTCGAAACGGTAAGTCGCATGTGAATAAAAGTGGTATCAAGTTAAAGCTAGAAGAAAGTCAGTTTTTTCTTTGTTGTATATTCCGTTACAATCCATCAACAACTTTTGAAGTTATAGCGAATTTTGAGAAAAAAAAATTTTTTCAATAAAATAATTTAATTTTCCTTAAAAAATTTGTATCAAAGGTGTATTGTTTTTAGTGTCATATAAAAGCTCATCTTTTTACCTTTTTAACGATAACAAACATAATATACTTACTGCTATAAAAACTAAAGAACAAACCTCTTATTTTCTTCCACATAACTCTTGCTAATACTCCAAATGGCTCTTGTACGTTTCATTTTTTAAGTTTATCATACACAAAATGTTCAATATGTATGGGGGGCATCCTGACCCTCTGCAACCCCTCTGCTTGGCCACAGATAGGATCTGGGGTAGGTGCAAGTTAAAAAGGTAAAAAGGTGAGCTTTTATATGACATTGAAAACAATACACCTTTGCTACAAATTTTTTAAGGAAAATTAATAATATTATTGAAAAAAATTGTTTTTTCACAAAATTCGCTATAACTTCAAAAGTTGTTGATGTATTGTAACGGTATATACAAAAAAAAAGCTTTAACTTGATACCCATTTTATTAACATGCGGCTCACCGTTTCAAAGATAGTAAGTCCTGAATACCAAAAATAAAAATGCCCTTTTCGTCCTTTCCCGTTCTTTGCGGGAAAAAAAAACCATTCGCATTTGGGCTTCCTATGTGCAGGGCTATCTATAAAAAAAATTTCAAGGAAATCGGGGGTGAGAACTATTCGGAACTTTATCCCAACATATTTTTATATTCAGTACGAATCTACTTATTCCAAAACAGAAAAATTCAAGAATCGGTACACGAACCACTGAGAAAACGAAATAAGCACGTTTAAATACGTCACGTTTTAAATACGTCAAAGAATTACATACAATTTGGACTTTGCGATCATTTATTTTGTTGTTGCACTAGCTGTACCAAAAAATGCACAGTCATTACGTGGGAGGTTTAAGCTGTAAAAAAGTGGGGTTTGATTACTTTTGAGCATGTCATTTTTTGAATTAAGTCCCGCTGAATCAGCGATTCACCACACTGTATGGCTGCCACATGCAGAATAAATATGCCTGCAACTGCTTTTCACAAAAATGACCACCAGCACCAATATTCTAAAATGAAACGAATACCGAACGCCTGACAGGCGAAAAAATCACGTCACAGATTAAATTGAAATTCTGAAAAGATTCCTAGATTGTTCAAACCTGTCACATTCTTAAACTCAAAGCTTTAGAATACACAAGAAAAGTTGAATAAGACAAGCAGCGATCTACATTGCAACCTGTGTCGAGCAAATTGCGAGATCCAGCAACAAAACAAAACAACTAGAGTCCAGCAACAAAATCTCATCACTGCCTAATCCACGCACAATTAACTTAGCACAGTGCAGCTTGCACAAAGGTGCCACCAAATAAAGCAATAAATACATTATTGACCGGAATCGAGGCCAAACCACACGAAATACGATTCGCCCGCATCGACGGTAATCCCTTTTCGTTGCGTCGACACCATTTCGGTGGCTCTAATTACATTCGCAAAAATTAGGTTGTGATATCGCTTTGGCTAAATAAACTAATACTGCCCTCATGGAGGTTCAAGAATTATCCGTTGCAGTTGGCAATTGACACTTGTTCCAGCTGTAGATGCATTTGGCGTGGTGTCCGTTGCGTCTGCCCCCTTAATGGTTGATTATTCCCGTTTGAAATTTGCACTGTTCTGTGCATTATGCGAATGGAGGCACGGCACCGTGAACATGTAGTTTCGCCCACGGCTGGTGGGCTACGTGATAAATTATTTCGAAGCGGCTGTAGGAGATGAAAGTTAATGGCGTGCGTACACTGGGGTGATTGTGAAAGTGTTCGGTTCTTGCTTTGCACTTGTTGTGGCTTAACTGACAGTGAGGGCCATTTACCAAATTGGCGGTAGATATGTTATCCCTTGTTGAACAAAACTCTCACAGTGTGCACTATTTGCACGGTGTGTGCTGCAAGCAACTGTGGAATGCAGATTTATGTGCGAGATATCCTTAACGATTGCGAGTCGTTTCCGTAAACGGCTGTGATAGAGCACGTGAGCAATGGGAACTGAGAGTGATGTGGGAAAACTTGCGGTTTTTCGCCGCAGGAAAATTAATAACGAGCTTAACTGCTTTTTGATAATTATGGAGGTGGGAAGAAGACTTGTTTGCGTGTTAAACTTCACTCACGGAAGGGAGTTCACCCCTTTAAAGTAGCCTGTGATGATCAGCATCTTTTTGAGTTTTGACCCATAAGCTTATTAACATGTTAACAGATACGCCACATGATTTTTAGCATTTCTATTCCCGGTACATACTTTCATGACCTGGCTTGCGCCTCAGTTTGCGCCTCAGTTTGCTTAGAACCTCCTGGTTGCCAACTGAGAACCTGTGGTTGGTTTGTGTGCCCAAAAATAGTTGTATGAAATTCGTTCTGACCTCAAATTTCGCAGATTTCCGGTTAAGCACCGGTTCCTTTTAAGCTGCGATCTTATTCCGGACATTTCTTTCCGGGATACGCACCAAAAAATGAAGACAGAGTTTACGACTTTAAGTTGACTTAGTTGACTAAGACCTCTAATAATGTCAACGTAAATCTTGCGAATTCTGTTAGCTTTGACATTGCTCAGACACGCAAAGGACCAAGAACATTCTATTGCTTTATTCTGAAATGCAATATCCGCTTCTGTATTAACGCTGCATTTCCTGTTCATAATTTGCACTTCTGCTGAATATTCGGTCCGACATTACGCGAGCATATGTGTATTTGGATTTACGTGATCACGTTACGTTAAAGTTTAATACCACGGGGTCCATACACCCATAGTCAGGAGATCGTTGACCAACACCTTGGAAAATCCCAAGTGCCAATCTGAATTATTTCTCTAAGGGACAATCACTCCTCCTTGGTAGGGAGCGAAGAATTCCTTAACATTCAGGACCGATGGCCTATATTCCTGCTCAAACCTAACTTTGAGCTGCCGTGAGGGCAGCCATTTTAACTCTTCGTCCGCTGAAACCTTCCCTAGCAAAATCCCTAATGGTGTCTGTACTATGTCTGGTCAGCAGAACCAGGCTGACGGCATAAGTCGCATGAGAAAAGATATGTTCATAGCACCAAGGTCCCGAATGTCATCGTAAAGAGGGCATTGGCACAAAACGTGCAACCAATCCTCGGACATTACGAGAGCAGTAACTATTTCCATCACGATTGACCTAAAGATCGTCGCACATGTGACATAAACGAACCTCGTAGTGTTCGGTATAGTTTGTTGTCGAAGTAGATGGCTAAGCATGTTCACTGCACTCCTTCAAAAATCTACCCATCTCTCATACTCAAAGGCCTAGCTCTCCTTCTGCAGCCTAAAACTTGGTATTGGTATCAATTCGTCATTTGGAATAAACGATCACATATTTCAAGTTGCTAAAAATGCATCGAAATGTCTGGGTTTATTTAAGCGATGCAAGAAACATATCACTTCGTTTGATCTGGCTACAATATGATTGCAAAAATAATTGTTGGCGCGACAGTCCACAGGGGGACCAGGGCCTAGCTTGCTCATCAACTACTCGTGTTGTGCGTGCTACTGTTCTCTCACGAGTAGAAAGGACCTACAGTTTTTTTGCCGACGCCGAACGGCGAAATTTGAGAAGCTTTCTTAGACAGCTCGAAAGAGGTGGTGCCGTGAAAAATTCTAAAAATTGGTGTTGAGCCCACTACGCCGCGGCGGCCACAAGGTTGCCTTTTATATTTTAGGATTGGGCAACCCTAGCGTTACAATCTGGCAACTGCCAGCTCTATCGTAAAGTTTGACATTTTTGAGGCTGTACGTACTCAGAACGTTTTGACATATCAGCGCTATTTGTGTTGTTTGCAGTAACTTAAAAAATTCATCTCGCCCAAAAAATGGAATTAAATCGTGAAAATTTTCGTGCGATTATTTTTTACAACTTTCGACGTGGATAAACTCAACAACAGTGCATCCATGAACTTAATTCAAGTTTTGGCGATGCAGTTCCATCAAGGACCAGTGTTTATCGATGGTATCGTGAATTCAACCGAGGTCGTTAGTTCACTCCAAGACGAATTTCGTGAAGGTTGTCCAAAATTAGTGGTTGTTGATGCTGTGCGCCAACTTATATTGCTAGATCGTCATGTGACCTATCGTGAGATTGAGACAACCTTAGGCATTAGTAGGACCAGCATACATTCAATATTGGATGAAGATTTGACCGTCAAAAAAATTTGTTCGCGTTGGATCACACACAATTTGTCAATCACTCAACAAAAGGCTTCTGTCGATTGGTCGAAAGAAATTCTCCATGCGCAGTGCTTCAAAACACGTCTATGACATCGTGACAGGTGGTGAATCGTGGATTTACGCGCATGAGCCCGAAAGTCGACAGCAGTCGACTGTATGGGTGTTTCAAATTAAGCCAAATCCAACAAAAGTTGCTGGCGCACGAAACATTTCCAAGCAAATGGTCGCCTGTTTTTTCGGAAAAACTAGGCATGTTACAACCGTACCACTAGAACAACGCAGAACAGTCAATTGTGAGTGGTACACAACCATTTGTTTGCCAGTTGTCTTCCAAGAAATCAGAGAAACCAACCAACGAAGACGGATCACTCTTCACCACGACTATGCGAGCTCTCACACATCGGCTCAAACAACTGCATTTTTGAGCACTCAAAACATTGATTTGATGAGTCACCCGCCGTATAGTCTTGACTTGGCACCGAATGACTTCATTTTATTCCCGTACGTACAAAATAAAGTGAGAGGTCATCGTTTTTTGACACCTGAAGAAGCGGTTGATGCGTTCAGTATGCATGTTTTGGAGATACCTCAATCTGAGTGGCAAAATTGCTTCGACAATTGGTTCAAGCGCATGCAAACAGATCTTAACGGGAAATATTTTGAAAAACAATTTTCGATTATTAATATTTCTTTTTGTTCTCTAATCCCGAAATGTAAAAGGCAAACCTCGTACTAGGTACTGTGCGCGATCGAGCCACCCGAAATTGGACCTCAGGATTAAACCACCTCAAGCGTAGTAGTGTCCTGCTTTCACGTGATATCGCTTTGAAAAGTAAATTCTATATTTTGTTTTCTTACGCGACAGTATTAATTTAAGTTTACTCTCATATGTAGATCTTTTATTGAAGGTTAGAAATCAATCCTCTCGATGAATCGTTCTTTCCAAGGTTGAATTTATTTGAGTTATGCTGTGCGTTGAAAACCAGAAAACAACAGTATGGTAAAGGTGAACAGTTCATTCAAGGCATTCGATTATTCAAAGTTTCAGTCATAATACGGAACATATCAAAGGCAACTCATACATAAAGGATCCCACAATTACGATACTGGACAAGCGGACGAAATACATACGACAACCACACTGGTACGAGACAAACGAAAACGCAAAGGAGTCTGTCATCAAACTCACCCCTAAGAAGTGAGTTCTGAGTGTGCGCGGATTGTTTGTTTAGTCAGGCGTTTTTTGTTGTGATTATGGTAAACCAATAAAATTAAGATCCAAGAAGTGTTTATTTTTGTGTTAATTAAAATCGAACCAATTTAATTGCTTAAAAATTTACCAAGTTTATTAACATTTTCTACTAACCCGAACTGTGGGAAAATAATCCCACATACATATTCTTTGTGTTATTAAGTTAAACTTTCATTGGAAGGCAATCAAAAATTCACAACAGTTTGTCTTTTCTGACACCACTTAAATGCCCGCCCATTATATAATGCGTCACAGTATCATTCAACAACTAAGTTCAGATGAGCAGTCCGTTAAATATTAAAGAATGTGTGTAAACTTAACATGCCATGTACACGTGAACATCACCGTGTAAGCTTTGCATGTGAGTACATTTGCACGGAGTACGGATTGCACAAGGACTTTCCACACATAGCATTTGGTCACGTTTACTAAATATTTGTGTTAATCACATCCCATTGGAATAGTGTGCTATTTCAGTCTGGCTGCATCTAGTACAACTTATAATACTATTCGCTTGGATTAAGAGCGGTCCTCCAGGAAATCAAATTTGCTGACTGTGCTCGTAGGGAGTATGTTAATTTTTGGCTTTAGATTCTATTTAAATTCTTAACGTTGCAAATACAAATTTCATCAGGGAGGGAACTGTTTGATCTGAATTTGAAAAATTAGTTGCATTGATGAGCGAAATGAAGACCACCTTCGAATGACTGTAGACTGCGAATATGAAGTGCACTTCAAATGAATTTCCGGTCCACTATTTAATGTTACGAATTTTGCCAGTTAGTTGACGCAAGAACCCCCTAATCGATTACGGAC
The DNA here is from genome assembly GCA_955652365.1 of Eristalinus aeneus. Classification (NCBI taxonomy): domain Eukaryota; kingdom Metazoa; phylum Arthropoda; class Insecta; order Diptera; family Syrphidae; genus Eristalinus; species Eristalinus aeneus. The sequence continues at coordinate 26,006,868 of OY019130.1, read as the reverse complement.
ATTGTTTTCGATAAGGCAAATACGAGGGGCGTTCAATATAGTCTCGGTATCGATATGAAGGAAAATGCGAATTTAATTGAAATTGTTTTTATTTTCCAGTATAATCTCCCCTAACATCAATGCATTTGTTACATCTTGAGATAAGCTTTTCTAAGCTCTCAAAAAAATAAATTTCCTCTTTCTCTGCAAAATACCCATTTCTTGCCGACTTGAGTTCTTCATCATCTTTTTTTACGAAGACATTTTTTCAAATCCGGAAACAGTAAATAATCACTAGGGGTCAGGTCTGGACTATAGGGTGTGTGTTGGATTTCCGCGAAACCACAACCTGGCGCAGCAACCTTGGAAACTCGCGCCGTGTGAACTGAAACGTTGTCATCAAGCAACACACCCGCTGCAAGTTAACCCCGTCTTTTCTTTTTAATTTCTCCCGCAAATTATGAAAAATGGAAGCGTAGGATGTGGCGTTGATGGTTTCACCTATGTTTTTGTACTCAATGAGCAAGATTCCCTTTGAACCCCAAAAAGCTGTCGCCATGAGTTCCCGGCAGACGGTGTGACTTTGAACTTCTTCCAGGGTATGTTCCTTTATAAGCCATTTTTATGTCATAATGGTGAACCCATGTTTCGTCCCCAGTAAAAATTTGATCCATAACACAATCCGCGTTCTCACAACACATCTCCAAAAGCTATCTATAGCATGCGATTCTCACTTTCTTCTGAGGCGCTGTGAGCATTCGTGGCCCCCACCTTGCACTGACCCTTGAAACGTTAAGATGGTCATAAAGAGTGAGTAAATGAAAGAATGAATGAATGGTGTGAGTGGTACCAGTTGAAAGCTTGGTGATATCTGCCCTCATTTTCACCTTTATTCCGGCATCCTCAAGAACAAGTTTTTCGACTTCTTTGATGCTTTCTCCAGTAGCCGGGCCATCTTCAATGCTCTCTCTGCCTCTCTTGAACTCATTTGACCACTGTTGCACATTGCTGAACCCTGGTAAACAGCCTACATCTCTTTATGAATATTTTTTTGAATTTTTGCTTTCTTAGTGAGAAATTACATTCCAGCACGATGCTCAATTTTAACCATCATCGTCTCAGTTGCCATTATGATTCTGTTAAACTAGAGATAAATCGCGAATTCATCATTTATATGACATTTTTCATGAATGCACTAAAGTAATAGTATTGCTTGATAAATCAGTCAATTATTATATATATAACCACAGCTTCATTGTTTGTGTAGGATGACGATGGAGAACTCTCGCTGCTCCGTCAAGGTCAGTACAGAACTCACCGAGACCTTCAATGTCAAAAAAGGTTGTAGACAAGGCGACGCACTGTCATGTGACTTCTTCGAAGTAGTTAAGGATTTCATCTACCTCGGCTCCGCGGTAAACAAAGACAACAACATCAGTAACGAAATCAAACGCAGAATCACTCTTGTCAACCGCTGTTTCTTTGGGCTCAAGAGGCAATTGAGTAATAAAGCCCTCTCTCGAAGGACTAAGCTCGCTTTATATAACAGCTTGATCATCCGCGTCCTACTATATGGCGCAGAATCTTGGACGGTAGCAAAGGCGGATGAGGAAGCCCTTAGTCTTTTCGAGAGAAAAAATTTGCGTGCGATTTTTGGTCCTGTTTGCGTTGATGGCATCTAGAGAAGAAGATTTAATGACGAACTCTATAGGCTGTACAGCGACAAGCGCCTGGTCAAGCGTCTACGGATACAACGCTTAAGATGGCTAGGGCATGCAGAGCGTGTGGACATCACTGCTCCCACCCGAAAAGTCTTCGAATCTGAGCCATCGGGACAAAGCAACAGAGGACGGCCTAGACTAAAGTGGCGCACACAAGTGGAGAAGGACCTCAACCAACTTGGAGTGCGCAACTGGAGACAGCTGGTGAAAGATCGTGCTGGCTGGAGAGGCATGTTGGTTGAGGCCCAGGTCCACCCCGGACTGTAGCGCCACAAGAAGAAGAAGAAGAACCACAGCTTCACCCCGATACCGAGAATATATGGAAAGCCCCTCGGACATATGTATTCCCAGCACTTTACATTTTCTGACGACCCAAGAGACCCTAAAAAAGAAGGTAAGTCGTCTGCCCTTGAAGATTTCTCTACTTCCGTAGAGACTGTGGTGTAGTACCCAATATCACCGGCAGAGCTGAGACTACTGTATTGTGAAGATTGGCCTGCCTTGACCTCGGACCAGGCGGCTAGTAGGCAGACGCAGTGACTAAGAGGTATTGGAAGCTAGCTCAACTAGGTGAGTGTCGTCCCACAAGAAGGCACTAATTTCCTACTACTCTAGAGAAAACGGGCCCCGGGGTACAAAGTCATAATGGTAGGAAACCAAATACTTTACCTAGTCGTTCGTCGCTCAGTCACACATGCAACTTTTCCAGCTTTCTAAAAGCATCCGCTCGAAATTTTTGAATTAATCGATTTTTTAATATTACGATAAAGTCGTAACAATAAATAAATTAAAGAAATTAACCAATTCGTATGGTTCGTTAAATTTTTTAAAAAGTTCTGATGGGTGCAGATAAACAATTTTATAACAATCTATTAATCTCTGGAGAATGGGCTGATTTGCAAAAACTTTTATTGGACGTTGATGAACAAGGTGACGAGACTCTTGATGGTCTATGCGGCTATGTTAAGCATGATGAAAGATATCATAAAGAAAGTTAGCCAGATGCAGAGTTCCTTAAAGGAATAAAATAAACGTGTACTACAGGTTCAGAATTCCCTTAATGAAGAAGAAAAATGAAAGGCTCGGCGTCTAAATTAAGGGAGATCTGCATTTGCAATTGAAAAGAATGAGAAAATTGATCATTCTATCGCCTGGAAAAAAAACTTTCTAACAAGCAAGGTAAAATAAAGAGATTTAGGGATCACGTTGCCGATGTCGACGGGAAGGTCTATATTACCGATAAAAAGGTTTCGGGTATAGAAAATTGGGTAGATCAAGTAGAAAAATGAATGACCTCGAAGGTTTTGCGCACCGATGAGAATGATACCAGTCATCCAAAGCGGTATTTTGGCGACGAAATTCAAACCGCTACGGTTTTTAACACCTTGCGGCTTAAGTTCGAGATATCCCTTAGCAGAGCCCATCTTAGCAGGAAACACAAAGGAGCAGCATTTGGTAGCAGATGTTTTGGACACCGTCTCATCGATGAATTTAACTTTAAGGTGAATGAATATTTAAATATGCTCGAGTGTGCGGGTATGTTGGGATGCCAAACTGACTTCTTGGTGTGCTTTGTGGCTTGGTGGCATAATTGGTCCTTATTTCCTTGAAAAAGATGCTTGTCACAACGTTGCAAGTCATCGCTAGAGAGTTATCATAGTTATTGACTATTTTATTCATTAGGCATGCAGGAGCTGTGTTTTCACGAATTACATTATATACTCAACTCGGTCGCTTCATTCATTAAAGAAAACGTTTGATAACCGCGTTCCAGACTCGTGCTTGAGATCATGAGATTTAACACCTTTCAGTTACTTATTGTGAAGTCGCGGGTCTACGCCGGTTAGCCCAAATCGGTTAACTATTTGGTGCACAACATTTGGGGCGTCATTGCCATTCAAACGGCCAATGTTGAAAAACTGTAATCCCTTGTTGTGCTTCCAGATGGAATTTTAGAGGTTATTTGCTAGAGCTTGTATAAAACTTTGTAATGCCGGAAAATTATCTTTCGAATAAAGCTAATTTTTTGTGAATTTAAATAAGTTTGTCATCGTTTAAATTTGCCGCAAAGTTCTATACCTCCAAGAAAAACACTCTCCAGGGTGAACCTGTCCTGTGTTGGTAACAATTTGCAAGAAGATCAAGTCCCCGGTGTTGTGGTCCTGTCTGTAGATATATTCCTTACCCTGATGCCCGTTTTTCTGTCCTTATTGAATTTCAACCAAACATGTGTCTGCACGCGGTGAGACATATTACCACAGAAAAGGCACATCAATCAAATTAGCCCCAGTGGACACAATTTTGGGCGAATTAAAGAGTTCCCGTCCTTATTTATGCACACACGACGCATGTAAAGCGATAAATCAACAACAAGGGATAGCGTACAGGCGTGCATCGGCAACAATCATGCAATTATTGATCGGCTCCAACCGAACCTGTCTGTGGTTCAGTAGCAAATGCAATTAACGACCGGAGCCCACTATCTTAGCATTCGAATGCGCGTGTGCATTTATGTCTCCCAGCAGGCAGATAGTAAGGCAAATAAAGGTTATTGCAAGAACACACATTCATGCAGTCAGCCGCAACCTTATTCAATTTCAGTGGCCGGAGTTAATGAAAAGCGGTATTGATACGACCGCAGGTTTTCGTCGGGTGTAGTGCTCCTCCACTCAGCAGAAGGGCAGATGAGTAACTGATCCAAGGCCGAAAAACCAACAACACTCGATGCGAGCCCATAAAATATATTTCTCCCCATACACACATGAATCTGAGCCTCAACGAGACAACGTTGACCTTCCTGCAGCTCACATTTACAATTCTGGTTTCAAGGAATTCCGCAATTTAATTATAAAATTTTCTGCTGACAGTTGAGACCCGAGAAACCAGAAGCCGGCCCTTAACGATGGCTTTATGTGCTCCTTTTTCTTATTTGAATACAGTTTCCGGATACAATTTTCTGCACTTGTGGTTTTGAACTGATTAAAAAGTGGAAAGGAAAATAAAATTGCTACTGTGCAAATAGGAGAGTATACACCCCCTCCCACCCACTCCCTTCCACACACATACAAAATAAAATGACAAAAAATAAAATAAAACTGAAAACAATTTCATTTGCCGAAGCCGGAGACCGTGGTGTACACACCACTGAAAGTGGAGAAGGCGAACGAATGTTCACATATCGCTTCAAGTGGACAAAGATCCGAAGCAATAATCCAGATGCAGCCCGAGTTGCGACAAGTCGAAGAACGTGTGTACTGTGTAGTCTACCGAACCAGTAGTGGCCCTTTGCACTCCTTTTAAACTCCTCTGCACACTGTGAATGCATTTTCATTATTTACTTTGTTGATTTGGTCTGCGGCCCCGGGAAAATGAAATAAAATACTGACTATCCGGGTGGCGGCGACGCCGGCGGTCGGTGGCACAATCAACTGCGAAGTGGAAGTTGTTATTGGAAAACAATAAAAATTGTACTTGAGTCCCCATTCAAGGATTTAAATCAATTTGATGAATGTGAGGATGATATATACATTTTTAAAACGGGTTATATTTCATCTAATGGCAGTTTAAAAGAAATATAAATGGGTTAGTTTAAGGGCGAGCGGAAGTGAGAGAATTTTAAGTTTCTGACCAATGTGGTCAGCAACCAATGTTGCTCTCACATTTCAAACGATGTTAGAAGGAAGACGTTAAACTCTAAGCTGAGGAGGAGTGCGATTGCAGTGTTGGTACGCAATATTGGGCGGTATAGCGGTTGTTGCATCAGGTACATAAACGAAAGAAGTCCTCACATATACCTCACGCATCGTAAAATGAACTGGATGTACACTATTGCCAACGGTGTAAATTGTTAGAATGTGCTCCCATAGCACACTATGCATGTTGGTCTTACTGCTTTCCCCCGTTTAATGGATCTAACACCTACGCCCAGGCTTATGCAGATGATGTAGACGTACTGGTTACCGGACCATGCCTTGCGGTCCGTGCAAGCGGGCAGTCGACCTTTGACATGATCGATGACTGGTGTACTAGGAATAGGCTTTCAGTCAATCCTCTTAAACCCGAGGTTTTTCTCTTTACGAGAATGAAGAATCCAACTGGTCTGACTCAACCAGCACTTAAAGGTGTCACCATTCCAATTTCCAATGAGGCCAATTATTTAGGTGTTATCCTGGATAAGAAACTTCTTTGGGAAAAATACATTGAGACGGAAATCTCCAAGGCGCTGTCAGTCTGCTCGCAGTGTAAGGGAGTTTTTGGCAAAACCTCGTGCCTATCACCAAAAACATCCGGATGGATCTAAACGGCAATAACAAGACCTTATCTCTCATACGCATCAGTCGTTTATTGGAACAAGCTTTCGCGTTAATACGTGACTGCCGCTTTCACCAAGCTTCAAAGAACAGTTTTTCTCGGCTGCACAGGGGTTTCCCCAACACGGCCCTGTTCTTGATGCTCTGAGTAATCTCCCCCCCTTGATCACCACATCATGGGATGTACACTCAAGGCCATCTCTCGATTAATAAGGAGTGGTCTTTGGTTCCACTCGCAATTGAGCTTTAATGACCTCGCACACCGCATCTCCTATGATACTTCTCTCATGGCCTTGCCGTCTGTCCATAATACAGTTGCGACGCTTATATAAAGTCGACTTTCCCCGTGTCCTGGACTGGCTGTAGCCAGAAACTGAACCGGGAAAGGGATGTAGTCGGATTTTCACAGAAGGCTGCAGGACAATGGAGGGTTCTGGACCTCGGGCCTTCGTGGAAAACGACAACATCAGACCGCACGCCTTCTTAGGTAATTTCGCGTCGGTCTTCCAGGCGGAAGCCTTCGCGATCCTAATGTAATAATAATAATAATAATTGTTGGCGCTACAGTCCAAAGGGGGACCAGGGCCTAGCTTGCTCATCAACTACTCGTGTTGTGCGCGCTACTATCACGAGTAGAAGGGACCTACAGTTTTTGCCGACTCCAAACAGAGAAATTTAAGAAGCTTTCTTAGACAGTTATTACTCTTTGAGTGTTGTCAGCAGCTCGAAAGAGGTGGTGCCGTGAATAATTCGAAAAATTGGTGTTGAGCTGGGAGTCGAACCTAGATCCTTCGGCGTGTGGGCGTCGCACTCTACCCACTACGCCACGGCGACCACTAATGGCCACCAACTATATTGTACAGAATAGGTGGAAGAAAAGAGGTTTCTGCGTCTGCAGCGACAGTCAAGCTGTGCTCAAGGCCTTACTCAACCCTTTAACCACTTCCAAGATAGTTCAAGAAAGCCAGTCTTCCCTTAATTTGGTCGGCAGGCTGAATTCGCTAAGACTTGTCTGGGTCCGGGGTCATTACGGGATCCTGGCAAACGAAACTGCGGATGAACTAGCTAGGCTAGGTTTAGCAGAGGCATTCATAGAGCCCGAACCCACCTTGGAACTACCTGTGTCCCTGGTCAGGGCCTCCGTCGATGGTTGGGTCTCTCTACAGCACAACCAGAGACGGCGCGACTTTCCAGGATGCGGGGTGACCAAAAGTATACTCCTAAATGTCAGCAAGAAATTCGCGTCTTTTCTGCTATCTGTAGACAGAAACAAGTGCAGACGACTTGTCGGCGTACTAACGGGACAATTTACCTTCGTTATGCACCTGAGTCGAATTGTGCTTAGTGATGTCACACTCTGCGACGCCTGTGGAGAAAATAAAGACACTTCAGAGCACTTTCTCTGTCAGTGTCCTGCTTTCGCTCGTATCATAATATTAATTCAAATACGATGCAATAATCATGGTTTTAAATTCTAACCGTGGCAAGCTAGAATCGAATTCGTTGCAAAGATCATTAAATGTATTTATACACCTTGTAATAGGTTCATTGCGACCATAATTGGTTCTGTGCCTTTTGTCAAAAAGTAAGTTTCTCGCCCGTAGAAATCTTTGGGGAGCATATATATTTATTAGAAAAAAGTAATTCTGGTGAATTTAATTGATAATTAATAATACCACGAATAAACATGGCTGACGTTGCCTTGCGCCTGAAACTTAAGGTTTACAAGCCAATTGTTCTGCATCTTTCAACATATTTAGGAAGATCTTCAAAGGAATACAACTTTCGGAAAGCATATCTCGTGAAATTCTTTTGAACTCGTTCGAGTCTAAGTTCTTGATTATCGTAAGGTGAGTCCCAGACAATGGATGCATATTCCAAATAGGGTCTTACTAACGAAACAAAGATGGTCTTTAAACTGGATGTGTCGCGAAAATCTTTACTATTTCTTTTTAAAAATCTTAACATAGAATTCGACTTCGCAATGGTGTAATCATAATGTAGTGAGAAATCCAACATGGGGTCGAATATTACTCCAAGGTCTTTAACTTCTTTTAGGCGATCCAGTTTATGATTATTGATAAAATAATCATAAACAATTGGCGATGTTATTCTATGTGCCGTAAAAATTTTACATTTTGAAATGTTTTGATCTAGAGCATTATGTTTACACAATTCCGCTAGGATATGTATATCCGACTGAAACTTAATGCAATCAGCTACACTATTAATCGCCAAAAATAATTTAAAGTCATCCGCGAATGTTAGAATTTCGCAGAATCTAAATATTTCGTGAACATCGTTTATAAATTCAAGAAATAATAATGGGCCCAAATGGCTACCCTGTGGCACGCCCGATGTTACCTTTATAACGCGAGAAATATAACTATCGACCTTAACCATTTGCATCCTCTCCTTTAAATAATCGGAAAACCATTCATATCCATTGCTGAATTTTTTTGACTTTTGACCCATCTTTCGTAAAATATCATACATAAAATTTTAAGGTTGTTTTAATTGACTTCCTTGCTGCCTCAGAAAACGAAAAACACCCATAGCAAAAGAAAAAACACCATCAAAGCGCTTTATTTTGACTTTAGAAATTTATACATCAAAAACTTGTTTTCTTCATAGTGTTGGGTTCCATCTTAAAAATGAAAAATTTAGTATAGGTGTCGCACCTGTGCAAAAAGTGAAAACTCAGTTTTGTTGCTAACAACCACAACTTTACAAGAAATATGACCTCCAATTTAAACAACAGTGAACAATTCTAATTTTCGTCCAATGAACACAAAAAACGGATATTTTATCTTTAATTTCTCATTTCATTCCGCCCTTATATGGACAAAAAACACTTAACATATTGAAACAACATATGGGTGGAGTTCCGAATAGTACTCACCCTCGATTTCCTTGAAATTTCTTTTATTTTCCCGCAAATAACGGGAAGGGACGAAAAGGGCATTTTTATTTTTGGTATTCAGGACTTAAGATCTTCGAAACGGTAAGTCGCATGTGAATAAAAGTGGTATCAAGTTAAAGCTAGAAGAAAGTCAGTTTTTTCTTTGTTGTATATTCCGTTACAATCCATCAACAACTTTTGAAGTTATAGCGAATTTTGAGAAAAAAAAATTTTTTCAATAAAATAATTTAATTTTCCTTAAAAAATTTGTATCAAAGGTGTATTGTTTTTAGTGTCATATAAAAGCTCATCTTTTTACCTTTTTAACGATAACAAACATAATATACTTACTGCTATAAAAACTAAAGAACAAACCTCTTATTTTCTTCCACATAACTCTTGCTAATACTCCAAATGGCTCTTGTACGTTTCATTTTTTAAGTTTATCATACACAAAATGTTCAATATGTATGGGGGGCATCCTGACCCTCTGCAACCCCTCTGCTTGGCCACAGATAGGATCTGGGGTAGGTGCAAGTTAAAAAGGTAAAAAGGTGAGCTTTTATATGACATTGAAAACAATACACCTTTGCTACAAATTTTTTAAGGAAAATTAATAATATTATTGAAAAAAATTGTTTTTTCACAAAATTCGCTATAACTTCAAAAGTTGTTGATGTATTGTAACGGTATATACAAAAAAAAAGCTTTAACTTGATACCCATTTTATTAACATGCGGCTCACCGTTTCAAAGATAGTAAGTCCTGAATACCAAAAATAAAAATGCCCTTTTCGTCCTTTCCCGTTCTTTGCGGGAAAAAAAAACCATTCGCATTTGGGCTTCCTATGTGCAGGGCTATCTATAAAAAAAATTTCAAGGAAATCGGGGGTGAGAACTATTCGGAACTTTATCCCAACATATTTTTATATTCAGTACGAATCTACTTATTCCAAAACAGAAAAATTCAAGAATCGGTACACGAACCACTGAGAAAACGAAATAAGCACGTTTAAATACGTCACGTTTTAAATACGTCAAAGAATTACATACAATTTGGACTTTGCGATCATTTATTTTGTTGTTGCACTAGCTGTACCAAAAAATGCACAGTCATTACGTGGGAGGTTTAAGCTGTAAAAAAGTGGGGTTTGATTACTTTTGAGCATGTCATTTTTTGAATTAAGTCCCGCTGAATCAGCGATTCACCACACTGTATGGCTGCCACATGCAGAATAAATATGCCTGCAACTGCTTTTCACAAAAATGACCACCAGCACCAATATTCTAAAATGAAACGAATACCGAACGCCTGACAGGCGAAAAAATCACGTCACAGATTAAATTGAAATTCTGAAAAGATTCCTAGATTGTTCAAACCTGTCACATTCTTAAACTCAAAGCTTTAGAATACACAAGAAAAGTTGAATAAGACAAGCAGCGATCTACATTGCAACCTGTGTCGAGCAAATTGCGAGATCCAGCAACAAAACAAAACAACTAGAGTCCAGCAACAAAATCTCATCACTGCCTAATCCACGCACAATTAACTTAGCACAGTGCAGCTTGCACAAAGGTGCCACCAAATAAAGCAATAAATACATTATTGACCGGAATCGAGGCCAAACCACACGAAATACGATTCGCCCGCATCGACGGTAATCCCTTTTCGTTGCGTCGACACCATTTCGGTGGCTCTAATTACATTCGCAAAAATTAGGTTGTGATATCGCTTTGGCTAAATAAACTAATACTGCCCTCATGGAGGTTCAAGAATTATCCGTTGCAGTTGGCAATTGACACTTGTTCCAGCTGTAGATGCATTTGGCGTGGTGTCCGTTGCGTCTGCCCCCTTAATGGTTGATTATTCCCGTTTGAAATTTGCACTGTTCTGTGCATTATGCGAATGGAGGCACGGCACCGTGAACATGTAGTTTCGCCCACGGCTGGTGGGCTACGTGATAAATTATTTCGAAGCGGCTGTAGGAGATGAAAGTTAATGGCGTGCGTACACTGGGGTGATTGTGAAAGTGTTCGGTTCTTGCTTTGCACTTGTTGTGGCTTAACTGACAGTGAGGGCCATTTACCAAATTGGCGGTAGATATGTTATCCCTTGTTGAACAAAACTCTCACAGTGTGCACTATTTGCACGGTGTGTGCTGCAAGCAACTGTGGAATGCAGATTTATGTGCGAGATATCCTTAACGATTGCGAGTCGTTTCCGTAAACGGCTGTGATAGAGCACGTGAGCAATGGGAACTGAGAGTGATGTGGGAAAACTTGCGGTTTTTCGCCGCAGGAAAATTAATAACGAGCTTAACTGCTTTTTGATAATTATGGAGGTGGGAAGAAGACTTGTTTGCGTGTTAAACTTCACTCACGGAAGGGAGTTCACCCCTTTAAAGTAGCCTGTGATGATCAGCATCTTTTTGAGTTTTGACCCATAAGCTTATTAACATGTTAACAGATACGCCACATGATTTTTAGCATTTCTATTCCCGGTACATACTTTCATGACCTGGCTTGCGCCTCAGTTTGCGCCTCAGTTTGCTTAGAACCTCCTGGTTGCCAACTGAGAACCTGTGGTTGGTTTGTGTGCCCAAAAATAGTTGTATGAAATTCGTTCTGACCTCAAATTTCGCAGATTTCCGGTTAAGCACCGGTTCCTTTTAAGCTGCGATCTTATTCCGGACATTTCTTTCCGGGATACGCACCAAAAAATGAAGACAGAGTTTACGACTTTAAGTTGACTTAGTTGACTAAGACCTCTAATAATGTCAACGTAAATCTTGCGAATTCTGTTAGCTTTGACATTGCTCGGACACGCAAAGGACCAAGAACATTCTATTGCTTTATTCTGAAATGCAATATCCGCTTCTGTATTAACGCTGCATTTCCTGTTCATAATTTGCACTTCTGCTGAATATTCGGTCCGACATTACGCGAGCATATGTGTATTTGGATTTACGTGATCACGTTACGTTAAAGTTTAATACCACGGGGTCCATACACCCATAGTCAGGAGATCGTTGACCAACACCTTGGAAAATCCCAAGTGCCAATCTGAATTATTTCTCTAAGGGACAATCACTCCTCCTTGGTAGGGAGCGAAGAATTCCTTAACATTCAGGACCGATGGCCTATATTCCTGCTCAAACCTAACTTTGAGCTGCCGTGAGGGCAGCCATTTTAACTCTTCGTCCGCTGAAACCTTCCCTAGCAAAATCCCTAATGGTGTCTGTACTATGTCTGGTCAGCAGAACCAGGCTGACGGCATAAGTCGCATGAGAAAAGATATGTTCATAGCACCAAGGTCCCGAATGTCATCGTAAAGAGGGCATTGGCACAAAACGTGCAACCAATCCTCGGACATTACGAGAGCAGTAACTATTTCCATCACGATTGACCTAAAGATCGTCGCACATGTGACATAAACGAACCTCGTAGTGTTCGGTATAGTTTGTTGTCGAAGTAGATGGCTAAGCATGTTCACTGCACTCCTTCAAAAATCTACCCATCTCTCATACTCAAAGGCCTAGCTCTCCTTCTGCAGCCTAAAACTTGGTATTGGTATCAATTCGTCATTTGGAATAAACGATCACATATTTCAAGTTGCTAAAAATGCATCGAAATGTCTGGGTTTATTTAAGCGATGCAAGAAACATATCACTTCGTTTGATCTGGCTACAATATGATTGCAAAAATAATTGTTGGCGCGACAGTCCACAGGGGGACCAGGGCCTAGCTTGCTCATCAACTACTCGTGTTGTGCGTGCTACTGTTCTCTCACGAGTAGAAAGGACCTACAGTTTTTTTGCCGACGCCGAACGGCGAAATTTGAGAAGCTTTCTTAGACAGCTCGAAAGAGGTGGTGCCGTGAAAAATTCTAAAAATTGGTGTTGAGCCCACTACGCCGCGGCGGCCACAAGGTTGCCTTTTATATTTTAGGATTGGGCAACCCTAGCGTTACAATCTGGCAACTGCCAGCTCTATCGTAAAGTTTGACATTTTTGAGGCTGTACGTACTCAGAACGTTTTGACATATCAGCGCTATTTGTGTTGTTTGCAGTAACTTAAAAAATTCATCTCGCCCAAAAAATGGAATTAAATCGTGAAAATTTTCGTGCGATTATTTTTTACAACTTTCGACGTGGATAAACTCAACAACAGTGCATCCATGAACTTAATTCAAGTTTTGGCGATGCAGTTCCATCAAGGACCAGTGTTTATCGATGGTATCGTGAATTCAACCGAGGTCGTTAGTTCACTCCAAGACGAATTTCGTGAAGGTTGTCCAAAATTAGTGGTTGTTGATGCTGTGCGCCAACTTATATTGCTAGATCGTCATGTGACCTATCGTGAGATTGAGACAACCTTAGGCATTAGTAGGACCAGCATACATTCAATATTGGATGAAGATTTGACCGTCAAAAAAATTTGTTCGCGTTGGATCACACACAATTTGTCAATCACTCAACAAAAGGCTTCTGTCGATTGGTCGAAAGAAATTCTCCATGCGCAGTGCTTCAAAACACGTCTATGACATCGTGACAGGTGGTGAATCGTGGATTTACGCGCATGAGCCCGAAAGTCGACAGCAGTCGACTGTATGGGTGTTTCAAATTAAGCCAAATCCAACAAAAGTTGCTGGCGCACGAAACATTTCCAAGCAAATGGTCGCCTGTTTTTTCGGAAAAACTAGGCATGTTACAACCGTACCACTAGAACAACGCAGAACAGTCAATTGTGAGTGGTACACAACCATTTGTTTGCCAGTTGTCTTCCAAGAAATCAGAGAAACCAACCAACGAAGACGGATCACTCTTCACCACGACTATGCGAGCTCTCACACATCGGCTCAAACAACTGCATTTTTGAGCACTCAAAACATTGATTTGATGAGTCACCCGCCGTATAGTCTTGACTTGGCACCGAATGACTTCATTTTATTCCCGTACGTACAAAATAAAGTGAGAGGTCATCGTTTTTTGACACCTGAAGAAGCGGTTGATGCGTTCAGTATGCATGTTTTGGAGATACCTCAATCTGAGTGGCAAAATTGCTTCGACAATTGGTTCAAGCGCATGCAAACAGATCTTAACGGGAAATATTTTGAAAAACAATTTTCGATTATTAATATTTCTTTTTGTTCTCTAATCCCGAAATGTAAAAGGCAAACCTCGTACTAGGTACTGTGCGCGATCGAGCCACCCGAAATTGGACCTCAGGATTAAACCACCTCAAGCGTAGTAGTGTCCTGCTTTCACGTGATATCGCTTTGAAAAGTAAATTCTATATTTTGTTTTCTTACGCGACAGTATTAATTTAAGTTTACTCTCATATGTAGATCTTTTATTGAAGGTTAGAAATCAATCCTCTCGATGAATCGTTCTTTCCAAGGTTGAATTTATTTGAGTTATGCTGTGCGTTGAAAACCAGAAAACAACAGTATGGTAAAGGTGAACAGTTCATTCAAGGCATTCGATTATTCAAAGTTTCAGTCATAATACGGAACATATCAAAGGCAACTCATACATAAAGGATCCCACAATTACGATACTGGACAAGCGGACGAAATACATACGACAACCACACTGGTACGAGACAAACGAAAACGCAAAGGAGTCTGTCATCAAACTCACCCCTAAGAAGTGAGTTCTGAGTGTGCGCGGATTGTTTGTTTAGTCAGGCGTTTTTTGTTGTGATTATGGTAAACCAATAAAATTAAGATCCAAGAAGTGTTTATTTTTGTGTTAATTAAAATCGAACCAATTTAATTGCTTAAAAATTTACCAAGTTTATTAACATTTTCTACTAACCCGAACTGTGGGAAAATAATCCCACATACATATTCTTTGTGTTATTAAGTTAAACTTTCATTGGAAGGCAATCAAAAATTCACAACAGTTTGTCTTTTCTGACACCACTTAAATGCCCGCCCATTATATAATGCGTCACAGTATCATTCAACAACTAAGTTCAGATGAGCAGTCCGTTAAATATTAAAGAATGTGTGTAAACTTAACATGCCATGTACACGTGAACATCACCGTGTAAGCTTTGCATGTGAGTACATTTGCACGGAGTACGGATTGCACAAGGACTTTCCACACATAGCATTTGGTCACGTTTACTAAATATTTGTGTTAATCACATCCCATTGGAATAGTGTGCTATTTCAGTCTGGCTGCATCTAGTACAACTTATAATACTATTCGCTTGGATTAAGAGCGGTCCTCCAGGAAATCAAATTTGCTGACTGTGCTCGTAGGGAGTATGTTAATTTTTGGCTTTAGATTCTATTTAAATTCTTAACGTTGCAAATACAAATTTCATCAGGGAGGGAACTGTTTGATCTGAATTTGAAAAATTAGTTGCATTGATGAGCGAAATGAAGACCACCTTCGAATGACTGTAGACTGCGAATATGAAGTGCACTTCAAATGAATTTCCGGTCCACTATTTAATGTTACGAATTTTGCCAGTTAGTTGACGCAAGAACCCCCTAATCGATTACGGACATTGTTTTCGATAAGGCAAATACGAGGGGCGTTCAATATAGTCTCGGTATCGATATGAAGGAAAATGCGAATTTAATTGAAATTGTTTTTATTTTCCAGTATAATCTCCCCTAACATCAATGCATTTGTTACATCTTGAGATAAGCTTTTCTAAGCTCTCAAAAAAATAAATTTCCTCTTTCTCTGCAAAATACCCATTTCTTGCCGACTTGAGTTCTTCATCATCTTTTTTTACGAAGACATTTTTTCAAATCCGGAAACAGTAAATAATCACTAGGGGTCAGGTCTGGACTATAGGGTGTGTGTTGGATTTCCGCGAAACCACAACCTGGCGCAGCAACCTTGGAAACTCGCGCCGTGTGAACTGAAACGTTGTCATCAAGCAACACACCCGCTGCAAGTTAACCCCGTCTTTTCTTTTTAATTTCTCCCGCAAATTATGAAAAATGGAAGCGTAGGATGTGGCGTTGATGGTTTCACCTATGTTTTTGTACTCAATGAGCAAGATTTCCTTTGAACCCCAAAAAGCTGTCGCCATGAGTTCCCGGCAGACGGTGTGACTTTGAACTTCTTCCAGGGTATGTTCCTTTATAAGCCATTTTTATGTCATAATGGTGAACCCATGTTTCGTCCCCAGTAAAAATTTGATCCATAACACAATCCGCGTTCTCACAACACATCTCCAAAAGCTATCTATAGCATGCGATTCTCACTTTCTTCTGAGGCGCTGTGAGCATTCGTGGCCCCCACCTTGCACTGACCCTTGAAACGTTAAGATGGTCATAAAGAGTGAGTAAATGAAAGAATGAATGAATGGTGTGAGTGGTACCAGTTGAAAGCTTGGTGATATCTGCCCTCATTTTCACCTTTATTCCGGCATCCTCAAGAACAAGTTTTTCGACTTCTTTGATGCTTTCTCCAGTAGCCGGGCCATCTTCAATGCTCTCTCTGCCTCTCTTGAACTCATTTGACCACTGTTGCACATTGCTGAACCCTGGTAAACAGCCTACATCTCTTTATGAATATTTTTTTGAATTTTTGCTTTCTTAGTGAGAAATTACATTCCAGCACGATGCTCAATTTTAACCATCATCGTCTCAGTTGCCATTATGATTCTGTTAAACTAGAGATAAATCGCGAATTCATCATTTATATGACATTTTTCATGAATGCACTAAAGTAATAGTATTGCTTGATAAATCAGTCAATTATTATATATATAACCACAGCTTCATTGTTTGTGTAGGATGACGATGGAGAACTCTCGCTGCTCCGTCAAGGTCAGTACAGAACTCACCGAGACCTTCAATGTCAAAAAAGGTTGTAGACAAGGCGACGCACTGTCATGTGACTTCTTCGAAGTAGTTAAGGATTTCATCTACCTCGGCTCCGCGGTAAACAAAGACAACAACATCAGTAACGAAATCAAACGCAGAATCACTCTTGTCAACCGCTGTTTCTTTGGGCTCAAGAGGCAATTGAGTAATAAAGCCCTCTCTCGAAGGACTAAGCTCGCTTTATATAACAGCTTGATCATCCGCGTCCTACTATATGGCGCAGAATCTTGGACGGTAGCAAAGGCGGATGAGGAAGCCCTTAGTCTTTTCGAGAGAAAAAATTTGCGTGCGATTTTTGGTCCTGTTTGCGTTGATGGCATCTAGAGAAGAAGATTTAATGACGAACTCTATAGGCTGTACAGCGACATGCGCCTGGTAAAGCGTCAACGGATACAACGCTTAAGATGGCTAGGCCATGTAGAGCGTATGGAAACCACTGCTCCGGCCCGAAAAGTAATAATAATAAAAATAATTGTTGGCGCGACAGTTCACAGAGGGACCAGGGCCTAGTTTGCTCATCAACTACTCGTGTTGTGCGCGCTACTGTTCTCTCACGAGTAGAAGGGCCCTACAGTTTTTTGGCGATTCCGAACGGCGAAGTTTGTTAAGCTTTCTAAGACAGTTATTACTCTTTGAGTGTTGTCAGCAGCTCGAAAGAGGTGGTGTTATGAAAAATGTGAGGTGTTCAGCCGAGAATCGACCCTAGACCCTTCGGCGTTTGAGCGTCACACTATACCCAGTATTGCACCTTTTCATTCAATGCACTGCTTGCCGTAGTAGGGACATTAACAAGCAATTATTATGCACTCCTTGGATAAACGTTTTTAGTAATTTTTGTGCGACAGCAAATTTTTCTTACATTTGTGTTCAACATGCGTACTATGTGCTAGTGGAAGTGGATGTGTTGATGATAGCAAATAATCCCCACTGCATACCCAATATGTTAACGCAAATAAACGCTTTCTGTCTCTAAGCGTCTGAACAACTTTCTTGTTATTGTCGCTCACTTAGGAAATTATTGGTATCCTAACCATTTAACCTAACCATTGGCCGTTTAGGCACGAGCCAATGGAATAGAGGGAAAAAGGCAACTGTTTTGTATTTTGTAGGAGAATCAATAAGCTATTTGGTTAAAAAGTCTTCACTTCCTTGACGACGACAATATGAGGAATGACGCTCGCTGATGGCGCTCCTGCTGCCTACTAGACTTTCGAATTTTTTTTGTTTTCGAAGTTTCAGCATTCTGTAGGATGGCGGAAGCTGCTTTCTTTCTCTTACTCTATACCTTTGTCCCGTGCTGTGATTTAATCGCGGTCACACGGTACCAAAAAGTTTCTTAAACGCACATCAATTACAAGAACAAAAAATACAGACTCAAAATACGGACTACTTTGCTCTATACTCAGAACTTGACTTTCTTCAGGGGTGTATGTAAGTAATCTGACCACTCTAAGACTAACTCATAAACTAGCGACAGTCTCAGAGTTGCCAGATCCTTTATCAATACCTCTCTAGCTTCGAATATTCTGGTCAGAGCAATGTGATAATGTGTTGTGTTCTTATTTAGTGGCAAGGAGAGTTCCATATATTTTTTGTGTAAGTCGAGATAGATGGACAAAGTCGCAGTTCCTTCGAACATCGATGCCTTGCTTCCACACATCAAGTGTCTCCTCTGAATTTTCAGTCCAGATCACCTTTGGGTATAAAGTATAGCATAAAACAGCTCCTCTTCCCTACATTTATTGTAAGTATTTTTTTCCTTTTTTTTTATTGCAAATTTATTTTGATAAAAATTCAGGGTTATACTTATATACTACACAAATTTTCTTAAACTAGCTTAACATATTCTTTTCTTATATCTATCTTACTGACTTTATCCGGATGCATAAATCTGAACAAAGTTGATATTACTGCCTTTCTGCATCTTTTTTTTTTTTTATTTTTTAATCTTAATCCAAACTTAAATTAAATTATGCTAAGAGAACTATTGAAAACTTAGCTGCATTTCGTTTTTTTTTTTTTTTTCTTACATACTAATACTTAACATACTATACATTAACTATGTCCGGCGTAAGGACACGTGCACCAGGGCGAATCAGATATTTATATGCCTAACATATAGAGACTATACGCCGTGATGCACCCTTTTTTTTTATTGTTTTTTATATAAAACCTAAGACTAAACCTAACTTAAAAACTAACTACTTACTACTTAAAGTTAAAGCTAAAAAGCTGACCACAGACTGCCCAGCTTTCCAATATCCGTACACATAAAAGAAAAAAAACTCATCAAGATCCCTTAACGGTGGCAGGCGTTGGCCTTAACACAGCCACCAGTACAGGTGACGTTCTTTCCCAGACTCCCTCCTGTCTCGGGTGGAGATCGCTCTACTGAACCGAAGCAGATCCTCGCGGTTGCTAGCTACGTTCGGTTCATAAAGGAGTCGCCGGTCCACTGTTCGGCGTGCGATATGGAAGATTATAGGGCATCCCTCCCTGTCCTAAACTAAACCCATCATGTCTAAATAAAGTAATGCCTCTGGTGGAATAAAGCCATTCTGCCGTATCTTTTCGAAATACAAGAAGTTGGGGAAGTAAGCCCCGAAGATCAGGCTGTTGGTAGAAGTCAACGACCGTGCAACGTGCCGCCGAATCAATTTTATTATGAAATTATCAATCCTCATCAGGTTTGCCTCGTTATACAAAGTCTCGTTGGGCTAAAATTTCTTGTACTCAGATTCGGGAGTTCGATACAACCTGAGACATATCCTGAGGCACTGCCTCTCCAACAACCTCATCTTTTCCATCTGGGAAGGACTCACGATGAACCACACAGGACAAGCGTACGCCATCATCGGCCGGATGAGTGCCATATAGCATATTACCTTTACCCTGGAATCAAGTTGGCTGCTGTAAAACAGTCTTCTTGCCACAGCAAATGTTTTCTTGGCTTTCATCAGAGCAGCATCTACATGTTTGTCAAAGTATAGATACTAGTCCAACCAAACGCCTAAGTATCTCACCAAGCCTTAAAGAGCTAACGGTTCTCTCCGTGGTTCAACAATGCGGAACTTACGCCAGTTTAACCTCGTGTCCATTGAGGCGCTGGACAGCGAGGTCCTGAAGAGGAAAGTCTCGCATTTATTGAAATTTATTTTTTAATTTCCAGCTATCACAATATTGCTGAATCTTTTCGAAGCCATGTTGCAGTAGGTTGTTAATAACTTCGACCTTTGGCGCTGATCTGTACACTACCAAATCGTCGGCGAACGCTATTATGTGCGGCATGGAGTAGAAAAGATCGCTAGTAAATATAGCGAACAAGATTGGCGAACCAACTGCCCCCTGTTGCAGACCGTTTTTAATGTCGAAAACCATGGTAGACGTCACGTTGCCATTTTTCACAACGAACTTCCTACCTGTTATCATGTAATAGATCATGTATAGCAATGATTTACTTATGCCATGTCTGACCAGCTTTAGAAAAAGTCCTTCTAACCAAACGGTGTCGAACGCCTTTTCCAAGTCGATCAGACATGCACCCGTACATTGGCTCTTGGATTTGTTCCATTGTATGTCGGAAACCAACTTTGACGCCGCATGTATGGTATCATGGCCCGCTCTGAAGCCGAACTGGTTTTCGGGTATTATATTTTTGTCCTCAACCCATTTTTTTAGAGCTAATATAACAATTTTTTCGAAGACCTTGCTAATGCAAGCAAGAAGACTGATCGACCGGAGATTTGTTGGGATAGATCTGGATCCTTGTCCCATTTAGGGATCGGCTGCACCACAGCTGTCTTCCAATGCGACGGGTAATATGCATTGCTCGGGTAATATGCATTGCTCAGGGCATTGTTAAACAGTGTCGTGTAAATCTCCACCGCTTCGAAGGGTAGATCCCTATTGAATTCTTCTTCTTCAGAGAGTTCAAGATGCCTTGGAGTTTTTCTTTTGATATTTGAATGGTATTTATCGTAAGTATCTGTGGAAGCATGTGTGTATGTCAAAACCATAATGCCAACTTCTACTTTAACCTGGTTGAATGTCACTTAATTAATCCTGTTACACTCAAAGATGTCATTAGGGAGCCTTCGTCTCTAGAATGAAGTTTCTACCGGGTCTGATGATACCGTTGCCGTTTCATATAATTTCTTGAACAGCATGCATATCAATTCTACAACACATCCTTGTATAACTTAATTGCTTAAATTTCTCGCGGTCTTACACTTCCGTACATTATAAATGGCAATAAGAGGTTTTTCTTCCAAGCTAATCCTCGACCTCATCCTTTGCTTCAAATCATTTGGGCTGACTGTTGTTACATACCCTTTGGTTACAATATCGATTTTTTTTTTTTTTTTCATGTGAACCTCATTTGAATTCCACTGTTCGTAAATTTTGTATTCCACTGTACATTCGTATTATTTTGTATGCGCTAAAGCTATTATATGGAACTGTTTACTATCGCACTGTAGGGAAGGTTAATGGCATTGAATAAGAATACACAAGCAAGTCGTTTAATCCAAATACACGCTTTCAGTTGCTTTGCGTGTTTTTGACTGTCTCGTCTGAATTGTATTCCGAGCATTTGTAAATAATGACATTTTGTAGGAAATTCAATGACCGATTGATTCAATCATTTTTACTTCCAAGCAGACGATGATATGGAGAACGACACCTTTCTGATGGCGAGTGCGCTCCCAAAAAGGCTTCGGAGTTCTACTTGTTCTCTAAGTTTCAGCGCGGTATATAATAGTCCGATTCATAGCTACGAATACGCCGGAACACTCGAGAGGCGTTCAATATATTCTCGCTATCGATATGAAGAAAAATGCGAATTTAATTGAAATTGTTTTTATTTTCCAATATAATCTCCCCTTGAGATAAGCTTTTCTTAGCCCTCAAAAAATAAATTTTACCTTTCTCTGCAAAATACCCATTTATTGCCGACTTGAGTTCTTCATCACCTTTTTCCACGAAGACATTTTTCAAATCCGGAAACAGTAAATAATCACTAAACGCCAGGTCTGGACTATAGGGTGTGTGTTGGGTTTCTTCGAAACCACAACCTGGCGCAGCAACCTTGAAAACCCGCGCCGTGTGAACAGGAGCGTTGTCATGAAGAAGCAACACACCCGCTGCGAGTTTGCCCCGTCTTTTCTTTTTAATTTCTCCCGCAAATTATGAAAAATGGAAGCGTAGGGTGTGGCTTTGATGGTTTCACCTTTGTTTTTGTACTCAATGAGCAAGATTCCCTTTGAGTCCGAAAAAACTGTCGCCATGAGTTTCCCGGCAGACGGTGTGACTTTGAACTTCTTCCGGGGTATGTTCCTTTTTATGCCATTTTTATGTCATAATGGTGAACCCATATTTCGTCCCCAGTAAAAATTCGATCCATAACACCCTCCGCGCTCTCACTACACATCTCCAAAAGCTCTCTACAGCATGCGAATCTCACTTTTTTTCTGAGACGCTGTGGGCATTTGTGGCACCCACCTTGCACTGACCTTTGAAAGGTTAAGATGGCCATGAAGAATGGTGTGAGTGGTGCCAGCTAAAAGCTTGGTGATTTTTGCCATCATTTTCACCTTTGTCCGTGCATCCTTAAGAACAAGTTTTTCGACGTCTTTGATACTTTCTCCCGTACAAGCAGTAGCCGTGGCGCAGGAGCGGGGGACGTTTCCAATGCTCTCTGTGACCACTTTTCCACAGTTGATAATGGAGGTGCGGAGCCCTGGAAAACAGCCAACATCTCTTCATAAATATTTTTTTGAATTTTTGCTTTCTTAGTGAGAAATTACATTCCAGCACGATGCTCAATTTTCACCATCATCGTCTCAGTTGCCATCAGGATTCTGTTTTGAATTGTGAATTGTATGGCGCGACAGTCCACAGGGAACCAGGGCCTAGCTTGCTCATCAACTACTCGTGTTGTGCGCGCTACTGTTCTCTCACGAGTAGAAGGGACCTACAGTTTTTTGCCGACTCCGAACGGCGAAATTTGAGAAGCTTTCTTAGACAGTTATTACTCTTTGAGTGTTGTCAGCAGCTCGAAAGAGGTGGTGCCGTGAAATATTAGAAAAATTGGTGTTGAACTGGGAGTCGAACCTAGACCCTTCGGCGTGTGAGCGTCGCACTCTACCCACTACGCCACGGCGACCACTCAGGATTCTGTTTAACTAGAGATAAAACGCGAATTCATCATTTATATGGAATTTTACATGAATGCACTAAAATAATGGTATTACTTGATAATATATATATATAACCACAGCTTCACCCCGATACCTAGAATATATTAGAGGCTCCTCCTATCTTGAATAAAATTACCCCGCAACGACAATGTGGCAAATCTTTGACAAAGAGGCACTTACAGCTTTGTGCAAAAAAATAGAACCACGTTGAGGTCTGCACTTTGGATGCTAATTACTTTTCTCCATGCTCATGTAAAGACACGATATTTATTGTAGGACATCTGTTGGGTATCAGTAATAAAATGCAAAAACAACAAGATAAGCGAAGATGCATTTTAAGACAAGAAAATTACCGTTATACGAAATGAAACCGAAATTTTGGTGTGCAAAATAATAGCACCACAAGTAAAACGTCGTAAATAAAATGCAAAATTTAGTGGAATAGTACGGTTTTTATTTTTTTTTATTTATACTACGGTTCTAGTACTTCGTCTTATAACCCTTATTTTTGAGCACAGCGGCACAACGTCGTGGCATAGAGATTGATTATATATATCAAGAAGGTATTTCATTCTGTACAAATAGAAACAATTGACAGTCCCTCCATAAAGTTTAAGATTCATGAAATTTTATGTCAGAGCAACCATTTTAGTTTATCAATGATCGACCAGTCATTGAAACATTTGCTGGCATTGAAGCGAAGACGGCCACATTGGGATAACGGAAACTAGAGAGAACAACGAAATTTTCACTGCATATTGCTATAACCGCGAGACTATTTGCATTAACAGTTCTTAGAGGAGTAGATTCAATCACCGAAAACAACTCACCATTCATTTAATTTTCTTTCAAAATTCATCATTGCTGAAATGACACAAGTGAATGATAGTCCACAGAACTTGTGTTCCTCAAAATTTATATATTTTTTCTCTTCTTAGACTTTCTGTTCTACTGTGCGGCGTCCCCTGTCACAAGCAGTTTTTTACTCAATTGTCGGTCCAGGCGAACTGTATGGCTGGTTAGAGATTCCATTGTTAACAAAATGCGACCCGCTTTATGCCCCAAACAAATTCCTGTATCGACATTTTTGGATAAATGGGTAAATAAATGCAAACAAATTCAAAACTTGTGCTGTTGTCGAACTCCATAAAATTACTGGAACAGTCTATCAACATAAATCTGATTTGGAGTGAACGTACGTCTGTTTTTTAAAGTACGTTGATCAGACCATTGTCGTCAAAAGCAAGCAATTTTAAGGGGAAGCGAATTTATATGATGATAGACGAGGTGCGATAGCAAAGCTGTGCACACGTGCACACAACAAAAAAAATATATAAGAACGGGTCTCTGTATGGGATGACGTAGAGGAAGAAGCCTTGTGTGGGAAGTCCGTGTTTCTGGTTTTGAATTAAGAAAACCTAAGCAGACGTCAGTTTGTTTTTCCGAATTTACTCAGTAAAGAAGCGGTTCGACTTCTTGCAAGCACTTTACAGTTGTATATATGCACATCTGCTTAACGTCGCCTTTAAGATTCTGCCCAGCCAACTCTGTGAGCGGCCCAAGCAAAAGTACCAGTACGGCTTTCAACCCCGGCAATTTTACGCAAGACCAAACTGCAGCAAAGTCTTTTCGAGAGAAAAGTTTTGCGTGCGATTTGGTCCTATTTGCGGTGATGGCATTTGGAAGTGAAGATGTAATTACAAACTCTATAGGCTGTACAGCGACATGCGCCTGGTCAAGCGTCTTTGGATACAACGCTTAAGATGGCTAGGGCATGCAGAGCGTGTGGACATCACTGCTCCCACCCGAAAAGTCTTCGAATCTGAGCCATTGGGACAAAGCAACAGAGGACGGCCCAGGCTAAGGTGGCGCACATGAGTGGAGAAGAACTTCAATCTACTTGGAGTGTGCAAATAGAGGCAGCTGGTGAAAGATCGTGCTGGTTAAAGAGGCATGTTGGTTGAGACCAAAATCCATAAGAAGAAGAACCAAAATCTGGAAAAGACCAGAGACCTTTTCAACGAACTATAGGGGAAGTGACTACTCGAGTAGTTGGCCTAATTCATTATCCCAAGAAAACTACACCGGCTGCGTCGCAGTCACTTACACATACACGATTCACTAATCAGCCTCGTTTAAAGACTTCCGAGCCTTTTGAAACTTGCACCGCATTTTGACTAGGAGCCTTACCGCTCTGTCGTTTGATTTCCTTAATATGGTGAAAGGGTTGTCTTAAACAAGGAAGACACTATATTCTAGGCAACTGCTTCACTGTGCAGTTGACATAAGTTACACCATGTGTTTCTAATGCGCCTCTGTTTAAGCCGTCATCTTCATTGAAAACCAAGAGAAGGAGCTAACCTTAACGTTGTGTAGGGAGAGACAAAGAACAATTTCAATTGTGGCAAGTTCGATTGTTGACCACTTTGTCCAAATCATTTGCATCCACAGAAAAATTTAGAGACGAAGTGGATGCAAAACCTGTTGGAAGAGAAGAGACATTAGTTCGAACAGATATACAAAATTTTGAAAAAAAAAAAAAAAAAGGAATAACTTGCACGAAAAGAACCAGCCAGTGGCCATTGTGGCGTAGTGAGTAGAGTGCGACGCTTGCACGACGAAGGGTCTAGGTTCGATTCCCGGATGAACAACTCCAATTTTTCACGGGACCACCTCTTTCGAGCTACTTCTTCTTCTTCGGATGGCGCTACAGTCCGGGGTGGACCTGGGCCTCAACCAACATGCCTCTCCAGCTAGCACGATCACTTGCCAGCTGCCTCCAACTGCGCACTCCAAGTTGGTTGAGGTCCTTTTCCACTTGTGTGCGCCACCTTAGTATAGGACGTCCTCCGTTGCGTTGTCCCTGTTATTCGGATTCGGAAACTTTTCGGGCCGGAGCAGTGCTGTCCATGCGCTCTACATGGTCTAGCCACCTTAAGCGTTGTATCCGTAGACTAGGCTCATGCCGCCGTACAGCCCATACAGTTCGTGGTTGAATCTTCTCCTCCAGATGCCATCAACGCAAACAGGACCAAAAATCGCACGTAGAACTTTTCTCTCGAAGAGACCAAAGGCTTCCTAATCCGCTTTTAGTAGAGTCCAGGTTTCTGCGCCGTAAAGCAGGACTGGGATGATCAAGGTGTTGTACAAAGTCACTTTGGTCGTTCGGGAGAGGGCTTTATTACTCAATTGCCTCTTGAGCCCAAAGAAACAGCGATTGGCAAGAGCGATTCTGCGCTTGATTTCGGTACTGATGTTGTTGTCCCTATTCACCGCGGAGCCGAGATAGACGAAGTCCTTCACTACCTCGAAGTGTCTGCTGCCCATAGTGACGCTCTGTCCGAGACGTCGATGTTCTGCATCCTTCTTCGATGACAGCATATACTTCGTTTTGCCATCGCTTACCACCAGTCCCACTTTAGCCGCTTCCGCTTCAATGCTAGCAAACGCCTCATTGACGGCTCGCTGAGTTCGGCCGATCACGTCAATGTCATCCGCATAAGCTAGCAATTGAACGAGCTTGTGGAAGATCGTGCCTCTGGTATTGACTTGTGAGTTCCGCACGACCCCCTCAAGGATGAAGTTAAAGAAGTCGCATGACAGCGCGTCGCCTTGTCTAAATCCTTTTTTGACATCGAAAGTATCGGTGAGTTCTCTACCGACCTTGACGGAGCAGCGAGAGTTCTCCATCGTCATCCTACACAATCTAACAAGTTTGGTAGGGATGCCAAAACTAGACATGGCACTGTATAGCTCGTCTCTATGCACACTGTCATATGCAGCCTTGAAATCGAAAAATAGATGGTGGGTGTCGATTTGTACTTCTTGGGACTTCTCCAGGATCTGCCGCAGTGTGAAGATCTGGTCGATTGCGGACTTCCCTGGCCTGAAACCATACTGATAAGGACCTATCAGGTTGTTGACGAACGGTTTCAGGTGCTCACACAGTACGGCAGAGAAAATCTTATATGCGATGTTAAGGAGACTGATCCCTCGGTAGTTGGCGCAGTCGAAGCAGTCTCCTTTCTTGTGGACCGGACAAACGATGCTGAGATTCCACTCGTCGGGCATGCTTTCCTCCGACCATATCTCACAGATGAGCTGGTGCATGCATCCAACCAGCTCATCCCCAGCCGCTTTGAACAGCTCTGCGGATAGTCCGTCCGCGCCAGCAGCTTTGTCCGATTTCAGTCTCGATATTGCTACCTTGACCTCGTCGAAGTCGGGGGACAGAATTCTTGTCCATTGTCGTCCAAATTGAGTGGGACATTCTGCCTAACAGTGGCATTTGCGGCGCCATCGCCGTTTAGGAGTCTGCAGAAATGATCCTTCCAGATTCTCAGCACCGACTGCGACTCTACCACTAGTTGTCCATTTTGATCCCGGCAGGCTTTTGTCCGAAGCTTATAACCACCGGATAACTGTTTTATCTTGTGGTAAGAATTTCGGACGTCATTCCTGCCATAGCACCTCTCCATTTCCTCGACCGCGCGCTTCTCGTGCTCTTTCTTTTTTCTTCTGAGAAGCCGGTTCTCTGTTTGTAGAGCTCACAAACAACTCTCGTCGTTCGATGCAGCGTTGCCTTGTATGCTTCTTGTTTGGCTGCATGCGGCTGCCTACACTCGTCGTCAAACCATGGGTTCCTCTTAGATGGTGGCGTAAAACCCAGCACATCAGTGGCGGCCTCTTTGATGGCTTCTTGACAACGCTTCCACTTCTCTTCTATTGTTTGTGCAGGCAGCGTCGAACTTTGAGATAGTTTCAGGGAGAATCGATCGGCAAAGGCGAGCTACTGACAACACTCAAAGAGTAAGTCTACGAAAGCTTCTCAAATTTCGCTATTCGGAGTCGGAAGAAAAACTGTAGGTCCCTTCTACTCATGAGAGAACAGTAGTGTGCACAACACGAGTAGTTGATGAGCAAGCTAGGCCCTGGTCCCCCCGTGGACTGTCGCGCCAACAATTATTATTACCAAGGACCAGCCGACCTACTCTATTAACTTTGAGGAAGTCATTGTGTCACAGATTAAAGCAAATATTAAAAACGCTTCGCAATAAATGGGCAAAAACGTAAAACAAATGTTCAAGAAAAATTAAGCGTTTACACAGGAAAACGAATTTAAACAAAAAGCCGGGCTATCATGGTTGAGTTGCCCGAAAGAAACCGTATATTTCTTTGACAAACCGACAAAAGCGCATTGCCTTTGTCAATGAGTATGCTAATTAGCCTCCGTTGGTTTGGCAGAAAATTTTATTTTCTGACGAAACCAAGTTCTGCAAGTTCTCGGATTAAAGGACGGAAAATATTTGAAGAAAATTAGGCACAGCGCTTGACAAATGTAATCCACTTCTTACAGTTACACATGGAGGTGGCGGAATAATGACTTAGGGGTGCATGCTAACGGGAGTGGTCGGAAATTTTCGGTTTATCGAATCGACCATGGACAGGTTTTCACATTTATATATTTTAAAAGGAAATTTTAGAAATAGTGTTGGGTTCGTAGAGAGAATAATATACTGCTCCCAAACACAGTGCAGAAGTTTTCAGAATGTGGCTGCTTTAATATGTTACTAAGTAGTTGCCGACACAGGATTTTAACCACATAGAGCATCTGTGGGCATTTTTTGAAAATAACATTTGAAAACACAAAATTACGAGCAAACTAATACTGAAATGCGATATCAGCGAAGAATGAAACGAAATTATATCCAAGGATAAAGCTACGCTTATTAGTAATAATAATAATTTAATGGCACGACCGTCCACAGGGGGACCAGGGCCTAGCTTGCTCAACAACTACTTGTACGCGCTGCTGTTTTCTCACGAGTACCCACAGTTCTCTCGAGGACCCACAGTTTTCTCCGACTTCCTTACTTTGTTATTACCATGTTAAAAAGGCTCAGAGAAGTTCTTAAACGTCGTTAATATTCAATACGAATACATAACTAAACAACATTTATTCAATAGAAATGCTAACTATCATTCAGTCTTGAAATAGCTTTATTTTATGAGTGTAGAATAATTTTTTAATAAAATCTGTATATAGTAAAGAATGGATTTCTTATATATGTCCCAGAACATAATATATACACCCGTATGAAGTGAGCGTCAAGATACAAATGTCTCAATAGGGAACATTTGTTGTGAACGAGCCCTGATATCTATGAAAAATATTTAATATACATCAAGTCATTGAACAGACAACATCATATTTTTTTATCGTGTTAAAAATGTCGAATTTTGTACAAGAAAATGATGATTTGCGGAAAGCATTCATGTTTCGTTTTCATTTGAAGAAAAGTGCTGCAGAGTCGCATCGAATGCTTGTTGAGGCGAATGGCGATCATGCTCTATCAGAAGCAACATGCAAAAGAAGGTTTCAACGGTTCAGAAATAATGATTTTAATGTGAGAAATGAAGAACGTTTAAGGCCAACAAAAAAGTTTAAAGACGCAGAATTGCATACGATATTGGGTGGAGACGACATTTTGAGTCAAAAGCAAATGGCAGCAATGTTAAATGTTGCACAACAAACAAATTCTGACCGTTTAAAAGTTATGGGAAAGATCCAAAAGTGTGGAAAATGGGCGCCACATGAATTGAATGAAAGACAGATGGAAAACCGAAAAACAACTTGTGAAATTTTTCTTCAAAGACACGAAAGAAAATCGGTTTTGCATCGGATTCTTACTGGCGATGAAAAATGGATTTATTTTAAGAATCCATAACGGAAAAAATCATGTGTTAATTTGGGACAACCATCAACATTGACTGCAAAACCAGATCGATTCGGCAAGAAGACAATGCTGTGTGATTGGTGGGGCCAGAATGGTGGGGCTGTACCACGAGCTCCTAAAACCTGATGAAACTGTTAATACTGATCGCTACCGACAACAAATGATCAATTTGAACCATGCATTGATCGAGAAACGACCAGAATGGGCCAGAACACACGGCAAGGTAACTTTGCTCCATGACAATGCACCTGCACACAAAGCAAAACCGGTTCGGGATACAATCAAAACAATTGGCTGGGAGTAGCTACCCCACCCGCCGCATTCACCAGATTTGGCTCCATTTGTTTTCATCGATGGGACACGCATTGGCTGAGCAGCACTTTGATTCCTACGAGGAGGTCGAAAATTGGGTGTCTGATTGGTTTGCTTTAAAAGACGAACAATTTTATTGGCGTGGTATTCAAAAATTGACAGAAAGGTGGTCAAAATGTGTAGAAAACAATGGCCAATACTTTGAATAAAATGTTTTTATTTTCCCATGAAAAATTAGTGTTTTAGTTAAAAAAAACGCTCATTGCATGCGGGTATACCTGCTATAGGGAGCGCAAAACAAAATAATATTAAATTAATAATTTTTGTATGTGGCGTCCCCTTTATGTCCCGGGACTTATTGAGTGAAAAATATAACAAAATAAAAATAAATAATAATAATTATAATAACAAATAATAAATAATAATAGATAAAAAGTATTTATGTTATGTTATGTTATTTTACTAAAGATTTCAAACACAACTAGCAGGTGAGGGACTTATGGCAGCTAATGTACACCTTGACTAACGCACACAGTAACCAACTTCAGAATAACATAACTTCAAAGCCGTTCATGACAGTAAACACATATTTGGACACATGTTAGGTGTGTTCGAGTACTTTCTGTACCGAATTCGGAAGTCTGTCATTTGTCAAGGAGTGGCGGTAAGTCTCTTTAGCTTACCTAAAAATCTTCCTTGAAGAGAATAACTCTGCCAAAACTTGTGTAACGAGCTTTCATAGAAACTTGCAGAATTTAATGTATTAGATATGTAAAATGTCAGAGGGTTTTTATTGCCATTTTGACAGTCATTTGCTGCCCATAGAATTTTCTTCGGTAGATATTCGTAGGGAGGGGAAATATTTTATTATTTTCTTTATTATGAGCTCTCTCTTCTACAAAAAAAAAGCTAGTGAAACGCCTTTTGACAGTTTCACGGCGAATTTCGTAGGCATTTAGTGCATTTCATAGTAATTGGAACAGACCTAGTGTGATTTTCTAATATATGACACCACAATAATCTGTCAATAAAGCCCTCCACCACTACAACATAAATCAACCATTTGTGTCTCGAATCACAGATTGTTACCGTGATGCCGGCAGGGTTGGAAAACGCCATGGAGCTGGTCAAAAAAAACAACATCTTCGGCGGAAATCGTTCAAAATTAGCGAAATTCGCGTCGGAGTGGTCGAAAAATGTCTTCGGCGGTGAATATTTTGTTGGGATATGTGCAGCACAAAGTGAGCTTAGTCTCTAACCATAGATGTTTACAAAACGACACAAAATTCGTGTTCCCGCACTCGAAGAAAACCACTCAAAACAGTACAGAACAACACAAAGTACCAAAAAGTTAGTTCCCGTACGCCACAAAAATGTGTTTTTTCTGTTTTCTTTACTCTCTCTCTCTCGAGAGAGTAAAATATTTCGCCACCTTGCCCTTTTTAACACATTGGTGGTTTTCTGTCAAATTACCTGGTGTGCATACAGAGGTAAGTGAGCATTGAACAATTATTTCTGTGTATGAGTCTCAAACTTTGTTGTTGTTTGTATTGTCTATGGCATATCGAAAAAAGTGAATTTGACATTTCTTAATGAAATACCTTACACATTTGGTTTAGATGCGTTGCCGTTCTTTGCCTCTTTCTGAAAGAGATTTACCTTCACTCCTTAACAAATGACAGACTTCAGAATTTGGTACAGAAAGTACTAGAACACAACTAGTCTTACGCTACAACAGAAGAAGTTTAGCGGCGAAAGAACGAAGGAATTGGTATGCTTGCGCAAAAGTGGCGAGTTGCGGAATTTGAAATTTTTGGAATAGTAGCCATTTGTTACCGACAACAATAAAAATGACTGAGTTTAATTACCGGAGAGGGCCTTTGAAAATTTACATCTTCGGATAGAAGGCAAGCAAATAGTGAAGTTTTGGACTGTCATGACCACTGAAGGTTGCTCGTATTTTTGGTCGTTGACGTCAAACATGCACCATGAAACTTTCTAAGAGGCCAGATTGAAGCCTTGCACAAACAAATACTTTAATCGGAAAACATGCACATGTCAACAAGAATCGCACTGTCACATGAAACGGACATCGGACCAAGATTGGTTAAAAAACAACTCTCCACGCTTCATTTCACCGACACAATGCAGTGCATATTCTCCGAATTCTGGGAATGCAATTTTCCTGAATTTCCCTGCCTGCCTGCCTGGTGTATTATGAAGAGAAAGGTTGACACCAACAATTTGGGACCCTCCGCCTCGAATAAGCCAAAATACCAGCAACCTGCGGTGCATTCTTTGACCGTCGCAAAGCCATTATTAGCGCCGAATATGAACATACTGATGCTACTGATTCTCCAACAATTTTTGCCTTTGCACAAACAAAAGTTAAACACTGTAGAATTTTAAAAAGTTGCAGTTCGAGTCTTCCACTCTGTATAATGTTTGAGAAAAGCACTTACACGAAAGTCTGAAACTTTGCATATAAAAGGAAATTAATTTCCACAAATAGCGGAATAATTTGAATTTTGTGGCAGTTCTTAATAAATGTATAAAAAGAAATAAATAATTTCCGCAGTTCAAACAAATGAAAGTATGTAAATGTTCTCCCCCTCTCTACAAAAGTTTGTTTTCAGGATATCCTGGATCCTGATCCAATTCATACGAATTACCTCCCCTACATCACAGCTTCACGGAAAAGGTTAATGTCTGCGAAAATACCAGTAAGTACATACATACGAATCAACAGTCCGGAGAAACCGTCGCTTGTGCGTAATCCCTCTTCCGACATGACAGCTGTGATTGCTGCTTTCATCAACATTCTTTTCACCTTATCCTCTTGCGGATGTTCCATAATTGACTTATGCGCCATGAACCGTTCGTTATATAGCCCGACGTTATTTTAAGACCCTCCTCGTTTTATGCTTTCTCTTATTTTTAATCAAGTGCCATGGCATTTGCAGAATAAAGCGGCAACGTCTTCAGATAAAACCGTAAAAGACGTTTGCCGCCTCCAAATGGGAATGATGACATAATGTGGCAATTGGAAATGAATATACAGCACTCAAACAATGGTTTAATAAAAATCGCCTGATACGTGATGAGAATGCGTTCTGTGAGCGATGTCGCTTGGTCTCAGGAGCATTAAATTAAATTATGTTCTCTCGTCCCTAGGAGATGCTGAAATTTCGAATTTACACTGTCAATGGGTTGTCTTAGTGTGTTTGAAAAATGTGAGAAGTTCCGAACGCTCAGAGTAGTTGTGTGTATCCAATTTTATCGGAAAAACTGCAGTTGGACATGAAAGGCAGTTGATGGCTGTGAAAGGAATTGGAGTTGGGGATTTCGAAAAAAAACCGACAACAGCTTCATGTTGGTCACCCAAGCGGAATATCTAGCAATCCCAATGGCCACGAACTATGAAGTCAAAAACAAGTAAAAGGGCAACGTATGTGCGTCTGTAGCGACAGATAAGTTTTGTTTGGGGCCTTAATCAACCCTCTAAACACATCCAAGTTAGTACAGGAATAATAATAATAATTGGGTGGCGCTACAGTCCACATGGGGACCATGACCTAGCTTGCTCATTCACTACTTGTGTTGTGCGCGCTATTGTTCTCTCACGAGTAGAAGGGATACCAATTTTTGCTGACTCCGGACGCAGAAGTTTGAGAAGCTTTTTTCATAGACAGTTATTACTCGTAGAGTTTTGTCAGCAGCTCGAAAGAGGTGTTCCCGTGAAAAATCCTAGGTGTTCAGCCGGGAATCGAACCTGGACCTTTGGCGTGTGAGTCTCGCACTCTACCCACTACGCCACGGCGGCCACTTAGTATAGGAAAGCAAGTTCATAATTTCGGCAAACTAAGTTCTTCAAGATTTTTTTAGGTCCCGTGATACTACGTTTTGATGGGAAATAAAGTTCCTAATGCTGATGAATTAAATATGCAAGGATTAAAAGGAGAATTCATAGAACTCGATCAAACCTTGCGACTGCCCACGTCCTTAATCAGGGCATTCGTTGCAGTTCGGTTCCCCGCTCGCACAACCAAAGACGACATGACTTCCCAAGATGTAGGTTAACCAACCGCATGCTTCTCAACGTTACTAAAAATTCCGCAGCATTACGAAGGTTGCCTTTTATATTTATAACCCTAGTGTTCCAATCTGGCAACTGCCATCTCTATCGTAAAGTTTGACATTTTTGAGGTTATACGTACTCAGAACGTTTTGACATACGAGCGCTATTTGTGTTGTTTACAGTAACTTAAAAGATCCATCTCGCTCAAAAAATGGAATTAAATCGTGAAAATTTTCCTGCGATTATTTTTCATAACTTTCGAAGTGGATTAACTCAACAACAGTGCATCGATGAACTAAGGAAAAGCTTCTCAAACTTCACCGTTCGGAGTCGGCTGTATGTCCCTTCTACTCATGAGAGAACATTAGCGCGCCCATCACCAGTAGTTGATGACCAAGCTAGGCCCTGTGAACTGCAGCACCACCCAATTATTATTACTATAGTACAGGTAGTTTTTTTAATGAAAACTTGTTGTCATCCATGCGAAACCGTTTGAGAGAAGTTTTAAGATTAGAAGGACACCCGATCCAATATCAATTCCAAATGTAATTAAGTGCAATTTATTTTTAGGCTATTTTCTGAACGCAAATTCTTTTTGATGCGAATTTAACAAAATTTTATTTGTTTTTCGTTGTGGGTTCAAAAAATTTTGATATTATTTTAGACTTAACCTAGAATTTTGAATTTGTTTTATTGAAATGTGTAGCCCAATTTAAATATCAATTCCCTGTCCATAATTTGTATGCCCCACTGTATTTACATGCTGCGTCATTGGCTTTTGTGTGAGCTAGTGGTTAACACTGTTTAAATACCGTAACATATTATGGGTTGATCGTACTAAAAACTCTCCAATAATGATTCATATGAATGTCTATAAAAGCAAGTGTTTTACTATCATAAACTCTCTCTCTGTTACTTCATCTCGAGTGTCGCGTGAGTGTTTTTTTTTTTTTTTTTTGTTTCTTTCTAAACATCCCCCACAAATGTATTTTTAAAAAAAAGTTCGTATTCAATGGGACTTTATCACAGCATTTTATCTTCGTACGCAAATTTCTGTAGAGCACTGCAAAAGACAGCGATTTTGTTGAAAAAGAATCGAAGGCTCTCAACGAATACCAGCAGTCTATCCGTCAGGTGATCACAGTGAAATAAACAATGTTTCGTCGCGTGCGTTCCAAGCAGCATTCAATGCACATCGGTTGCACGAAGATCTGCAACCAATACAGTCTGTATTTCAGACACGCAAAATAGACATCACAGACGCCTCCGTGAATGCCTAGTACTTTCAGTAATAAGTGAACATCCATTTCAACAGGTAATCACTAGGCCCACATCCAATCGGAAGGCGATCGCAATGAGTCAGCAATTTACACTGAGGTAAGGAGGTATGAGGAGGTCGACACCTATATCCTTCGAAAAGGGTTTCAACGACACGCTGAATCAAAAATAGAAGAAACGACACTTCTAGATGACGTGGATGTGGCTTTTCGTATCCAAGTGCAGGTGCAGTTTCGTGGCTTCGCTGAACAGAAAATTCTCTTACTGATGACGACCCATCTACCAATACCCTGCTCTTTTCTTGAAGTTGCAGTCGGTTCTGACTTATTTCGAAGACATTATTTGTCTGCAAGGATTAGTAAATCACCTTTCACATACTTATGAACTTGTACGAAACGACACTAACTATGAGATTTTCAAAGTTCTCAAATTTCACTTAACGCCATCTCAGCCCAAGCAGTCGGTAATTAAAGGAAAACTACAGCATTTAAAATTCCGACATCATTTTGGCGAAATCTGCTTCAAATTTGTTTTATTACAACTAAATAATTTCAATCTACCAGACATCCTCTGTCTGGAGAAGTACTCTCTTGGAAATGTTAATCCGCCCCCACTCCCTGACAGTCAGACCGGAATTCCAATTCAAATTACGAAAACACCACCAACGACTGGGAACGGAATATCTTCGTTGGTAGCCAACAACAAGAAGAAAAACTGTAAGCAGAATTAATCCTCACAGCAAAGCAACTTACCCGTACGTGACTGTCCTGCGGACGTAAAGTAAAAGGCAACCAAGAAGTGGCATTAAGATTCAAAATCGACTCAAGAGGAGGACCATCACTGTAACTATTCCTTTGTCATGTAAAATAGCGCTGTGACCAACTTCTGCTGTCAGTTTCCGTTTTAACAACTGTAACAGGAAAAGAGAAATATGTAAGTGTGTCGCTTCAGTTGATTATTCATCCGTCGTCGCAGTGAAACCGCAATTTGTTCCAATAGTAGAACAACTACCGTTAACTAATGATGATGATAATGATGTTCGCTCCACAGCTGATTCGGCAGAATTACTGTAGACTCGTTGACACTCGTTGGACACAATTTCCGTTCGAAATGAATTTGAAAATGAATTTTCAATTGTTCTCCATTTACTCGTAATAATGGCATCACATTTAACGAGTGAAAAATTGGCAAGCGTTGCACTTTTAAATTTTCAGAATTTTGTTCTCTGCACTGAATTGGATGAAGAAAATCTTTGTGTCACACTACTCGGCAAAAACCCAGGAGCACTAATTGCGAAACCTCAGATTTGACATCTCGAGCATGACCAAAACGGCATTGTGGGATGAGCGAATATATCTCGACTTTGGCTTGTTTGATTTGGCTCGTGTGGAATATGTCATTAATGATGTTAAGAAAGTACAGTAAGTTGCGCTTAAAAGAACAAGATTAACAACAGGAATGAATTAAAAATTGGAAAACTGTACTCGTATCGTTGTATCGTATAGTATCGCCAAAAGATGGCGCCACCTGCAAGTTGTGTCTGATTTTGGAAGGGATCACATTTTTATTGGAAAGGTGTGACATATATTAGCAATAATCAATGTGCTACAGCACTTGTTTTAGACAATGATATTGATTTTACCTCTTCGAAAATGATTTATCTTAAATATACCGCACTTGCGGAAAGGTTTGATTTAATTTTTAATTGGAACAAAAGTGCAGTTTAAGCCCTTTGAATGCTTGAAGAACTTAATGGTGAATCTGCTCCGACCGATAATACAGGAAGTGGTTTCAAGTTTTCAAAAGTGAAATTAAGCGTCATGGTAAGCTCAAAAGTTTTAAAGATGTGGAGTCGGAGGAGGCTTTTCTGGATGTAAATCCGCTCTAAAAGCAAGGTGAACTCGCAGAAGTGACTCAGTTAGGAGGAACTTAGCAACCAATTTCCGTTCGGTTAAAGAAATTTCAATATATGTGGGATATAATATTTGCGAAACAAAAAATAAAAGGACACCGTGTAGTCTCAGTTCATTTGTTTTGTTTTATTTACTTCACCTCTTTATTACACACTCGGTTGATGCCGATCCTATTCCTTTGCTGGTTCACGATCAACTGCCAATCAACTGCCAAGCTCTATTTGTTCAGTTGCGTTTGTTGAGTTCGTCCCCTGATGTCTGTACCGTTTGTTAAGTCTGTGGCCTGATGTCTGTACCGTTTGTAAAGTCTGTCGCCTGATATTTGTAACGTTCGTAGTTTCTTGTGGAGTATGAAGTAGTGTTTGGCCCAATCCCACATATATTGGAATTAAGTCTCCGGCACATAGAATACTTTACTTGCGTAGCAACAAAATATCCGTTGGTGGTGAAGTACGTGAAGGAAGGGGAAGGGGGTGACACAATGAATACTTCAACGCACAGCTGATTGAATTTGACAGAAGCTTTAAATTCAATTTGTTTCGACTATATTGTAGAGCGGTTCGAAATTTATCCTGCAAAAATGCCTCCAGACGAGCTACCGCATTTACTAGTGTACTTAATGATACTGCTGGAACTTAAAGAATATATTAATGCAAAAACAAGCAACCGTCGATTTTGGGTCCGGACTTTATACATTGATAGAGATGTGCACGGTTTGTTTACGATGAACTTTGATAATCCCTATACTGACGGTCCAGAACAAAAAATGCATTTGAACTAAGGGATGAATTAAAAGACTATTTGTTATTCAGTTTTTTAATTTTATTATATATCTTCTTTCAATAAGCATAGCAAAAACAAAACAAAATTAAGGGATGAATTAAAAC
Organism: Eristalinus aeneus; assembly: GCA_955652365.1. NCBI lineage: Eukaryota > Metazoa > Arthropoda > Insecta > Diptera > Syrphidae > Eristalinus > Eristalinus aeneus. Next base: position 25,968,697 of record OY019130.1, on the reverse strand, counting down.
ACCATATTTGTAATTCAGTGTTATAACTTTAATAATAATAATAATTGTTGGCGCTACAGTCCAAAGGGGGACCAGGGCCTAGCTTGCTCATCAACTACTCGTGTTGTGCGCGCTATTGTTTTCTCACGAGTAGAAGGGACCTACAGTGTTTTGCCGACTCCGAACGGCGAAGTTTGAGAAACTTTCTTAGACAGTTATTACTCTGTGAGTGTTGTCAGCAGCTCGAAAGAGGTGATGCCGTGAAAAATTCGAAAAATTGGTGTTGAACTGGGAGTCGAACCTGGACCCTTCGGCGTGTGAGCGTCGCACTCTACCCACTACGCCACGGCGACCACAGTGTTATAATTTTACTATACATATTTCTTCAACAAACATTTCAAAAACAAAACAAAACATAAAATTTGTACTTTTCCACAACAGAAATAAAATATAAAATTAGTACTTCATAACAAATATGAATATAAACTTGATAATAAATACAAAACTTACAATATAAACTTCTATTGCATATCAACAATGTTTTCATATACCAAATTCTGTGTGTGACTTCGACGAGGACCAACCTCGAACTCAACAAACGTGAATTGAAAATTCAAAAAAATTCTCTTAAATTGTCAGAACATTCGATTGTCAACGCTTACGGAGAGAGAAAAGTTAAAAGTTGAGCTACTACATGCATCGCGTGAGCGGCAGCGTTGGCTTATGGGCCACTTCCCATTGACTTGTATGAACATGGAAGCTAGCGCACCCTGGTTCATTATTTTTAACGAAAATGAGGACACAAAACTTTGACGTTTTCAGCATTTGTATGGAGAATTGTATGTAAACAATTGTTGTCGAAAGTTTATTTTAATTAAAAACACAATAATTCAATTTAAAATAAAAATATATCAGCATAATTGGCAAAAGCAAAAGGCAGAAGTGAAGCTGGATCAAATTCTGCAAGTATGAATTCAGTGCAAACATCACTTTAAGGGCATTTTAATTTACAGTCGAGTGGACTATTTGTTCAAGACACCACTTTGGACATGAAATCGAGTAGAAAGAAGACTACTCACAGTGGAGTCCCACCGTGCAACTAATGTCACGGATATTTCATTATACAGACTTCCCAAAAGAGTTTTGAAAAATACAAAGGACCTTCGCAGATGGAAGCATGTGCGAAGATGGAGACACCTTTCCGCATTTGTAGTGGACAGACCGTGGAAAAAAACGAAAGGTCTTCTGGTGGATACAGCCTTCCCACGCTTAATTTACCAAAGACTTCCGTTTGGAGTGGAAAATGTATAAAATATAGTGTGAAAAGATACGAAAGATATCACAATAGGACAAACCGTAAAGAGGTATGTAACAATAATTGTTGGCGCTACAGTCCAAAGAGGAATCACGGCCTAGCTTGCTCATCAACTACTCGTGTTGTGCGCGCTATTGTTTTCTCACGAGTAGAAGGGACCTACAGCTTTTTACCGACTCCGAACGGCGAAGTTTGAGAAGCTTTCTTAGACAGTTATTACTCTGTGAGTGTGGTCAGCAGCTCGAAGGAGGTGGTGCCGTGAAAAATTCGAAAAATTGGTGTTGTGCTGGGAATCGAACCTATACCCTGCGGCGTGTGAGCGTCGCACTCTACCCACTACGCCAAGGCGACCACATATGTCATATATGTATATGTATATGTATATACATTTACATATATGACAAAATATGATAATTTCTGTATATGTTTTTAATTTGTAGGTCATGTCGCATCTTTTGCATGGTGGTAATAGTGCTGTTGACAATCCTCTGTGCAAAAATACACAAAACCGCAACTCGATTGGGATCCAAACAGAGAATTTTTGTTGATAGTTTAATAATGGATGCAAATACATAATACTTACAAAATTTGTACATTTTTGTAATAGGTGGACAAAGGCTTTATAATAAGCAATGAACTACAGCAGATTGGTGTACAGATGATAAGGCCTCAATTTATGCTTCCAGGTAGAACCAAACGATCAGTTCATTGCATCAGCTAGAGTTCATGTGGAGCGTCGGATTGCCCATCTTAAGCGATGACAAATTTTATGTCAATTGCCTTGTATCACCATTTTTCTATCGGAATTTTTTGGAACTAAAATAAGTACACAAGATTTTGACAGTTCGCGCGCGGGAAGAAATTTGTATGGAGAATGCAAAGATATAATGCGAAATAGATTTATTGAATCTAATAAGACAGTGCTTGATATAAATTAAATTGGAGCAAAAATGTCGTTGGGAGAAAGGTAAGTATCGAATAAATGTGTTGTTATATGTGTAGAAGTGTTATTTTAAGCCAACGAGGGATTTGAAAAATGTAAACAAACCGATCGGGTTATGAGTGAAGAAAACAAATGATAATAAGTTATTTTTTTAATCGCTTAAAATAAATGTTCTTCTTTTTTATTTCATAGAGCGCTTGCTGGAGAGGACAGTGGGAATGTTGAAATACAAATAACACAAGTGGTGCAGTATTTTAGAGGTACTGTTCGGCCACTTCATGAGGGCGAAAAGCTGGAAAAGGCTGGCTGGGTCTATTCAATTGGAGTGGATATTTGTTGATATTTATTTTTGGTTTTATTGAATTTGTGAAGTTTGTGTTTTTTTTTTGTTTGTTCAAAAATTAAAAAGTGATGTTTTTTGTTTGTTTTCTTCAATGAAAAAGATATATTTTATTTTTCGTTAGTAAACAAATTATTTATCTTAATTACAATATATTTGGCTTTTTGTTCGTAAAATTTGTCATCGCTTAAGATGAGAGGAGAGAGATTGCAGAAGGCGCATATGACTTTAAGAATGTTATCTAAATAAGGAAGAGTATGGAATTTAACACTTTCGTTTTAGACTCTAAAATCTTTTATTATTGCAATCCGGCGCTCCACATAAACTCTTGCGGATGCAATGAACAGATCGTTTTCAGCATCTTCCTTGGTTCTACCTGGAAGCATAAATTGAGGCCTTATCATCTGTACACCAATCTGCTGTAGTTCATTGCTTATTATAAAGCCTTTGTCCACCTACTACAAAAATGTAAAAATTTTGTAAGTATTATGTATTTGCATCCATTATTAAACTATCAACAAAAATGATCTGTTTGGATCCCAATCGAGTTGCGGTTTTGTGTGTTTTTGCACAGAGGATTGTCAACAGCACTATTACCACCATGCACAAGATGCGACATGACCTACATATTAAAAACATATACAGAAATTATCATATTTTTTTTATATGTAAATGTATATAGTTCTTTACGATTTGTCCTATTGTGATATCTTTCGTATCTTTTCACTCTACATTTTAAACATTTTTCACTCCCAACGGAAGTCTTTGGTAAATTTAGCGTGGGAAGGCTGTATCCACCAGAAGACCTTTCGTTTTTTTCCACGGTCTGTCCACTATTTAAAGGAATATGCACATTCTGCGGCTCAAAGTGAAGACTACAAATGCGGAAATGTTTCGGGAAATGGTGTCTCCATCTTCAGCACATGTTTTCGTCTGAGAAGTTCCTTTGTATTATTCAAAACTCTTTTGGGAAGCCTGTGTAATGAAATATTATCCATGACATAGGAGTTGCACTGTGGGACTCCACTGTGAGCAGTCTTCTTTCTACTCGATTCCATGTCCAAAGTGGTGTCTTGAACAAATAGTCCACTCGACTGTAAATTAAAATGCCCTTAAAGTGATGTTTGCACTGAATTCGTACTTGCAGAATTTGATCCAGCTTCATTTCTAGCTTTTGCTTTTGTGCTGATACATTCTTAGATTAAATTGAATTATTGTTTACATATAATTGTTCACATATAATCGTCAACAACCTTATAGGTCCTTATCAGTGTGGTTTCAGCCCAGGGAAGTCCACAATCGACCAGATCTTCACACTGCGGCAGATCCTGGAGAAGTCCCAAGAAGTACAAATCGACACCCACCATCTATTTGTCGATTTCAAGGCCGCGTATGACAGCGTGCATAGAGACGAGCTATACAGTGCCATGTCTAGTTTTGGCATCCCTACCAAACTCGTCAGATTGTGTAGGATGACGATGGAGAACTCTCGCTGCTCCGTCAAGGTCGGTAGCGAACTCACCGAGACCTTCGATGTCAAAAAAGGATTTAGACAAGGCGACGCTCTGTCATGCGACTTCTTTAACATCATCCTTGAGGGGATCGTGCGGAACTCACACGTCAACACCAGAGGCACGATCTTCCACAAGTCCGCTCAATTGCTAGCTTATGCGGATGACATTGACGTGATCGGCCGAACTCAGCGAGCCGTCAATGAGGCGTTTGCTAGCATTGAAGCGAAAGCGGCTAAAGTGGGACTGGTGGTAAACGAGGGCAAAACGAAGTATATGCTGTCATCGAAGAAGGACGCAGAACATCGACGTCTCGGACAGAGCGTCACTATGGGCAGCAGACACTTCGAGGTAGTGAAGGACCTCGTCTATCTCGGCTCCGCGGTGAATAGGAACAAAAACATCAGTACCGAAATCAAGCGCAGAATCACTCTTGCCAATCGCTGTTTCCTTGGGCTCAAGAGGCAATTGAGTAATAAAGCCCTCTCCCGAACGACCAAAGTGACTTTGTACAACACCTTGATCATCCCAGTCCTGCTTTACGGCGCAGAAACCTGGACGCTACTAAAAGCGGATGAGGAAGCCTTTGGTCTCTTCGCGAGAAAAGTTTTGCGTCTGATTTTTGGTCCTGTTTGCGTTGATGGCATCTGGAGGAGAAGATTCAACCACGAACTGTATGGGCTGTACGACGGCATGAGCCTAGTCAAGCGTCTACCGATAAAACGCTTAAGGTGGCTAGGCCATGTAGAGCGCATGGACAACACTGCTCCGGCCCGAAGAGTTTTCGAATCCGAACCACAGGGACAACGCAACAGAGGACGTCCTAGACTGAGATGGCGCACACTAGTGGAGAAGGACCTCAACCATCTTGGAGTGCGCAATTGGAGACAGCTGGCAAGAGATCGTGCTAGCTGGAGAGGCATGTTGGTTGAGGCCCAGGTCCACCCCGGACTGTAGCGCCTTCCGAAGAAAAAGAAGAAGAAGAATTGTTCACATATAGTTCTCCAGACAAATGCTGAAAACGTCAAAGTTTTGTGTCTTCATTTTCGTTAAAGATAATCCACCAGGGTGCGCTAGCTTCCATGCTGATACAAGTCAATAAGAATAAATGTATTTCTATATATATAACAAAGTATTGCTGACTCTGACACTAGTAAAGTATTCTATGTGTCGAAGCTTTTAAATATTTTATTGCTTCATGAAATAACAATGCGCTGCTGCCTAATGTACCTGTACGGGTTGTACTGCACGCAACAGAACCTCCTACCTAGATCGGTCAACAGGAACAGGCACATTTTCGATGGCTAACCTTCGTCGTTTAAATTGTGGTGAGATTATGAGTTATGTAGTGCTAGACATGGGTCTATACTAATATTTTCTGATATTTCTGAATAGTTATTTATTGGTTACCAACTATACAATCACTTATAGATGGCAATAATTGTATTTTTAGGTTTGCTGACGTAATCGAAATGTCAAACACATTGTTTTGTTGTTGGTACTTCCTTTGTAAATCAGTAAAAATTTGCTTTTATCGATTGTGTAGTATTTGTTTGGCTTCTTTAAAAAACTGGAAAATCAAAACGAATGTTTTCGTCATATTTTGGAAGCAACGCTTCGCAAGTTAACGTAAAGTTATGTTCTGTTTATGGTGACGAAGCTTTAAGAAACGGCAGTGTCAAAATTGGTTCGCCAAATTTCGTTCTGGTGATTTTTTATTCAAATATTAAAAACGCTCTAGTGATCCAGTTGAAGTTGACGACGACCACATCAAGGAAATAATCAATTCGGATCGTCACCGTATAACAAGTGAAATTACAGAGAAGCTTAATGAATCAAACACATGCATCGAAAATCGCTTAAGACAACTTTGCTGTGTACGAAAACTCGATATATAGGTTTCTCATGAACTGAAATATTGTATTTCACAACGCATTAACAGCAATCTGGTAAAGAAACCTAATAAAAATGATCAATTCTTAAAACAATTGACAACTGGTGAAGAAAAATGGCTTGTTTGCAACAATGTCAACTCTGGAAAAGATCGTGGAGCAAGCCATGTTCGCCAGCTCAAACAACATCAAAATCTGATGTTCACCAATTGAAAGTAACGTTGTCAGTTTGATCAGATGAGCAATTGCCTTCTTCGAACTATTCTTCTTCTTCTTGTGGCGCTACAGTCCGGGGTGGACCTGGGCCTCAACCAACATGCCTCTCCAGCCAGCGCGATCTTTCGCCAGCTATCCCCAGTTGCTCACTCGAAGTTGGTTGAGGTCCTTCTCCACTTGTGTGCGCCACTTTAGTCTAAGTCGTCCTCTGTTGCGTTGTCCCAATGGCTCGGATTCAAAGACTTTTCGGGCCGGAGCAGTGGTGTCCATACGCTCTACATGGCCTAGCCATCTTAAGCGTTGTATCCGTAGACGCTTGACCAGGCGCATGTCGCTGTACAGCCTATAGAGTTCGTCATTAAATCTTCTCCTCCAGATGCCATCAACGCAAACAGGACCAAAAATCGCACGCAAAACTTTTCTCTCGAAAAGACTAAGGGCTTCCTCATCCACCTTTGCTGCCGTCAAAAATTCTGCGCCATATAGTAGGACGGGGATGATCAAGCTGTTATATAAAGCGAGCTTAGTCTTTCGAGAGAGGGCTTTATTACTCAATTGCCTCTTGAGCCCAAAGAAACAGCGATTGGCAAGAGTGATTCTGCGTTTGATTTCGGTACTGATGTTGTTGTCCCTGTTTACCGCGGAGCCGAGGTAGATGAAGTCCTTAACTACCTCGAAGTTTCTGCTGCCTAGTGTGACGCTCCGTCCGAAACGTCGATGTTGTGTGTCCTTCCTTGATGACAGCATGTACTTCGTTTTGCCCTCATTTACCACTAGACCCATTTTAGACGCTTCCGCTTGAATGCCAGCAAACGCCTCATTGAAGGCTCGCTGTGTTCGTCCAATCACGTCAATGTCATCAGCGTACACTAGCAATTGAACTGACTTCTGGAAGATCGTGCCTCTGGTGTTGACTTGTGAGTTTCTTCGAACTATTACCACCCAGTTTTAAGATCAATTCAAATATCTACATTGAGCAACATACAAATGGAACAATGCCGTTGAAGAAAAACGGCCCGAATTGGCAAATCGCGAAGGTGTTGTATTCCATTATAACAATGCAAGGCCACATACGTCTTTGGTTACTGAGGAAAAATTGCTGGAGCTTGGTTGGGATGTTTTGAAACATCCACCATATAGTCCTGAGCACCATCTGATGACTTTTTATTTCGATCTTTGCAAAACTCTTTGAATGGTAAAAATTTCAATAATAATGATGATCAGTTTAGCATTTTGCCGTCAAAATCTGTAAGTTTTATGATCGTGGAACTATGATTCTGCCTGAAAGATGGCAAAAGATCATTGCTTAAAATGGCAAACACATTACAGAAGAACATTTTTCCGTTCTATACTAAAATTTTTTTTTTTTTTTTCTAAAAAAATCCGAAATTACTTATTGTAGAAGAAAAAAATCAATAAACGATATGTTGCACTACACACAATGCTATCTCGTTCTGGATTACAAAAGTGCAAGCCAGCTGAAGTCTTCAAAGTCAAATGTATTTTCGATATAAATACGTTGACCTTCTCGGGCAGCGGCGATTTGAATAAAGAACGATTCAATTGTAACAGTTTCAATTTATTTGAAATTTTCCGCACTACAATTTTCAGAAGTGGGATTACAGTACCCGATTCGAAAAGTGTTCGGTAAACCTGGGCTGGAGTGGTTGTACAAGTGCGAGTGTACGTTTGTGCCTATATCGCCTTTTTTCATAGTCGGAAAATTAATTTCGTTTGGCGCAATTTTGATAATATCGGAAGAGTGGGTTAATTTCTTAGAGTCTGCAACAGTTCCGAGACTCAAGAGTCTGCTGAGACATTTAAGGTGTCAAACAACCGGCGCTAAAGCCAAATTAAATTGGAAGAGCAGTGGTGTAATATTCAAACGAGGACCTGGCCGCTCTGATTCAAGAATTTCTGTCAATGAATGAATCAGCTCCCCTGAGAGATCGTGCTTCTACGAATAGTATTGCACCCAGCAGTGAAAACGAAGAAACACTTTGTGTGAAGTTACTTAAACTGCAGAGGATCTGTAAAAAAAAGGAGGAAATCAAAAAATTGAAGTAACAATTAAGCGTGCTGCAAATGGAGGATACAGAATCAAATTCACAACTACCGTCCTTCTGCAGCTTTAAAGATGTCGAGTATACGGTTTCACCATTTAGTGGAAACGACAATTTTAACGTTCGTTACTGGATCGAACAGTTCGATGATTGTTGCGAGGTCCTAGACTTGGATGAAAGGAACAAGTTCACTCAAGCCAAAAGGCTCCTAAAGGGGACAGCCAAATTGTTTGTGCGAACAGTGAATGTTAGAACGTGGGCACAATCGAAAAGTTCAAGCCAAAAGGCTCATTAAGGGGACAGCCAAATTGTTTGTGCGAACAGTGAATGTTAGAACGTGGTCACAATCGAAAAGTTCAAACCAAAAGGCTCCTAAAGGGGACAGCCAAATTTTTTGTGTGAACAGTGAATGTTAGAACGTGGTCACAATTGAAAAGTTTTTTGAGACGTGGATTCGTGAAAGTAATGACAAGAGCCGACATGTACAATGAGCTTCGGGAGAAAAGGAAACATCGTGATTAGTCAATCCAGCAATATGAATATATGTGTAGGAGATAGCGTCACATGGCAAGGTTGAAGAAGAGGACTTAATCCAGCTTATAATAAACGGTATTCCGGACTCCGAAGTGATCAAAAGCCTCTTGCACAACGCGAACACTATCAAAGATCTAAAATCAGCGCTTCACAAATATAGCAAACTGAAGAGTAATCAACGTAACTACACCGAGCGAGTAGCCAAATCACCATTAATTACTCCACACACCCGTCGTACATAGCCCAGTGAGCAGAAAACATTTACCAATAACCATCCAGAGCTACCAAAGTAGGATGTGGTATGCTACAAGTGCGGACAATCTACATCTCAACAAAATGCGAGAAGAAAACTTTGGTTATGGCGTTGCAACAATATCAGCCAACGCCGACAGCAACGAATAATGAATTCGAACGAAATTCGCAGTGCAGATGGACAAATGACCAAATGGAGGGATAGATTGTGCTGCTGTCGCTACTGGACACTGGGAGCTATATCAGTTTTCTGCAGGAACGATTTCTACCTGTCGTTTTGTTGTCGACGTTGAAGAAGCCGACACATAACTACTATAGAGTGAACAGCAGCCCATTGCAATTGATTGGAAGCATCAACACCAGCGTTGAATCCGAAAGTTCAGTTATTAATGTTCAATTACTTATAGTGAAGAATTTTTCAATTCATTATCCTCTCATTTAAGTCAGAGACTTCATGAGAAAAACGGGCTTGGTCTTGGAAAAAATTGGAAATATCAGCTGCAATCAAGATCCCAGAACAGTAAATGCCAATATCAGTGTCCATTCGTCAAAAGGAAAGCATGATAACCTGGCTGACGTCAACAAGCAAAGCCTTAACATTGACATCGTAGAACAGGGACTGCTGCTGACTCGATTTCCGTATCAAGGTGTATTCTCCCCAGATAATATGAGGCCACTTAAATGGAAACAGCGGATGCCGATGAAGACAAGGAAGAAACTGCTGAGCGTTCGGAGGATCTTGATTCTAGCGCTGAATCGTAATATTGACAAAAGCATATACTCGTGAGAGAACAGTAGCGCGCACAACACAAGCAGTTGATGAGCAAGCTGGGCCCTGGTCCCCTTTCGGACTGTATTATTATTCCAACAATTATTATTATTGTTATTATAAAGCCTTCGACTGACCATCTTTAAACTTTTTGGGTTAACCCAGATGCTCCATTATCTTCGACAAAAAAGTCACCACATTTGAAGCATCAAAACCACTCCATGGATAATTTATCGTTCGGAGCGATTTCACCATAAACTCCTACAAGCTTCGATGGGCTTCAGCTGCACCTTTTTTCTAATTAAAAAAATAAAATGAAAACTTCCCGCAAATGCTGTTTATTTAAGACAGTTCCGGGTATATTCGAAGAGGCAAATCACTATGTTGTTATCTAAAACACCCTGATGCACACTAATTATTACAGACAATTGTCACATCTTTCCAATGAAGTAGATAATAGCTTCCAAGATTAGCCTCAACTTGCAGATGGCGACATCTAACGAAAGCTTACCTAATTAAATATCACAAAGATGTTTCTAAGAAATTATCTCTTGCCAAGCAATGATACCACTTTATTTCAGGAAGGAAAACATTTCACTCGCACACAAATCGTCCCTCGAAACCGCCTTGTTTCCGATTAAATGAGCATTCAAATTTATAAATAGCAGTAATACAAACATAGAGAATTGGGCCATATGCGCATGTAAAAAAGAAATACACAAATAATTCCTACAATTGTGCACACAGGCTACCAAAGTTTGTGTAGACCAAACCTAAGCTTCTTGAAGGACACTGGTTCCCGGCTTAATCTTAATCCATTAACACACAGCACAGTACCGCCTAAAATGAAAAAAGGCCAAAAATCATTTTTATGAGTAACATGGGTTATCTAAAATGTATTTTCACATGCTCACATCTACCTTCCCCTAGATAACCGTTCATCTATTTGTGAAGCTTTCCACTTTCCGATTTACTGACATTGTCCTTCCTGGCGTGTATGTTCCCTTTTATCACTCACTTTCTACGGAGATTATTGCGATGTAAATAATTTAATCTGGGTCCGAGCGTAAGAGCTCGTATAAATTTACCTTCCTAAGCAGATTAACAACACTGCCAACGTAGTACATACATATTTGCTTCATGCAGCTTCATGTACATAAAGCTGAAGTTGTTTTATTTTTATTTTTAACTGGGTTGCGTTTTTGTTTTGAGAACGGTTTCCTGCCGTATAATTATTCCGAAAGAATTTTCTAATTTTGATTTGTTGGACGAAATTTGATGGACGTCAGCATTAATAGAAACGAATTAATCCTACCATATTTTTCTCCCTCACTTTTTAGTTGCACGAAACTGAAACATAGATTGTTTCAAAAGCATAATTTTAGTTGTAATTGTATCCGCCTAAATCAAGCAGAAGATAACGCTCAAGGAATTGTCACAAATCGGAAAAAAATACGAAGGACTTGAAAACCTTCTTATTTGTAAACTAATTTGAAGGCCCTCCTTGCTCGTTTTCCTTACCATGATAAAAATGTAAAGTTTACTGACTGCGGTCACAGTCACTGTTTGATGAATTTAAAAATGTGTGTTTACAAATTTTGTTAAAATCTTTCAAGTCCCTATTGCAAAATTTCCCACTGCTCAGAAAAAGTGGAGTAGCAGTCAGATGACATCGGATGACAATCGGATTACGGATAACAGCCAGTCGAATGACAGTCGGGTGGAAGTTGGATGACAGCCAAATGCGCAGTTGGATAGCAGTCGGATGGAAGTCGAACGGCAATCGAATGGCAGTAGAATGACAGTCGGATGAAATTCGGAAGACAGTCTTATGACAATTGGATGACGGTCGGCTACAAGTCGGATGACAGTCGGCTACAAGTCGGACGACATTCGAATAACAGTCGGATGACAGTCGGATGACAGTCGAATAACAGTCGGATAAAAGTTGGGTGAAAGGCGGATGACAATCGGATTACAGTCGGATAAAAATCGGATTCCTGTCGAATGATAGTCTGATAACAGTCGAATGAGAGTTGGATTATAGTCGAATACCAATCGGATGACAGTCGGATGACAGTAGGATGACAGTAGGATGACAGTTGAATGACAGTCGAATGAAAGTCGGATGACAGTCGAATGACAGTCGGATAACAGTCAGATCACAGTCAGATGACAGTCGAACAACAGTGGGATGAAAGTCGGATGACAATCAGATTACAGTCGAATAAAAGTCGGATGATAGTCGGATGATAGTCGGATAACAGTCGGATGACAGTTGGATTATAGTCGAATCCCAGTTGGATGACAGTCGGATGACAGTCGAGTGACAGTCGGATACAAATACTCAATCTACCTAAAAATGACCCTAAACTATGCAAACTAACTTACAACTAAATTTTTGGTTTTATGCTTATTTTGTTTTGGTTTTTTTTTTATTTTTGCTAACGTATTAATCTATCCTACCTACTAACGTATCCTACCTAACCTTATCTAAATGTAAATTTACCGTAGGAGACATACAATCAGCTTTTTAAGCTGACAGCAACTGGGGCACTTGATGTGACTCTACTCTCCAATAAAATGCCTATCCCTTTCCCCGTCATATCTGTCGCGAATGGGGACGGATCTGCTGAACCGAAGATCACTCTGACTTACGATTCTTACATTGCTCACGTAGAGCAGTTGCTTGTCCACTGTCCGCCTTACGACGTGGTAGAGAACTGGACATCCCTCTGCATCATTGTTTGGGAGGGCAGTGTCTTGTCTGAAAACATTTGGGCATCAAATTATCATCCACTGCTATGCCATCCATAGTGAGGATGACCAGAATACAATATGACGAGCTTGTGCCTTAATTAAATAAGCCACTTTAAAGGGCTTATACAAGATGTGAAATAAGGTGTGGATTGATTGTGTTTCCGACGTTTTTTTTTTTCAAAGCTTATCGCAGGACATCGAACTCAGTCGCACACAGAAAACGGTGAAGATGATTTCAGACTAAACTTATAACTATGAGTTGTAGTAAATTAGAGGTCTTTTAAATCCATGAATGAGCCACTGTCTGAATTTAAATTTTGTTTCGAAAAAATGAATTAGAAGCCAATAAAATGTGGATATCGTGTGTTATGCAAATATATAATTAAACCGTGGGTTTCACTCCCTCTTTCCCACTCTTGGAAAAACGAACCAAAACTAATTTGCTAACAATACCGTCCGCAGTAAATGCATTCAAGTCGGAATTATCTACCTATTCTGGCGATTAAAAAAAAACACGAAAACCGTACCCACCGCACAGAAATGTATGCGTTTCTAACTGAGCGCGTGCATACATTTTTAGGGATTAAGTTCGCATATTGGAGGGGATTTTATTTGATTAGCCGTTTGTAGTTAAAATGTGTTAATTGAAAAACTTCATTATTTTATTCCACTTCGGGGCATAATACAGTTGGCAATTTGCCGGCTTAGCGGAACTAATTGTGTGCAAGCGTGTGAGATATTGTCTCTATATGACGGCATTGCAGGTCCATTAAATTCAGCATTGGATTCAAAACAGCGGTTAATCGATTTTGTTCAATTCGTCCTTCGAGCTTTAGCAATTTATGTATATCCTTGCACTCATGCGAGCGCACTGTGTCAATGATTGAATGGCGCAATTTTATGACGTGCTGAACCACGTCATGGAAGAGGACAGCCAGTCAGATTAACAGGACAATCGCATTGCTGCTCTCTGGGATCCGTAAGACGACAAAGATGTGGCCAATATGGTCCCCTTGTTGTGCTTCTGTACGGTGTTCTAATTAGCGAACGACGCAATATTCACTCACAGCTTGTTTGGATTGTCAGTTGTTATTTCAAGTCGGAACGATGAAATTTCCAAAGTATTGCTTTCGATGCACTAATAATTCAAAGGAGGTGGTACCGTTTGGGACTGAAGCGGGCATGCATTCAGAGCTCTAACTCGTCAACTACCATTGAAACCGCAAAACTTGTTCTGCATCAATTCAGTCGATAATTAGTGAACGTTAGTCGCATAACATCTTTGACTTACACTCCCAATCGTGTCTTTATGCTTACCACTTATGTTCACCTCCTTCCTAATGACAATGCAGAAGAAATCGATTTTGAATTTTTTGAACATTTCCCCTACAAAGGGGACGCTATGGTGGTTTATGTATGTTTTTAACGTACATAACATATTCAACTGTACCACCGTTCTTCTTCTTATCTTCGAGTTAACCGCTAAACTTAGTTGGTTGTTGGCATAGACATCATGAAAGAGGTATGGCTCATCATTGCCGATATTGATGCTTATTGCGTTAAGAATGTCCACAGGGTTTAAAAGTGGCCAAGTTTATAATAATTAATAATAATTGTTGGCGCTACAGTCCAAAGGGGGACCAGGGCCTAGCTTGCTATTCGTGTTGTGCGCGCTACTGTTTTCTCACGAGTAGAAGGAACCTACAGTTTTTTGCCGACTCCGAACGGCGACATTTTGAGAAGCTAGTGGTCGCCGTGGGGTAGTGGGTAGAGTGCGACGCTCACACACCGAAGGGTCTAGGTTCGATTCCCGGCTGAACACCTCGAATTTTTCACGGCACCACCTCTTTCGAGCTACTGACAACACTCAAAGAGTAATAACTGTCTAAGAAAGCTTCTCAAATTTCGTCGTTCGGAGTCGGCAAAAAACTGTAGGTCCCTTCTACTCATAAGAGAACAGTAGCGCGCGCACTACCTACGAACTTTAACATTTTTTTATAGGCAAAGACATTTTTCGATGAACGCAGTAGTTCCAAACAACCCTAATTGACTTCGAGGAATCAAACACAAACTGAAGTCGCTGTAAGTCGAAAAACATTTAAATCCCCAAAGCAGGGCTGACAAGACCACTTGTCTTCTTCTACGAGGGCCATTCAATATATTCTCGGTATCGATATGAAGGAAAATGCGACTATAATTAAAATTGTTTTTATTTTGCAATATAATCTCCCCATACATCAATGCATTTGCTACATCTTGAGATGAGCTTTTCTAAGCCTTAAAAAAATAAATTTCCTCTTTCTCTGCACAATACCCATTTCTTGCCGACTTGAGTTCTTCATCGTCTTTTTCCACGAAGACGTTTTTTCAAATCCGGAAACGGGAAATAATCACTAATAGCAAGGTCTGCACTGTGGGGTGTGTGTTCGATTTCTTCGAAACCACAATCTCGCGCCGCAGTTTTCGAAACTCGCGCGGTGTGAGCAGGAGCGTTGTCATCAAGAAGCAACACACCCGCTGCGAGTTTAGCCCGAATTTTCTTTTTAATTTCCTCCCGCAAATTATGAAAAGTGGAAGTGAAGAATGTGGCGTCAATGGTTTCACTTTTCTTTGTATTCAATGAGCAAGATTACTTTTGAGTTCCATAAAACTGTGGCCATGAACTTCCCAGCAGAATGCACTATAATAATAGTGTAACTTGAATTATAAGTCAATTTGTATATAACTTTGTCAGGGATCCGCTTTTTTGCTCTCCATTCAATGCTTTATAAAAAGTGTTACAGTGATCGGATTTAGTTCGTGCTGTTTTGTTCAATACTCTATTTTGATCTAGACGGCAACTTCATAATACTCCCCTCGTAGAAGCCACTTTTCACAAGCCTCTTTTGAGTTCAACTTTACACCACCAACGGCATTCGCCATAGACAGGAACAGGTGGCAATCCTTTGGCGCTACGTCCGGGCTATATGGTGGATACGATAAAACCTCCCATCCGATCTCCCGTAGCCTCTGACGAGTCATCAACGAAGTGTGTTTTCTGGCGTTGACCTGTTGGTACACTACACCCTACGTGTTGGCCAATTCTGGACGCTTCTGGTCGATCGCCTGATTCGAGCGGTCGAGCTGTTCGCAGCAGATCTTAGAATTAAGCGTCTGGTCATATGGAAGCAGCTCATAGTGGATGATTCCCTTCCAATCCCACCAAACACACAGCAAAACCTTTCGGCCGTCAATCCCGGCTTGGCCACTGTTTGGGACGATTCACCGGCCTTCAACCACGACCGTTTTCGCTCGATATTGTCGTATGTGATCCGGATTTCTTCGCCAGTCAAAATGGGTCGAGTTCGTTCCGTTTCAGCAGCCTATCGCAGGCGTTAATTCGGTAGAGAAGGTTTTTTTTGTGTCAAATCATGCGGCACCCAAACATCAATCTTTTTTTTTTGTATCCAGCCTTCTGCAGATGGTTTAAAATGGTTTGGTGATTAACTCTACTCTCCTGGGCGATGTCACGAGATGCCACAAGCCAGTCTAACTCGATGGTTTCCACGATTCGATCGGTATTCGTAGTCACAGGTCTTTCGCCAGCTGTCTTATTCATGGTGTCGTTTTCACCGACTTTAAATCATTAAAACCATTCCTCTGCGGGAGTACCATCCCCCAAAACAGCATTAATCTCACGGAACGTTTCTCTAGCGGATTTTCCTTTAACAAAGGAAAACTTTGAAATAGCGCAAATTTCGGCGTTAGTGAACTCCATGTTTACACGTCTATAATTGTTGAACGCAATATATGATGAACTAATCATGCATAGCATCGCTTTGTAGGTTATGTCGACCTTTCAATTGATCTATAGTATTGCTCTGTAGCGCCTTGTACATAGCAGGAAAATTCAAAAGACAAAAAGGCGGAATTTGAAATAGATAGAGAGAGAGAGAGAGATAGATATTTCATAACCTTATGTGGTATATAACCAAAGCTTCACCCCAATACCGAGAATATATTTAAGGTAGAAGCTTTAGTCCGAGATAGACTTGGGTCTCAACCATTATGTGTTCGCGCAGTCTTTCGTCAGCTCAAATGTCGCACTTCAAGTGTGCCTTAGATGCCTGTTCTCTGTTGAGCTATTCCCATGGGTATTTATTTGGTATGTTGTTGAACTTGTTGTTGTTTTACATAGACGCAAGCTGTCGTACTAGAGATGCCAACGCAAATAATACCAGAAATAACAGGAAGGATCAACGGCTTCCACACCTGTTGTAAGGAATGTCCAGGAAAAGATAATCAAAGTTGTTTGTTAAAATTGACCAAATCAATTATTATTACGCAGGGGAAACTGTCTTTCCTTCGTCGGCTTTTTTGGTCACTGTTGATTGTCAATGAAACTAGGTTATTTCATTGTTATTATCCCAACGTTTCGGCAGGGATTGCTGCCTTCATCAGGGGATATTAATTGTGTTGCTTTTACAAATGGATGTGGATGTTAGTCTAAATGTTCTTTAAAATTATCACAAAAAAACAAAATTCACAATGAAACAAAATATTGACCACTTCCGTGTATGAAGATAAGTCAAGAATGGAAAAAAGGAAAAGATAATCAAATTTGTGTTCGAGGTAAAAGTTAATTGAAAAGTTAATTAATTGCGATCAATGGCTTACAAATGTGAGCTAACGCCTGAGTTCTGTGTACGTGGTTGTTACTGTTAATTGCGGACCCAAATTCAAAGTTTCTGCTGTTCATTCCGACACTCTATCCGAGGCACAAGTGCTGTACGTCCTTTTCTGGTAACAGCATAACTAGGCTTTGTCCGTAGACGAATTCCAGCCGTTTTCAATCAAATCAACATCCGTGTTGGCTTAAGTTTGCACGAAAATGTTCGTTAAAATTAAAATGAAAAAAAAAATGAATATGTACTGAAAGGCTATTAAATATAAGAACAGATTAGATTAACTTAGAGTGCCCGCATGGGGCCAATAAGATCGTTCTTAATAATTGTAAATTTTATAACTAGCTTATGCATTCTTATAGCTATACTTTAGAAAAAAAAAAATTCACTTCCGTTGTGTAGTGTTGCATGCAGTAGGTCACTTTGTTTTGAAAACATCACCTCCTGCCAAGAAGGATACTGGCATGCATACTGGCATGTATACTGGCTTTACGAATGAGTTAATTGTGGTTAAAACTATCAAGTTCTTTAGGTTCATCGGCTGTTTCCCCCCTTCTTCTGACTTGATGAGTCCTATGGTTTCCACGTTGCGTCAATAAATATGCATTTCCTCCCACCCTTTACAAACATCCGCTAAATCCGATTTAATTGATATTTTCAAGTGTCACATCGTGTCTTTTTTTTGAGGACAAAAAAAATTACAGACATAAATTCATTTTTGTTTACTAAAAGAGCACTGCTCCAAACGTTGTGGAAGCAAACAAAATTATATGGTAATTTTTTCCAAGTCACCCGGAACAAGGATTCTAATTAATTGGAAAGCAAGTCCAGGCTGAAGTCTAAAGCCTTAGTATAACTGTCGACGTCAGGTCTTTCGCAGAGTTAGAAACTACAAAGCCAAAACATTTTGAGCTCTGTTTTTAATGAAACTTCTGTCCAATCATAGCATTTCCACAGGACCGACGGGTGTCATCCGAAAACTGAAAGAGAAAAACGAAAACATACCCGAAATTATTTCAGGACTCAACTTTTCGCATCCCCATGCACTGCTTTCACTGGTTTCTAAACTATGTGTGCACACGGAGGCACATGAAGGGGAATGCATGCTGGATGGATGCATATTTTCGGTTATGCAGGAGAGGGTATACCCCCGGGGTTTTAAATGAACTTAATTCCACTTGATTTAAAGTATGTACTTGTGCAGCGTACACATGTGTCGAGAAGTGTGTGTGTGCCTAGGCAAGCTTCCTATGAACGGATAAGAAATTTGGTATGCGAGATTCTGTTTTTAAAAGTTTGTCCAGATGCCCGCTGTCTGCTTATCTTTGCATGTGCTTATGCCGGATTATCCAAAAGAATTTCCTAGATGACAACCTTAAATCAAGTGCAATTTAAGTCCGAACATGTGTAGTCGGAAAGTAGAACACAAACGAAATCACTGCAGAACCATAAATACACTAGTCCTTCCGATAAACAAGAATGAATTTCAAAGCCAACGTAAAACATTCCTACACCCGGCCATCACAGTGTCTGTATGTATGTCAGCGGGGAAAGATATACAGAGATAAAAAACAACGCGCGAATTTAAATCGCGAAATGGAGCAGATAAAATCAAATTGATGTCGAATCGGGAGAATGTCATAACAAATTGAGTATCGCGCAGCTCCAGGATTCTTGCATATCCTCCGCTTTGTGCTCGGTTTTATTGGATCTAAGATTTGAAGTGAAATAATATGCTTTTTGATTGGAAATCAATGGCTGCAATTCATTTTGGAATTCCGAGCGGGAGGGGAATGCGACTAATTTAGTGAATTATTTTCGAGTAGAGATTGCTTTCACAGTCAGCAGTGGTGGCAGGGCAGCTCAACTGAAATGACTGAGCCGGTATTCCATTTCGATAGGAATCACATTGCATTGGGGGTAGGCGATGTGTGTAATTGGCATGTGAATCATGCGGTTAACGAGTGCAAAATGAACTATTTACAGTCAACAACGGAAGACATGCAACACTGAATCACAGTGGGTAGCAACAATGCGGAAGTTGCTTTTCGGAAAACCGAGCAATTCGAAACAAAGCTAATCTGATATTTATGTGATTAACCCAGTTTTGATTTAAAGGGCAGAAGCCTAGACGCAATTTAATGTGGTTTATAAATATCTTAAAAAAACCGCAGGTTTTCAGTGAAGGCATGCACTTTGGTGTAGGCATAAAATCCATAATCGAAATTTAGGGACACTAAACATCGTGGAAATTCGAAAATATATTAAACGTGTCAAACGCGGGGGTACTTAAGAAACAAAAATACATTTTTCCTCTTTTCGTGGAAAATATATTCGTCAGAATATATATTGGTCAGTCGGAAACCAATAAGGAAGGACTGAACAGCTACTGAAACAGCTGATTTCCCCTTTGTCCATCGACCGTTTGACTGTTATTTACGTGTTCTAGTAGATATAACCCGGACATAACCTCATATTCTGAAAGTTATTTACGTATTATCGAACATTGATTCACTTTACTCACACATGTTTACGTTTCCCCTCCAAAATTGTCAATTTATGCCTTCAATACTGTCAAACACTCGTATATTGTCAACTGTTCGTGAATTCATCAGCCATTTTGTGTACAGTCAACAAAACGTGTTCAGAAAATCGACTGCAAATTGTTTACGGAAGTAAGTGTAACCGAAACTTAAAAAAAAATTATTTTTAATAAATTGATAATCCGATAGCATTTATAATTATAATAACTTATGAAATATGTAGAAAAACAGGAGAGTAAGTCGTGCTGAAAAGTCGCACATTTGGGAGAGATTTATTATCAATTGATGTTCCGAGTTACGCGTATTATAATTAAAATATATACTTGGTGTTGCATATTATTCTTACAAAATGTTATTTTTACTGTCCAAATGACATCCATTCAATAAGAAAGGTGTTGCAATCAATCAAAACAATAAAACCTAACACAAAAACAAATATTAATCATATTTCGTGCAATGAAAATAACAACAATCAAAATAAAACGAATATATTTTGCGAAACATCTTTGTCTAATTTAACTCAGAGCGAAGATATATGACAAAAAAGGTTTTAGACAAGGCGACGCACTGTCATGTGACTTCTTTAACATCATCCTCGAGAAGATCGTGCGTAACTCACAAGTCAATACCAGAGGCACGATCTTCCAGAAGTCAGTTCAACTGTTAGCTTACGCTGATGACATTGACGTGATTGGACGAACACAGCGAGCCGTCAATGAGGCGTTTGCTGGCATTGAAGCGGAAGCGGCTAAAATGGGTCTAGGGGTAAATGAGGGCAAAACGAAGTACATGCTGTCATCAAGGAAGGACACACAACATCGACGTCTCGGACGGAGCGTCACACTAGGCAGCAGAAACTTCGAGGTAGTTAAGGACTTCATCTACCTCGGCTACGCGGCAAACAGGGACAACAACACCAGTACCGAAATCAAACGCAGAATTACTCTTGCCAATCGCTGTTTCTTTGGGCTCAAGAGGCAATTGAGTAATAAAGCCCTCTCTCGAAGGACTAAGCTCGCTTTATATAACAGCTTGATCATCCCCGTCCTATGTTATGTCGCGGAAACCTGAACGCTACTAGGAGATGATTAGGAAGCCCTTAGTCTTTTCGAGAGAAAAGTTTTGCGTGCGATTTTTCGTCCTGTTTGCGTTGATGGCATCTGGAGGAGAAGATTTAATGACGAACTCTCTAGGCTGTACAGCGACATGCGCCTGGTCAAGCGTCTACGGATACAACGGCGCACACAAGTGGAGAAGGACCTCAACCAACTTGGAGTGCGCAACTGGAGACAGCTGGCGAAAGATCGTGCTGGCTGGAGAGGCATGTTGGTTGAGGCCCAGGTCCACCCCGGACTGTAGCGCCACAAGAAGAAGAAGAAGAAGAAGAAGATATATGACAATCGTAACACATTAAATACACTTAAAACAATTAAGTCGCTTCAAAATGAGAACATATTTACAAATTCAAAATACCTTTTGAGTATTATTTCAGGCGATAAGAACAAAAATAATTTCAGACAATATATTACAATAGTTATAAGATTGATACATATTTATAGAAAACGGGTTTTAGTGTTTAAAATCAGTAGCAGTTATTTAGTGTTTTGTAAAACTAAGTTTATGTCCTTATTTTGTTTTTGAAATAATCATAAACATTTTAAGTATATTGCTTTTGTGATGCAACTTCTGCCTTACAAACATAATTTCTGAACGCAAATATCGTCAACCGTTTCTTTGCGTTGGAAAACACTATACCTGCTCTCTTCCAATTTTTTGATTTATATGCCCCTTCCTTCTAACAGTTTGAAGAGTGAGGAGATCCACCATATAGGCAGTTCACACGTATTCTCATTTAAAAACAAAAAAAAAATAAACAAGTCTGTGAATCAGCTGTTCAGGAGGGGAAATGTCATAAAACACGCTGTCAAAATGAATTCAAGGGTGGGAGACAAGGGTGTTGACTGTCTCCCTATTGGTCTCTGGTTTCAGTTTAATAGTGCTGGCATTCAATTCCTGTCAATCTAAGCTGACATTTGAAGTGCCACATTTTTAGATAAAAGTTTGCCATTACTGATAATGGATCGCTTAACAACGCTTTGAAATGATTTAAACACACTCTTAGGATTACAAATCAATTCGATAAACAATATGGCGCATATTCATAGTAATTTAAAGTCGACTTTAAAAGAATTTATTCACCTATATAACTTAAAGTAGACTTTTTGTTATTCATCTTGTAGTAGGCTATAAACTTAAAGTCGACTTTAAATGTAAAACTACTCGAACGTGAGTTTAAGAAAATAAAGTTGGCTCCAAATCGATTGTCAGATTCGATTTCTTAAAGTTGTTTGCTTTTGTTTTTTTTTTTCAACATGTTTCCGGAGGATCGAGATTTGGACATATTTGAAGATTTTGAATTAATTTCACGGCCAGAAATATACAAACAGCTATCGAATCCATTTGAAGAGCTAGAGGAGGAAGAATTTTATTCGCGGTAAGGGTTCGATTAAATTACGGTTAAATTTTTGATTGAAGTGCTTGATGTGCAAGAAACGCGTACGAATCGTAGACTGCCGATTCCAGATCTACAGCTGCTGGTAGCATTGCATTTTTTTTGGAAGAAATGTCCACCATTTCATTTTTCAATTAAATTTTGCCTCGACCTGGAAGCGGTTGGCCCGTCAGCAGTGACGTTAAGCACAGCATCCGAACTTATTCCAGCATCTTCATTTGGAGACAAAAGGTTACCGGCGTTTTTGGGACTAATAACTGCGGCAGTTTGTTGAATACTGGATTCAAAAGCAACGACGGCAGGAGATTTTAAAGGGCCAATTGTATCGCTATATGTGCAGGAAAAATCCAGTACGGTATTACTGTCGATGAAGATGTTATCATCTTCAAAGTCATCAGCAATCGTGGCTTGTACAAGGACATCTGAAGCATCGAAAACTGGTACGGTGACGCAGTTTCCAGTAACCGTTACAGCTTTCTTAACAGCGGTAGCGGACTTTTTTGCGACAGTTCTCATTTGCATCCATAGCTGCTTCAATTTATCCATGCTCCTTTGATAGCCAGCAGCACGTATACTTGTAGCAATTGACTCCCAGACAGCTTTTCTTCTCCGTATCATTTTTCTATCAGTGTCTCTGTTTTCAACCACCTCCAAATTCTGTTCCACAAATTGCCGAAGCATTTCCCTTTCCATGGGGTCCCAGTTATACGATCTGTCTCGTTTTGTCTACAATTACACAGTCTTATTTATAATAAGAAATAAACCCGTAATACCTTTATTTCATATTTTGAATCCATTCTATTGATTTCAATTACTTTTTTCTCGGAAAATTTGTAAATTCAAAACAAAAACCCTTGAAAGTAATAGATTTCTTGTGAAATATTTTGACATTGGGGTTTGTTCGATGAAATCACTTTACAATAACGCATTTAAGCAGATATTTGTTATGCACAAGCATAAATATGTCTATGAATAACGAAAACTTAAAGTTGGCTTTTGGCTTTTTGTTTAAGAGTCAACTGTAACTAAAGTCGACTTTAATCACTATTAATGAACAGACTATGAATTTGCGTCTGTATTTTAAGGGATGATTATAAAGAACAACACAAATTTCGATCTTCTTAAAACACTTTATTTATGATCTGGATGATTCAACGATCCTCTATCGACTGTGTCCTCTTACAATATTGTTTCCCTAACCTAACCGGGCGTCCTCTCTTCTGTTTTGATTTAATTACTATTCTCTCTTCGATTCTCTTTTCCTTTCTTCTCTGAAATTATTCTACTACAGTATGTTCAAAACTACTTTTTATTGACAAAAAGTAAGACATACTCAACATTTTGTCCGTCGGTAACGACAACTTTTTCTCAACTCTGAAAATGGGCTTAGCATCGATCAAATCACTGAGCTACACTTGTTTCGCAGACCGAAACCTCCCAAATCATTTTGCATCCTTGAAGAGCCAGAATCCGAACAGAACAATGTCAACAGAATTCGGCGGATTGAGTAAGACGTCTTATTTCAGCGTTTCCAAATGATTTTTAACCTCTACAGTAATGTGGGGTTGGACGTTATCATATTGTCAAGTTACCACTTCTTGTCTTTCATTCGTTTCTGGTGTTTCACGCAATGCACAGGCCAAGCTCATTACTTGTAGATGTAAACTTTTCTCATTTGTAGCAGCTCATAGTTCACCACACCCATCCGTGGATATCTTTTTATGTTTATAGACTGTAATGGGGCGGGTTTACCAGTCTTTGCATTGTAGTTTTTCTTTTTGGACTTATAGCAGTATACCCGCTTTTTATCTCCAGTCACGATCCGGTGCCAAAATCTCGTCGTTTGAGATCATTAAGGAAGTAGTGACGAGCTGGAAAACCGTCTTTCGACACCTCTCGGTTTACTCGTAGGACAATCGATTTCTTTGCTTTTAAAATTTTTTTGCGATGTGACTTTTCACGGTTTTGCAGTTAATACAGTAACACATCTAATACCTCATCTTCACATTTTGTTGTAGTGTAAGTTGTGTGTAAGTTGGTCGAGACGCTTTTTGTCTTCAGCAAAAAACAATATTATTGCCTGAAAAAGGCTCTAATGCTCACTAATATTGCATACAAATGTCACACCTTTCCAGTGAAGTAGGTAATCGCTTCCAGGATTAGCCATAATTGCATGTGTCGCCATCTTTTAAATAAAGGATTTGTACCCGTAATGCAAAATGTGTAATCCATATACAGTGAGTAAAATAAATATTTGCATACCTATTTTTTTTTTACGATTTTAGCGTAATCTGAAAAGTTTCAGCTGAATAGAATAAACATTATGAAACTGCAGTAAAAGCGTTAATAATAAATACAAAAATGATTCAAATCAATATAAAATTAAAATAAATGGAGTTATTTAAAAAAACAATGAAAACAAGGTTAAAAAAGTATTTGCACCCACACTTTTCCCTGAATGTACACACCATTCGCGTCAAAAATCTAACGGTTTTTGAGGTGTTTGTTGTTTCTTTATTCATTTGGCGTGAAGAATTTTGCTGTATAGATCGGAAAGCTATATAAATCAGTAAAATGTCTCCAAAACAAAGTGAAATACCTTTAAATGTCCGGGAAAAAATTACATCTTTGAGCGAAAGTGGTCAGATGTGGGATTTGGTTTTACGTGATCACCTGCCTTAACGGCTTATATCACTGGGAACCTTTTTCCCAAGAGTCGTAAGTAACGCAAGACTAAACGCCTTAGTTACCCAAGTACCAAACTGGGATTATGCTTGAGGGGCAATCACCCCACCTTGGTTTGATGCAAAGCCTTCCTAAAACCTCTTCCGCTCTTTGGGTCGCAGCGCCCGGTTGAGAATGCAACTCCACACTGAGAAGGGATAGTCCCCTAACCGACTTGCCTAGTTTTGCTTAAACAATGGGCTAGACAAGTCAGCACAGTACACTATCCTCGACTCTACCCGCGATGTTAGGTGGTAAACCACAGCCACCACGAAACTCCCACAAGGGGGCCTACCGCAATGGTTAGGCTGGAACCGAAGTTCCAGGGGCCCCTGACCTCCCTTGGCACCAGAATATAGCCTCTGGTTAAGCTGTCACTATTAGTCAGGTTCCCTCTAAGCCTGGGTCTGTTAGCCGCCATCCCGCAACAGATGGTCTTTCACCCATCAGTGTTTCCGTTGTCACTATAAATAGTGATACGGATGTGATTTTGAATCATGTGATTCATAAATCCAGTCACATCATCTGGAAGCGAAAGTGGTCAGTGGATTTAGTTTCTCTGCAGTTCGTTACGTCCTGAAGAGGTTTCGAGACACTGCAACAACAGCAAACAAACATCTCGCTGGGCCGCCGAAGAAACTGAGTGCGAGAGATAGACGCGCAACTATAAATGAGGCTCTAAAAATGTCATTTATAAGTGCACAAAATTTAGTTCAACATGCGGTAACAATGTCCTGGCAAACAGTACACCCGCAAACTATTCGGAATGTTTGACATTCCGCAAACATTTATGGCAGGTCAGCTAGGAAGAATCATTCATTTCTGAAATCAACAGAAAAAAAAGGTTAGAGTTTGCAATAACTTATCTTGCGAAGCCGTCGAATTTTGGAGGAGTGTTTTGTTTTCGGAAGAAAGCAAGTTTAATCTCTTCGGATCAGACGGAAAGAGATTTGTGTGGAGGAAGCCAAACACAGAACTCCAAACTAACCATTTGAAGCCCACGGTAAAACATGGTATGGGGTTGTATGGCTTACAATGGAGTTGGTAACATCGCCTTCATCGATGGAATTTTGACGGCTCTTGGGTATATTGACATTTTGCGCAATAATTTACTTCAAAGCGCCGTCAAATTGGACATGGAGGGAGCATTCCTTTTCCAACAGGACAATGATACAAACACTGTGCAAGGGTTACGAAGGAATGGTTGTTGTAAAATACCCTCCACCAACTTGTGACACCGCTCCAATCGCCAGACATAAACCCAACAGAAAATCTATGGAGTGTATTGGATACTGAAATAAGAAAAAGAAAAATGTCAAGTAAAAGCGACATGAAGACAGCACTTGTTGAGGAATGGCTTAAGATAAATCCGGAAACCATTAATAATCTCATCGATTCAATGCAGAGAAGATGCAAATACTTTTTTGACCTTATTTTTACTGCTTTTTTAAATAAATGAAGTAATTTTATATTGATTTCAATCATTTTTGTATTTAATATTAACCCTTTTTCTAATAATAATAATAATAATAATAATAATAATAATAATAATAATAATAATAATAATAATAATAATAATAATAATAATAATAATAATAATAATAATAATAATAATAATAATAATAATAATAATAATAATAATAATAATAATAATAATAATAATAATAATAATAATAATAATAAAAATAATAATAATAATAATAATAATAATAATAATAATAATAATAATAATAATAATAATAATAATAATAATAATAATAATAATAATAATAATAATAATAATTGTTGGTGCTACAGTCCAAAGGGGGACCAGGGCTTAGCCTGCTCATCAACTGCTCGTGTTGTGCGTGCTAATGTCCTCTCACGAGTAGAAGGGACCTACAGTTTTTTGCCGACACCGAACGGCGAAGTTTGAGAAGCTTTCTTAGACAGTTATTACTCCTTGAGTGTTGTCAGCAGCTCGAAAGAGGTGGTGCCGTGAAAAATTCGAAAAATTGGTGTTGAGCTGGGAATCGAACCTACACCCTTCGGCGTACCTTACTACCTACTACCTACCCACTACGCCACGGCGGCCACAACCCTTTTACTACAGTTTCATAATATATATTCTATTTAGCTGAAACTTTTCAGATTACGCTAAGATCATAAAACTAGGTGTGCAAATACTTATTTTACTCACTGTATAGATTTTCGTACACAAATTGGGAAGCAAAAGGGAGTAAAATTAAAATGTAAGCAATAAATGAAACATAAATAGAAGTGACAATTTCTGCAAAAAGAAACAAAAACAAATTACAAAAAAAGTTAAGTCCTTTTCTTTAGTCTGTCACCCCGCTGTCAAACATTTGAGCTGTACTCGCTTCCAGAGTTTTTCGCAATTCGTTGCAATTGACCGGTATTATTCAAACCGTTTTTTCGTTTTCTTTCTGCATTCCTAATCAAGTTAATATTACGCCCCGTATGTAATTTTTTCTTGGTACTTTGGGTTGCCACCAAATTCTGAAATATACATGTGTCAACCTGAAAAATACTTAAAACAAAGTTTTACCAGTTTTCGGAAGTGGTCCAACTTGTCACCGTGTGAAGCAACCCAAACATAAAACAAGATTAGCACTGTGCTTACCGTTTCCCAAACATCGCGCCTTCGGGTTAATAATAATAATAATAATAATAATAATAATAATAATAATAATTGTTGGCGCTACAGTCCAAAGGTGGACCAGCGCCTAGCTTGCTCATCAACTACTCGTGTTGTGCGCGCTACTGTTCTCTCACGAGTAGAAGGGACCTACAGACCTACAGCTCGAAAGAGGTGGTGCCGTGAAGAATTCAATAAATTGGTGTTGTGCTGGGAATCGAACCTAGACCCCTCGGCGTGTGAGCGTCGCACTCTACCTACTACACCACGACGACCACCTTCCTTCAGCGCCTTCGGGTTGGTTCCCCTTATTGGCACAGGAAATATTGTTTACAATAAAATTGAGACGTCTTCTTCTGATCAATTTTTACGCTTTTTGTGCCAATGTTGCGTTTCCTTCTTTATAAGATGAGATGAAACGGATATCATAAACAGCAAGCCATTGAATTAATTAATAGTAAAGAATCTTTCTTTATTTAACACCAGTGACAGTTTCTATTTATTTGACTATTTATCTGTAAGGCTTGGTGTGAACAGCCGACGTGACGAATCGAAACATAGGCAAACTGGCCTTTAATGTGATCGAACAAACTATAATGTAAGCGATTTCAAATTGTAGTAATATGTTTTAATCGAAAAAAATCGCATGATCACATGCAGTCGTCGTAATCGACCATCTACGCAAGCATCGTTAAAATTGCAAAAAAAAAAAAAAAATTAATAGAATGAAAGTAATTTGCGAATGGATCCAAATCATTCTGAAGAACAATCCTACAAGGCTTACGGGTTACTTCCAAGTTGTGGTTACTCACAATCGACCCTGTGAAAGACAGAGCACCGCTTACCAAATAAAAGACTTGAGATCTTGAGCAATGTGAATGTACAAACATTAAGGGAGCTGAAGATCCAATTTGACTTTTTGTCTAAAAAGAAAGCCAGGCTTAAATCTCTTGGAAGTGACAACTTTTAATCAACCACGATCCTCAAGTACAGACTTTCCCTCAATGATATAACCATGCACTTTGAGTTTGGCCAAACAGGAATGCCAGGACACGGTGATATCGAGAAGAATTGCGAAGTCTTGGTCTTGCCTGTGCAGCACTAAATCATCAACCTTTTTGGGCTGTCATTTGCCATCTATCCACTTCGAAAAAATATTTTTTCTATTATAAGCACACACATTAAGGGAACAAACCATAAGGTATTCAGAGAACACCTCCAGCTCCAATACATAGCTAATTCACAAACCTAACATTCTCTTTGATTCTGAAAAGCAACACTGACAGAAGTTAAAACAGAACCATTTTGTCTCAATTCATGGGATCATTCCAAAACAAGAAACACAAGAAACAGCAGTTCCCAAAAACTAGTTCACCTTCCAACACATCCTTTGGGGTCCTTAATTTATTTTGTATATTTTTTCTTCTTTGCAAAAATTCCACTATTATTCTATGAAATTTCAAAACAGGTCCTCCCTGTTGCGGTCCTCAATAGAAGCTCTGTAAAGCCAAATTAATCACAAGTTGCATTAAATATTTAAAATGTGTAAGAAAGGAAAAAAACAAACATCTAAAGTTACCCGAACCTGAAGTGACCCACCCAACTATTTGTCTGAGCATAGCAAGTGCTCTATTATTCAAGTCTGCTTGGAGAATGTTAATCAGAGCACCAAGTGTAGTTCAACGTCAAGTTAAATATCACTGGTGGCAGCTAGCTAGTTGATTTCTCATGAGGATCCCATTGCATGATGATGACTTATTCATTTTTCTCTCTGCTTAGCAGACTTGTTCTGGGAAAAAAATTGCTCAGTACTCCTGGGCACCCTGTACAATATATTGAACATTATGCATCATGATGATTGCATAAGGCACTGTTGCTTCTGTGTTTATTTCGTTTATATGGAATAGAAGAGGAAACGTGAAAGGAAGGAAGGTAGAGAAAGTCGCATTTAATGTTTTATTCAATCCAATATGATGCTTGGTAGTTATTTATTTAAAGCTGCAACATGTTTAGTATTATGTGAACCATGTGAAGGAATGGAAACTTAAAGGGGATGAAATTGGCACACCTTTCCAATAAAATAGCTTTCGATCAACTTGCAGCTGGCGTCATCTTTTGAAAACAGACCAACAATAACTTCCCACATACTCGTACTTTGGAGTACCGATCATTTGGATCTAGTTGAGTATTATCGCAAGAATGTAGTACTCGAAAGATATGATCAAATCTATTTCTAGTGATAGATTTAGATACAAGTATAATTCGTGAATCTTCTTCATTTTCGCAGTACATTCTTCGTCTTAATACATTGTTGTAGCCACTTAAAATAAGTACTCCAACAAACGTTTTGAGCTCACTAACCTGTATATCAGCCAGGAGATTATGTTGTTGGGCATATAAATTAGAATACTTCGTTATCATTTCAAATAAAGTATCATCGAAAAAGAATGAGAACAGGTTCAAAGGTGTTAAAGATGGATTGAGATTACAAGATTCATAGTTGAAATTTGTAATTGGCTCCTTGAAGTCTTCTTTTTTCCATTTTTTTTTTTTTTTTTTTTATAATTGACGCGTGCAAAAGGGGTTGCGAGTACCCTTAAGTGACCGGATCAAGTCACAGCACGGGGCGAAGGTATAGAGGAGGAGAGGGAGAGGAGGTACCGATGCACATTGGTTTTAAATGCCTGTGGATTGTAATGAGGAGGAAAAATCGTGCTGGGAAGAGCATTCCAGATTCGTGTAGTGCGGCTAAAGAACGAGTCTCTGAATTTGACTGTACGTCCGAAAGAGGGCTTGAGGGTGAATTGATGGGCATTCCTAGCGAGGCGTGTATTGCGGGTGAATTCTTGAAGGGGAGGAATGCAACTGGCTAATTCGTCTGAGCATTTCTTGTTGAAATAGCGGTAAAAAAGTGACAATGACGCGACATTACGTCGGTGTTCTAACGAGTCAATCGACTTCGCAATATTACTGTCACCTATAAGTTTTATCGCTCGCTTTTGAATTCTCTCCAGCAGGTGCAGGGAGGTCTGTGAAGCACCTGACCAGATAGGAGCGTTATACTCAAGTTTTGGGCGTATGTATGCCTTGTATATTGTAGCCAGATCAGAGGGGGTGAAGTACTTCTTGCATCGTTTAAGGAAACCTAGACATTTCGCAGCATTTTTGGCAACCTCAAATATGTGATCATTCCAACTAATTGTTGGGTTGATACACATACCGAGGATGGAAAGTCTTTCGGTTTCAACAACGCAAGTGCCGTTCATGGATAACGGCTGATTATTTTGTGATCGCTTTAACGACAGTAGATAGCAATGGGTTTTGGAAGCATTAAATTCCACTCTATTCTTATTTCCCCAATCGATTATGCTGTCAAGGTCGGAATTTAATGTGCTTAACATACGCTGCCGTTCCGAGTCTAAGGCCGAAGTGGAGGGACGTGAGCCAAGGAACGAATATGAAAAGCTGAGGGTACTGTCATCAGCGAAGGAATGAATAGGATTAGAAGTAGCAGACAAGAGATCATTTATAAAAATGAGAAAGAGTGTCGGAGACAAAACAGAGCCCTGGGGAACACCAGCATTAATATAGTGGATATCAGACTTGAATCCATCCAAAACGACTTGTATTGAACGATTCGAAAGGTAATTTCTAATCCATTGAAGAAGAGACTCATCGATTCCAAAAGCACGCATTTTCGACAAGAGAGCCTGGTGCCAGACCCTGTCAAATGCCTTAGAAATATCAAGCGCAACAATCTTGCTTTCTCCTGCATTGTGCAAAGATTGGTTCCACTTTTCAGTGAGATATGCCATCAGATCACCAGTGGAACGGTTGCTTCGGAAGCCGTACTGCCGGTCATTAAGAAGCTTCCGGGACTCAAGATATTTCATAAGCTGACGGTTTATCAGCGTTTCCATGACCTTGGAGAGAAGGGACGTTAGTGCTATGGGTCGGTAGGAGGTGGGTGACGAACATTCGCCCTTTTTAGGGACGGGCTGGACAAATGCAGTTTTCCACTTACTCGGAAAGAGCCCTGAAGAGTAGGACAGATGGAAAAGCTTACGCAGTGGTTTTGCCAGCGTAGAAGAACACCTCTTCAGAAGAACAGGGGGTATACCATCCGGGTCAGCGTATTTGTGTATGTTTAGATCTTTAAGTACTCTTGCTACTGTACGAGTGCGAAAATGGATTTGCCCCATGGAGAAATTTACGCTCTCAAGTACAGGTGGGAACAAAGTGTTATCTGGCAGCGTTGAGCTAGCTGCAAAGTGTGCAGCAAGCAGATTAGCTTTGTCCAAAGAGCTGACAGCTGGAATGTCATTGCAAATGAGCGTTGGGATCGAAGACGAGGCTGAATTCCTTATGTTTTTTACTTACGTGGAATTTCATCCTCTTCATCAAAGTTATTCGGAGGGAAAACAATTTCTGCTATCAGCTGATTACGAGGCAAATTGTCTACACTAACTATATCTTCCTCTCCTGAATCTTCATCTGTAACATCACCTTCTAGTAATGAAGGTAAAATGGGTGTTTGTAAATCGTCTTTATCGTCTTCATCTATGCAAGTAATGATTTCATCGACTGTTTGTCTAAAAAACCAAAAATATATAAATTATCCCACTGTATCATATGTGGTACACCAATAAAAACATCCATGAAACAATAACAAAGTATATTCTGATCGTCAAATAAGTTGAATGCGATGATTTGCTTTTGTTTTTATTACATAGACCTGATTTTTAGTGTTGACACAATTTATAAGTTGAAAGTTACTTACAGCTTTTTCCACATCTCGCTTTTAAAAAATTTACACTTTTCACACTTCCACTTTTCACAAAGTTAAACACAAATAAATCGGACTTGACATAAGAATATCACAGCCTACATTGCTAGATCTCGAAAATAAATAAATTAAATTAAATACATGGCCTACTTTTCAGCTAGGATTTTTTAGGCTAGGTGTACCATATACGGTATAGTGGGATAATTCGGGTTAAGAAAAATTTTATGTAATTTGATTGATTTTATGAGAGTGATAAGCAAACATGTTCCGACCTAGGCTTATTTATCAAAGCATAATTACTTTTATTTGACACTTATATTAATCACTGATGGAAGCACATTTTCTAGACAAAATTCGATTTTATTCATCAACATAGTTTCCACACAGAGTGACAATCAGTCCAACGCCGCTCTAATATTTCCAAATTTTTTTATTTTTTGCCTCAAAATGGGCTTCAGTTTCGGCGATCATCTCCTCATTCGAGCAATACTTCTTTCCGGTGAGCATCTATTTGAGGTCTGAAAGGAAATAGAAGTCGCTGTGGGCCAGATCTGGAGAATTCGGCGGGTGCGGAAGCAATTCAAAGCCCAATTCGTGCAATTTTTCCATGGTAGCCAACGACTTGTGACACAGTGCATTGTCTTGGTGGAAGAGATTTTTTTCTTCTCCATATGGGACCGTATTTTTGCTATTCTTCCTTCAAGTGCACCAACAATGCCATGTAGTATTCGCTGTTAATCCTTATCAAGACAGTCGATAAATAAAATTCCATGCACATCCAAAAATACAGATGCCATAAGCTTGCCAGCCGACCTTCGTGGTTTGAACGTCGTTCACATGCTGCTTTTCACTCCGCCGACTGCCGATTTGAATCTGGACTGTAGTAGGACCCTTTTTTCATCCATTGTGACGTACCGACACAAAAAGTCTTGTTTATTCTGGCGCAAAAGCTCCAAACTTTCTCATGGACAAATAATAATTAATAATTGTTGGCGCTACAGTCCAAAGGGGGACCAGGGCCTACCTTGCTCATCAACTACTTGTGTTGTGCGCGCTACTGTTCTCTCACGAGTAATAGGGACCTACAGTTTTTTGCCGACTCCGTACGGCGAAATTTGAGAAGCCTTCTTAGACAGTTATTACTCTTTGTGTGTTGTCAGCAGCTCGATAGAGGTGGTGCCGTGAAAAAATCGAAAAATTGGTGTTGAGCTGGGAGTCGAACCTAGACCCTTCGGCGTGTGAGCGTCGCACGCTACCCACTACGCCACGGCGACCACATTGAGAGTAGATAGACATGTTAATTAAGGTCCAGGTCCATTCCGGACTGAAGCACCACACAAAGAAGGAGATACAGAAGCCCGAAGCGGTTGACAACAACATTTGGTACTTTATTGCCAGTATGCAGCCACTTCTTCTTCTTGTTGGGCTACAGTTCGAGATGGACCTGGGTTTGGTATACAGACGTACAGTATACAAACATACAGTATACCGACACTTGTTTTCGACAATGTAGTAGAAAAATATACCACCAGAGGTGACCACGTCTGAGTCAACTGAAAATGGTCACATGTAACTTGTCACTTAATGCCAAGTAATTGGCTTTGGAATAAAGTAAATTTTGTGCCAATACGGAAAACTTGACCTTGATGACTTTATTTTTAAAATTCTATACTTCTAAGAAAACGCTCTTCTGTTTGTTTGTTTCAATGTAGTCGCGCGTTCGTCAGGCCGTTTTTAAAATTGAAAGGTTTATTTTAGTCGTTTTGAGAAAAAATAAATTCTATGACTTTGCTTCTATTTTCTCACATAATTATTCACAAATATCAAAATGAACATTAGCAAGTGCCCAGAAAGAGCAGTCCACAAAATAACCAGGGCCTAGTATCTTCAGCAACTAGTCATGTTGTGCTGGCTATTGCCATCTCACAGGTCGAAGGGATCTATATTTTTGGCCGCCACTTCGGAAGGCCAGTATTGACAAGTATTTCATGACAAACAGTGAAACTTGAATGTGATCAAAAGCTAGAAGCGGGTAGTGCCGAGAAAAATACAGCAATCGAACCGAGCGTGACGTGTGAGTCCGTGCACTTACCCACTGCACCACGGTGACTACTTTGTTTTAAGTTCCTTTTCGTCTCATGAAGAAGTTTACCATACACTTACTTAAAGATATCTTCCTATGTGTGCTTACTTTTATTTTGTATTGCTGTGCTTTCTGCCTTCCTCTTTTAGCATATCGTGTCGCATTCAGCAAACTTAGACTTTTACTTTTTTTGCTAATTAATTGTTTACAAATTCCTGATAAATTGTGGACTCTGCTTCATCTGTATCCCATTTTACTGTTCTAACAATTTTCGATCCACTCAGGCCCGTAATTCCGAATTTAAGATCATGACCACCTCTACTCGTATAGCACACTGCTTTAAAAGCTCCATTTGTCTGAAGTTTGCATTGAAAACCATTTTGCGGCCTTCGAGTACAACCCGTGGGCTGCCCATTATTATCACATACGAGAAATACTCAACAAAGAGCTACACTTCATATTGCTATTTTGCCAAACAACTCCTGCACACTCGTTGCATAAAAAATAACGGTAAATAAATTTATCAGCTCTAACTATTTTCACGTCAACATAAAACTGTCCGTCCACACGAAGAATGTCTTTTCAAAATGGGAAAGGTGCTTGAAAACAAAACTTTAAGCGTTATTGAGTGCTTAACTGTCATCGAACAACAATGTAGACGGAGGATGATGTTCCTTTCTTTCTGTTCGTTGTGTGTTCCTCCCCGGCAAGAAGCACCCACTTGCAATGAATTCTTTCGTCTGCTGCAGGACGTCGCTGTTTCTGCCCCTAGAGTGTTACTTTCACTCGATGAATGCAGTCACACCCTAGACAATGTGCGCATTTTGTAAAGAAGTGTTGAGTGATATTTCTTGCAGCGGATGAGCTTTTTGTCTAGACGTGAAATTGAAATTTTTGCAGAGCATAAACGCAACCTAATTGAATTTGCATCAAATTGCATCGTCAACAAGATTGTTAGGATAAGCAAACTCTTCGATGTCCGGACAGGAATTTGATTATTTGTTCAGTCGCAACCGCAAGGACAATTCAACAACTAATCACATTTGTATCTCCGCCACAGCAGTATCAATAAAAGCTCTGGGCAAATTTTCACAAGTGCAATCAGAATCGCTTCACTTTGTCAAAGACGCTTGGGGTCCTGCACGAAGGAATGCACAAACCGACATCCTACTTGCACGCCATGGAGTGGGACACAAAACTCAAAACATCGTGTTCGAATCCTCTCCGGGTTGTATTTCATTAACCAACCAAAGCTAAAGCAGACTTAGTCTGCTTGTTGCCAGGACACACAAATGTGCAGGCACACATTCGTATGTACTTGGGTATACTTTTGATGCGTCTGTGAGGGGTGTCTTCCTGCTAGTTTTCCGACCGACACACCCGACGAGTGCCATTGCAATGAAATCATTTAACAATAAATTTTACCGAAATCCTTTGAGTAAATCAGGAACCTTTGACTTTATGTAAATTACAATCAATGGATGGGCTGGTTGTGAGCTCTTTCCACATTTTGGAACTTCATGCATATAAATGCCTTCGTGGAGCTGGGCAGATGTGCGTGGTAGGTTGACAGCGATGTGTGCACCGAACATGTACGCAAAATGCAGAAATATTTATTTGTGTGCATATCTTGAACATTTTTCACTGGTTCATAGACGAAAGTAGTAACCGACAGTGTGGAGCAACTTCAAATTGGTGTACAGATGCATGAGCATGTAGGGGAATACTGGAAAAACGAGGGAACAACGCTTTTTGCTATCTCTACTCCTGTCAACAAGTTCAAGGAATTTACGAAACTGAAAAATAAATGCGTTTCCACTAATCATAATTGCCGCCTTAATTGGCTAAGCCGTACTTGTCCAATGTTTGATTGATAAGAAAACAATTCTTAAGCTCAGATTTTTTTAAATATGTCTTAGGTCCGGGCCACCGAACAAGCGGCAAATTTGGAAACGGCAAGGCGACAAACGGCAAAGCGGCAAACTGGCATAGTGGCAAACGGCAAAGTGGCAAACAGCAAAGCGGCAAACAAAGTGACAAACGGAAAAGCGCAAAACAGCAAATCGGCAAACGGTAAAGCGGCAAACGACAAAGTGGCAAACGGTAAAGTGGAAAACGGCAAAGTGGCAAATTGTGGAGCGGCAAAAACAAAATTAAAACACATGAAAGCAAGCCCATGGTGAAGGCCACGTGTTAGTCAAGCGGCAGAACAGTGCAGCTAATCTTTCAAACCTTTTCTTTTGAATTTTCCGGCTTTGTACAAAGCGCTACAGAGCTCGTATCTGGTAATACTATACATCATTTGAAAGGTCTTGACATAGCCTACAAAACGACGCTATGCATGATTAGTTTGGATATTGCGTTCATAGACGTGTAAACATGGAGTTCACTAAGGCCGAAATTTGCCTTATTTTAATGATTTCCTTCGTAGGGAAACGTTCTGTGAGATTAATCGAAACGAGAGAAACGTTCTGTGAGATTGATCATGTTTTTGGGGATGGTACTCTATCACTTCGAACAGCGTACGAATGATTTCAGCGATTCAGAGCCGGTTAAAACGACACCATGGATAAGCCAGCCGACGAAAGACCAGTGACTACGAATACCGATCGAATGATGCAAATCATCGAGTTAAACCGTCATGTGGCATTTCGTCACATCGCCCAGGAGATGGGAGTTAGTCACCAAACCATTTTAAACCATCTGCAGAAGGCTGGATACAAAAGAAGCTTGATGTTTGGGTGCCGCATGATTTGACGTAAAAAAAACCTTCTGGACCGGATCAACGTCTATGATATGCTGCTGCAACAAGACGAACTCGACCCATTTTTGAAGCGGATGGTGACTGGCGACAAAAAATGGATCACATACGACTATATCAAGCGAAAACGGTAGTGGCTGAAGGCCGATGAATTGTCTTAAACATTGGCCAAGCTGGGATTGACGGTCGAGAAGGTTTTGCTGTATGTTTGGTGGGATTGGAAGGGAATCATCCACTATGACCACTACTTAATTCTACCACCTACTGCGAACAACTGGACCGCCTGAAGCAGGCGATCGACCAGAAGCCTCCAGAATTGGCCAACAGGAAGGTTGTAGTGTTCCACCAGGACAACGCCAGACCACACACTTCGTCAATGACTCGTCAGAAGCTACGGGAGCTCGGATGCGAGGTTTTATCACATCCATCATATACCCCGGACATAGCGCCAAGTGATTACCACCTGTTCCTGTCCATGCCGAACGCCATTGGTGGTGTAAAGTTGAACTCAAAAGAGGCTTGTGAAAAGTGGCTGCCCGATTTCTTCGCAAATAAGGAGGGGGGCTTCTACGAGGAGTGTATTATGAAGTTTCTGTCTGGATGGAAGTAGATTATTGAACAAAACGGCGCATATTTCAACAAAATCCGTAACACTTTTTATGAAGTATTTCATGAAGAGCAAAAAAGCGTGGATATTTGACAATCTTTTACATAAATAGACTTATTTATCAAGTAAGACTATTATTATAGTGCATTCTGATTTCGGTACTGATGTTGTTGTTCCCATTTACCGCGGAGCCGAGGCAGACGAAGTCCTTAACTACCTCGAAGTTTCTGCTGCCTAGTGTGACGCTCTGTCCGAGACGTCGATATTGTGTGTCCCTTCTTGATGACAGCATTTACTTTGTTTTGTTCAGACCCATTTAAACCGCTTTCACTTCAATGCCAGCAAACGCCTCACTATGTTCGGCTCGCTGTGTTCGTCAAATCATGTCAATGTCATCAGCTTTAGCTAGCAATTGAACTGACTTCTGGAAGATCGTGCCTCTGGTGTTGACTTGTGAATTACGCACGATCGGCTCGAGAATGATGTTGACAGAGTCACATGACAATGCGTCGCTTTGTCTAAGACCTTTTTTAACATTAAAGGTCTCGGTGAGTTCGTTACCGACCTTGACGGAGCAGCGAGAGTTCTCCATCGTCATCCTGCACAGTCTGACGAGTTTGGTTGGAATACCAAAACTAGACATGGCACTGTATAGTTCATCTCTATGTACACTGTCATATGCGGCCTCAATATCGGTGAATAGGTGGTGAGCGTCGATTTGAACTTCTTGAGTTTTTTCCAGGATCTGGTATAAGTGAAGATCTGATATATTGTGAAATTCCCTAGCCTGAAACCAGACTGGAACCTATCAGGTTGTCAACAATGGATATCAGACGCTCACACAATACGGCAGAGAGGATCTTGTATGCGATGTTAAGAAGGCTCAGTCCTCGATAATGAGAGCAGTCAAAGGGATTTCCTTTCTTGTGGACTGAGATTCTGAGATTTTATTCATCGGAGATGCTTTCCTCCGACCATACCTTACAGATGAGCTGGTGCATGCGCCCAACCAGGTCATCTTCAGCTGCTTTAAATAGTTCTGCTGACAGTCCGTCCGCTCCAGCAGATTTGTTCGACTTCAGCTTAGATATTGCTGTCTTTACCTCGTCTAAGTCGGGAGGAGGGAATTCTTTTCTATCAGCGTTCAAATCGGGTGAAACATTCTGCCGAATAGCGGGATTTGGAACGTCATCGCCGTTAAGAATTCTCCAGAAAAGATCCTTCCAGGTTCTAATGTCCTGGCAGGCCTTGGTCCGAACCTTGTATCCTCCGGATAGCTACCTTCAGATTACTCCAGAGAATCTCAACGGATTTACATGACGGGAATGTTTCTCGTTTGCAATGCATTGTGTCGATAAAGTGAAGCGTGAAACGATGGTTTTTAACCAATCTTGGTAGACGAGCGCTTGTGAGACGCTGCTAGGAGTATTCAAATGCCCACGAGTTTCAACCAAAATACTAATTTGCTCATTGCTTCAATACAGCGTGTAAGACAGTTTCACAACATAGGGTCGCATACATTTTGACGTCTTTGTCCAAAAATACGAAAGAGAAAGGTAATTGGCTATCATTGTCGGTTATGGCGGCCCAAACCATCACTTTCAGGTGGTCCTCTGAAGGAGTACATTTCGAAGGACCTCTTTGGGAACGTCCAAGTTTCCGCGCCGTAAAGTAGGACTTGGATGACCAGGCTGTTATATGAAGCAAAATTAGTCCTTCGTGAGAGGTTTTTATTACTCAGCTGCCTCTTGAGCCCAAAGAATCAGCGATTGGTAAGAGTGATTTTGCCTTTGATTTTGGTACTGGCGTTGTTGTCCCTATCTAACGCGGAGCCGAAGTAGAGGAAGTCCTTGACTACCTCGAAGTTTCTGCTGCCTAGTGTGACGCTCTGTTCGATACGTCGATGTTATGTGTCTTTTCTTGATGGCAGCATGTACTTAGTCTTGCCTCAGTTACC
Organism: Eristalinus aeneus; assembly: GCA_955652365.1. Classification (NCBI taxonomy): domain Eukaryota; kingdom Metazoa; phylum Arthropoda; class Insecta; order Diptera; family Syrphidae; genus Eristalinus; species Eristalinus aeneus. Next base: position 25,928,848 of record OY019130.1, on the reverse strand, counting down.
ACCAGACCCATTTCAACCGCTTCCGCTTCAATGCCAGCAAACTCCTCATTGACGGCTCGCTATCGTCCAATCACGCGAATGTCATTAGCATAAACTAACAATTGAACTCACGGCGTAATTGAAATTTTTTGAGAACAACGTTCAAATCTAAAGCCTTAATCAACTTATGGTTATGCCCTACTAGCTTTACTTCAAACTAACTCTTCGCAGTGTTGTTCTTAGTTCCGATTCTTCTTTTTTGCCTCTTCTGTTAGTTTAAGTCCGTCTCATGGCTTGTATGTCTGGCTTTATAACACTGTTGAAATTTAAAATAATAAAATCGAATGCGCCCTTGACACAAGACCGAGTGATATCTGATCAGATACACATCCTCTTCAATTTAACTTCAGACTTTAAGGGCAAAGGCTTAAAGGCTTGTATCCAATTTCTTATTTTTTGAAACAACTCGTGTTTCATCCCCTTCACAAGCACTTGATTGATTTTTTTGTTTCTTGCCGACATGAACCGAGTGTTCAATAACTGTCAACCCTCAATTATTCAATTCCATTTCACCCTGACTTCGCGTCCTGTTTACCTTGTCTGCGGATCCAAAGATGTATCTGCATTTTAATTAAGCCATCACCGGGAATCCTCTCTGGAAAATCTCGTATCCTTTTTCGTGAATGAAACAAATTGATTCAATGTAAGCGTGAAAAGTAATTTATTCAATTTACAGGAAGCGTTAAATTTTATGAAGGAAGGCACACAATTAACACACCCTTTCAGTTCTGTCAACGGGCATGCGTAGAACAACGCAACAATCTGAACAGCTTCTGGTTCATCAAACTTTCATTTCAGGCTTGAAGGAAGCCCAAAAAGCATACCTGTCCTGCTCTGCCACTATCGTGTTACCTTGCGCTTCATGCTCTTCGTTTGGCTCGCCTCTAAATGCATGTCTATGCCATAACATAAAGTCGTGAATGAAAGAGTAACACATTGTAGAGAGTCACCGATGAACTTTGAAGTGACAGAATTTTTAAGTGCGATGGGCTCATTCTTATTTTGAAGAGAGTTCGAAAATGGATTGACGGATTTATTTCTTATGAGATGTGAAGAAGGGCGATAAGTGCTTCTGTCCTCTTAATATTTGTGAATGTATTTCTCGGAAACTGTGCTGAAGTAGTTTTGTGCGGATGCACCCGAAAACGAGAGGAAATTAATGATCACTGAGGACTAACGTAGAGTTTTCGAAAATTAATCTGCAGGCGCAATCGCTTCATCAGTTAAAATCGGATTTCTTGCATTCACTTTTGACGTCCATTATATTTACGATTCTTGAATTTATAAACTGAGTAAGCTGCTTGTAGGGAATGGTTCGGGGAGGGTTGGGAATATTTAATTCGATTATTTGTTGTTTTGTATTTTGAGGAGTCTTATTTGCAAATGATTGTTAAGAAGTTGGATTCTAGAAAAGAGGTCACAAATGCTGAACAACCTACAGATGCAGAGTTGATGTTTAATTAGCTAGTCCTGCTCTCTGAATACATCTCTGAATACACCACATGACACATCTTTAATGCACATGCGGGTAACCACTGGCGCCAAAGGACTGTAGTCAGATACCTGGGGATCTGGCTAGATCAGTAGTTATATTTTAACAAACATGTATGGTAGATGCAGCTCTGGCCAGAGCCCGAGGCGCTTTTGCTCTTACAAAGAGATTTTTTAAACCGACCAGTTCGACGCGAGGGTGAAGGTAATCTGCTACGGCCAATGCTTACCTATGGCTGTCCCGTGTGGTTCAACGTGAGTGCAAGCTTGATGGAAAAGATTCGGATGTTTGAGAGGGCTTGCCTTAGGGCTTGACTTCGCCTCTACAGAACACCAGAGTCCCAGTAATAATAATAATAATTGTTGGCGCGACAGTCCACAGGGGAACCAGGGCCTAGCTTGCTCATCAACTACTCGTGTTGTGAGCGCTACTGTTCTCCCACGAGTAGAAGGGACCTACAGATTTGTGCTGACTGCGAACGGCGAAATTTGAGAAGCTTTCTTAGACAGTTATTAATCTTTGAGTGTTGTCAGCAACACGAAAGAGATGGTACCGTGAACAAATTGGAGGTGTTCAGCCGAGAACCGAACCTAGACCCTTCGGCGTGTGAGCACTCTACTCACTTCGCCACGGTGGCCACTGGACATAGCGCCACAAGAAGAAAAAATGGAGGCCTCGCTAAAATTTTTCTTAGACAGTTACTATTCTTTTAGTGTTGTCAGCAGCTCGAAAGAGGTGGTGCCGTGAAAAATTCGATAAATTGGTGTTGAGCTGGGAATCGAACCTAGACCCTTCGGCGTGTGAGCGTCGCACTCTACCCACTACGCCACGGCGACCAGAGTCTCAGTACATATAGTAAAATTCTACTCCAATGAGGTCTTATACAACAGGGCGAACCTGATACGAGTGGACAATTTCCTGGTGAAGTTGATTCGAGGTCACACTGCGAGAGCGATGAACTCGGTTAATAACCTTACCTCTGGGGCGTACTAACCCCATCCACAGTACCACGAAAAAGTACGTCAAACTGGCTTCGGCCCCCCAGAAGCATTTCTCCATTTTGATAGGCATGGTCTTAATACAAAACATAAATGGTTACCGCTCCACTTTCACATCGTCCGTTCAACTGTGGATGGGCGACTCAACTACGACCGTTCCGTCGCACAACGAGTTGAGGAAGATCTCCTCCGCTTTAGTATGGCGGTGTCGAGTCGGGATAGGAGATATGTTGCGTTACAACATCGAAAATGTTGGTGGTTGAGAGAGGGAGCTTCCTCGTCGAACCCTTTATGGTAGACCCGGGGTAGGATGGGAAGCACAGATCTCCTTCAAGGGAGTAGTCGGTCTTGCAGCGGATATGATCCAGCTACCTATGGCCGACTTACAGACTTAGTGTAAGATAGTTATAAGTTTTATATATAAATGTACATACAAAAAACAAAAAAAAAAAAAAAAATAAGTATACACATTTGTACATTGAGTGTACTCATGTGTATACAAATATAAATAGGTTAGGTGCACCCATGTATATATGGGCGTATAGCATTATACAGGCATGTATATATGTGTGTATGTTTAGTTAAGATAGTTTTAAGTTATTTTAAGAAATGTAAGTTAGCATATAAGTTTTAACTAAAAAATAACGTCCAGTTATTAAGTTTTTTCTTTAATTTTTTTCTTAATAATAGGTAGTAAACATAATGATAATGAACTCCATAAATATATGAAATGTAAGGTTAAATCGAAAGACAATAGATTAAGGATAAGTTTAGCTTAGAGTGCCCTTCGAGGGCCAGTTAGTTAGATTGTAGGAAAAAAAGCAAAGTACGTCCAACTAGTTTTAAGCATTTTATGTTTTGTCTAGCACGTAAGTCTGTCATGAATTGGAAATAAAAATGCATTTAAAAAAATGGACGAGCGGAAATATTATGAATTATTTTTACAGCACATCAACACAAGTCTAGGAAACTGACCACAATCAACCTGGCCACAATGAAATATCGACTTGATCTCCAATGAGTGAGTTGATTTATTTACTCCTGCCTCATGAAATCCTCATACTCCTCATCCTCCTGTCCGTATGTGCCTGTTTGTTTCTCCATGTAACTGCAATTCGTGACAGCATTCACCTTAATTTGTTGTAACGAGCATTTTTTTTTAAGTATAGATCTTTGGAAAGGTATAAAACACAGATCCTTTCTATAAATTGACATTACGCTTACTTTATTCGAGCGACAATTTTCTGGCAAGGACTTTAATAGTCCCTAAGTAAGTTAAGCATATAAATTAAACTAAAATATATTAAACAACGTGACATTTCTATGTTTCGGTAACGGACGAATTATTAAAGAGCAATTCAAAATGTGTATGCTTGCCGCGTTTTCCGATATTCGGTACTGTATTCAAGTGCAATGGGGGTAAAGCAGAAATCATGCTGTCGTCAAGGAAGGACATACAATACCGACGTCTCGGACTGAGCGTCACACTAGCAGCAAAAAATTTAAGGTAAACAAGAACTGCATCTACTTCGGCTCCCCTGCAAATACGTACAATAATACCAGTGTCGAAATCAAACGCAGAATCAAACGCCGAATCCGGGCGCTTCCTCTTTCGGCTCAAGAGACTTCTTCTTCTTCTTGTGGTACTACAGTTCGGGGTAGACCTGGGTCTCTCCAGCCAGCGCTATCTTTCGCCAGCTGCCTCCAGTTACGCACTCCAAGTTGGTTGAGGTCCTTCTCCACTTGTGTGCGCCACTTTGGTCTAGGTCGTCCTCTGTTGTGTTGTCCCAATGGCACGGATTCAAGGACTTTTCGGGCCGGAGAAGTGGTGTCCATGCGGCTCAAGAGACATTTGAAGTAAAAAGCAATCTTTGAGAAGACATCTTGATAATCCTGCTTATGGCGAAGATGGTGACGAAGCCCTTAGTATTTTCGAGAAAAACGTCTGATGCTGTTTTTGATCCTGTCTGCGTTAATGCTATCTGAAGGAGACGATTCAACAACTTGTAGGGCTGTACATCGACATGCGTCTTGTCAAGCGTCTTTGGATACAACGCTTAAGGTGGCTAGGCCATGTAGAGTGTCTGAACTCCACTGCTCTTCGAATCCGACCCGATGGGACAACACAACAAAAAAAAGGCCTAGACTGATATGACGCACACAAGTGAAAGAGGACCTCAACCAACTTAAAGTGTGGAACTATCGGCAGCAGGCGAGATATCGGGCTAGCTGAAAGCGCATATTGGCTTAGATTCAAGTCCACCCCGGAGTTTTGCGCTAAACGCAGAAGAAACTGAAGAAAATTGAAGTGGTTGCCGATGGGAGAAGAAGATTTTTAAATAGTCATAAAACTACAAAAGAATGCTCTTTTCGAATACCTGAGTGACGTTCGGGAAACACCGCGCACTCAGAAGAAACAATATGCTTCCCTGCACAATTCAGAACACTTGAAAACCAAGCTTATTTATCCTCGATGACTTCTGGAAGAAAAATTTAAGACTACAAAAGAAGCTTAAGACGATCGGGATCAAATGGAAAGGAAACCAATTTCGGTGCTTAGATTCTCCATAACGTGCGCGACATCAATAAAGAGACCGAAGATAAATTAGTCTCTCTGAACACGTTTCATCAGAAGATACAAACATTTACGAACACCCATATGGAAGAGAAGAATGATATAAATTAACTCGGCTTATCGCTCTCTGATCTACCGTTGGCACATTCAAAAGTTAACTTTCTCGACATTCGGATTTTTAAGATTTAGTAGAATCACCGCCCTTCCGATTTTGGTCCAATTTTGGTTGTATAACGTTCGCGTACCATCCGAGAAGCTGCCACTGATGTGCTCAGTTTCACGTCACCACCCAGGAGGAACCGATGGTTTGACGACGAGTGCAGGCAAACGCATGCAGCCAAACAAGACGCCTATAAGGCAACGCTGCATCGAAAAACGAGGGCTGTTCATGAGCTCTACGAACAGAGAAGAAGGGAAGAGCACCGGCTTTTCAAAAGGAAGAAGAAGGAGCATGGGAAGCGTGCGGTCGAGGAAATAGAAAGGTGTTGTGGCAGAAATGAAAGATTTACTGAAAGGTAAAACAGCTATCCGGAGGATACTAGGTTCGGACCGAAACCTACCAGGATCGAAATGGACAACTCGTGGTAGAGTCGCAGTCTGTGCTGAGAACTTGGAATGATCATTTCTGCAGGCCCCCCTTACGGCGATGACGACCCCAATTCCGCTGTTAGGCAGAAAGTTGTACTCGATTTGGACGGTGATAGACAAACATTCCGTCCCCCCGACTTAGACGAGGTGAAGATATCAACATTCAAGCTGAAGTCGAACAAAGCTGATGTTGCGAACGGACTGTCCGCAGAAATATTTAAAGCAGATGGAGGTGATCTGGTTTCTCATCTCTCTCTCATCTGTAAGATATGGTCGGAGGAAAGCATGCTCGACGAGTGGAATCTCAGTGTCGTTTGCCCGGTTCAGAAGAAAAGGAGACCGTCGCTGTGACGTAGTGGGTAGAGTGCGACGCTCACACGCCGAAGGGTTCTGGTTCGACTTCCAGCTCAACACCAATTTTTCGAATTTTTCACGGCACCACCTCTTTCGAGCTGCTGACAACACTCAAAGATTAATAACTGTCTAAGAAAGCTTCTCAAATCTCGCCGTTCGGAGTCGGCAAAAAACTGTAGGTCCCTTCTACTCGTGAGAGAACAGTAGCGCGCGCAACACGAGCAGTTGATGAGCAAGCTGGGCCCTGGTCCCCCTTTGGACTGTAGTGCCAAAAATTATTATTATTATAGATAGTGCTTTTTTTATAAATTAACAACAATTCGATGATATTCGTCAATATTAACGGTTCTCAAACGAGAAAACAATAACATACAACACTGAAATTCGGGCAAACAGAACTCGAGGAATTGCCCTTTAAATGCTGCGAGGAAAATTTTTTATTAGTTGAGCAACGTTTCGAAATTAAATAATGCAAACATGAACCATACTTTTTGTGTACTGCTGTATGTTTGTTCCATTTTCCAATTCGTCCCACAATCTCAGTGCCTAAATTTGGTGATTTTCAGCCGACTCCCAAAAGTAGACTTTCATAATGGACACATGTGGAAGCACATACAGACAGTGTCTTCGCTAGAGAAATGCAAAATTTTAAAGTTAAGAAAGGGTTTTGAAGCATACCATAGATGCTCACAAAATTCCTTCTCTGGTGCGATAATCACCTCAAATCGCCATCGAATACACACTTGTTTGTGTAAATGGCTCAAAAAGTATTTCTTTCGTTACGCAAGAGAAGCTGTTTGCTGCTCCATGTTGTCACCGCTTTAGGAGTGTGCACGAGTAGGTATATTGCGATCTCTTCGATATCTCGTGACTTGAGACTATGTGCCAGTGAACCACTTTGCAACCGCAATCCATAAATAGTGCTTCTGCAACAACTAGCCTCCTTATGCATCTGAGTGTAGGAACAGTCAAATCAAGTCAGTCAAATAAGGAAACGCTTCAAATGTAGCACCGTCGTGTGGTAGACAGGTGTGTACATATTAACCTAAGCGCATATCGTTGATCGTTGCCGATTGCATTTTTCTGTTGTTGTAGGGAACAATCGGCGGATTAATTTTGTAGAAGTATGTGAATGAGTTCATTGAAAACAATGTAGACTGAAGGTGTAGAGGGCACGCTAAGTTAAATTATTAAATTATTACAATGTGCTGATATTGCCCGTTCGTGTAGTTCATCCTAATAAAAATGTTGAGTTTGACAGTGACAGTCGCATATGAAATCCTGTGTTCACAAATTGAATTCAAAAGTGTGTATATCTGAATATGATCTGCAGCAGGAGATTCATAGAATTATTTTGAACATCAATGGGATACTTATAAAACCAGTTTGTTATTTATGATAAAAGGCTTGTAAGGAAAACGATTAAAACGTACTTTTGATGAAAAATTTTAATTTATTAGAACTGCGTTGTATGCGGTAATTTTTTGAAGGTAATATTTCCTCGGTCTGTCAGTCTATAATATCCAGCTCACTGTTCAAGTTCCATGAAAGTTCGGACATATTTCATCTGGTGCTTAAAAGAAACTCAAGATACAGAGAGGAGCGAATGTAGAATGATGCCACTGTCTGCGAAGATACACAAAAAAAAAAAATTACAACAAATACTGCTTTGAGACTACCTGTATCCTGGGTCACGGCTTCCATCGACAGTCAGGCCTCTCGATAGTCAAACAGGAGGCACGTGAGCTGTGTAGCGAATTTTTAAAGCTGAGGTGGGAGTTAACCCTATTAGAATAATCAGACTCAGAGATCAGAGATGTCTTCATGAGTCATTAGTTGCTTAGAACCAGATGAACCAGTGGTCAGAGAAATCTCGTAAGGTAGTGTGAACATAGTGCACAATTATTTTCTGCCGCACAGTAAGTAAACCTCTGAATATTAAAATAACTGGCAAATCAGGGTTTCCGAATGGACGGCGTACCCTCGACTTCCGGGTACACTTTGCCAACGTTTGTTCACGCATACATTATACCATACTTCTTCTTTGCTTCGGTTTCAATCTTCTGTCTTTCATGCAGTTGAGCAACTTCCGCCAGTCAGTAGAAAACGAAAGAAGTTCAATCTGATAGTTGCCCTTGCTAAAAGCTTGAATTCGAGCTTAGCGGCTCCCAAAATCACTGAAGAAGCGTGTGGCACAACCAATATAAGAAACGCTCAAAAACTATTGAAGGAGTATCTAGTTTAATAATAACAATTGTTGGCGCGACAGTCCACAGGGGGACCAGGGCCTAACTTGCTCATCAACTACTCGTGTTGTGTGCGCTAGTGTTCTCTCACGAGTAGAAGACACCTACAGTTTTTTGCCGACTCAGAACGGCGTAGTTTGAGAAGCTTTCTTAGACAGACTTTTTGAGTGTTGGCCGCAGCTCGAAAGAGGTGGTGCCGTGAAGAATTCAGCCGGGAATCGAACCTAGACCCTACGGCGGCCACAGTATCTAGTTAGACAGGGCAAAAAATGAGGAAGATACCACCTCTTACGGCAAAGCACAAGGATGAAAGGTTATAATTCCATATGCAGCACATTCATTTTAAAGAACGGCCGCGTCTGGTATTATTCACGGACGAGAAGAAGTTTAATCTCGACGCTCCCGATGTCCTGTCATAGAGAGAAGTCAATATTGAACCGTCGGCAACAACGTAGAGGAAATGTTTTGATATAGGCTGGATTCGGGTACCATGGTAAAACTGAAATAAAATTCGTACCACAGAGAATGAACAGTAAAAACTACCTAGATTTGACTGCCGAAGAAACAACACCATCAACTGACAATATTTCGGACATGCCGCTTTTTTTTTCAGCAAGACAAGGCTGCAGTGCATACAAAAATTGTTAAAAAACATTCTACATATAACAATGTTAATGCTTTAAATTGGCCGGCGCTATCGCCAGATATAAATGTTATTGAAAACTGTTGAGGTCTTCTTGCCATGGCTGTTTATGCTGAAAACAGGCAACACAAAAGTGTAAACAAAGCATTGTATCAAATTGGTGCAAATAACCACACAAAACATACAAAATTCTTTAAATCCTTGCCAATTACAATGGCAGTCGCCGCCGTGGCGTACTGTGTAGAGTGCGACACTCACACGACAAAGGTCCAGGTTCGATTCTCGGCCTCGAATGTTTCCCGACATCACATCTTCCGAGCTGCTGACAACATCCAAAAAGTCTGTCTAAGAAAGCTTCTCAAACTACGCCGTTTGGAGTCGGCAAAACACTGTAGGTCCCTGCTACTAGTGAGAGAGCAGTAGCGCGCACAACACGAGTAGTTTTATTATTTTTGTATAATTGGCGCGCATTAAAGGGATTGTTTATACCCTTAAATGACTGGAATTAAGTCTCAGCAAGGCCAAATGTATAGACAAAGAGAGAGGGAAAGGAGGTACCGATGCACATTTGTTTTAAATGCCTGTTTATTGTAATGGGGGGAAAATTGGGCTGGGAAGAACATTCCATATTCGTGTGGTGCGGCTGAAGAACGAGTCTCTAAACTTAACTGTATGTCCGAAGGTGGGCTTAAGGGTGAACGGGTGAGCATTCCTAGCAAGGCGGGTATTGCGGGTAAATTCTTGAAGGGGAGGAATGCAGCTGGCTAACTCGTTAGATCATTTTTTGTTGAAATAGCGATAAAATAGTGATAAAGTTGCAACATTTCGTCGATGTTCTAGAGAGGCGATTGACTTCACAGCATTATGATCACCAATATGTTTTATCTCTCGCTGTTGGATTCCATTTAGCAGGTGCAGATAGGTCCTAGGAGCACCAGACCAGATAGGAGCGTTGTACTCAAGCTATGGGCGGATGTAGGCCTTATATATTGTTGCCAGGTCAGAAGGGGTGAAATATTTCTTGCATCGCTTTTATTATTATTATGTTATTACTAAATAGAACGACAAAAATAACCAAAAAAGTGGGTGAACTATTCTATCCTATAACTATCTTCTAGAGGTTATAAGAAAATAAAATAAATTATATATACATATATATATATATATATATATATATATATATGTCCGCCGTGGCGTAGTGGGTAGAGTGCGACGCTAACACGCCGAAGGTTGTGGGTTCAATTCCCAGCTCAACACCAATTTTTCGAATTTTTCACGGCACCATTTCTTTCGAGCTGCTGACAACACTCAAAGAGTAATAACTGCCTAAGAAAACTTCTCAAATTTCGCCATTCGGAGTCGGCAAAAAACTGTAGGTCCCTTCTACTCATGAGAGAACAGTAGTGCGCACAACAGGAGCAGTTGATAAGCCAGCTAGGCCCTGGCGCCCTTTGGACTTTAGCGCCAACAATAATTATATATAATTAACTAAATGCTACAATTGTGATATCTATTTTCGCACCAACATTCGTTTGTTTTTTATTTGCTCTGCATTGCATTACTTTACTTGTGCACGAATAAGAAGTACTTTAATTTGTATGCAAAAAAAAATTGTAGAGACCCTAGATTCAATCAGCGCCTTGTGGCAGTACCTTTTTTCTGTAATATGACCGGTGTAACATCCCTTTTTCTTCTTCCTTTGAGTTTCATACTGTAACTATAGATAATAATATTATAGTATACTATAATACTAATACTATATAAACATATACTATACTATAATAATTATTAATTATTATTATTATACTATAATAATACTCTCTGTTTCTTAAAATTATTTTCATTCGTTCCAAAAATTTTTTCGAAATAAGCATAAATAGCTTATTTTGTGTTCAACCTAAATCTTTTATTTATTCCCTGTCGGAACAAAATTCATTATGTTTGTTTTATGTACAAAAGTAAACAAAACGCCAAACCAATTGTGTTATATTTTACTCGCGCACTGTATCCTGAACATTTTTTACATATCTTAATTTATTGTCTTAAACTAATGAATATAATAAAATAATAAAAATATGACAAAACTCAATAAAGTGGAACAAAAACGAAGCCGCTCTGGGAATGAAAGTCAGAGTCATGGACGGACTGTATGCACCTATAATCCTCGCCATAAACCGTGCACAATTTTATGGCTTGTTCTGCTTGCTGGTACATGATAAGACAAGGTACAATGTGCCAGAGAAATGCGGACAATTGATGTATTGGCAAGTTGCTTACATGACACGATTTCAAGGAAGGCGTATAAAAAATACCTCATTTGCACCGCGTGACAAGCGGGCCATGACGTAGTTTGTAGAGACTGCTTCGTAGAAGATTAGACCTCATGAAAAAAAAACTTGCACGTATAATACATTTTCACAGCTCCAACTCTCACGACAGCTGTTTTTTTCTCTCCCTCTGTCGACACTCACCACTCTCACTCACTTTTAAGGCCGCATATGAGAGTGTGCATAGGAGCAAACTATACGTACAGTTCCATGTCTAGTTATAGAATTTCTACCAAAGTTTTTAGGTTGTGAATAATAACGATACGGAACCCTCGCTGCTCCGTTAAAGTCGGTAACAAACTCCCCAAAATCTTCAATGTCAACAAAGAATTTAGACAAAGCGACACATTGGCACGTGACTTATTTAACATAGTTCTTAAGAAGATCGTGCGTAGCTCAGTATAGAGTTGTGTAGTTCCGGACCTACATAGTTCCACCGTCGGAACTAGTTCCGATAGTTTCACATATTCCACCTAAACATGTCCAATAGTTCCGACATGTTCGGTGGCTCAAACATTACAGATGCGTCGTGAATGTCTGAACTGAAACATCACGCGACTCACAAACTATATTTCAGACACAACATGTATCAGTCGCAAATATTGTTGTTTATTGCGTATTTTTTTGAGTTTTTTGTATGATGTACACCATCAACCTTACGTGAAACACTGTATATTGCGGCGCGAAAAATGGAGACAGAAAAGATAATACTCGCAACATATTCCTTCTCCCCCTTACATTATTGTTCCAGAGGCTAATACGTGTTTTAGCCTGAACATGTCGATGGAACTATTAGTCCATAGTTCCGGAACTATGTCCGGAACTATATCGGTCCGGGAACTGCATTGGTCCTGGAACTATATCTACTGCGGTAGTTCTGAATGTTGTTTCAGCTTGTTTTGTTGCCCACTTTGTTTTGTTGACATTTCATGAAACATTTCAGATTTGTTTTGATTTGATTGTATTGTTGCTAGACAAGTGCTCGAATCTTGTTCGGGAATATAAACATATTGTTCCACTTGTAACAGGTGAAGGAAAATTGGTGAACACGAATATAACATTTATGTAGTAGAAAAAGTAGTTTATGGAGATTTAATTTTAAAACATGTGTCTGGAATGGAACTATTTAGTTTTGTATACATGAACCGCCGCCCATATCAACATTGGAGATGGAAATAAACATTTCATCGGAACTACATAGGTCCTCCGAACTAAATAGTTCTTCGGAATTAGTTCCTGGAACGGAACGGTTCCCTTGTGGAAAGGAACTCCACAAAGGAACCGTTCCACGTTCGGTCCGGCAAAGGAACTGTTTTTCGCAACTCTAGCTCAGAAGTCAACACCAGAGGCACGATCTTCTAAAAATAAGTTCAACTGTTGCCTTAGACCGATGACATTTGACAAACATTAATGCTATAGCGGCTAATACGCCTCTGGTTGTAAATAAGTGCAAAACATAAAAACATACACAAATGAGTATACGCTGTAGTCAAGAAAAACACATAACATCGATGTCTCAGGTGGAGCGTCACCTTAGGCAACAGAAACTTAGAGCTAGTAAAGGACTTTCTCTACATCGGTTCCGTGGTAAATAGGGCTAATGGCATCAGTAATATAACCAAACATCGAATCACTTTTGTTAATCGCTGTCTCTTTGGGCTTAAGAGGTAATAAAGTAATAGAGTTCTTTCTCGAAAGACTGAGCTTACTTTGTATAAAAGCTTGATCATCCCAATTCTGAGGAAACTTGAACCTTACTAAATACAGATGAATAAGCCCTTAGTCTTTCCTAAAGAAAAGTTCTACTTGAGATTTTTGGTCTTGTTTGCCTTGATGGCATCGGGAGGAGGAGATTTAACGACGAATTTTTTGAGCTGTATTGCGGAAAACCACTGCTCAGTTCGAAAAGTCTTTAAAACCGAGCCATTTTGACAACCTAACAGTGGACGACCTAATCTGAGATGGTGCACACAAGTGGAGAAGGACCTCAATCTACTTGGAGTGCGCAACTGGAAGCAGCAGGGGAGAGGTCTTGCGTGCTGTAGATCCTTGTTGCTTGAGGGCACCGTCCACCTCGGTCTTAAGCGTCACACGAAGAAGAAGTGAATATGTTAAAAGGCTTCTTTTCAAGGTATGCGGGCATTCTTAAAATATTTTTTTCCTTAAATTTCAAGAAAAAAAAAATTCAGATAACACTACAATGTGTTAACAAGGCAATGTAGAAAAAAATAAAGTTTTTGTACTAAAATTAATTTGAAATTTGCTGGAATCTCAATTACTGCAAGTTCTTAAATTGAAAAAGTTTAGAAAATATTCAAGCTTTTATTTAAGATTAAAAATACATGATATTTGAGGAGAACCTTCGGAAATATGGAATATGGCAATGGATTCTTAGTCTAACATCTTAATTTCCGTTCCACAAATTCTGTAGAATATACATGTGCATCCAAAAGGAATTGCACGGTCACGCTTTTCAATTGGTGAGACCGTAATATCGTAAACCTAAATTACTCTCTACGTAGTCGTATGTGACAGATCACTCAATAAGTCGCGGGACATATAGGGGGCGCCATTAATAAAAATTAATAGGTCTGTTCCCATTCATTTGTGTACAGAAATTCGTAGCTGAGTAGTAAGGGTAAAAGTCTTTCTTGCAGAGAGTAACTCTACCAAAACTTGTGAAACTCGTAGAAATTCGTAAACAGCTATCGGACGTATGAAATGTCAGAGGGTTTTTTGTTTTTACTTTAACAGCCGTCTGCTGTCCACAGATTTTTCTTCTGCAGCAATTCGAAGGGAGGGGAATTATTTTACTCTCTCATGAGCTCTCTCTTCTACGAAAAAATTAGCTAATGGAACGCTTTTTCGTAGATTCGGGCAAATTCGTAGACATTCATGGCAGTTCAGACCAATTGGAGCCGACCTAATAGTTTAATATAACTTTTCTTTTGTTAGTGGCGCCACCTACATATGTTCCAGGACTTTTTGACTGAACTGTTATAACATTCCAGTTGGTTGTTGAGTTTGCTCATATAAATTGTACATTTGCTGAGTAAAATTGTCTTTAGTTTAGGAACAATTTCGTCGAAAAATTTACTCCATTATAATTTGAAAAATGAGCAACTTACAATTTGACATATCGTCACGTAAGATCGATAAAAAACGTATGAAAGCCTGTCAATGCCGACCGCACGAACGCGGCGTACCGATTTTGCTTTCAACTGTTTTCTGAACTCTTACAAATGTATCTAATTTATGAACATCAAAACTCAAGTTTTTAAACCTGATAGCGTCAATGACGAGACGCCACTTTTAAATCCTCGCACAAATTTTACAAAATATTTAATCAGCGTCATCCATAAAGGTCAGAATCAAAACCGGAAAGTAGTCGCCCGTTCTTGGTACGGGCGCTCCCTCGTGTGTGTACTTCAGATCGTAATATCGTAAGTTTATTCGATAAGGGCTCCGAAGTGTTTTTTCTGTTCGCTTGTGAATAGAAAATGCTTTTCTATTAACTCGTGGATTTGATTATTAATGTCGAGCACTTTATTCTTTTTGACCATATTTGCTTTATGACCGGACATGAATTTGTATTTGTTTTTAAAATCCCGTGCAATTCATGCGTAGACTTACGTTCTCGTAAATACGGTCCAAGACTGACAGCGCGCATACGCCGCCGTTGCAATTTACGCCTCAAAACACCGCAAACATACCTTAACGCACGACTCACACAAATTCCCATATTCTCGGTGTGGGTTTTCGTTACTGTATGAAGCGACTATCTCCCGCGGTCTCAGCTGGCTCAAGTGGCTTTCTTTTATGATAGTCGCTTCAGTTAGTGTCGCCCTCTTGACGCAGTCACATCGTACAGTCGCGTTTGTGTTTCATTTCGCATCGTTTCGGTGAAATTCGGTGCACGTGTAATTCTTCTGTTTTCATGTGAATTTGCTAAATTGAACTAAGTGATCAGACAATGGCCTCCTTGAGTTTTCTGGATATGATAAAACTAACCTTCAAGTAAGTTCTCTCTCCTGCCATCAGTTTAGAGCAACGCCCATGGGGACCTATCACTTTTGGCGCTGCTGCTAGTTTTTTTCACAGAGGCTTTGTGATGAAATGGTGAATGTTTGTTTTGTTTTGATTTGTTTTTTTCACGATGGGACACAAGTTGCTTCTTTCTTTGAGGCATTTGGCTTCGTAATCGCTTGGCTTTGCTGCAAAAAGAAGCTCACCTAAGTTGCGTTGTATTGTTTCAGTTTGGGTTTCGGTTTTCTTCTGTTTTTTTTTTTTTTTTGTTTTTCGTGTCCACTTTGCATCGCTTGTTCGTTTATATAATCGTTGCGCCAACGACCTTTCTCTCTTTCCCCCGCCGCTGTTTTTCTTCCGCTCTGTTTTGATCTTTCAGTTCTTTTCCATTTGTTTTTATTTACATATTTTTGATGTGTGGCGTGCATAAGACCGCCGATGATATTAAGATGCAGCGAAAGTTATTTGTACGTGAATGAGCTTAGGTAATGCGCAGTGGAAACGCTACGGCACTGGCTTTGGCGTTTGATCAAGTATTTAATTGTTTTTGATTATCGAAATCTTATCAAATTCCTCTGGTGAATTAGGTATTCCTCGTATCGTGTGGTTGTTAATGAATGCATGAGATCGAGCCGCTGACCTTGGGTGTCGCTTATCGTTACGGAATAACACGACTGCGTGCAATACCAAAAGAGGTTGGGTGAAACTTAAAATTAGACAACCTATTTTCAGGTGATTAATTGCAGTGTGGACAGGCAGACGTGTCTGAGTGGGACGTGAAAGCTGCGATTTAAGGCATGACACATTTTCCAATTGATTTTTGCAATTTTTAAAAGGCAACGTTGTGCAGGTAATGGCTTGGGCGCATCAAACACGATCTTTGGCGATCGTAAACAAACTCCTGGATTGATGGGGAATGTGCCGAGTTGGGGTTAAATTTAAATGGTAAACACAGTTCAGCAACTGTGTGGATATACTTTCGAACGTTACCAGAGCGATTATTCGCATGTTCTTTGGAAGCCAAAGCATGTCTAGGGTTGTTTCGGAATTAGAGTACAGACTTCACTGGCAAATTTTAGACCGAGAGGGCATCTAAATTCTTTTTAAACTTAAGCGGACGCTGCTGTCCATGTGATATTTCTTATTTAGCCCCAAATGTAAAGGCAGATGGTGAAATCTCTTTTCGAAGAGCCCGACAGGCTCCTCGAGAATACTTGATAAGCTGACCAGTAGATGATGAGTAGAAATGATGATTGATGATTAATGAGTAGAAATACATTAGGGCAGCTCAAACTTCTAAGACCTAACTAAACAGACGTGGTTCGACCTTTTTAAAAGTCTCATCCACCGCCATGTTCTAAGAAAGTTGAACTCTGATACAGGCTTACTCCCTCCTCCCTCCCAAGAGCAGTCCTTAACAGCTTCCCACAACGGTCTGCTCTTAACATCTGCTGTTGACATTCACCACACATTCATTCACAGTGTCTTATAGGCAGGTGGTTGTTTGAGGCGCTCAAATGTGCGTATGATTTTCGTTACAGGATTTGTTGATGGCATTTGGAGGAGAAGATTTGTGTACCTACTCAGGATAGTCTACGGTGGCATGCGTTGGTCAAGAGGGGTAGGAATACATACATTAAAGAGCATGTGAAAATTGTGCCGTGTTTAGACTTTTAAATCCACAAAGTAAGCTGGAGATCTTCCGATCAACGAGTTGTCATTCAGATTTTTCAGATCTCGGTCAACTAGTCTAATATTTTAACAACATACCTTAGGATTGCTTACCTATTTAACTATAAGAGACTGAGTGTTAAGAGTGCGACTGTATTAAAGTATGGGAGACTGGGTATTAAGAGCGCGACTACATGTGACAACTGCAATGAATGAAAACGTTGTTGAAAAAAACATCAGAGAAGCAGGGATGTTGTGTAAAGAGTCTTATGACACTAGGTACAATGTCCGCATTACTAGCAGGCGCGTGCAAGCGATCAAGCAAGACAACGTTTCAGTGAACAGATATAAAAACCAAACAAGTGGCCTCTAAGCAGAAGAAAAACAGAGCGTTGGAGGCACCTATTCGACGAAAAATGGGGTTAGTAAGAAATTATGTCACTAAGTCTTACATCATCTAAAAACTGAACCAGGACGAAGTCAGTGAAAAACGTTTAATTCGGAGACGACTTACGATTATGACAGCCTCCGCAGTCAGACAACTCAACTTCACGAAAGTTGAACAGAGCTGTTGAAGCAAACTCCAAACTAAATGAGACATAAGACAGCAGACGATTAGCACAACACTGGCACAAACTTTCATTGAAATCTTGAGAGCACAAATAAAAGAAAATACAACAAATACCGTCGTGGCGTAGTGGGTAGGTGCGACGCTCATACGCCGGAGGTCCAGGTTCGATTCCCGGCTGAAGACCTCGAATATTTCGTGGCACCACCTCTTTCGAGCAGTCAGCAGCTCTCAAGAGTAATACTTTCTCAGAAAAGGCTTCTCAAACGCCGTTCGGAGTCGACAAAAACTGTAGGTACCTTCTACTCGTTAGGGAACAGTAGCGCGCAAAACATCAGTAGTTGACGAGCAAGCTAGGCCCTGGTGCCCCTGTGGACTGTCGCGCCATTCTATTATTATTATTCTTAAAACAAACATCTTCTTTTACATATTTTCCAACATACGAACAAAATGCCCATTTACATTCATTGCGACAAAAGCTATATTTGCCTTTTTGATGTCACTAAATCCCACTGCTATGTTAACGTAGACGAACGTTGCAGCGCGTTAACGATGGCTAAAATGTTCGTACATAAAAATGAGATGGATCTTAGAAACTACGACACAATGAAGATCCGCTCCTTTTCCAATATTTTCGTCGTACGAAATTCAAAAATGAGCATTTTCCTATTAGTGTCGAAAACGCGTCACAATCAGAACCACGTTTTGCAAACAAAGAAAACATACAACAACAGTGACAGATAAGATTCTAATCAAAGAATAAGATTTCTAACAATAGCTTTTTTTAAAGATAAGAACGACAACAGCTTATCGCTAATGATTGAAGTCCTCTTGAAAAATCAATAATTATGTCACTTATTACAACAAAGACTGAAAAAAGCTTAAATTTTAATCTGCAAGTCATGCGGTTTTAGAGTACACTGAGCGAAATTAATATAGAGGCATAATGTGCAACTAAGAAAATATCATAGTTGAAAAATAAACCTTACCTTACATTTATTGCACGACTAATAGTGTTCTAAAATAACTACAAAGTAATGCTTTGGTACTATAAGCACTTTAGAAAAATTAGCTTGAGTACGTCAAAATCTTAGCATGCCTGTCCAGCTAGTACTTGCAGCATTGTACTTGCTCCGCTTCCTTATTGAGGAAGCTAGGTGTGGGCAACGGTCATTGCCGTGTCCTATTTTGTACTCTTTGTTTTGTCTATTTGTAAACATACGAACATTTTTCGTGGATTGAAATCCCTGAATTTTTAGAGAATTTATATGATGGCCTCTCTAGAATTGTCACTACGTTGCACCAGTAACGTATAACAGATCATTCAATAAGTCCCGGGACATGTAGGGGGCGCCACTAACAAAAAATATTAATTTAATATTGTTAGGCGCCCTCTATTTGTCCCGAAACTTATTGAATTATGTGTTACATGGCTTGTATGTTTTAAAAGCAGGTTTAGTTTATTTTACTTTAACACAGCAACTCGTTGAAACTCTTATCACAACTCTTATCACTTATGGCGAGGCTTTTAACAATTAGAAGTATCTGCACTTGAAAACACAATCTACAATAAACTTCCTCGATTAGTTTAATCTTTGAGCTTGCCTTCTTTTACATAATAACAATTGTTAGCGCATCAGTCCAAAGGGGTACCAGGGCCTAGCTTGCTTATCAACTGCTCGTGTTGTGCGCGCTACTATTCTCTCACAAGTAGAAGGGACCTACAGTTTTATGCCGACTATGAACGGCGTAATTTGAGAAGCTTTCTTAGACAGTTATTACGCTTCGGGTGTTGCCAGCAGCTCGAAAGAGGTGGTGCCGTGAAAAATTCTAAAAATTGATGTTGAACTGGGAATCGAACCTAGACCCTGCGGCGTGTGAGCGTCGCACTCTACCCACTACGCCACGGCGACTACGCTTTCTTTAACATACAAACCATTAATAAACTCAATTGAATTGTGTCGTGATCCGAAATGTAAGGTTGAAATTTAGTATGAAAACAGTTTGCGGATTCACAGAACTTATTTACTCATCACGCAGACGAACCATGAAGGGTCTTCTTCTTCTTCTTCGGATGGCGCTTCAGTCCGGGGTGGACCTGGGCCTCAACCAACATGCCTCTCCAGCTAGCACAATCTCTTGCCAGCTGCCTCCAATTGCGCACTCCAAGTTGGTAAAGGTCCTTTTCCACTTGTGTGCGCCACCTCAGTCTAGAACTCTGTTGTATTGTCCTTGTGCTTCGGATTCGAAGACTCGTCGGGCAGGAGCGGTGTTGTCCATCCACATGGCCTAGCTACCTTAAGCGTTGTATCTCTAGACGCTTGACTAGGCTCATGCCGCAGTACAGCCCATACAGTTCGTGGTTGAATCTTCTCCCTAAGATGCCATCAACGCAAAGAGGACCAAAACTCGACCCATGAAGGGTCTGAGCCTGAGCAATTGCTGCCTTCCGTCCGTGACGGACCTGGGAGCGCTACTTCTAGTCATCAAGGCCAAGCTGTGTTACATGTGCGATGACTTGGTCTCTGTACCGTATTTTCGGTCTTTCTCTCCTTAAGTTTCATAGGACTAAGACGTTAGAAACTCTATGTGTGAAAAGATCTCCAATTAAAAAGTTCACTGTAACAAGCTTACTGCTATCGTCGCACGGGCACCGTTCTTATCAACGCCTTCCACATCTTCCAGTCGAATTTCTTGAGTTTCGTTCCTTCTAAAGCTGCTATACACATACAACCTCCGTGGGCTTGTCCTTACGCGGCGAAGATATTCCAAAAATGCCAGTCTTCTCTTAATTTGGTCTGCAGACTCAATTCGCTAAAACTTATCTGTGTCCCGGGCACCACCAGATAATGGGAAATGAGATTGCCGA
Organism: Eristalinus aeneus; assembly: GCA_955652365.1. Classification (NCBI taxonomy): domain Eukaryota; kingdom Metazoa; phylum Arthropoda; class Insecta; order Diptera; family Syrphidae; genus Eristalinus; species Eristalinus aeneus. The sequence continues at coordinate 25,908,452 of OY019130.1, read as the reverse complement.
TGAATTAGCTGGGAAAGGTTCAAAAGAGGCATTCATAGGGAACGAACCTCACCTTGGTACTACCCGCATGCTTGGTTAGGGCTTCGACGGCTGGATTTCGTAGCAGAACAACCAGAGATGATATGACTGTCCAGGATACGGGATGACCAAGTGCATGCTCCTGAACGTTTGCAAGAAATCCCCGGGTTAGCAAGAAATCTGTGATCTTTAGACAGAAATCAGTGCAGACGACTTGGCGGCGTACAAACGGGACACTTCACCTTCGCTAAGCACCTAAGTCTGCTTGGCCTTAGTAATGGTATCCTTTTCGATGCGTGTGGAGAAGGTGAAGCCACTTCAGAACACTCCCCGTTATTGTCGCGCCGTTGCTCGCATCATATGAATGCTGTTTAGTGCTGACGTGGTGGGACCTGAAAACTTATGTTCTTCATTACAGAAGCTCTTGTTGGATTTTCTTCGGAAAATTCAGAAACTACATTAAATGAAGTTTACTGCCTGGTAGTACAACAGGGCAGTTTTTGAGTCTGGGCCCTTCAGTGCAGTGTATCCCAACCTCCAAGAAATATTAAATCTTCGCCTGAAATGGGTCCGAAAACATTGTCACCTTCACTGAAACTGTGACTAACTTGCCAAAACTAACACTTATTTAATTTTGCATTTTGCTTAGTGACAGTAACATAATGTAACCAAACAGTCGAATTGCTAAGAAGTTTAGCTAGGAACGACTCCTTACAAAATGGTTCAACATTGGAAGATTCAGGAAATTAACAATAAATCTTGACCTCCCATTGGCATATCGGCGACGCGAGCAATAGTTTTTGGCATATTAATCGCCATGTGAGGGGGCAGATGAAATCTCTTCCAGAACAACTTTTCTTATAATTGTTGATCATCTCGTCTCTCGATGAATAATTGTTGACACTTTTATGTGCGACAACGTTATAACTGGGGCAATGGTGGCTTACGCCGTGGCGTAGTGGGTAGAGTGCGACGCTCACACGCCGAAGAGTCTAGGTTCGACTCCCAGTTCAACACCAATTTTTCTAATATTTCACGGAACCACCTCTTTCGAGCTGCTGACAACACTCAAAGAGTAATAACTGTCTAAGAAAGCTTCTCAAATTTCGCCGTTCGGAGTCGGCAAAAAGCTGTAGGTCCCTTCTACTCGTGCGAGAACAGTAGCGCGCACAACACGAGTAGTTGATGAGCAAGCTAGGCCCTGGTCCCCCTTTGGACTGTAGAGCCAACAATTATTATTAATGGTGGCTTACAATTCCTAGCCTTGAGATAACCTGAGTGGTGATGACAGCTTGACCAGAGGCTATATTTTGGTGCTACGGAAGGTCAGTAGCGCCGAGCACCGAAAGAAAACAGTGATGGAACCAAAGATAATTTGACACACATGACAGACCCATTCGTTGAGGGAACCTGCCTTGATCAGTGCCATGGGAGGCCAGAAGCCAGAGCCCCTAGAACCGAATTTCCTTTTATATGTGTCAACGGGGAAACGCTGGTGGAACCAAAGACCATTTGGTGCGATGGCGACTTGCAGACCCATGTGTTGAGGGAACCTGCCTTGACCAGTGCCATGGGAGGTCAGAAGCCCCTGGAACTGAATTTCCTCTTATATGTGCCAACGGGGAAATACTGTTGGAACCAAAGACCATTTATTGATGGCAACTCGCAGATCCATGTGTTGAGGGAACCTGCCTTGACCAGTGCAATGAGAGGTAAGAAACCCTTGGAACAGAATTTCCTCTTTTATGTGTCAACGGGAAACACTGGGGAACCTATCAGACCCACGCATTGAGGGAACTTGACTGTTAATGACAACTTGACCATTGTCACGAAAGTTCAGAAGCCCCTTGAACTCCGCTTTAAGTCTGAACGTGCAGCAAAACCGCTCGTGGGATTCTCGTGATGTCTGCGGTTTAAGACCTAATATTGCGGACAGATTCGAAGGTATTGTACAATGCTGACTAGTCTGAATATAATTGCTCAATCCACTGACTCCCACCAAACATTTAGAGGACTTCCCCAATTCAGCTCAGTGTGGAGTGGCATTCTCAGCCATGGGCTGTGATCCAAAGCACTTCAGATGAAAGAATTCGCGTTAAACCAAGGTGACTCGAGTGTCCCTTAAGAGTGATCTCAAGACGTAAAGTCTTGTATTATCTATGACTCTTTGGAAAGTGGTATACGGCAATATAGTAGATAAACACATCAATCCAAATCCTCATTCTAATCATTCCCTCTCTAGAAGAAGAAGAACTTATAGCTTTTTGAAGGATCGGAGCAAATTAGGGAATGTCAATGGTTAACACTTTGTCAAATAATCGCCAAAGTTAAGAGTGAAAATTGATTTCATTTTTCTTAGTTGCATTTCATTAGCATTGAAAAAGAGCGTTAATGCTTTTTGCTGACATTTTGATGGCAAGCTTCTGTTCGGCATTGACACTTTGGGTCTTCAATGGTGACGGCACTGTTATGCGTGTTGTCTTTTTGTCTCGGCCATGATCAACAGCATAAACCACACAAATGTTGCTGAAAAATGAGCGAACATTGAGTAAAAGCAAGAACAAAAGTTGAATGCAATGGAAGCATCATTCACCTTCAGTCGATCGCAAGAGATTGAATGCCGCACTTGATAATTTGTTCAATCATCAGTTCAGAAAAATTCACTCAATTTAAAGTCAACTCTGTTGCAAATTAAAACTTGGGAGCATAAACTTAGACAACTGCTGCATTTCAAGTGAACATATGAGGATGATACTCTAAAGCTTAGCACTCCTATCTTCACTTCACCATGTCATTCCATTAATGACCCTTTTTTCCCGTCTAAAATTCTACCCTTCACTTGCATTTGATGCTGCTGTATTTTGTCACGGAGATCGTGAAAGGAAACATGAACCTGTTCAAATTTCTGTTTGCGCTACATCAAAGGCCTCCAAACGTTTTAAGCACTTCGCCATTATTTACTCAATCCACACGAAGACGCATGTCTTCCGATTTGCTAACGCAAGTAGATAAGAATCGTATTGTGCGAAAATAAAAACAGACCACAAAACAAAATCAGGTTAACTGTGCAGTCTTGCAATATGAATTCCGCGGACGTTCACGCAATAAACTTACCCAATGCAGAGAAGCACGAAAAAAAATCAAAACCATGCAGAAACAAAAAAATCGCCGCTTCAAATCTAACGTGAACGAAACGCTTTCATATGCTCCAAGCGAGCGTCGAAAGGATTTTACATCAGCCTGTCAACTGTTTTGAGCGGGAAGTCTGTTTCCTCGAATTTCATTTGGCACAGCAGATGAAAATACGTCCAATGCACAGCCCACATGCGTGCTACGCATTTCAACGTTTTTCGCGTATCAGCCATCTACCGTATTCAACCTCTTTATTAAGCTCGCCCAGTACACCTTCTCACTTTCACTATACTTAGATAACATCATCAGTGGATTCGCCTGCTGCCGTATTTTTTACCCACCAAAAAAATTCTTCTCACGCCAACGTCACGTACTTAATTAAAAGTACAAATCACGCACACATGATTATTTCTCCTTCATACTGAATGCGGGCTTTTTCAGAGTAAGTAGATTTTTATTAAAATGTCGAAAGCCTGGAGACGTATATATATGTGTGTGTAGGTGATGATTGATGGCATCCGTGTCAAGGATTCTATCGATTCAGATTTAATCAGGCGTTACTACGGATGAGATATTTCTTTTTTTCTGTTTTTTTCTGCGCACTGAAGCAAATTTCATGTGAGCAGGACGTGGTATATGCATCTCTGTAGGAGATGAACGCCCTTTAGGTGATGTTTAAAGAAAAATGCTTGTCTTTAGTAAATTACACAATTTCAAGGAGACGGTTGCAATTCACTTACAGAGGACCAGAGTAACTTTGTCGGTGTGTTGAAGGGTGGCAAGGAGAAATATAAGAACTACACGCGAATGACAATTTTTTTTCACTTCTACAGAGAATGAAGGTTGAAAATGCACAGAAAAAACTTCCATCAAAAGATGTGTTCTTGCATTGGCCGTAAACTGTGTTAAGAGCAATTAAACGAAGGACTTTACTTCTGAGTTCGCTTGGATAAGTCAAACAAAACAACAACACCAGAGCCTCTAAGTAAAACCAGCTTTCACATTATATCTCGACTTTTGAATGGGTGTTCCATTGTATTCGACTTTCGAATCGTAGCAACGTCAACCTATCTCTGAAGCAAATGGTGACTGTTGCCGAAAATCGCATCACTTGGAATGATGTCAAATACGTGCAAATAAGAGCAGTTAAATTGATGTTTAGGAATGCAGTCATCGCCAATGAGGTGCTTCTCTATCACCAGGTTTTCAATTTGAAACTAGAAACGCCGCGACGACAATAGCGCCCGTCGACGTTCTCCGGCTTTATGTTGGGACACCCAGCATTTGCCGCCACCTCCTTCTAGTTACTGACAACACTCAAGTCAATGTGCATATTATCACATTATACACGAGCCTCATATTCGGCATTGGAAAAAGTTTGATCATCCCTTCAATTCGTGAGATAGGACGCCCAACAGGGCTACTTGCCGTTTCACCATACACGGCATAAACGTTAACATCGAGACGTTAAGTGATCGTGCTCATCTACCACGCGGACTAAATTGAGCTGATGGTGAGTGTGCTCACTGAGTCTTGGCTCATTTTTTAATTTAACTCCTGTACTGCAGTGGAAATATTTGGTCTTGAGTAAAGTTTTCTGATGCGACGAGGACAGTTTCGTAAGAGTGATCGGTTAGTTTAAGAGCTAACAATCCAACAGAACTGTGAACATTCACCAAAAATTGGGTAGTTTTAACTAGGCTCACTTTAGCTTTTTTAAAGTGAACGTTTCGGTTCCTCCGCCATTTTTTTAAAGTGTTAACTGTCTACAAGTAGCAACGTAATTGTATTATACAAAAAAAGCGAAAAAAGAATATGCGGGGGTAATACAATCTCCTTCAACCTATTCAATTTATATCCGAACTGAAAGACAGCCCAATACGACTTGATACCAGTCTTTACTTAATGCATATCTCTTCTTATGTTTGCCAGCAATCTTAGAAATGTTGAATTACCAGGTATGAAGTGAGCGTCAAGATACAAATGTCTCGATCATTTGTTGTGAACGAGACCTTATTTTTTTTGTTTGTTTTTTTTGCTATGACATTTATGAAAAATATTAAGTATACATCAAGTCATTGAACAGACAACATCATATTTTTTCATCGTGTTAAAAATGTCGAATTTCGTACCAGAAAGTGATGATTTGCGGAAAGCATTAATTTTTTGTTTTCATTTGAAGAAAAGTGCGGCAGAGTCGCATCGAATGCTTGTCGAGGCATATGGTGATCATGCTCTATCAGAAGCAACATGCAAAAGATGGTTTTAACGGTTCAGAAATAATGATTTTGATGTGAGAAATGAAGAACGTGGAAGACCACCAAAAAAGTTTGAAGACGCCGAATCGCAAACGATATTGGATGGAGATGACACTTTGAGTCAAAAGCAAATGGCAGCAATGTTAAATGTTGCACAATAAACAATTTCTGACCGTTTAAAAGCTATGGGAAAGATCCAAAAGTGTGGAAAATGGGTGCCACATGAATTGAATGAAAGGCAGATGGAAAACCGAAAAAACACTTGTGAAATTTTGCTTCGAAGACACGAAAGAAAATCGGTTTTGCATCGGGTTATTACTGGCGATGAAAAATGGATTTATTTTAAGAATCCTAAACTTGAAAAAAAATCATGGGTTAATCTGGGACAACCATCAACATCGACTGCAAAGCCAGATCGATTCGGCAAGAAGACAATGCTGTGTGTTTGGTGGGACCAGAAAGGTGTGCTGTACCACGAGCTCCTAAAACCCAGTGAAACCGTTAATAGTGATCGCTACCGACAACAAATGATCAATTTGAACCATGCATTGATCCAGAAACGACCAGAATGGGCCAGAAGACACGGCAAGGTAATTTTGCTCCATGACAATGCACCTGCACACAAAGCAAAACCGGTTCAGGATACAGTCAAAACACTTGGCTGGGAGCAACTACACCACCCGCCGTATTGACCAGATTTGGCTCCTTCCGACTACCATTTGTTTTCATCGATGGGACACGCATTGGCTGAGCAGCACATTGATTCCTACGAGGAGGTCGAAAATTTGATGTCTGATTGGTTTGCTTTAAAAGACGAACAATTTTATTGGCGTGGTATTCACAAATTGCCAGAAAGGTGGTCAAAATGTATACAAAACAATGACCAATACTTTGAATAAAATGTTCCTACTTTCCCATTAGTAATTAGTATTTCATGCATATAAGTATGGTACATCGATCGCGCAATTGAGCATTGATTTAAAGAGTGATTTTTTAAAAGCTATAGGAAAGTTTTTCAAAAAAAAAAACAACCCATAAAATTCAGAAAAATGCATAAAGTCTTTATTTGAATCGATAGTATGGTTCATATTATTTAATGTTTGAAGTTTATTTCATGCAAATTTTGACCTTGACCGCGCCTCAAATGGTCCATCCGCTTAGTCCCATTTTGGCATAGTCTCTACAACATTTTTGCCGTTATCTCACGGATAAATGCTTTAATGTTGTCTTCCAATGCGTCAATTGACAATGATAACGTCAATGGCTTAGACATGAACATAGCCCCACAAGAAATAGTCTAAAGGCGTTAAATCGCAAGATCTAGGCAGCCAATTGACCGGTCTCGAACGTGAAATAAAGTGTTCACCCAACTCGCCTCTCAATAAGTCCATTGTTGCGCGTGTTGTGTGGCATGTGGCACCGTCTTGTTGAAACCACATGTCATGCAAGTCAAGCTCTTGCATTTTGGACAAGAAACGGTAGCGCTCACCATTCACAGTTACGTTTCGATTCGCATCATCTTTGAAGAAGTACGGTCCAATCATGCCACCAGCCCATAAACCGCACCAAACTGTGACTTTTTCTGGATACATTGGTAGCTTTTGCTACGCTTCTGGCTGATGTTCACTCCAAAATCGACAATTCTGCTTATTTATGTACCCATTGAGCCAAAAATGAGCTTCGTCCATTTTTTACCATAAAATGGAAGAAGCGCGCGATGAACTTTCTTAACAGAGTACGCATTTTGATAATAAAATTCAATAATTTGCAAGCGTTGTTATACACCAAACTGATGATGTTTGGCAGTGAAACAAAACACGAAACGTGCGTCAGCTGTTTAAACCAGTGTTGCCAAAAAGATAATAGCTAAAAAAATCACCTTTATTATCCCTGTGTATGTGTCTCACATTTTGTCGCTGTTTGTGTTTTCTGTAGAGAAAAAGTGAATTTGACATTTCTTCATGACATATGTTACAAATTTGGTTGAGATGCGTTCTTGTTCTTTACTCCCACTCCTTACAAATGACAGACTTCAGAATTTAGTACAGAAAGTACTGGAGAACAACTAAGGTGTCGACTTTCGTGAAAAAAGTTCCATTACCGCTATAAATGAATAAAATAAATGGAAATAGGTGTGTATTTGGTGTACAAATTTTGAACTATCGATTGAAGGGATCACTTGCAAAGAAAGAAAGAAAAAAAAAATTAGAATACTGCTGCGTCTACACTGATTCTCTTCAAACTAACCCTTAGGCGGATTTGCGTCTGTTTTCCTTTTTCCCACATCCGTATGCACTATCAACCGAAACTATCTGGAGTCTAGTCATGGATGACGACTATCGTGAGACGATATCGTTGAAACGAGAGTTTTGCATCGCCTAAGCAAAAGAAAAGAAAAAAGAAAAATAACATTATCGACAAAACCATATCATATTGGTTGCTTCATGTACTCTTAAAACTGCCAGTTGCTATCATCCTGACGATCGGTTTGATCGTGACTAGTATTTGCAAAATGTACATCTAAAATCATTTTTTTAAAAATTTACCCTGAAATCAAACCCCATTCAAACCCCAATCAAGCTCATAAAATGCTTCACTCGTACAGCCGTTCGTTCATTCGTAATGTGTACACACCCAACAAAACAATGAATAACTATCAGGCAGTCGTTATTCATTGTTTTGTCGTGTTTGCACAATTATGACAAGAGACATGTTGCGTTCAGTAGCGCTTAAACTGTTTACTGTCAACACAGTACACAGACAGATAGAAGGGAAGATAGTGGTTGGGTTACGTGATGAAAATTATCGACGATACCATTTATGTGAATCTTCCGGACGATAGTCGCTCGAAAAGTTACATAATTACAACCCAGGACTGCACATTATTTGGTTTTCTCTCTTCAATGTTGACATCTTCTAGGAGTTCATCCAACCCAATGACTTTTGTAAATTATAAGTTTACCAAATATCTCCCCTCCGCTTTTTGCTCTTCATTCAATGTTTTATAAAAAGTGTTACTGTGATCGGATTTAGTTCAAATGTGCGCCGTTCTGTTCGATAATCGTTCCATCTACACGGCAACTTCATAATACCCCTCTCGTAGAATCCCCTCTCCTTACTTGCGAAGAACTCGGACAGCCACTTTTCATAAGCCCCTTTTGAGTTCAAATTTCCACCACCAAGGGCGCTTGCCATGGACAGGAACAGGTGGTAATTTCTTGGCGCTATGTACGGGCTATATGGTGGATGCGATAAAACCTCGCATTTGAACTCCCGTAGCTTCTGGCGAGTCATCAACGAAGTGTGTGGTCTGGCGCTGTCCTGGTGGAACACTATACCCTTCCTGTTGGCCAATTCTGGACGCTTTTGGTCGATCGCCTGCTTCGTTGTTCGCAGTAGATGGTAGAATTAAGTGTCTGGCCATATGAGAGCAGCTCATAGTGGGTGATTCCCTTCCAATCCCACCAAACATACAGCAAAACCTTCCTGGCCGTCAATCACGGCTTGGCCACTGTTTTGGACGATTCACCGGCCTTAAACCACAACTGTTTTCGCTTGATATTGCCATATGTGATCCATTTTTTGTCAGCAGTCACCATCCGCTTCAAAAACGGGTCGAGTTCGTTTCGTTTCAGCATCATATCACAGGCGTTGATTTGGTCCAGAAGGTTTTCTTTGCGCCAAATTATGCGGCACCCAAATATCAAGCTTTTCTTTGTATCCAGCCTTCTGCAGATGGTTTAAAATGGTTTGGTGACTAATTCCCATCTCCTGGGCGATGTCACGAGATGCCATATGCCGCTCTAACTCGATGATTTCAACGAGTCGATCGGTATTCGTCGTCACCGGTCTTCCGCCGACTGGCTTACCCATGGTGTCGTTTTCACCGGGTCTGAGTCGTCAAAACCATTCCTCCGCGGTTTGAAGTGATAGAGTGCCATCCCCCAAAATACAATTAATCTCATGGAACGTTTCTCTAGCGGATTTGCCTTTAACGAAGGAAACCTTTACAATAACGCGAATTTCGGCATTAGTGAAATCCATGTTTACACGTCTACGGTATAACTTGTTGAACCCAATATCCAAACTATTCATGCATAGCGTCGTTTTGTAGGTTATGTCAAGACCTTTCAAATCATGTATAGAATACGTACATGTAGAATAGGTACATGATAGTATATGGTAGATACGAGCTCTGTAGCGCTTTGTACATAGCCAGAAGATTCAAAAGACAAAAAGGCGGAAGGGAGATATTTGGCAACCTTATATAAAGTACCCCATAAATCTAGGCAAAAATGCCTGACCCGTGATTCAGTTTATGTAAAACAAAAACTATTCCTATGAGCTCCAAAAAGGGAAATCATTCAATTCAATTAAATCAATTGAGCTCAATTTAGATCAGATTAATTTTCCATACACCAAAGAACATATGCTCACTTACTTGTACTTGAACTCTGTTTGGAAATAATTCACAAGCCTAGTAGTGGTACAGGTACGTTTTGTTTTAACAGTCTACACCTTTAAAAGGGTTAAGCTTCTTCAGATTCTTTAGCTAAGGTAGCGCACATAAGTCGAGAGGGACCTCAGGCAACTTGAAGTGCAAAACTGGAGACAGCTGGCGAAAGATCGTGCTTGCTGGAGATGTATGTTAGATGAGGCCTAGGTCCTCTCCGGACTGTAGCGCCACAACAAGAAGGAGAAGACGCTTCTTTAACAACTACTCGCGTTGTGTCCTCTATTGTTAGATGAGGCCTAGGTCCTCGCCGGAGTATAACGCCACAACAAGAAGGAGAAGAAGCTTCTTTAACAACTACTCGCGTTGTGCCCTCTATTGTTAGATGAGGCCTAGGTCCTCTCCGGACTGTAGCGCCACAACAAGAAGGAGAAGACGCTTCTTTAACAACTACTCGCGTTGTGTCCTCTATTGTTAGATGAGGCCTAGGTCCTCGCCGGAGTATAGCGCCACAACAAGAAGGAGAAGAAGCTTCTTTAACAACTACTCGCGTTGTGCCCTCTATTGTTAGATGAGGCCTAGGTCCTCTCCGGACTGTAGCGCCACAACAAGAAGGAGAAGAAGCTTCTTTAACAACTACTCGCGTTGTGCCCTCTATTGTTAGATGAGGCCTAGGTCCTCTCCGGACTGTAGCGCCACAACAAGAAGGAGAAGACGCTTCTTTAACAACTACTCGCCTTGTGCCCTCTATTGTTCTCTCTTGAGTAAAGACGACATAGTTCTTGCAGCGAAATTCGAGAAGCTATGAAACAAAGAACAAGGACCATGTTTTCTTCGTCTTTCGCCTTTATTTTTTATTCGGCAGCGGTTTTTTATAATACCATGTGTTACCGTCCATAACCTTAAAAAGTAAGCATATATCAAAAAAAAAAACTCGTAAATAGCCGTCAGGTTTGTGAATTAACAAAAAAAATCTTCTGATCGATTAATGGAAGCTGTGGCTCTGCTTTTTCATTCATTCTTTCTATAAAGTCTATAAAAAAATCAAAAAAAAAAAAATCATAGTTGAGTTTCGAGAGATGTCAGGAACTCGAAAGAATTGGTACCGTGAAAAAGAATGGAGGTGTTGAATCCGGAAATCGGGACTTCGACCAACGACATTTAAGTGTCGCATTTACCCTATGCCCCACATCAGCCGTATTATTTAACAGTATTCCGCTATGAACTAAGTTTATGCCTAAGTCTGTCAAACGCCACAATGTGTTTGAATAATTGACGGAAATACAAGTCGGTATGAAATACTCTTCGAATTTAATTTATAAATAGGTTGTTGAACTTGCAGTGGAAACCTGTAAAGTATAAAAACGAAAGGACATCGCGGGTGAACTGTTTCATGGACTGAGTACAGAACCCTGGGGTCAATCTAAGCGTTACTGATTAATACGAATCAGCATTTCAAATAAACAAGAGGCACTTAGTGCGCTAGTAAGGTGAACATCGTGTAAAGAGCACAGCAGTGACTTTTTTTTTCAAAACCAATCAATAGACTTTTTGCGTTTATTGTTGTGCTTGTTTAATATGCAAAGTGTGTTCCCCGGAGAAGGCAATAATTATTGCCGTGTCTTCAATGAAGTGAAATATGACACGACATTGTACATTCCTTGATGAATCATGTAATAAAATGAAATACCTAGACACTTACAAAAGAGGAAGAAAAACTGTTGGATTAGGCTTAATTATTTCGGACCGTTTCATTGTTGTAGTGGAATGTGCAGAACAATGCGCTTTTTTCAAATTTAATCAGAGTTCTTTTATTAAATATCAAGTAACGGAAATTGAAGAGTGTGACGCTCACACGCACTATCAAACGCTCCTTAGCAGTATCAAACCTATAGAACTTTTGAAATAAGAAAATTAAGGACAATAAAGACTACCGTCTATCATTTCTTGGGAAAGTATAAAGGCTGGTTCATGGTACTGTCTTACCTAGAGGGCAATGTTGTGCTATAACTGGTTAATCGTTTAGAGCTCATCTTTGCAATCTAGCAAACTTCACATAACTTCCCAGAAAATAGTCAAGGGCGTTAAATCCCACAATCTGTGGGACTATTTACGGGATCGTGACGTGAAACTATGCACTTACCATGTGTTCTTTCAATAAATCAATGGTGCCACGAGCTTTGTGACATGTTGCGGCGTCTTCTTGAAACCACAACTCCTACACCCTGTGGTTGTTTAATTGTTCAGAAAATAATATTGTTCAAATAATAATATTATTAAGTTGAACAAAAATGACAACACAGACCGCCGCTAAAAACATTCCATAGACAATGTGTGAAATACAAGAAAAAGCCGCTTAACACAAAAAATAAATGAATATGGGCCGACACTTTGCCAACTCTTCAGCAAGTGCAAAGCTTGAAAATGGGATCATGGGCAAAAAAGATAAGTTTCCTCAAAGTCGAATAGTTCGGGGACTAGCTGTGGCAAGTAACTTCTGTTAATTTTAAGTCCTAAATGGGATCAAACATTGGTTAAACTCAAACACTGACACATATGCATAGTTTCTACCGTGCTCAAACCTGGTTTCCTGTACGTAGCAGAAGTCGAGGCAATTTTAAAAACAGATTAAGCAGATAAGAGGCACATAAAGAAGATGAAACGCACTTGGTCTGGAGGCGTCAACAGTTTCAACATCTAAAGCGGCTTTGACATGTACAGTGCGTTGACAGGACTGCTCCAGCTTGAAGAGTCTGTCAGGACAACGCAATAGAAGACGGGTCCGAATTCAGATAAAATTGCAAAATTGGGAGCAGCTGACCAAAGGTTGCTCCTGATAAAGATGATGATAAAGATATGTTTTGCTTTCACTGCAGGCAATAGCATTTTGTGAATAAGTTGTGTCAATCTGCACGGCAAAATGTTGATCAGTATTTGATATCCCCGTCCTTTTGTTAACAATTATTTCCTTTATATTGTATAATGATGAAAAAGAAAACAAGACGTTGCTGTGACATCTGGTGGGAGTTACATTGATACTTATGAATATTTGGTAATTCCTCTGGGGACGAATATTATTTTATTTTAAGTTTGTGTCCACGTTGTTTCCATGTCCAAACCGCCACCTTTAATTCTAAAAAGCGTTTAAGATACACTTCTTCTTCATCTTGTGACGCAACAGTCCGGGGTGGACCTGGACCTCAACCAACATGCCTTTCCAGTCAACACGATCTTTCGCCAGTTGCCTCCCTTAAGGTCACCTCCCACTCGTGTGCACCATCTCGGCCTAGGATGTTCTCTGTTGCGTTGTTCCAATGCTCTACATGATGCAAAATGTTGTCCAGGTCAGCTACTTCTTCTTCTTCATCTTATGACGCTACAGTCCGGGGTGGACCTGGGTCTCAACCAATATGCCTCTCCAGCCAGCACAATTTTTCGCCAGCTGTCTACAGTTACGCACTCCAAGTTGGTTGAGGATCTTCTCCATTTGTGTGCTCCACCTTATCCTAAGTCGTCCTCTGTTGCGTTGTCTGGGCCGGAGCAAGGGTGGCTTAGCCATCTTAAGCGTTGAATCAGAAAACGCTTGACCAGACCTATGCCGCATTACAACGCATAAAGTTCGTCGTCGAATCTCCTTTTCCAGATGCCATCAACGCAAACAGGACCAAAAATCGCAATCAGAACTTTGGAAAATACTAACCACTTTCTCATCCGCTTTGAGTAAGACCTAAGTTTCGGCCCAGAAAGCAGGGCTGGGATAATCAAGCTACTATAGACAGTAAGCTTAGTTTTTCAAGAGATGACTCTATTACTAAATTGTCTTGTGAGCCCAAAGAACAAGCAATTAGCAAGAGTGATTCTGCGTTTGATTTCAGTACTGATGTTGTCCGCATTAATCCCGGAGTGCAGATAAACGAAGTCCATGACTACCTTGAAGTTTCTGCTGCCTAATGCAAAGCTCTGCCCGAGACTTCGATGTTGTGTGTCATTTCTCGGTTACAGCATGTAATTTGTTTTACCCTCAATTACCGCCAGACCAATTTTATTCGCTGCGGCTTCAATGCCAAGAAACGCCTCATTGACGGCTGGCTGTGTTCGTGAAATCACGTGAATGTCATCAGTGTAAGCTATTTGAACTGATTTCTGAAAGATCGTGCTTCTGGTGTCTTGTGAGTGACTTGTGAGCTACGCACGATTTTCTCAAGAATGATGTTGAAGAAGTCACATGACACTGTGTCGCCTTGTATAAAACCTTTTTTTGACATTGATGGTAAAACCTTTTTTTAAATTGAAGGTCTCTGAGCTCGTCTGTGAGTTCGTTACCATTACGATAAGCTTTCGAAATAAATTAGGTAGTTTTGGGTCGTTCACGTCAAAAAATAAGTCGTTTCTGTCATCGACCCAAGCATTGAGCCCTTCTTCGTTTTTTTCAAAAGACGCGAATCAATGACCTCCCCCAAATCGTTTTGAATCTGTGGAAAAAGCAGTAGTTTGTCTTTGTCTTTGTTTTAAATCTGTTAAACAACCAGAAGTCAGCCTCTCATTTCAACGCTTTCCGATACTTTTAAAACGCTACTGCCCCTAATTTCTCATCTTATAACTTTTTGGGCTGTCCAAGACTCTCTCTTGTCTTCGGCGATAAAAGTGTTTATTTTTGCAGTTCCAACAAAGAAAAGAGGACAACAAAAGAAACTTCGTTTCCAAAATCAGTCCATTTCTTTAACAATTTGATTTCAGTACTTTCCTTGTCAGTGCCCTTTGAAAAGACCATATGACGAGACATGTTATTAACGAAGTTAACAATCAACTGCACCCCACATCTGCCACTCTGCACCTATACTGCCTTCAGCTGAAAACCAGTTTCGTTGCATAAATTAAAGTCGGCTTGTATTGGCAACTATCTCGTAAAAATGCACACGTAAGGGATTTCGTAAAGCAATCAATCACACCTTCAAACAGCAGTTTCAAAAGCGTCCGCACACAATCAATCGTTTCTAATAATTTTAAATTGAAGCGCCTTTCGAAAATTGCCCACAATCGCATAAGCAACACGCGATCTGAATCCGCAACGTGGAACATGCCTACAAACTACAATATATGTTGGCTTCCATTACTGTCTGTTGCATGACTGTCAGCGGTGAAAGCGTCTAATTAATTTCTAGGGCGTCCCATTACAAGGAGTAAATAAAATTCAATTGACTAAAATTAAGCCTCTCCATTAACATTCGAATGGCCAAAGTACATGTGCGCTTGATGGTTTTAACGATTGTGCACCTATACCGACCTACAGGCCAGTAGAAATTGCATATACAATACTTTGAGTTAATCACTCGCCACCGGTTTATGAGGTGCTTTCACGAAAAACAGGAAAATTACGGAAGTTGATATGTCATGAGAGGTGAATACGCCGCTGTCAAGTTCAACAATACAAGCTGTCACGAGCAAAATCGAGTAATTAGCTGCCGGCCGCACAGGTAATGGGTTGCTCACGGTGACGAATCGGTAGAAGGCGACGTCAATAACACCTAGCCATTGTGTGAACCCAAAGCTCATGAAGAGTCCTTTTTGGTGTGTGCTCGGAAAACAAATTTGTGAGATTTGCGGTATTGTTTTGGTAAGAAAGCGATGGATGCCGAAGGAGAAAATCTAGCATTTATAATTTGACAGCATCCTCAGTTTAAATAATAATAATTGTTGGCGCCACAGTCCAAAGGGGGACTAGGGCCTAGCTTGCTCATCAACTACTTCGTGTTGTGCGCGCTACTGTTCTCTCACGAGTAGAAGGGACCTACAGTTTTTTGTCGACTCCGAACGGCGAAATTTGAGAAGCTTTCTTAGACAGTTATTACTCTTTGAGTGTTGTCAGCAGCTCGAAAGAGGTGGTGCCGTGAAAAATTAGAAAAATTGGTGTTGAGCTGGGAATCGAACCTACACCCTTCGGCGTGTGAGCGTCGCACTGTACCCACTACGCCACGGCGGCCACATCCTCAGTTTAATAACAAAAAAAAGGACATTCAAAGATACAGTGGTAACAATCTATAAGACAATGAGATAGGCTGTAATTAAGGATAACACTCGTTTAAGACAACATTTTCAATGTTCAGTAAACGAAAAGGCTCCTAACAATCGCCAAGAAATAATCGATATGGTCGATATCTTGTCCTAAATATTCGAATAAAGTACATTTTATGTCAATATTAGGAAATTATCTTGGCTTTATTTGGATTAAGACTTCTGTACTTCTACAAATATCACTCTTTATAATAGGGTGAGCACCCTTAAAAGGATGTCTTCGCAATGAATTGCCTGCCTCTTGTATTTTTTTTTCGGTTTTGTTCATTTTTCAGGTTTTTATTCAAGGAAAACCAAATTTTACGTTTTCCTTAATCGGACCTGATTGAACCCAATCAGAAGATAGAATGCCCTGGGTATGATAGCAGATATTATGTAAACCATCACTTAATAAGTTCCTGGACTGACATATAGGGGGCGCCACTGACAAAAAAAAAAATTCTATTAGCAGATATTTTCTAACCCATCACTTAATAAGTCCCGGGACTGACATATAGGGGCGCCACTGACAAAAATTTCTATTAGGTGTGTTCCAGTACTTTCTATGCTAAACTCTGAAGTCTGTCATCTGGAGTGGGGGTAAATCTCTCTCAGGAAAGGAAATGCACGGGAACGCATCTAAACTAAATGTCTAAAGTATGTCATGAAGAAATATCGAAACAGAAAACAAAAACAACAATAAGTTTTGAGTCACACATACAGAGAAAATGGGTCAATGTTTACATATCTCTATACGCACACTAATTCATTTGGCAGAAAACCAACAATCTACCCAAAAAGTTGTTTGTGTTAAAATGGGAAGGGTGGGTAAATATTTAATTCTCTCGAGTGAGCTCTCATTTGACGTAAAATCAATTTTTTTGAATACGGGAACGCACATTGTGTTGTTTTATGTCAATTTGTGTTGTTTTTTCGGGTACGGGAACACACCTATTATTTTTAAAAAGTACAAACATTTAAATGAAACCTGTCAAATTTTGATTACATTTCGATACCCTTTTTAAAGAGCGATATATCTTTGACCTCGAAATAGGCTTTAGTTTCGCCGTTCAACTCCTCACTCGAGCAATATTTCCTTCCAGCGAGCACCTATTTGAGGTATAAAAAGAGGTAAAAGTCGCTGGGACCAGATCTGGAGAATACGGTTTGTGTGGAAACCATTTAAAGCCCGATTCGTACAATTTGGCCATAGTAGCCAACGTGGTTGCCGTGGCGTAGTGGGTAGAGTGCGACACTCACACGCCGAAGGGTCCAGGTTCGACTCCCAGTTCAACACCAGTTTTTCGAATTTTTCACGGCATCACCTCTTTCGAGCTGCTGACAACACTCACAGAGTAATAACTGTCTAAGAAAGCTTCTCAAATTTCGTCGTTCGGAGTCGGCAAAAAACTGTAGGTCCCTTTTACTCGTGAGAAAACAATAGCGCGCACAACACGAGCAGTTGATGAGCAAGCTAGGCCTTGGTCCCCCTTTGGACTGTAGCGCCAACAATTATTATTTTTTCCTATTCATTTGGGACGGTTTTTTTTGCAATTTCTTCCTTCAAATGCATCAATGATACCATGATCTGTGTGCTTTTCTCAAGATAGTCGGTGAATAAAATTCCGTGCGCATCCCAGAATACAGATGTTATTACCTCTACCCTCGTGGCCGCCATCGCGTTGTGGGTAGAGTGCGACGCTCACACGCCGGAGGATCAAGGTTCGAATCGCGGCTGAACACCTCGAATTTCTCACGGCACCACCTCTTTCAAGCTGCTGACAACACTCAAAGAGTAATAATTGTCTAAGAAAGCTTCTCAAACTTCGCCGTTCGGAGTCGGCAAAAAACTGTAGGTCTCTTCTACTCGTGAGAGAACAGCAGTACGCACAACACGAGCAGTTGATGAGCAAGCTAGCTGTCCCCCCAACAATTATTATTATTAAAACCTCGCCGGCCGACCTTTGTGTTTTTGGACGATTTGAACGTGGTTCACCGGATGCTGTCCACTCCATCGATTGCCCATTTCACTGTGGAGTGTAGTGGTGTATCCATTTTTTATCCATTGACATAAAGAAGTCTTGTTTATTTTGTCGAAACAGCTCCAAACAGCTGTCAGAATCATCTATACGTTGTTGTTTTTGGTCCATTGTGAGCAAACTGGACACACTTTTCGAAAACAGTTATCTCATGGACAAAACAGTGTACGCACTGCCTTTTGATATCTTTAAGGTCTCAACAATCTCACGCAATTTGGCTTTGCGGTTTTTCAAAACAATTAATTTTTTTTATAATTGACGCGTACTTAAGAGATTGTTTGTATTAGGTGACCGGTCACAGCACGGGCCGAAGGTTTGTTTTTTTTTTTATAATTGACGCGGGCAAAAGGGGTTGCGAGTACCCTTGAGTGACCGGATCAATTCACAGCACGGGCCGAAGGTATAGAGACAGAGAGGGAGAGCAGGTACCGATGCACATTGGTTTTAAATGCCTGTGGATTGT
The DNA here is from genome assembly GCA_955652365.1 of Eristalinus aeneus. Lineage (NCBI taxonomy): Eukaryota > Metazoa > Arthropoda > Insecta > Diptera > Syrphidae > Eristalinus > Eristalinus aeneus. Next base: position 25,890,038 of record OY019130.1, on the reverse strand, counting down.
AATGAGGAGGAAAAATCGAGCTGGGAAGGACATTCCAAGGTATAGAGAAAGAGATGTTTTCAGATGTAACTACCTTTCAAAGCGTTCAGCATCGTTGGTGTCTGTACGGCCACGTTTAAAATCAGCATAACACCGACAAATAGTTGTTTTTGATGGAGCAAAGTCCCTGTAACATTTTTCAAGCCATTGCTGAGCTTGCACGATATTTTTTCTCATCAAAACGCAGTTTTTTTCCATTGTTTTAAAAACCGCAAAAGTAGCGTCACTTGAAGCACTGTAACTTGAAACCTGGCAATCAGATTGTCATAAAAATTGACAGTTATCATTTGAATGTTTGTACTTCCTAAAAATAATATCGATTTTTTATTAGTAGCCTCCCATACATATCAGTCCCGGGACATATTGACTGATGTGTTATGCATCAACATTTTACTTTTACCCAGCATGAGTTTTTTTCATTGAATGCTCACCCTGTTCCCGGAATCCTCCCATACAATTGAAAAGAAATAATTGCACTCCATCATAATTACTTAGTTTCCGAGAGTACACCGTCAAGTGCGGTTTTTACATGCAAACGAACCCCAACTGACTGGTTATACTCGTAGAAGCATTCAATAGAAAGTGAATTACGCGTATGTTTTGCTCTATGAAGTCAATGCCACTACATACAACTTCTATTATTTACTGAATAATTTTCTTTTTAAGATTACCCCCTTCTCCAGAATTGGTCTGGTTTGCCTAAAGCATGTCTTATTTAACTGTACGAATTTCCCACACATGACTTAAGGTCTTTCCACATTGATGCGCACCGTTTAAGACGAGGTTGTCTTCTATTGAGTTTTACTCAAGGCTCAAATTTAGGCCTTTTGAGCACGAACCATCCTATAAACCTTATCCACCGACAGAGTTGTTCCAATGTTTGAGTACGCGCATGGTGTTGTTTTGCCACGAAGGATATTTACCTTGGAAAGGCCAAATATTTTCTCAGCCACTTGTAATAAACTACACGTTTCGGCGCCAGAGAGCAAAACAGATTGCAACGAGGTGCTGGATTCAGGCGCCTTAGTTCTACTGGAGCGGATCCTTTTAATTAATGTTTTAACCATTCTATCCATGCTTTCAAAAGTTATTGGTTACGGCATTAATTGGGGGTGTCCGCCTCTGAGGCATGGCTGCTGGGCGTTCTTCCCTGTTTACTTAATTCACGTTCGTTTACAATCGCTCTGCTCTCGTTTCAAAGTGAGTCTTGCTGAGGGCCTATTGTCTTCGCTTATTTATGTCAATGTCATCCGCGTGAAGAGTCTGATGAGCGAATTTTCAGGAAATCGTGTGTCTATGAAACTATGAGTCACAAGCGATTGTCTGAAGAACGGTGTGGAAAAATGAAATAGAAAGGTCCAGTGAGTTATTCCATCAATATTTGGCGATGTAGTCACTATCTTGTATCAGTTTGATACCGCCAAAGTCGTTTACTGTAACAGCCTATAAACCGGTGACAACCAACCACGTCGATGTGTTCCTTCATGTCAAGAAGATTCGGCAGCGACGTAACAGATGAGTGCGGTTCTATTTGCCCACGAATTTCCTGATGCATGAAAGAAGAACACAACTGAAGGGGCAATCATAGCCAAAAGGAAAACAGTGTACAGAATGGAAGAATCTTCTTCTTCGGCGCTACAATCCGGGCTGGACCTGGACCTCAACCAACATGCCTCTCCAGACACCAGCACGATCTCTCATCAGCTGCGCCCAGTTGCGCACTTCGAATTGGTTAAAGTTCCTCCCCATTTGTGTGCCCTATTTAAGCCTAGGATGTCCTTTGTTGCGTTGTCTCAATGACTGGTCTAGCCATCTTAAGCGTTAAATCCAAAAACGCTTGATCAGACCTATGTCGCATGACAAGGCATAAAATTCGTCGTTGAATCTCCTTCTTCAGATTCCATCAACGCAAACAGGACCAAAAATCGCACACAAAACTTTTCTATCGAAAAGACTAAGGGCTTCCTTATCCGCCTTTGGTAACGTCCATGTTTCCGCGCCATAAAGTAAGACTGGGATGATCAAGCTGTTACACAAAGCCGACTTAGTCTTTCATGAGTTGGCATATTACTCAATTGTCCCCTGAACCCTTGAATCAGCGATTAGCAAGAGTGATTCTGCGTTTGATTTCGGTATCGATGCAGAATACGAAATCTTAGAGTAGAGGTAGACGAAGTCCTTGACTACCTCGAAGTTTCTGCTGCCTAGTGTGACGCTCGGTCCGAGGAATGGTTTGTGTGTGTCCTTCCGTGACTAAACCATGTATCTCGTTTTGCCCTCATTTACTGTCAGATCCATTTAAGCCGCTTCGGCTTCAATTCCAACAAATGCCTTATTAACGGCTCGCTGTGTTCGTCTACTCACGTCAATGTCGCCTGGGTAAGCTGCATTTGAACTAACTCTTGGAAGGTCATGCCTCTGGTATTGACTTGCGACTTACGCATGATTCTTTCAAGAATGATGTTAAAGAAGTCGTATGACAGTTCGTCGCCTTCAACTTGAAATTAAAGGTCTCGATGAGTTCTTTACTGACCTTTTTGGAGCAGCAAGAGTTCTCCACCGTCATCCTAAGCAAACTGACGAGTTTGGTAGGAATACCAAAACTAGACATGGCGCTGTGTAGATCGTTCCTATGCACGCAGCCCTAAAATCGGCGAATGCGCAGATTTAATAAAGTAGTTCCTCTCAGGAACATTTGTGTGTGACACAGGAACTGTAATTTTTCTTGTCTTATGCCATTCATAACCCCCACCATAAATGCCTTGCCATGTGAAGTACTCAGTCCCATTAAATCGATTATTACAGCAAACCTTTTCCATTACAACATCAGCGCAGACTATTTCACTCATTCCTTGTGACAGTTGCCCTTGCAAACATTAAAAGCCAATTTCATTTTAACTTTCCAGGGTTATAGGGTACAAAATTCAACAGACATCGCTAACAACAAGCGAATACGTTCAAGTTCAAACCGCCAAAGGGCCGGTGAAAGGCGTTAAACGCAAAACAATTTACGACGATCACTACTACAGCTTTGAGAAAATTCCATTCGCCAAGCCGCCGATTGGGGAACTTCGCTTCAAGGCGCCAGTGCCCCCTGATCCGTGGACGGATGTGAAGGACTGTACCCAGGGCTGCGAGAAACCGCTGCAAGAAAACCTGATTTTCAAAAAGCACAAGGGATCCGAAGATTGTCTGTACTTGAACGTGTTCACCAGAAATGTATGTATTCGCCATTTGCATTCGCAGACTGTGGCTTAAACGAATTTCTTTGCAGGTGAAGCCGGATAAACTTGCTCCCGTGATGGTGTGGATATACGGTGGTGGTTTTCAAATTGGCGAAGCGACAAGGGACTTATACGGACCAGACTATCTCATGTCAAAGGATGTAGTGTATGTGTCCCTCACCTACCGGTTGGGTCCCTTTGGTGAGTAGCATGTGGCTCGACGCAGCAATCACGTTATTTAAGGGTGACTTTTTTCAGGATTCCTCAGTCTAAAAGATCCAAAAGTGAACATTCCCGGCAACGCTGGATTGAAGGATCAAATTTTGGGCCTTCGTTGGGTCAAGGAGAACATTGCCCAGTTTGGTGGTGATCCCAATAACATAACCTTGTTCGGGGAGAGTGCCGGCGGTGCCTCAACGCATTTCTTGATGGTCTCAAATCAAACAAAAGACCTGTTCCACAAAGCCATCGTTCAGTCGGGGAGCTCCTTGTGCCACTGGGCAATGCCGCCGATGAACAATTGGCCATACCGCCTGGCAGTCTCCTTGGGCTACACGGAGGAGGATGACGACCAGAAGGTATACGAGTTCCTCTTGACCGCTAGTGGTCCCGAAATGGTGCGCGCGGCTGTCAGGATAACAAGCAAAGAAGAAAAGCGGAACCGTGTGCTCTTTGCCTTCGCGCCCGTGGTGGAACCTTATATAACAGACGAATGTGTGCTTCCTAAGCATCCGTTGGAGTTGATGCGAAGCACTTGGAGCAATGACATTCCCCTCCTCATCGGGGGGAACTCGCACGAAGGCCTCTTGTTCCTACCAGGTAATCGGAAAATTTATACAAACTCAAGTGCAGCTGACATTGTTTTTTTTTAGAAATCCGCAGAAGGCCAGTCACCCTGGACGAGGTCAAAGATTGCGAATATTTGGTTCCATCGGACCTCCATCTCAAGAGGGACAGTGAAAAGTGCCACGAGTTGGGGCTTCTGCTCAAGAAAACACACTTCGGGGAAGAGGAGTGTAGCTCGAAAACTTCCACCGAGTACCTGGATGTAAGTGCAATCGACGCCCAACTCCACTTCGACCCGTTAACATCTCTTTCCCTGAAAACAGCTCCTGTCTTATAAGATGTTCTGGCACGGAATCCACCGTACAGTCCTGTCCCGACTGGAGTACAGCAGCCAGCCGACATACCTCTACCGCTTTGAGTTCGATTCACCATTCTTCAACATGATCCGGGAACTCATATGTGGAAAGGGCCAGCAGGGCGCTTGCCATGGCGATGAACTCTGCTACCTGTTCCACAACACATTCTCTCAGAAATTGCCAAAAAATACGCCCGAGTACAAGACAATCGAGAGGATGGTTGGTATTTGGACTGCGTTCGCTGCAACGAGCAACCCCAACTGTGATGTCATAAGTGACGTTGAAATTAAGCCAGTGGCCAAGGGCGATGGCGTTTTTAAGTGCATGAACATATCCAATGAAGTGGAATTTATTGATTTGCCTGAGGCCAAGAAGCTAGCCGTTTGGGACAGTATGTACGAGGAGAGCACACTCTATGCGAAGCTGTAGATTATGATGGTTTGTTGTTATGTGCGCCGCCTGGACGGCTACCTCACGCTGTATTTATGTATATAAGTCTTTGTTTATTTGCCGGAATTATATGATTTGATATGTGTAAGATGAGCATACAGTTTTTCACTCAAAGGAGGATATAGGATGAACCTGAAGTTTAGTGACCAGATGGCATTGCTTTGTACATCAACTTTAAATATCTGAAACTCTGTTGATACATCGGTTTACAAGTGATTCCAAGACTGCGTATGCCATCTGCAGTAGGTGCTTATCGGATTCTTCGAGATTCACTTGGTTGATTTGAAAAACGTGCAAGAGTTCAAAACACAAGAAATGTAAAACAATAATAATTCTCAAATATTTTGTTAAAAACTTGCTGAGCAAACGATGTAAAGCTAGACCTTTCTGAACTCTCGCTTCCTTAAACGTTAAGCTACATCAAAAATGAGGCAGTAGTGTAATGTTCCTGGCCGCTGTTTGCGGAACCTGATCTGGCATAATGATCACAGCACATCCACTCTGTAAACCATGAAAAGCCTTTTCAAAAAGTATATAACAACTATTTTTCATGAAAACGCAAATTATTTGAGGTATTTTAAAAGAAAGAACAACTTTAATACCGCCTTGAACTACAATCAAAATATTTATAAATGTGCCACGGGTGGTCAAAAGCCCCGGGTATGCCGGTTCCAGCCTGACCGTGCGATAGGCACCTTCTGGGAGTATCGTGGTGGCTGTGGTTTACCACCTAACATCGCAGGTAGAGTCGAGGATAGTGTACTGTGCTGACTTATCTAGTTGATTGTTCATCCACAACTAGGAAATGCAGTGTGCAGTTGCACTCTCAACCGGGCGCTGCGACCCAGAGAGCGAAAGAGTGTTTAGAAAGGCTTCGCCTCAAACCAAGGTGGGGTGATTGCCCCTCAAGCATGATCTCAGTTTGGTACTTGGGTAACTGAGGCATTAGTCTTGCCTTATCTATAACTCTTGGGTAAATGGACCTCGTGATATAAGCCGTAAAGGCAGGTGATCACGTAAAACCAAATCCCACATCTGTAACGTGTTTTGTGTTGCTTGTGGCATCATCCTCTTGAAACCATATGTTGTCCAACTCGGGCCAAAAACAAAAAAAAAAATCGGCACACATGTCACTATAACACTGATCACTCACAGTAGCGGGATAACCGTGATCGTTGGCAAAAAACAACAATAGGCCAAATTACACCGCCAGTGGACATACCTCATCAAACAGTGATATTGTGAATGAAGTGGTGACTCATGAAGTACATGTGGATTTTCACTCGAATGACGCTAGTTTGCTTATTGACGAACCCATTGAGCCAAAATTGAGCTTTGTCACTGAAGATGATTTTGCGGTAAAATGACATCCGCATCTGAGCGATGTTTAATTCTTGAGAACGCCGTAGAATTTACTGGTTTCTATCATTTACTACAGCAAGGATATTTCTGAAATTTTTACGATACCGTTCGGAGTCGGCAAAAAACTGTAGGTCTCCTCTACTCGTGAGAGAACAGTAGCGCGCACAACACGAGTAGTTGATGCGCAAGCTAGGCCTTGGTCCCTCTGTGGACTGTAGCGCCAACAATTATTATTATTAACATTCGTTGCGAAGTTTCAAAATTTTGCACTAAACTTGTTGTTGAGCTTACTGAATAAGTGGCAGTTTTATGATTGATGGAAATGTGTGTTCAAAAATTAAATTCAAAGTTAAGTTCCCTTTTAGAAAATAATTTGTAAACCCGTGGCGGTTCTCGACCATAACCATCAACCGATGAGACCGCCTTTGGTCTATATCCTCTAGACCAAAAACTTCTTTTTAAGTATTGAAAATCTGATCTCCTTGTAGCCTCCGTGACAGGATTTTAATACATGGTTTATGTCTGAAGCTATTCGGCCAATGTAAGCACCGACCAAGTCCAACAAACAGTTCCTTAAGATTTTATTTTTAAATAAACAAAAAAGCTGTATGCGTTTAAAAACAAGTTATCCAATTTTATTAACATGTCAAAAACGAAAACGAAATTTATAGCAATGATATCGGTGACTTCGATTTAAGCTGTGTAACTGAAACCGAGAGGGTTAACCTTCAACGGCGAAAAGGCAAAATAACATTACGAAGGTTGCCTTTTGTATATCGGGATTGGGCAGCCTTAGTGTTGCAATCTGGCAACTGCCAACTCTATCGTAAAGTTTGACATTTTTGAAGTTTTACGTACTCAAACGTTCTGACATACAAGCGCTATTTGTGTTTTTAACAGTAAATTAAAAGACTCATCTCACCTAAAAAATTGTATTAAATCGTGAAAATTTTCGTGCAATTTTTTTTTACAACTTTCGACTTGGATTAGCTCAACAAGAGTGCATCGATGAACTTAATTCAATTTTTGGCGATGAAACTTCATCAAGGACCCGTGTTTTTCGATTGTAAGGTGAATTCAATCGAGGTCGTAGTTAACTTCAAGACGAATTTCAGTTGTTGTTCCGGAAACCATTGATGCTGTGCCCCAACTGATATTGTAAGATCGTCATTTTGAGATTGAGACAACCTTAGGCACTAGTGGGACCAGCATTCATTCAACATTGCATGAACATTTGACCATCAAGTTGGATCCCACACAATTTTTCAAATCGTTCCAAAAAAAGGCCCGTGTCGATTGGTCGAAAGAAATCCTCCAAATATACGCGCTGGTTCACAACACGTCTATGACATTGTGACAAGAGATCAATCGTGAATTTACGCGTATGAGCCCGAAAGTAAACAGCAGTCGACTGTATGGGTGTTTCAAAATGAGCCAAATCCAACAAAAGTATATCGCGCACGAAGCACTTCCAAGCAAATGGTCGCCTGTTTTTTCGGAAAAACTGGACATGTCGCAACCGTACCACTAGAACAACGCAGAACAGGTGTCTCATAACGGCATACAAGCTTCGATAGAGATGATTCTTGAATTTTCAATTTCTACACTCTAAGATGTATTAGCCGTTCGAAGTTGGCAAAAAAAGCAGGTGAGACAGCTAGACCCTGGTCTCTTTGTGTACTACGGCGCCATCTTATAAGAGTATTTATGTGTTTGAGTTTTGTAAGCAACTGAAAAGAAGTGACGCTGGAAAAACGCAGGCCACCAATGGCCAAGGGTTGTATGCATAAAAACTAATGAATGCTTGTACTAGACTTTTTCCAATCAAATATTAGAATTACGTCTCTAGTACGAAGGTTGCATTATATATTTCGGGATTTGTGCAACCCTAGTGTTGCAATCTGGCAACTGCAAGCTCTATCGTAAAGTTTCACATTTTTGAGGTTATACCTACTCTGAAAGTTTTGCCATACGAGCGCTATTTGTGTTGTTTGCAGTAACTTAAAATATTCATCTCACCCAAAAATATGGTATTAAATGGTGAAAATTTTCGTGCGATTATTTTGTACAACTTTCGACGTGGATTAAGTCAACAACAGTGCATCGATGAACTTAATTCAATTTTTTGGCGATGAAGCTCCATCAAGGACCAGTGTTTATCGATGGAATGGTGAATTCAGCCGAGGTCGTAGTTCACTCCAAGACGAATTTCGTGAAGATCGTCCGAAATCAGTTGTTCCGGAAGCCTTTGATGCTGTGCGCCAACTGATATGGATAGATCGCCATGTGACCTATCGTGAGATTGAAACAACCTTAGGCATTAGTGGGATAAGCATACATTCAATATTGCATGAACATTTGACCGTCAAAAAAATTTGTTCGCGTTGGATCTCACACAATTCGTCAATCGCTCAAAAAAAGGTTCGTGTCGATTGATCGAAAGAAATGCTCCAAAAATACGATCTCGGTGCTTCGAAACAAGTCTATGACATCGTTACAGGTGAAGAATCGTGGATTTACGCGTATGAGCACGAAAGTTAACAGCAGTCGACTGTATGGGTGTTTCAAATTGAGCCAAATCCAACAAAAGTTGCTCGCGCACGAAGCACTTCTAAACAAATGGTTGCCTGTTTTTTCGGAAAAACTGGACATGTCGCAACCGTACCACTAGAACAACGCAGAATAGTCAATTCTAAGTGGTACACAACCATTTGTTTGCCAGATGTCTTCCAAGAAATCAGGAAAACCAACCTCCGAAGACGGATCACTCTTCACCACGACAATGCGAGCTCTCACACACCGGCTCAAACAACTGCATTTTTGAGAACATCGATCAAAACATCAATTTGATGAGTCATCCGCCGTATAGTCTTGACTTGGCGCCAAATGACTTCTTTTTTTTGCAGTACGTAAAAAATCAAATGAGAGGTCAACATTTTTCGACACCTGAAGAAGCGGTTGATGGGTTCGGAATGCATGTTTCGCAGATATCTCAATCAGAGTGGCAAAAGTGCTTCGACAATTGGTTTAAGCGCATGCAAAAGTGTATAGATCTTAATGGGAAATATTTTGAAAAACAATAAAGCTATTTTCGATGATTGGTATTGTTTTTGTTCTCTAATCCCGAAATATCAAAGGCAACCCTCGTATTGTAATGGACGTCTGCGACTGACGTGGGGTGCGAATATACCATACATTAATTTAGTTTTTGCAGCATTAATTATCAAGCGGTTGTCTTGACACCATCTCGCTAGTTTATCGAACTCCTTTTGCACTATGGTTGCTGCGGTTGAAAGGCAATTGTGTCTAACGACGAAAGCTATGTCGTCGACAAAAGCAAAGTACTTTGCCCGTTCAAATACGCAAAGAAGCTTATTCGTGAAAAGTATCAACAGCAAAGGTCCCAGGTTTGAACCTTGCGGTTCCTCAAAGACACAACTTTTTCCATCGGTAGTGTTATTTAAGATTTTCACCTTTGTTGTCCTTCCTCTTAGGTAGCTTTCCATTAACTTACCTAGTGAGCCTCTCACTCCGAATCTATCGAGAGCCTATAAGAGTTTCAAGTGACAAAGGCCTTGCTAAAATCGATGAACATTATAAGCACGTGATGTGGTCCTTTGTGGTTTACCGTGTTTGTAACACACAAAACTGTTGCCAACAGTTTGCCTAAGTGTTTTTTCCTTTTTGAAAGTCGTATTGATTTGTGTGTAATATATTGTATTTTGCAGTTAATTTGCTTAATCGGCGCACAACAATTTCCTCTAAACATTTTTCAATGACAGGTAGTATTGCAGTAGGTTAGTAGTTTTCGTATTTGCTTTTCCTTCCATTTTTATAAATTGGCCTTATAAGCGATGTTTTAAGTAACATTGGAACGTGACACTGCCTAAAGCTTTGATTTATAATTGATTTTATAATTGGGTCTAGTATTACTGCATTCTGTAGAGTGCGACTCACACGCTGAAGGGTCTAGATTCGATTCCCAGATCAACACCAATTTTTCGAATTTTTCACGGCACCACCTCTTTTGAGCTGCTGACAACACTCACAGAGTAATAACTGTCTTAGAAAGCTTTTCAAATTTCGCCGTTCGGAGTCGACAAAAAGCTGTAGGTCCCTTCTACTCGTGAGAGAACAGTAGCGCGCACAACACTAGTAGTTGATGAGCAAGCTAAGCCCGGTCCCCCTTTGGACTGTATTATTATTCCTTCTGTGCACTTTCTGTTGTCGTATACTGCCAGTACTTTTTCTAAAGCAATATGGCCGCCTTACCGCAGTGAATAGAGTGCGACACTCAAATGCAGAAGGTCTAGGATCTGATCTGTCTAAGAAAGCTGAGAGAACAGTAGTGCGCACAACACAGGCAGTTGATGAGCAAGCTAGGCCCTGATCCCTCTTTGGACTGTATTATTATTCCTTCTGTGCACTTTCTGTTGTCGTATACTGCCAGTACTTTTTCTAAAGCAATATGGCCGCCTTACCGCAGTGAACAGAGTGCGATACTCAAACGCAGAAGGTCTAGGATCTGATCTGTCTAAGAAAGCTGAGAGAACAGTAGTGCGCACAACACAGGCAGTTGATGAGCAAGCTAGGCCCTGATCCCCCTTTGGACTGTAGCGCCAAAAATTATTATTATTTATTACTGCATTTTGCACATTGTCTGCTTTCGCACTTTTCTCTCATTTAAGACTGTTTAATAAGTTAAAGATTTCCATCTCACTAGCTTCCTCCATGTGTATTGTATGTGCATGATACAGGCTTCGGTGATTTAACGTCCCGTGATTGCAACTGTGTACAACCCTTGTAGCTTTTCTTTTTCAGCGAATTCATCGGCTGTTGCTTTCTGATCCATAGTTGTGGGAAAGTTGCTGATTATTACTTCGTCCACAGAAACAAACAAAATGTAGAAAAATTTGTAATATAGGCCCGAGGCGTGGCATCCATCTACTTTCTCCGTTCTGCCTTGGTGCATAGTGCATTCAAAAAAATTTCATTAAGTCACCACACAGAAACTGACTACCGCCCACATTTTACATGTTCACATTGGAGTATAGTTTGTGCCTGTCACATACCAGATGAACTTTTGCTATTTATGGTAAATGATGGGGTCAAGCTTCAGGGGATTTCAGCCTTACACAACAATCAATCAAGTTATCAGTTAGTGATGAGAAATTGGAAATATAGACATTAATTAAATTGTGGGTGCATTTTGAAATGCATTTAATAGAATATTCTCCAGCTGTAGTCTATCTCATCATTATCTCTGTCGTATTTGCTCTCTACAGTTAACAAAATCGAATCCAATCAAATACAATGAGGGAGCTTCCATTTATAACATTGAGCAACAGAGAAATGTCATTTTTCAATATTTTGCCTTATCATTCTTGAATTCCGAAAACTCACGAGTCGACAAATTCATTGCTCACGACTCGCTCACGAGCTCACGAGTGAACGGTTGTCTACAGCGGACATTCGAAAGGCACTTAATAGGTCAGTTTCTCGCATTCGCCCGGTCGTGAGTGGAATAAAAATAGTCACAGCTGATAACACAGCACCTTGTGCGCTTACATTTCACACAATCAGGTGCGATATTTTTCTTTTCTAATGCACAAAAGGCCCGCGCATCCGTTTCTTTAGATTTATTTAACTTATGACTTATGTTTATGAGAAGTAACTTAAATATCTAAACCGACCCCTAACTAAAATAGTTTTTCTTTCGTATACACTTCATCCCATACGGCGAGCTTCTTGCTCTCGGGTAGATCAATGAAGTCCACGTCATTTGAGATGTTTAGGCACTTGTGAACTGGCGCCCCCTTTTCGAGCGGTTTGAATTGTACCTCACTGATGGCATCACAGTTGGGGTCACCGGTCGCCGCGAAACTCGTCCAAATTCCAACCATCCGCTGAATTGTTTTGTACTCGTCTGTGTCTTCGGGCAGTCTCTTGCCGTAGATGCTGTAGAAGAGGTAGCCAACATCATCGGCGTGGCTTACACCGCGAAACATGTTGCCGACTCGCAGTGTGCGAATATGATTGAAGAACGGCGAATCGAAGTCGAAACGAAAGAGGTAGGTAGGTTTTTGGCTGTATTCCAGCCGGGATAGCGCGGTCCGGTGGATCGCATGCCAGAAGACTTTGTACGTCAGGTACTGTAGGGATACAAGAGGAGATTTTTGTTAAGAGGTGCCTTTGAAGTGATTGCGGGAAGAACTTACATCTAAGAACTCCATCACAGTCTCGGCATTCAGCTTCTTGTCACCGAAGTGAGCCTTCAGCAGCTTCAAACTGATCTCCTTGCATTGCTCGGTGCTCCTGTCTGTGATGATCTCCAATGGAGCGAGGTACAAGTAGTTGTCGGGGTTGACCATTGCATCTCTGTCGGCCATGATATCTGGAAAAAAAGGATAGTCTCACTTAGTTAAAGTTCCTTGTTGATGTGGTATCGACAAAGTACCTGGGTAAAAGTAGAGTCCTTCGAAGGAGTTGCCGCCAATCAGTAGTGGTATATCATTGCTCCAGGAATCCTTGAGCATTTTCTTGGGATCCTCGGGGATCACGCATTGATCGGTGATATATGGTTCTATCGTTGGCCCGAATGCAAATTGAATCGAATTCCTTAGCTCTTCAATGGTGGGAGTTTTAACCGAAGCCTTCACAATACTTGCACCACTGGCTTTGGATAAGAATTTGTAGATATCACTGTCCTTCTCGTCGCCCATGTAGCCCAGAATCTTTGCCATTCTGTAGGCCCAGTTGAGGTTCGGTTGGCAGGCCCATGAGCAGAATATACTGCCTGAAGCAATGATGGCCTTGTGGAAGAGTCCCTTCACCTTGGGGCACATCATAAGCAAGTGAACCGATGCACCGCCAGCACTCTCGCCGAACAGGGTGATGTTCTCTGGGTCTCCACCAAACCGTGCGCAGTTCTCTTTAACCCACTGTAAGGCCATGATTTGATCCTTTAGGCCCGCATTGCCAGGGATATCCAACTCCTTGTCCTTGAAACTCAAGAAACCTGTAAAAAGTCAAAGCGTGTAGCGATGTAGGCGTGTGGTGTGAAAATTAAAGAAGTCTTAATTTACCAAAAGCTCCCAAACGGTAGTTGATGGTGATGACAACGACATCCTTCTCCATAAGGTAGTCGGGGCCATGAAGATCCCGACTCGCATCACCAATCTGGAAACCGCCACCAAATATCCACACCATGACTGGCAGGGGTTTCGTGGGATTCATCTAATGGAAGTCCAAAATCAGAAACGCTCTGCAAGAATTTTCTGCACGTCTTACATTTTTTGTGTAAACATTGAGGTACAGGCAGTCCTCGGTCCCCTTGTAGGCACTGAAGACAAAATTTTGTTGCAGGGGAACTTCGCAAATTCTTGTGCAGTCCTTGACCTCTGTCCATGGGTCCGGCAGAACAGGTGCTCGAAAACGAAGCTTATTCAGTGGTGGCTTGGCATAAGGTATCCTCTCGAAAGCGTAGTATGTTTTGTCATAAAGGGAATTCCATTTGGCTCCCTTGATTGGTCCTTTATCCGTTTCAACGACTATGGTCTCAGTGGTCTTCAGCTTTTTCTGTTGGGCCTTGTAGTCCATTACACTGCGGAGAAAAATTCGCGATCTACAGATATGTTTTTTTTTTTGTTTGCGGAAGACGTTAAAGTGCTGTGTTGCGGCATGGACTTTGAATTTGATGTCACATTATCAAAAGAGGAAAGTGTTCGCAATTTGATGTCATTTTCGAAAAATTTGAACTGACGGGTATCAGCTTTTGAACGACCTTTGGACGATAGGGGAGTTGAGTTCTAGGTCAGACTAGATTTTTCTGGTTGGGGCAATCAGTTCTTAGAGTTTGACACTTGATTCAAATTCATTCATTCAAAAATGTTTGAGTCAAAGCTTACGCAAGCAGGCAAACTGATCAACAATATAGACGCGGCCGCAACAATTTTGATCAAGCAATGACGAAAACATTTGCTTTTTGCAACCAAATGTGATTTTTTAATTACGAAGACAACATTCTTTCAGATATTTAACAACAATTCAACATAGAACAAGGCATTCAGAAACCATTGTAAGTTCACTCCTTGCAAAGCTTCATATAATCTGAGTCAACATCCAAAAAACCCATAACTCAGACGAAAATAGGGACAACTTACGTTTGGATCAAAAACTGCCGAATCGAGTTGGTTGACATTTTGTTAAAATTCAAGATCAAACTGCTCCAATGTTAAAATAAATCACGATCACTTCAAGAAACACCTTAAAAGTCTCTCCTTTTCAGAAAACCGAAGCTTAACAAATAAAATATACTTTAACAATAATTCTATATTTCAAACAATGCAAAATAGAACCGTTCACTCCAAGTTCTTGTCACACACTGAACTTAAAAGCCAAGACCGTTTCAACGTAGTTAATTCTCATAAGACCGGTGACAACACTTCCACGAACTTTGATCTGCGCTCTTTTGCACTATTGAATTGATTGCGATGTCTGGGGTGAATATTTCTTGATAATCGAAGAAAGCGTGAAAACATACAACAAAAAAAAAAAAACACCCAGCACACGTTAACCAATCCCGTCTGGAATATAAGAATTAAGTCCCCAAACAGATGTAGCTTTATGTATTCGTTCTTTGAAACTATATGAGACGCTGCTTGCAAATTTTTTCTTCGCGAGCACCTCTCTCTGGAACTCTGAAAGAGGTCAGTCTTATCGCGGTGACCTAACACACCCTCCAAAAAGTTTTTGTTGACAATTTTTTTGGCAAGGAAGTTTTTATCGACGCGGTGATGCTATGTCTGAGCGAGAGACCAATTTTGATAGTCATTTTTTGGAAGTAAGCCTTCAGACAAATTCCAAATTCCAAAGTCATAAAAAAATGTTGAGATGCTGAGAGACAATATGCGCGGTGATCGAAAGTAAACAAACAGTGGACACGTGCTGCTGCAATACTTGTAATTACTTTTAACGTGAATTGTTGCCCCTTGGAGTGACGCGGGAGTTTTTTCCTACACAGTCATCGTTAGTTGGTTATTTTGAATAGCTGTGGATTACATGCAGTTAAGCGACAACGTCCCGCATGCATGTATCTAGTTCGAGTTAACTTTGCTGTGCAACAGTGCGGAGCAATGAAGAGCGTTCTGTGGAATTGAGAAATTAATTATTTTAGTGGATGATGGGGAAGTGTATTGCTCATGCCTTTTGTGTGAATTGTGTGTAAAGTGAAGTATTTGGAGTTCTAAGACTCTTGGAAACTTTTAACAAGCGCACTAGTCTAGGCAGGAGTTGATCGAATGGAAAATTCAGAAATAAAATGTTTCCCAAAGGAAGTTTAAAACTTAGAAAATGTTTATGTGTTATAAACGATAAGACGGGATGTAATTTTTCGTTGTGTCCCATTCCCTTCCGATAAACCGTCAAACACAAACTTTCCATTTCGAAGGGCTTGACAAAGTCTTTTGGTAGCTTTGGCTCTAAATGATGAAACATTTCTGGCTTTCACAAATTTCACTAATTTTGTGACCGTCATAATGAGACACGTCAACGATCTCAGGTTCGATTCCCGAACTGCACTAATAGGCACGACACCTCTTAATATTTTCTGAAAACCATCAAATAGCTCTAGTTTTGTATGAAAAAGCTTCGAAAACGTTAACAAATCTGTATGTTCATTTTACACAAAATCACCCACAATACAACAACTTGGGCCGTACTCCCTTGGAAACTCCCTTGAAAAAAGTCCAGGGTGGACCTAGGCCTCAACCAACATGCCTCTCCAGCCAGCATGATCTTTCGCCAGCTATCTCCAGTTGCGCACTGCAAGTTGGTTAAGGTCCTTCTCCACTTGTGTGCGCCACCTTAGTCTAGGTCATCTTCTGTTGCGTTGTCCCAATGGCACGGATTCAAAGACTTTTCGAGCCGGAGCAGTGGTGTCCATACCCTCTATTTGGCCTAGCCATCTTAAACGTTATATCCGTAGACGCTTGACCAGGCGCATGCCGCTGTACAGCCCATATAGATCGTCGTTACATCTTCCAGATGCCATCAACGCAAACAGGACCAAAAATCGCACGCAACTTTTCTCTCGAAAAGGCTAAGGGCATCTTCATCCGCCTTTGCTAACGTCCAAGATTCCGCGCCATAGAGAAGGACGGGGATGATCAAGTTGTTATATAAAGCGAGCTTAGTCCTTCGAAAAAGGGCTTTGTTACTCAATTGCCTCTTGAGCCCAAAGAAACAGCGATGGAAAAGAGTGATTCTGCGTTTGATTTCGGTAGTGATGTTGTTGTCCCTACTTAACGCAGACCCGAGGTAGACGAAGCCTTTGTCTACCTCGAAGTTTCTGCTGCCTAGTGTGACGCTCTGTCCGAGACTTCGATGTTGTGTGCTCTTCCTTGATAACAGCATGTGCTTAGTTTTGCCCTCATTTACCGCCAAACCCATTTGAGCTGCTTCGGCTTCAATGCCAGCAAACGCCTCACTGTGTTCGGCTCGCTGTGTTCGTCAAATCATGTCAATGTCATCAGCGTTGAACTGACTTCTGGAAGATCGTGCCTCTGGTGCCTGCTGTGCTTGTCAACGACGTCAATGTCATCAGAGTAAGCTAGCAACTGAACTGGCTTTTGGGAGATCGTGCCTCTGGTGTTGACTTGTGAGTTACGCACGATCTTCTGGAGGATGGTGTTAAAGAAGTCACATGACAGTGCGTCGCCTTGTCTAAGACCATTTGTGACATTGAAGGTCTCGGTGAGTTCGTCACCGACCTTGACGGAGCAGCGAGAGTTCTCCACCGTCATCCTACACAATATGACACGTTTGGTAGGAATGCCAAATCTAGACATGGCACTGTATAGCTCGTCTCTATGCACACTGTCATATGCAGCCTTGAAATCGACGAATAGGTGGTGAGTGTCAATTTGCATTTCTTGGGTCTTTTCCAGGATCTGCCGTAATGTGAAGATCTGGTCTATAGTGGATTTCTCTGGTCTGAAACCACACTGATAGGGACCTATCAGATCACGGACAAACGGTTTCAGACGTTCACACAATACGGCAGAGAGGATCTTGTATGTGATGTTGAGGAGACTAATCCCTCGGTAGTTGGTGCAGTCAAAAGAGTCTCTTTTCTTATGATCCAGGCAAACGACGCTGAGATTCCAGTCATCGGGCATGCATTCCTCCGACCATATCTTACAGATTAGCTGGTGCATGTGCCCAACCAGATCACCTCCATCTGCTTTAAATATTTCCGTTCGTTTCGGACAGTCCGTCCGCTCCAGCAGCTTTGTTCGCCCTTAGCTTGGATGTTACTATCTTCACCTCGTTTAAGTCGGGGGGACGGAATGTTTGTCTTTCATCGTCCAAATTGAGTTCAACATTCTTCCTAACAGCGGGATTTGGGCCATCATCGCCATCGCACGACTCTACTACGAGTCGTCGGTTTTGATCCCGACAGGCCTTGGTCCGAACCTTGTATGCTCCGGATAGCTGTTTTACTTTTCGGTAAAACTTTCGGACTTCATTCCTGCCATAACACCTTTCCATTTCCTGGACCGCGCGATTCTCATGCTCCTTCTTTTTCTTTCTGAGAAGCCGGTGTTCTTCCCTTCATCTCTGTTCCTAGAGTTTAGGAACATCCCTCGTTGTTCGATGTAGCGTCGCTTATACGCGTCTTGTTTGTACTCGTCGTCAAACCACGGGTTCCTTTTGGGCGGTGACGTGAACCCCAGCACATCAGTGGCAGCGTCTTTGATGGATTCTTGACAACGTTTCCAGTCTTCTTCTATGTTAAGTGCAGGCAGCGTCGAACTCTGAGCGAGTTTCAGGGAGACTCGGTCGCAAAGTTCCCAGCAATCGGCTGCGATTGTAGCTCTCCGACGTCAAACCGTTGTGGCCTGTCTCGACTCCGTTGTTCTCTCGATATCCGGGTTCTTACCTTGGCTACAACAAGGTGATGATCCGAGTCAATGTTTGCACCTCGTAAGGTTCGGACATCGAGAATACTGGAGGAGTGTCTGACGTCGATCGCAAAGTGATCAATCTGGTTGACGGTTGATTGATCAGGAGATCGCCAGGTCCCTTTGTGAATGTGTAGGTGTGGGAACCGCGTGCTAACCACAAAGAGGTTCCGCCCCGAGACCAAGTCTAACAGACTAAGTCCGTTTCCGAATGTGTTGTCGTGCAGGCTGTGCTTACCGATGACTCCAACAAAGATGTCCTCCTTTCCCAACTGAGCGTTGAAATCTTCTAGAACGATCTTGGTGTAGTAGCTGGGCACCGATCGTATGTTCTTTCTAGGAGATCATAGAAGTCATCCATAATATTGTCATTCTTCTCCTCTGTCGGGGCGTGAGCGCATTTAGCCTTGATGCGGATTGTCATGAGGCGTTCGCTGACAGGGTCGTAGCTCAAGTCTGCCTCGAACAACAAATCCGCATCCGAATAAACGCTGCCTTCTCTCTCTTTACCAATTGCTGTAGTAGATATCGCAGTTCTTCCTCGTTTTTATGCCAGGCCCATCCCATCGCACTTCCAGGATGGCGGTAATTTCTGCCTTGTAGTAATTAAGGGCCTCCGCAACTTGTTCGGCTGCACGTGGTCTGTTAAGGGACCTCACATTCCTCGTGCAAAACCGAAAATCGTTGTACTTAAAACGTTTGCTGGGGTCGTCAACAGTTGATCCGTCCTTATCCCAGGCATGTCGGGTTCTCTGAACTAATGGTTTTTTACGTGGTGAGGAAGTTGCCCTCACGCACAACCCACAGACTGGTAGGCAAGGCCCATTATTTAAATCATCGGGCAGAGGGGCTCGGTGCATACATTAGTTCACCATACAACGGGTGTTGTGATGGCTATCTTGACCTAGGCATTACGAGGATAGCCTTGGCATATCGCCATGTTTAGCGCAATCAATGACGTTACCTCGAGTGCACAGGCCCATGCCCCCTGTTGCGCCATCCGGTTATTTAATAATAATTGCGCCATCCAGTTATTATTTAATTATCTGAAAAAATCAGACCAGTTACGCTGTAATAAAAGTCAGGGGAATCTCTGATGCAATAAAGGGGCGAAGGGAGTTGTCAGTCTTTTGTTCAAAGTAACTTCACTGGAAACAGCCTCTGAACAGAGGCTGCATTCTTGTGCCACTGAGGGTCAGGCGTCACCAAACTCTTGCGTCAATCTAACCCTACGACTGTATTTCTCGGGCTATCCAAATGATTGTGCTTCAAACAAGAATCAGGGCAAGTTCTCGCTGCGGCTGATCTAAATTTAGATCTTAAAGCAAAGGATTATGGAAATCTTTTATTGTGTCACTGAATTGCAACTTATTTGCACTGTTTGTTGTCTCATATGTAAGCATCTACTGTCGCATGTATCGACTGTTGACGTTGTTGCACTAAAAGCCCTTCCAATTTTACCACTGGCACCTGAAAAACAGTTCATTAAATTTGCGTTTAAAAACTTCTCGACCATATGGTTACATACCTCACTTAGGACCTACTAAAACCATTTCTGGTGAGTATTGATTTTGTACATAACACATCACATAATTAGTATTGGGACTGACATATAGGGGGCGCCACTTAAAAAACAAAATCTATATTATTTTTAGGAAGCGCAAACATCCAAATGATGCCTAGAACATTAGCGAGCAACTTTTTGAGGTCCGAAAAGAGTAGAAAACGCTGAGGGCTGGATCTGGAGAATACGTTGGGTGCAGAAGCAATTTAAGGCTCAATATTTGGCCATGGTAGCCAACATCTTATGACACGGCGCATTGTCATGGAGAAAGAGAATATTTTTGTTCTTCATATGGAACCGTTTTTTTGCAATCTCATTTTTCATGGCACCAAGAATGCTATGTAGTATCCGCTGTTGATCCTTTTGCCTTTCTCAAGATAATCGACGAATAAAATTCCGTGCGCATCACGAAATACGGATGCCATAACCTCGCCGGACGACCTTTGTGTTTTTTGACGCTTAGGACGTGGTTTACCGGATGCTGTTCACTCTATCAATTGCCCATTTCACTGTGGAGTGTAGTGGTGTATCCATTTTTAATCCATCGTGACATACTGACTCTAAAAGTCCGGTTTATTCTGTCATAACACCTCCAAGCAGTTATCAGAATCATCGACAGTTTGGCGTTTTTGGTCCACTGTCAGCCAACTCGGCACCAATTTCGAAAATAGCTTTCTCACGGATAAGTCTTCATGTAAAATAGTGTACACTGCCTTCTGATATCTCTAAGGTATCAGCTATCTTTCGCAATTTCAAAACGGTTTTCCAAAACGATTGTTTGTCTTTTTTGGTGTAATTACTTAATTGGCCCTCCAGAGCGTTCAGCATCGTGGGCGTCTATACGGCCACGTTTCTTGTCAACATACCACCGTAAAATAGTTGTTTTTGATGGAGCAGAGTCCCTATTACACTTTTGAAGCCATCGGTGAGCTTGCACGGTATTTTTGCCATCAAAAAGCAGTGTTAAATCAGCACACGAAATTCTGTTTTTTCCATTGTTTTAAAGATCGCAGGAGTAGCGTCACTTGAAGCTCTGTAACTTGTAAGCTAACAATCACATTGTCAAAAAGATTTCACAGGTATCATTTGAATGTATGTACATGTACTTCCCAAAAATAATATGGATTTTTTATTTGTGGCGCCCTCTATGTGTAAGTCCTGGGGATTATTAGGTGATGTGTTATCATAGGTATATCAATATGAAATGAGCGTCAAGATACAAATATCTCGATAGGGAATATTCGTTGTGAACGAGCCCTTATTTTTTTTTTTTTTTGTTCGTTTGCTATGACATCTGTGAAAAATATTAAGTATACATCAAGTCATTGAACAGACAACATCATATTTTTTCATCGTGTAAAAAATGTCGAATCTTGTACCAGAAAGTGATGATTTGCGGAAAACATTAATTTTTTGTTTTCATTTAAAAAAAAGTGCCGCAGAGTCGCATCGAATGCTTGTCGAGGCATATGATGATCATGCTCTATCAGAAGCAACATGCAAAATATGGTTTCAATGGTTCAGAAACAATGATTTTGATGTGAGAAAATAGTTTGAAGACGCCGAATTGCAAACGATATTGAATGGAGATGACACTTTGAGTCAAAAGCAAATTGCAGCAATGTTAAATGTTGCACAACAAACAATTTCTGACCGTTTAAAAGCTATGGGAAAGATCCAAAAGTGTGGAAAATGGGTGCCACATGAATTGAATGAAAGACAGATGGAAAACCGAAAAAACACTTGTGAAATTTTGCCTCAAAGACACGAAAAAAATCTGTTTTGCATCGGATTGTTACTGGTGATGAAAAATGGATTTATTTTAAAATTAAAGTCATGGGTTAATGTGGGACAACCATCAACATCGATTGCAAAACCAGATTGATTCGGCAAGAAGACAATACTGTGTATTTGGTGGGACCAGAAAAGTGTACTGTACCACGAGCTCCTGAAACTTGGTGGAATCGTTAATACTGATAGCTACCGACAACAAATGATCAATTTGAACCATGCATTGATCGAGAAACGACCAGAATGAACCACAGGACACGGCAAGGTAATTTTGCTCCATGACAATGCACCTGCACGCAAAGCAAAACCGGTTCAGGATACCATCAAAACACTTGGCTGAGAGCAGCTACCCCACCCGCCGTATTGACCAGACTTGGCTCCTTCCGACTACCATTTGTTTTCATCGATGGGACACGCATTGGCTGAGCAGCACTTTGATTCCTACGAGGAGGTCGAAAATTCGGTGTCTGATTGGTTTGCTTTAAAAGACGAACAATTTAATTGGCGTGGTATTCACAAATTGCCAGAAAGGTGGTCAAAATGTGTAGAAAACAATGGTCAATACTTTGAATGAAATGTTCTCACTTTTCCATTAATAATTAGTATTTCATATATATAAGTATGGTACATCGATCGCGCAATTGAGCATTGATTTAAAGAGTGATTTTTTAAAAGCTATAGGAAAGTTTTTCCAAAAAAGAAAACATATAAACTTCAGAAAAATGCATGAAATCTTTATTTGAATCGATAGTACGGTTCATATTATTTAATGTTTGAAGTTTGACAATGCACCTGCACACGAAGCAAAACCGGTGACAGGATACAATCAAAACACTTGGCTGGGAGCAGCTCCCCACCCACCGTATTAACCACACTTCGTTCAAGGGTGTAATTCTAGTGAAATTAATTTGTTTTATAGATCATAAAGGGTACTTTTCCTGCTTCACAATCTGTTTGAAAAGCTTAGAAGTTAAATTTAGAACTTGAAATGGCTTTGTATGATCGTCTCTCCGCACGCTGTGGATCACAATGGTCCTTTCTTCTTTAAGGCAACCCAACTAAATGTCGCCTACTCGTCACGAAGTGTAGTTTACATCTACAGATCTCGGTTTCCTCCAAGTTTTTTATTTTCAGTGGAGCACTTAAAGTGGGTTGAAAGTATTCTTTCATTTAAGAAGGACATCAACTAGTCGGTCGTTGCTACTTTTTAAGAAAGACTAAGAGCATTTGTCGCGATTCCAAGTAGGTGTGGCCCTCTCTTGAACCCAAATGCTCCAGACTGCTATTATCGCTCAAAAGATCAGACATAAGCCTGGTCATGGGAGCCATAACTGGGCACTGCCTAATCGGTGAGCATGCTAGCAGGCTAGGGGCTCCCTCGAACGATTTTTGCAGAAGCTGCAGGGATGAGGAAGAATCAGAAACTCTCCTTCATCTGTTATGCACATGCCCGGAGCTCTCGAGCCTCAGATAAAAGCACTTTGCAAGCTACTTCCTCAACGGCCTACATGACCTCAATAAAAACCCTCCCGCCGACATTTTAAACTTTATTATCGGCTCCCACATAGTGTGGCAGCACAATGCTCTTGTATGGGACTAAGTGCATTCATCAGCCACCTCAACCTACCTACCTACTTAAGAGCATTTGTTTCCCCCTTCGTTTTTTCACCATATTCACGTTCTCGGCGTTTAACTTAGTATTGGAAAGCGAGAGTTCTCAAGGTAATGAATGATTGATCATTATGGAGAAATAATAATAAATTAATTTCTTCTTACTTCTGAATTAAAAAGAAAGCAAACTGTACAGATTAAATGTTAAAAATGCAGAGATCTCAGCAGTTAATCATACGTGAATTACTAAGCACCCAATCTCATTAGCAAACTTAGACTCTAATGATACAACTTCATCTTTCGAGACGATTTGTTTTTCTTTTGTAAAGAACAAAAAATAAATAAAATAAATACATATTTTCTTATATTTATTACGCCATGATTCCCATGTGACCTAAGATCAATCTAAGTACTTTCTATCATCCTACGAAAGTTGCTTTTGTATTTCGGGATTGGGCAACCCTAATGTTGCAATCTGGCAACTGCCAGCTCTATCGTAAAGTTTTGACATTTTTGATCTAATACGTTCTCAGAACTCTTTGACGGACGAGCCTTATTTGTGTTGCTTAAAAGATTCATCTCTCCCAAAAAATGGGATTACATAGTGAAAATTTTTGTGCGATTATTTTTTACAACTTTCACAAGAGTGCATCGATGAACTTAATTTAATTTTTGGCGATGAAGCTCCATCAAGGACCAGTGTTTATCGATGGAATGGTGAATTCAACCGAGATCGTAGTTTACTCCAAGACGAATTTCGTGAAGGTCGTCCAAAATCAGTTGTTGTTCCGGAAACCATTGATGCTGTGCCCCAACTGATATTGTAAGATTGTCATTTTGAGATTGAGACTACCTTAGCCATTGGCTGGACCAGCATACATTCAATATTGCATCAACATTTGACCGTCAAAAAAATTTGTTCGCGTTGGATCCCACACAATTTGTCAATCGCTCAAAAAAAGCTTCTGTCCATTAATCGTAAGAAATGCTCCAAAACTACGATCGCGGTGCTTCGAAACACGTCTAGGACATCGTGAGATACCGAGAGTAGACTGCAGTCGACTGTATGGGTGTTTCAAATTGAGCCAAATCCAACAAAAGTTGCTCGCACACGAAGCACTTCCAAGCAAATGGTCGTCTGTTTGCTCGAAAAAACTGGACATGTCGCAACCGTACCACTAGAACAACGCAGAACAGTCCATTCTGAGTGGTACACAACCATTTGTTTGCCAGTTGTCTTCCAGGAAATCTGGAAAACCAACCGCCGAAAACGGATCACTCTTCAGTACGACAATGCGAGCTCTCACACATTAGCTCAAACAACTGCATTTTTGAGGACTCACATCGATTTGATGAGTCATTCGCCGTATAGTCCTGGCTTGGCGCCGAATGACTTCTTTGTATTCCCGTACGTAAAAACTTAAATGAGAGGTCAACATTTTTCGACACCTGAAGAAGCGGTTGATGCGTTCGGAATGCATGTTTCGGAGATACCTCAATCAGAGTGGCAAAAGTGCTTCGACGATTGGTTCAAGGCATTCAAAAGTGTATAGATCTTAATGGGGAATACTTTGACAAACAATAAAGCCATTTTCGATGATTAATATTTGTATTCTAATCCCGAAATATAAAAGGCAACCCCCGTACAGTGCACTTACAGTGTTGCTCCACGTGAATTAACACGCAGCACAAAATGATTGCTTTGCATTTAAGCTGAAGTTTCCATTGTCATTAGTTCTAGAAAAACAATTCAAACAGGTCCAAACATTTCTTGAATTTTATATTTTTTTAACTTATCATTTTGGTTTTATTTTTCGATTTTAACTTTTCATTCGTAAACCAAGGCACGTCCTATTAAATTTAGTTCCTCATTTAACTCTTGCGCTTCCCTGTCTATGAGACGTCTTAGGGCTTCCCGTCTTGCCTGTTAAAGGTTATAAATTCTGAAAAGCTGAAATAATAAACACCCGGATACCTCCAACACCAACTTTTGTGCAGCAAATATCTCCCGTTTGACAGCACATATTGAAGAGATTACTTCACTTTTGACCTTCATGTCTTTTGCTTCATCCAGAGTAATACTTTCCAATTGTTGGTTGCTAAAGAAATACAGACATTTTAGCATGATGAAGATTTTTCAATTCCGCATACATTTTAAAGAGAGTTTTCTCAACATTTGTCATACTCGAAAGTTCTGTCCCGAGAATTTATTAACGAAATATTTGAAAACTTTTGAAACTAAAAAACACGACCTGCATTTCATTAAATTGATGAGAATAAAATAAATTATTGCCGACTGTGATCCATTTATGTTTGAATTAGAACTGTAGGAGAAAAACTGTGGTTTCTGGATGCCAAAATAATTCGTAATTTTGTATTCAAACTTGGAAAGCGATCATTTATCTTCGAATGACATACCGTTTTTGTGTTACGCCTCTCTAGCACTGTTTTGAGAAAAAGCTATATTAAATAACACCTTTCCTTCCACCAGACTTTATCAAAATACTTGTCACAGTTTCCAATTCGATATTTTCCTTTTTCCCCGAGATGTTTTATACATTGTAGGAACGAAGGGACTAGGTGCAACAGAAATTAACTGAACATTGAACATAGCCGATCTTGTCGGTATATGTTAAAGACATCAACAACAAGACAGTAAGAGACACAGAAACAAAGAATGGCAACACAAGTTTGTCCCTAATTTCAAATTCATTGAGAAGTGTGACTTCCAGATTTCATACTATACAATCTACATCCTTACTAGGGATGCGGTCAGTGCATTCCGCAAACTTTGGAGATTAAATTCGCTTTATATTAATATCTCAATTATCAGTACGTACAGCTTCGTTGATTACATACGTCCACGTTGTTGCAACTGCATTTGGCTCAGATCCGTTGGAAATGTTGTTGAGTTGTGCTGCTTTCTGTCAAGGTGGAAATATTATTTCTTTTCAATTTTCCATGGTAAGAAAGCTCAACCCCTCACCATCTACTGTATGTAAAAAAGAATTTTTGACACAGAGTTGTCGCATCTACTTCATTAGTGCCTCCGACATTAAATTCGTTCTGCCAGATGCCGAATTTGCTGTCCTATCCAGTCGGGCGGAAAAAATAACAAATTGCAGCTGCATAGAATACACAATTGTCCACTAGAATGAATGCATACGAGGGTTACTGTTTCTATTTCGGGAGAAGAGAAGAAAGACAAATATTAAACATCGCAAATAGCTTTATTGTTTATCAAAATATTCCCAATTAAGATCTATACACTTTTGCATGCGTTTGAACCAATTGTCGAAGCACTTTTGCAGCACCTCTGATTGAGGTATCTCCAAAACATGCATTCCGAACGCATCAACCGCTTCTTCAGGTGTCGAAAAACGTTGACCTATCATTTAATTTTTTACGTACGGGAATAAAAAGAAGTCATTCGGTGCCAAGTCAGGACTATACGGCGGATGACTCATCAAATCGATGTTTTTGAGTGCTCAAAAATGCAGTTTTTGAGCCGATGTGTGAGAGCTCGCATTGTCGTGCTGAAGAGTAATCCGTTTTCGGTGGATGGTTTTCCTGATTTCCTGGAAGACAAGTGGCAAACAAATAGTTGTGTACCACTCAGAATTGACTGTTCTGCGTTATTCTATTGGTACGGTTACGATATGTCCAGTTTCTCCGAAAAAACAGGCGACCATTTGCTTGGAAGTGCTTCGTGCGCGAGCAACTTTTGTTGGATTTGGCTCATTTTGAAACACCCATACAGTCGACTGCTGTTTACTCTCGGGCTCATACGCGTTAATCCACGATTCATCACCTGCCACGATGTCATAGACGTGTTTCGAAGCAACGCGATCGTAGTTTTGGAGCATTTCTTACGATTAATGGACATAAGCTTTTTTTGAGCGATTGACAAATTGCGTGGGATCCAACGCGAACAAATTTTTTTGACGGTCAAATGTTGATGAAATATTGAATGTATGCTGGTCCCACCAATAGCTAAGGTAGTCTCAATCTCAAAATCAAAACGATCTTACAATATCAGTTTTCGCACAGCATCAATGGTTTCCGGAACAACAACTGATTTTGGACGACTTTCACGAAATTCGTCTTGGAGTAACTACGATCTCGGTTGAATTCACCTTACCATCGAAAAACACGGGTCCTTGATGAAGTTTCATCGCCAAAAATTGAATTAAGTTCATCGATGCACTCTTGTTGAGTTAATCCACGTCGAAAGTTGTAAAAAATAATCGCACGAAAATTTTCACGATTTAATTCTATTTTTTGGGCGAGATGAATCTTCTGAGTTACTGTAAAAAACACAAATAGCGCTCGAAGGCATCCTTCGTATGAGATAAAAAAAAAATAGAACTTCAAATAATGGATTTGTGGTTCCGAAATAGCGCAACAATATGAAATGAGTGGCTTCTTTGTGTCAGTCCTGAACGGGTGAGTGAGGGACGGGAGTCATAGTCCGAAGTGTGACTACTCTAATAAAATCTCGTGAATAGCAATGGCTTCAGTTAATAGTCTGAACATTTAAATTTTTGACAAAATGCTAATGTTCTCTAAAAGTTCAGTATGAGGTACGATATCGGTTTGAATGGCTATAGAGGGTGACGTCCAAACTTTTACGAGAGTAACTCTGTAGAATTGAATTAAATATTCGAATGCAACACTTTCAACATAACGAAACCCATATCCACTAGCAAAGTCAAAAGCAGTATTTTGTGCAAGAACCTTCAAAGCCTAGTACGACGAAGAGCATTTCTGCAAAGCACATGAGTTGAACCAGGATTTTACACGCTTTTTCACTTCTCTGAAGTTGAAGTAAAAACAAAGTGTGACACGACACAGTTAACCACTTAACCCGTCAAACTGGTCAAAGTTCTTCAAATCAAACGCAAAAGCATCACTCAATGTCGCTTTGCTTATCAAACGTTTGAATTGTTTCCTGTTTATCAGCAACATTCCCACATAATCGCACACACAGTTTTTTCAACGACTTGACGAGCCCCATATAGTCTATAGATCCCATTTTGACCACACCCCTCATTTAATTTATTTCAAATATATAATATATTTCGAAAAAAGTTCATGCTTTGCAGAAGAAACAAACAAACGTTCATAAAAGAATGGTGTGTACCCAGTAGTGAGTGCCAGATTAGACAAGAATGTCTGGAGTATATCGCAAGTAATGTGTTACATACATATAAAGTTCCGGGGTTCATGGTCACAGTTCTAGAAGCGAACGAAATATCATTGGTTTGAAAGGCATCTCTTGTGTCTGTGTTCTTGATGGAATTTCACGTGTGTGAAATGCGGAGGCGAATGTTGATATTTGAGACTTTTTCCGAACGTTATAAACATTGAATACAAAAATTAAAGCACATTGGATGAAGGGATGGTCTGCAAAGAACTTGATCTTAGTCATAGTGTAGTACATGCTACTGTGCTTTTGCAAATAATGGGGACCAAAGGTATATATACAAAAGGTATTTGTCCGTCCGTCCTTTCGTCCGCCCGTCCTTTTGTCCGCCCGTCCTTTCGTCCGCCCGTCCTTTCGTCCGCCCGTCCTTTCGTCCGCCCGTCCTTTCGTCCGCCCGTCTTTTCGTCCGCCCGCCCGTCCTTTCGTCCGCCCGTCCTTTCGTCCGCCCGTCCTTTCGTCCGCCCGTCCTTTCGTCCGCCCGCCCTTTCGTCCGCCCGTCCTTTCGTCCGCCCGTCCTTTCGTCCGCCCGTCCTTTCGTCCGCCTGTCCTTTCATCCGCCCGTCCTTTCGTCCGCCCGTCCTTTCGTCCGCCCGTCCTTTTGTCCGCCCGTCCTTTCGTCCGCCCGTCCTTTCGTCCGCCCGTCCTTTCGTTCGCCCGTCCTTTCGTCCGCCCGTCCTTTCGTCCGCCCGCCCTTTCGTCCGCCCATCCTTTCGTCCGCCCGTCCTTTCGTAAGCCCGTCCTTTCGTCCGCCCGTCCATTCGTCCGCCCGTCCATTCGTCCGCCCGTCCATTCGTCCGCCCGTCCATTCGTCCGCCCGTCCATTCGTCCGCCCGTCCATTCGTCCGCCCGTCCTTTCGTCCGCCCGTCCTTTCGTCCGCCCGTCCTGTCGTCCGCCCGCCCTGTCGTCCGCCCGTCCTGTCGTCCGCCCGTCCTGTCGTCCGCCCGTTATGTCGTCCGCCCGTCCTGTCGTCCGCCCGTCCTGTCGTCCGCCCGTCCTGTCGTCCGCCCGTCCTGTCGTCCGCCCGTCCTGTCGTCCGCCCGTCCTGTCGTCCGTCCGTCCTGTCGTCCGTCCGTCCTGTCGTCCGTCCGTCCTGTCGTCCGTCCGTCCTTTCGTCCGCCCGTCCTTTCGTCCGCCCGTCCTTTTGTCCGCCCGTCCTTTCGTTCTTCCGTCCTTTCGTCCGCCCGTCCTTTCGTCCGGCTGTCCTGTCGTCCGTCCGTCCTGTCGTCCGTCCGTCCTGTCGTCCGTCCGTCCTGTCGTCCGTCCGTCCTGTCGTCCGTCCGTCCTTTCGTCCGCCCGTCCTTTCGTCCGCCCGTCCTTTTGTCCGCCCGTCCTTTCGTCCGCCCGTCCTTTCGTCCGCCCGTCCTTTCGTCCGCCTGTCCTTTCGTCCGCCCGTTCTTTCGTCCGCCCGTCCTTTCGTCCGCCCGTCCTTTCGTCCGCCCGTCCTTTCGTTCGCCCGTCCTTTCGTCCGCCCGTCCTTTCGTCCGCCCGCCCTTTCGTCCGCCCATCCTTTCGTCCGCCCGTCCTTTCGTAAGCCCGTCCTGTCGTCCGCCCGTCCTGTCGTCCGTCCGTCCTGTCGTCCGTCCGTCCTGTCGTCCGTCCGTCCTGTCGTCCGTCCGTCCTGTCGTCCGTCCGTCCTGTCGTCCGTCCGTCCTGTCGTCCGTCCGTCCTGTCGTCCGTCCGTCCTGTCATCCGTCCGTCCTGTCGTCCGTCCGTCCTGTCATCCGTCCGTCCTGACATCCGTCCGTCCTGTCATCCGTCCGTCCTGTCGTCTGTCCGTCCTTTCGTCCGTCCGTCCTGTCGTCCGTCCGTCCTGTCGTCCGTCCGTCCTGTCGTCCGTCCGTCCTGTCGTCCGTCCGTCCTGTCGTCCGTCCGTCCTGTCGTCCGTCCGTCCTGTCGTCCGTCCGTCCTGTCGTCCGTCCGTCCTGTCGTCCGTCCGTCCTGTCGTCCGTCCGTCCTGTCGTCCGTCCGTCCTGTCGTCCGTCCGTCCTGTCGTCCGTCCTTTCGTTCGCCTGTCCTGTCGTCCGGCCGTCCGCCCATCCTGTCGTCCGCCCGTCTTTCGTCCGACCGGAAATAACTTGAAGGAGGATATTGAAGGCATCAGGTCCAACTTAAACTGAAGCATCACGCAGAGAACCAGATAAACAAGAAGAGGAAGTAAAAATAGAAGATGCTATCTAAAAGTCAGTGTCGCGAATATCAGTGAGAGAATGGAAATCTTCTTTGAGTTTCTCCCACTCAAACGAGGCCAAGCTGTTTTAAATTATAAAATAATAATAATAATTGTTGGCGCTACAGTCCAAAGGGGGACCGGGGCCTAGCTCGCTCATCAACTACTCGCGTAGTGCGCGCTACAGTTTCCTTACGAGTAGAAGGGACCTACAGTTTTTTGCCGACTCCGAACAGCAAAATTTGAGAAGATTTTTCTATTCTTTTAGTGTTGTCAGCAGCTCGAAAGAGGTGGTGCCGTGGAAAATTCGAAAAATTGCTGTTGATCTGGGAGTCGAACCCAGACCCTCTACCCACTACGCCACGGCGACCACAAGGTGTTTTTAGTTGTTTTTGATAAATTATCTGTAATGTTAAATTTGGTGTGTCCCCAATTACTCTCAAATCGGTAAGCTATTGCTGATTTTGACTTACATATTTGTGCTTCAAACCATAGGACTAAGAAAAAATAAACAATTCTGCTATACTGCGCAGGGCTCACGAGCCATATATTTACCTAATTAAATAAAATGAAAAAAATTAATAAATATAAGAAATCAGTAGCGGTGGCACTGGTTTCTACTTTTGACTGCTTCTTTATTATTTTTAATCTCCGTGTACATCAAATGAACGTCCCTTATTATTGTACACCAAGTGATTTAGCTTTCTAGAAACTCGAAACACCAACCAAAGAATCATCAAATTAGTGGATTGAGAGTTCTTCGCACCAAATATACACATTCTAAGAACCACTTCCATCCCCACTCTAGTAAGCCTAAATATAAGACACTAAGTTGGAGCTAACATAAAATTGCGCAATAGGCAGACATTCTGTTGGAATAAGATAAACATACAACGACATCTGTAGAAGGCGGAAGAAGAGGAAAACCCATCAAATCTAGTCTACAACTTTCCAGCACTGACCTATGTATATTCAGAAAGAACCCGGTGGGAGTTCAATATAAATTAGATGACAAGTGTAACCGAAGATTGAAAACAATCTGGACAATTTTCCAGAAAACAGGATGGTTCCCGAAGTAATGGCTGTAACAGGCTGTGGCAACACCATAGACCGCCTGCGTCTAATTGAATCCACTTTAGTGAATGTCACAGAAGAAAACCTTATCTGGATTATGTCATATAAAGACGATTCTCTATGCTTTGTAGGATAGAAGCAATTCTGTAAAATTATCAATTATACTTCACTTCGCGCATTCAAATGTGTTTCTGCTCTTTTGTATCCTCATTTGCGTACGTACCTGTCCGGCATACAGACAGGTCTACGTCTGTCATTAAATACCGAGTTAACAGATAGCTGAAATTTGAACATTCAAAAGAGCACGTAAAGAAGAAAACCTGTGGAATAAAGCACGATTATACGGAACCACATCCAACAAAGATATTTATAAAACCTGCACTTCACACACGCCGAGAATTAAGATCATTTCTGTTGGCGCAAGGATGGCGTTCGGAGGAAGACAATTTTGAAACATGTTTTTGCTTGGAGAAACTTTCAATGTCAGGCATGTGTAGAAATCTAGCCGAAAACTCAAATCATAAACTGACAATGGTAATGAGCTTATATGTATAGCAAAAATTTCAAAACGCTAGAATTACCTTGATCCAAGAAGATCGCCTTAAAGTTTGTGTTTACAATTTTGTTAACGATTGACTTCCTGCGCCCGTACTTCCGTACTTCCGTACTTTCGTCCGCCCGTCCTTTCGTCCGCCCGTCCTTTCGTCCGCCCGTCCTTTCGTCCGCCCGTCCTTTCGTCCGCCCGTCCTTTCGTCCGCCCGTCCTTTCGTCCGCCCGTCCTTTCGTCCGCCCGTCCTTTCGTCCGCCCGTCCTTTCGTCCGACCGTCCTTTCCTCCGCCCGTCCTTTCGTCCGCCCGTCCTTTCGTCCGCCCGTCCATTCGTCCGCCCGTCGATTCGTCCGCACGTCCATTCGTCCGCACGTCCATTCGTCCGCCCGTCCATTCGTCCATTCGCCCGCCCTTCCATTCGCCCGCCTGTCCATTCATCAGCCCGTCCATTCGTCCGCTCGTCCATTCGTCCATTCGTCCGTCCGTCCTTTCGTCCTTTCGTCCTTTCGTCCTTCCGTCCTTCCGTCCTTCCGTCCTTCCGTCCTTCCGTCCTTCCGTCCTTCCGTCCTTCCGTCCTTCCGTCCTTTCGTCCTTCCGTCCTTTCGTCCGTCCGTTATTTCGTCCGTCCGTCCTTTCGTCCGTCCGTCCTTTCGTCCGCCCGTCCTTCTATCTGTCCGTCCTTTCGTCCTTCCGTCCTTTCGTCCGCCCGTCCTTTCGTCCACCCGTCCTTTCGTCCGCCCGTCCTTTCGTCCACCCGTCCTTTCGTCCGCCCGTCCTTTCGTCCGCCCGTCCTTTCGTCCGCCCGTCCTTTCGTCCGCCCGTCCTTTCGTCCGCCCGTCCTTTCGTCCGCCCGTCCTTTCGTCCGCCCGTCCTTTCGTCCGCCCGTCCTTTCGTCCGCCCGTCCTTTCGTCCGCCCGTCCTTTCGTCCGCCCGTCCTTTCGTCCGCCCGTCCTTTCGTCCGCCCGTCCTTTCGTCCGCCCGTCCTTTCGTCCGCCCGTCCTTTCGTCCG
This sequence comes from Eristalinus aeneus, assembly GCA_955652365.1. NCBI lineage: Eukaryota > Metazoa > Arthropoda > Insecta > Diptera > Syrphidae > Eristalinus > Eristalinus aeneus. The sequence goes on along the minus strand of OY019130.1, from coordinate 25,856,887 downwards.
CCCGTCCTTTCGTCCGCCAGTCCTTTCGTCCGCCCGTCCTTTCGTCCGCCCGTCCTTTCGTCCGCCCCTCCTTTCGTTCGCCCGTCCTTTCGTCCGCCCGTCCTTTCGTCCGCCCGTCCTTTCGTCCGCCCGTCCTTTCGTCCGCCCGTCCTTTCGTCCGCCCGTCCTTTCGTCCGCCCGTCCTTTCGTCCGCCCGTCCTTTCGTCCGCCCGTCCTTTCGTCCGCCCGTCCTTTCGTCCGCCCATCCTTTCGTCCGCCCGCCCTGTCGTCCACCTGCCTTTCGTCCGCCCGTCCTTTCGTCCGCCCCTCTTTTCATCCGTCCGTCCTTTCGTCCGTCCGTCCTTTCGTCCTTCCGTCCTTTCGTCCTTTCGTCCTTCCGTCCTTCCGTCCTTCCGTCCTTCCGTCCTTCCGTCCTTCCGTCCTTTCGTTCTTCCGTCCTTTCGTCCTTCCGTCCTTTCGTCCGTCCGTTATTTCGTCCGTCCGTCCATTCGTCCGCCCGTCCATTCGCCCGCCTCTTCTTTCGTCCGTCCTTTCGTCCACCCATCTTTTCGTCCGCCCGTCCTTTCGTCCGTTCGTCCTTTCGTCCGTTCGTCCTTTTGTCCGCCCGTCCTTTCGTCCGCCCGTCCTTTTGTCAGCCCGTCCATTCGTCCGCCCGTCCATTCGCCCGCCTCTTCTTTCGTCCGACCTTTCGTTTACCCATCCTTTCGTCAGACCTACCTTTCGTCCTCACGTCCTCTTGTCCGTGCGTCACTTCGTCCTTCATGCTTTTTACGTGTATAGAAAATTCGTATTATTTGGAAGTGTGTTCCTTTTGGGAGAACTGCTTACTGCATGTTTCTTCTGATCTTTCGTTTGCCCTCTGAGAAGCGAGTTCCCTTTCCTTCTTCTCTGTCTGTTTAGCTAACTAACATCCCTCGACGCTCGAAGCAGATTTGCCTTAACGATCAGCACTTTTTCATTTTCGTGAAGAAGGCCACAAGCTAAACGCTAAATGATAACAATTGCACAAATAAAAAAGAGCAAAAGTTATTTGTATTCAAGGTAATTGCACCAAACAAAAATCTTATTTTATAACAGAATCAATTTTAACACTTGGCAGCAACTGTGCATCCCGCCCAAATAACTTTTGTTGATGTTTCAGCTGGGTACCGTCTAGACATAATCATTCAAAGCGATCTTAAATCTTCCTAACAAACAAACTTTATGGCATCAGCGTTCCGAAAATGCTTTCTTATCGCAAAAATGTCCGTTCAATGAGCTCGAGCAACACCATTCTCCTCATTTTTGCATTTTCAGAACCTTTGTTAAGAAATTACGAAAATATAAAAAATGAAGCAACCACACCATGCATCATCACTCACGACAGCGGACACCCACATGGGAGTGTGGCTACCGTCAGCATAGACAAGCATTCGTTGAACTCGGGGTGAACTTGAGTTTCTTCAGGGTCAAATAGGAGGACCTCGTCTCAAAGGGGAAATCACCTCAAAGGTGCATTCAGACATGAAGCAAATAAACTTAATTGCTTTCCATAATATATGCGTCGGAATAGGTTTCAGGCAAAATGTGACGGTCACGGCCGATGGAAGAGTTTTTTTAAGGCAATTTTTTGACTCTCTTGGTTTGATACATTCATGCCTAGCACGTGCACAGACTTTATCAATTCTGTGCCTCATTATATTTGATGTTTCGATGCTATTTTAGAAAAACCGGAAATTCTTTTAAGGTGGAATCACAATCAAATGTACATACCCCTTCCCTGCAGTATGAGAAGTCGATTCCCAAAAACACGTAGACTGATGCTTTAATCTGCGGGTTGTATAGTTTAATCGAGTAGAGCAGGACTATCAAAGCGGCAGCTTATGTCGTCGAGAAAACGAGTTTGGGGATTATATGCATAAAAAATTATTTCTTTCCATATATTCAGGAATTGATGTCCTGTGATCATGAAACAATGACTTAAAAGGTGGGCTACTGTGAGGAGAGTTTACCATACTACGAAAGTTATTTGTTGTCTTTCTTCAATTATTATCAAAGGTACGTTTGAACTCTCTTTCGATAGAAACGGTTAATTTTACATTTCTACCATTACTTCAAACACTGAATAAGTCTTTGGATCAACCAATAAAAAAACACATTTTCTGGACAAATTTCGACTTTATTCATCAAAATAGTTTCCTTCAAGATTGAGGCAATAAGTCCGACACCGCTCTAACATTTCGATAACTTTTTCGTAGAACAATTTATCTATGGCCTCAAAATAGGCTTTAGTTTCTGAGTTCACCTATTCATTCGCGCCATATTTTTTTCCCGCGAGCATCTTTTAGAGGTTTAAAAAGTGGTAGAAGTCGCTGGGGGTGATCTGGTGAACACGGTGGGTGCGGAAGCAATTCAAAGCCCAATTCGTAGCCAACGACTTGTGACACGGTGCACAGTCTTGGTGGAAAGGAATTTGGCAGTTTTTCGGCAATTTCTTCCTTAAAAGGCGCCAATAATGCCATGTAGTATTTGCTGTTGACTCTTTTGCCTTTTTACAAGATATGCGCATCCTGAAATACGGATGCCATAACCTTGCCAGCCGAACTTTGTGTTTGTGGACGCTTTAGGCATGATTCACCGGCTGCTGCCCACTCTGCTGACATCAGATTTAACTCTGGAGTGTAGTGGTGGATCCATGTTTCATCCTTTGTGACATACCGATGCAAAAAGTCCTGTTTATTCTGCAACAACTCCATACAGCTCTCAGAATCATCGATAAGTTATTGTTTTTGGCTCATTGTGAGCAAACGCGGCACCCATTTCGAAAGCACCTTTCTCATGGACAAAACAGTGTACACACAGCCTTCGTATATCTTTAAGGTATCAGCTTTATTACGCAAATCAATTCGCTTTGCGGTTTTCCAAAACGATTTTGTGTACATTTTTGATGTTTTTAGGAGGCCGTCCAGAGAGTTTACCATCGTTGGCGTTTGTAGGGACAGGTTTTAAGTCAGCGTAACACCAACAATTAGCCGTCCAGAGCATTTAGCATCGTTAGCGTTTGTAGGGCCACGTTTAAAGTCAATGTACCACGGACAAATAGTTGTTTTTGATGGAGCATAGTCCCTGTAACACTTTTGAAGCCATTTCTGAGCTTAGACGGCATTTTTTCCCTCAAAAGGCAGTATTTTATCAACACAGGAAATTCTGTTTTTTTCTTTTGTTTCAAAAATCGCAAAAGCAGCGTCAACTTGTAATCTGATAACCAGATAACAATATTTATACTTTCTAAATATAATACGGGGTCGCCGTGGCGTAGTGGGTAGAGTGCGACGCTCACACGCCGAAGGGTCTAGGTTCGACTCCCAGTTCTATACCAATTTTTCTAATATTTCACGGCACCACCTCTTTCGAGCTGCTGACAACACTCAAAGAGTAATAACTGTCTAAGAAAGCTTCTCAAATTTCGCCGTTCGGAGTCGGCAAAAAACTGTAGGTCCCTTCTACTCGTGAGAGAATAGCAGCGCGCACAACACGAGTAGCTGATGAGGAAGCTAGGCCCTGGTCCCCCTTTGGACTGTAGCGCCAACAATTATTATTATTAAATATAATATGGACCTTCTGTTAGTGGCGCCCCCTATATGTTAGTCCCGGGACTTTTTGAGGAATGTTATGTGGGGGAGGGGTAGGCGAATTTTGGACAATAAGTAAACAACAAGTACTTAGTGACGTGACAGTTTATTGCAAAAGAGAGAGCGTTCACATGAGTTGTGGGCGGTATATATACCATCGCCTAACCTAAAGAATATGCTAACGGGAGGATCAGCCGATTATGAGACTCGTTCTTTAAGTTAATTGTAATTATCTTTTACACGAATGATAATTATTAGACCTCGAAGGGTGTAATAGAAGTGTGATGACACTGTTTCTCAAACTTTTCGAATATTCTTCTACAGTTAGTTGGCACATCATCATAAGCAGCACACACTTAAACACTTGAATGTCCAGTTATCGTTACTTTGAGAGAGTTGAGACAGTATTTTCGATGCCATAGTATGTCTAATAGCGATAATTGTATGGTGCGACAGTCCACAGGGGGACCAGGGCCAGGCTTGCTCATCAACTTCTCAGGTTGTGCGCGCTATTGTGCTCTGACGAGTAGAAGGGACCTAAAGTTTTTTTGCCAACTCCAAACGTCGAAGTCACTCTTCAATTTGTCAGCAGCTCGAAAGAGGTGGTGCCATAAAAAAATTCGATGTTTTCAGTCGGGAATCGAACCTGGACCATCGGCCCGTGAGCTTCGCAATCTACCCTTTACACTACGGCGGCCAGTCAATTTGGCTGACATATTTGTAATACAACGCTTGGGTAAAAAAATTAATCCAGGGGTAAAAATTGGAATCCATAGAAACAAGGGAGTCTGTTACGGCTAGAGCCATTCCTTCAACCGTTCCGTTCCGTTCCTACCGTTCAAGTGAACCCAGCTTAATCACTTAGACGACAGTTTTCAATATTTGTGAATCCCTGTGTTGGCATTTCGATTAATTTAAGGGAAAATAAAAAAATGGTAGGTGAACATAGACAGGTCCTAAGTAATGATAATTTCCGAAATGCCTGTCCAATTAACTCTACATATTCATGTATTTCCATTGAAACAGGTGGAGAAGCTTAAGTATTTTGGGGTATTTTTCACAAGTGATGGTAGGAGCAACACGGAGCTCGAGCTTGCATGATTGTCCAAATTCGATCAATTCTGAAGCAACTTGAAAGATCAGTAATTAGGAAGGCTGAGCTGTACGTCAAAGTGAAGTTATCGGTTTTCAACCCGTTTCTCACCAATGGTCATGAAAGCTAATAAAGTTTCTGAGAGAAACACGACAGTGAGGAGAAACTCAATGATTAGCAACTGCTTCTTTAGACGAAGAGGGCTTTATTTCTTTGGTTTGGTTACATGTTACGTAAGTATGTCCCCTTCATCACGACTTCCGAGGCGTACCTTCGATGCAATTTCATCAGATAGGCGACCTCTTCCCAGGCTCACAAGGAGGTGGTTGGATCAAATCAATTAAATCTTTCGGTTGCGGTTGGGATTAGCATCCGGTGAGTTAAAGTCGATGGCGGAGGATTTACCGGGCTTAAGAGCTCTCGTGTGTTCACTGCCCACGAACCTTTAAGTTGAACATGTGGGGTGATGATGATAATGAGGTTTTAAGTATAAGAATAATATTTAAAAACAAAAGGAAATGAGTAAACAAATTAATTAAAATGATTTCGGTACGTGCGGCCAAATTGCAGTTTCAATCTTTATGGATCAATGGCATTACTCAATAGTTTTTAATTCAAATTTTTCATCCCGTGAAATGTTATTCATTATTTGAAATTCAATTAAGCGAACGGTAAGACACACAGGAGACCCACAACTCGTACTGAAGTTGCATCTCTACAGTTCGGTGTGCGACATCGAAGATGATAGGATAGTCTCACTGGTCCTATACCGGTCCTTTCGTGTTAAGCTTTAGATGGAACAAAGCTGTTCCCACTGGTGGTTGAAAGAATGGCTCCAGCAGTGAAGTTAAACAGCGTTAAAAGTGTATGTTGGCATTAGCCAGAATATGGAAAATACTCTCTGTTAACCGGAATGTGCATGGCACTGGAATCATGGATAATCGAGGTTTTCTTACTCACGAAGTCTGAAACTATTTTCAAAAAAATTAATGTGTTAAACTTCTTACTTTGAGGTGAAGTATCAACTCAAATTTCATTATTGACTCAAGCATAGACGCTAGAAATTACGCTTACACTTTTTGAACTGAGAAGTTGCTTGACAGTAAGCAAATAAATTTTAACTGAATTGTTCTTGTACACTGAAATTTCCGAAGCCAACGTAACGTAACGTTACACACAAGTACCCCATGTCATATCATTCAATGTATGTGAGTACAAGTCATAACTGAGGAGTGCGAAATGTTTATGACGAGAAATTTGTATGACGAGAAAATATTGAAGACGTTGCACAGACATGAAAATGTACTTGAATCAATTTCGTGAGCGGAACTGAAGGTAGTGTTTGAGAGAAAGACGCTAGCGGAAGGATATGTTTTTTCCTGGGGCTCTTCCACCCCGGGCTATGGTGCCAACATCAAACTTTTTGGCGAAAAAATAGATCAGTAGTATCACCGTGCTTACGATTTAAGGCCGGAAGGTTTTAGATCTTCAGTGTATGTATAACGGTTAAGTCTCTCGGTCAAGCTTAGTGTGTAAATAAAATTTAAGACTCTGCTGATAAACGGTGTACGCGAATCTCACAGTTTTGTACAAGAAGTGGCTGGGGCAATGACATTTGAAATTTAAGTGAAGAATCTGAAAACTTTTAAGACCAGTAAAACCAAATGGGTACTCAACTCTGCTTATTTTCACCAAGTTACGTTGTAAAGATTTTAATGGGAAATTTGTTTTTGCAAAAGAAGGCATATTTCTGAAATTTTTGGTATTTCCTAACAGTCAGTTCAAGAAAGAAAACGAAAAAAGGACTGAAAAGCTGCTGCAGATACGAGGGTTACCCTTTTCTATTTCGAGACTAAAGAACAAAAACAAATATTAATCATCGAAAATAGCTTTATTGTTTTTCAAAATATTCTCCATTTAGATCTATACACTTTTGCATTCGTTTAAACCAATTGTCGAGGCACTTTTGCCACTCTGATTGAGGTATCTCCAAAACATGTATTCTGAACGCATAAACGGTGTCGAAAAACGATGACCTCTCATTTTATTTTTTACGTACGGGAATAAAAAGAAGTCATTCGATCAGGTCAGGACAATACGGAGGATGACTCATCAAATCGATGTTTTGAGTTCTCAAAAATGCAGTTTTTTGAGTCGATGTGTGAGAGCTCGCATTGTCGTGGTGAAGAGTGATCCGTCTTCGGAGGTTGGTTTTCCTGATTTCTTGGAAGACATCTGGCAAACAAATGGTTGTGTACCACTTAGAATTGACTATTCTGCGTTGTTCTAGTGGTACGGTTGCGACATGTCAAGTTTTTCAGAAGAAACAGACGATCATTTGCTTGGAAGTGCTTCGTGCGCAAGCAACTTTTGTTGAATTTGGCTCAGTTTGAAACACCCATACAGTCGACTGCTGGTTACTTTCGGGCTCATACGCGTAAATCCAGGATTCATCACCAGTCACGATGTCATAGACGTGTTTCGAAGTACAACGATCGTATTTTTGGAGCATTTCTTTTGACCTTTTTTTGAGCGATTGACAAATTGTGTGAGATCCAACGCGAACAAATTTTTTTGACGGTCAAATGTTCACGCAATATTGCAAAACTAGGGTTGCCCTAAGCTAAGAAAGCCTTTGGTGCGGCAAGTTGGTTGTTTTACAGCAGCCAACTTGATACCAGAGTAAAGTTGATCTGCTACATAGAACTCATACGGCCAACCATGGTTGGTACGGTTGCCCAGTGTGGTTCAATATGAGTCCTTTCCAAATGGAAAATATGAGGGTGTTTGAGAGGCAATGTCTCCGTTCCTGCCTCCGGTTGTATCGAACACCTGAATCCGATTACAAGAAATTCTATCCCAACGAGGTCTTGTACAACGAGGCAAACTTAATCAGGATAGATAATTTTATTAGTAAGCTGACTCGAAGGCATATTGCACGAGCGATGACTTCGAAAAACAGTCTGGTCTTTGGGGCTTTCTACACAAACCCTATGTACCACGAGAAGGTGCGGCAAAACAGCTTCATTCCGCCCGAAGCATTTCTCTATCTAGACTCTAAAGGGCTGATACAGGATACGGAAGGATGTCCTATCATCTTCCATGTCGTACGCAGAACAGTGGATAGGCGAATCCAATATGAAGCGGACGTCGCTTGTAGCCACGAGGAACTCCTTCGGTTCAGTAGGGCGATCTTCGCCCGAGACAGGATACAGTCCGCCAAAGAACGTCACTTTTATTGGTGGCTTCACCAAAACCAATCCCTGCCACAGTTCGTAGTTAACCCCGGAACTTGACCTTGTGCCTTAAGCTGGCTTACATAGTTTTTAAAAAAAAAATTATATATATATATATGCATAAAAACTAAAAAAAGGTGCACCATGGCATATTGAATATATATGTCACGCATATAAAAGTTATATACGCCATGATGCACATGTCTGTAATTAACTGGCATAGTTAAGTACTTCTTAGTAGTTTAAGTAGTTAGGTAGTTGTAAGAATTTTCTTCTTTTTTTTATTTTTTTTCATCTATATTGTTAAAGTTTTTAGTTTAGTTTTATTTAAGGATAGCTTAAGTTTATTTATAAAAAAAACGCATTACCAATTTTTTTGATTTTCAAATAGTTTTCTTAAAACAAATTAAAACATTTTTGTAAAACAATCATTTCACGCTTTTTATGTCCAAAGGCAATTTGAATAAGATAAGATATAGATTAACTTAGAGCACCTGTTTGGGGTCAGTAAGTTAGATTTTAAACCATTCTAAGATTATGTTACCTAGTTTTAAGTATTTTCCTAGGATTTATCCATCAATTATATTCAGTTTAATAAGAATGCAAAAAAAAATAGGGTTGCCCAATCCCGAAATATAACAGGCAACCTTCGTATCTTTGTTTTAGGAACCGGGAATTTATGACCATTTTTGTTTTCCAAAATAAAAGTCCTATTTAACGACATTGGCTCTTACCCTCTGAAAAACATCTTAAAAGTGAAGTTTAGACCAAATATTCCACCAACCCATTAATAGTCAGTTTTTGTGGTACATAGACTTGGTCCAATTCTGGCCTGTTTGTTTGTTGATATTTCCATTCGATACTGATAGCCATTTTTCGTATATTTTTTGTATGAATCTTGGATTCGCCCATTTACCGAATATACCTCTTGCTGTATGTGTTCCTGTTGCTTCAATTCTTGCTCAAGTTGAACTTTTTAACCGCGCAAACAATTTCTTGCCTCAAAATCTTCTATAAATTGGACGGACACATATCCCATTCCTAAGCTCGATTAAGGATGATTTGGGTCTTTCCGTAAACTACGCGCTACTGCTGCAAAAACTTCTTCCGTATGGTCTGTACGATGTCCCTGTGGAGGCGTGTTATCATCTAAAGTGAACGCGGAGCGGAGCTTCCAACGTCAATCGAATTCTTTGCTCTGATTGACGAGTACGTCGACCGTTAAATGGATGTCGTATGCGAAAATTAATTCAAATTTGCACGATTTTGAAGATTTTCTCAGAGGTCAGTCTTTAATAATAATTGTATGGCGCGTCAGTCTACAGGGGACTAGGGCCTAGGTTGCTCATCAACCACTCGTGTTGTTCGCGCTATTGTTCCCTCACGAGTAGAAGAGACCTACAGTTTTTTCCTGACTCCTAACGGTCAAGTTTGAGAAGCTTAGACAGTCACTACTCTTTGAGTATTGTCAGCCGCTCGAAAGAGGTGGTCCCGTGAAAAATCCGAGGTGTTCAGTCGGGAATCGAACCCGGACCTTCGGCGTGTGGGAATCGCACTCTACCCAACACACCAAGGTGGTCAGTCTATATCGTGTTAAACTATCAAACCAATAAAAAAATATATCACCTCTTATTCTTCTTGTTGTGGCGCTACAGTCCGAGGTGAACCTGGGCCTCAACCAACATGCCTCTCCAACCAGCACGATCTCTCGCCAGCTGCCTCCGGTTGCGCACTCCAAGTTGGTTGAGGTCCTTCTCGATTTGTGTGCACCACTTTAGTCTAGGGCGTCCTCTGTTGCGTTTTCCCAATGGCACGGATTCAAAGACTTTTCAGACCGAAGCAGTGGTGTCCATACGCTTTACATGGCCTAGCCACCTTAAGCGTTGTATCCGTAGACGCTTGACCAGGCGCATGTCGCTGTACAGCCCATAGAGTTCGTCATTAAATCTTCTCCTCCAGATGCAATCAACGCAAACAGGATCAAAAATCGCACGCAGAACTTTTCTCTCGAAGAGACTAAGGGCTTCCTCATCCGCCTTTGCTAACTTCCAAGATTCCGTGCCATAAAGTAGGATGGGGCTGATCAAGCTGTTATATAAAGCGAGCTTCGTCTTTCGAGAGAGGTCTTTATTACTCAATTGCCTCTTAAGCCCAAAGAAACAGCGATTGGCAAGAGTGATTCTGCGTTTGATTTTGGTACTGGTGTTGTTGTCGCTATTTACCACGGAGCCGAGATAGACGAAGTCCTTCACTATCTCGAAGTATCTGCTGCCCAGTGTGACGCTCCGTCCGAGACGTCGATGTTGTGTGTCCTTCTTTGATGACAGCATGTACTTAGTTTTGCCCTCATTTACCGCCAGACCCATTTTAGCCGCTTCCGCTTCCGCCAACTTGAAATTCCGTACCTCCGTTTATAACACTTATTACGTTTTCTTCATCCAAATTTAGAGTTTCACGTAAACAACAAAACTTATAGTAAGACACATATCGCTTTGATGGAATGCCTCTACTTACCTTGCTGTTCTAATATACACAACAAAATAACATAAAGAATGAATGTAATGTTTTAGACTTTCATGTTCCATTATCGTTTGCTTACGTTCCTTTGCTCGTTGGCATACGACAAGCATGCCTTCCAATCCAAGCAGTCGATGCTTAGGATGATAAAAAGAATACCAATTGAATTCCATACATTTCGAATACAATCTTACCCTGTTTGGAATTCCTTTTGCTTGTATGCACTCAACTTCCAAATAAAACAACAACAACTTGGTCTTCCAATTTCATAATAATTTTCTATTTAGAAAAAATATATTATCATTAATAACAATCCATATATACATTCACTGCAAGTGCTCTGCAACATTTCAAAGGACTAGTTCATAAAAATAATTCTTTATATGTCTATCTAGGAAGGTATACAATTACCAAGCTAAGTATAAATAAAAGGTATCACTCACGAAATGTATTCTTAGTTAAACGTACAACAAAATAGATATATCAACTGTTCTCTGCTAAACTGTAATAAATAAGTAGTACACGATTCTGATAGGACTTCTCCATCTCATTCCTGTAGGTACATTCAAAGTGCGTTTCGCATTGCTTCCCCTCTGTTCTTTTCTCCTCTAAATCTTATGCTCTAAAAGTTTAAGCCTTACAAATATGTATAAGTGACCAAATACAGATGTACTGTCTACCCTAGAGTCTCTAAGTGCATGCGAATTTTATTCAAAAAGGTTTCGTGCATGTTTTATAAATATATTCCAACTACAAGTTTCTCTAATGCGACCTCATTCCCTTCAGAGCAATTCGTTTTCGCCAAAGAAACTCTCCCACACTTGCAATTTGTGCACCTCAGGCAAATCGATAACTTGCAAATTATCGGCAATATTAAGGCACTTAAGCGTCTTCTCATCCAATCGTACCGGTTCCCATATTTCAGTGGCAGCTGGATCGTAATTAGGATTTCCATCTGCAGCAAAATGCGTCCATAATCCTACTAGTCTCTCAATGGTTTTGTATTCGGTGGTGTGTTTCTTCAGTTTCTTTGCAACGGAGTTGTAGAATAGATACGACAAGTCATCTCCATGGCAGGTGCCACGTACCTTCTTTCCGCAACTCAGGATGCGCAGATGATTGAAGTGCTTGGAATCGAAGTCAAAACGATACACGTAGGTGGGTGCTGTTGCGTACTTTAACCTAGATAATACTGTGCGGTATATAGGGAACCAGAAGTACTCATGTGATACCATCTGCAAGGGCAAATTGAACGCTAATTGAAAACTCAACGAGAATATTTGAAATCGGCTTACATTCAGGTATTCGTAGAGCGTTTCGATGCTGGGCTCCTTGTCCCCGTAGTATGTTTGTTTCAGGCGCAGCCCGAACTCCTTGCACTGTGCGCTCTCCCGATCCATTCCGAGCTCTATGGGCACAACAAATCGGCAGTCGCCGAGTTCGTTTAACAGTTTTGGATTCCGTTTCGTATCTGCGGATGAAAGTCAATGTGTATTTGTAAGAACTCAATGTATTTTCAATTGAAAGAAAAAAAGTGCTTTATCTGAAAGGCATGGAATATTCTGAGTGATGGAGGTGCTTGATACTATGCTTTAACAAATGTGTGTGCTCAAAGATTTTGCTAAATTCTTACAGAATGCATTTGACGGGGTTTAAACCTTCCTTGAGTTCAAATTCGAAACTACGTGAAGGAGCACGAAAGCTCAAAAGATTCGATTTTGCAAGGGGTACGTGTCTGTGACTCTATTGGCATAAATGAATCATTTAAGAATGCTTGGAGTTGGCTTTAAGGTAGATTCGCCCTCCACTTTTAGGGAAACAGAGCCACGACAACATCTGTCATTGTAGTAGAGAAGACCTTTGTGTTTTCGGCAAACTACTTTATTGTGGCCACCGTGAGTAGAGTGAGACACTCACACGCCGAAGGTCCAGGTCCGATTCGCGACTGATCACCTCGGCACCACCTCTTTCGACCTGCTGACAACACTCAAGGAGTATTAACTGTCTAAGAAAAAGCTTTTCGAACTTTGCCGTTCGGAGTCGGCAAAAAACTGTAGCACAACACGAGCAGTTGATGACCAAGCTAGGTCCTGGTCCCTCTGGGGACTGTTGCGCCATCCAAATGTTATTATTATTATTACTTTATTGATTGCAAAATTATATTTCCAGGGGCGATTGAAGTACACCGAGGACATCGCGTGTTCTTTGCTCTGTGCCATGTAACGTCACGGTATCTATCTATGTCAAATGCTATTTCGTTCATGAAATCATTGCTTTGCTCCACTTTTCTTTGACTTGCATGACTCAATGTTGTCCTCAACCATGGTTGTCGCTGACCCAAAGTTCAGATCGCATTGATTTTAAGTTATTAAAAATGCTTTAATAATAATAATTGTTGGCGCTACAGTCCAAAGGGGGACCAGGGCCTAGCTTGCTCATCAACTACTCGTGTTGTGCGCGCTACTGTTCTCTCACGAGTAGAAGGGACCTACAGTTTTTTGTCGACTCCGAATGGCGAGATGTGAGAAGCTTTATTAGACAGTTATTACTCTTTGATTGTTGTTAGCAGCTCGAAAGTAGTGGTGCCGTGAAAAATTCGAAAAATTGGTGTTGAGCTGAGAATCGAACCTAGACCCTTCGGCGTGTGAGCGTCGCACTCTACCCTACCCGCACTCTACTACATTAAAAACGCTTTGGTAGCCTGATAATATAGCTTTCCTAGATATTGTCCCTGATTGGTTTTAGCATATATGACAATCTACAGAACCAGCTTCTTACATTCTGTTTCTATGCATAGCAACTACTTTTCTTGCAAGTACATTCACATTCTTAAATTTGATCATCATCATTGTCTGTGGAGGGTGTACATTACTTTTATTTATAAACTCACATTTTTGTGATTTGCAAATTGGAACCAAAAAAATGGGAGTTCAAAGCTTCCGAATTCAAAGTGGACAAGATCTAGAAAGCCTGTTTGACAAATTCTACAACTTCGTCGCAGGGTCGTCAGTTTTAAACAAAGTTTTAAGCCGATATTAATCTCTGGAACTAGAAGCTGTCGATTAAAATATCCTCGTCGTCGTGAGGCAGTAGAGAGAGGAAAAGTGGTGACAAAAGTGGTTTTTACTATTTTTAAAGGGCGGAGGAGGCATCCGTAGTCAGAAGGAATAAACAATTTAAGCACTGAAATGAAATACATATACAAGAACCCGAAAGGCACAAAGAAAAAACCATAGATTAGCTTAGAGTACTCGGGAAGAGTCAGTAAGTTAGAATTAAGATCAGTAGATTATATTAGTAAGTTAGATTTAAGTATTTTTGTCTAGAAACTAAGAAAATGGATTAATGAGAATAAAAATGCATTAAAAACAAAGAATAAACAATAGTCACTAAATTTATTACCACTTTCAAACACGGTATTTACCTACTGCGGCACTCGTCACGTCTGTGACTCGCTCCCAACTAAACTTTAATCTTGTTTTTAATAAGTTTGTATCTCCTTGTCTAAGTATTCTCTCTTTGGCTTTTCGCTTTGGGTCAAACGACGGGTATTTGGAGAGACTAACTCATCCATCAGTCCATTAGATGGAAGGAACAATTTTGCATAAGGCTACAGTTGTCATATAGATATTCTAAATATACATTTGGCACATTATGTGGGCTTCAAATTTTTTATATAATAATCGCCATAGACGATGGGAAGATAGTTTCAAAAAATGTCTACGAAAGGCGTATATATGCAAAGGTCTTCACAAACGTTCATTCGAACGAAATAGTAGACAACGTCATATGTTTTTAAGTTGTTTTGATAAATATACTCTTATTAAGTTAGAAAATAATAACAAGGACGGATCTCTTGAACCAATTTTGCAAGTTGTATACTGTGAGGTAAGGCAACTGCAACTTGAGGAGCATTTACAAAATTCCTTCGCCGCCTTCATTCTTTAGGCACATCAACAGTTTAACTTCTCGTAAAATGATTTGAGCTAAAAAAATGCTCCTATGCCAGTGAGAGCAAAAAAAGTGCATATCGTGAATAAAATTACAGCAGCGATAGAAAATTTGTTTAAGGGGACTCATTTCAGTCATTCACACAACGTCCTCAACATTTGGGCACCTTTTTCAATGATATCCTTCTTCTTCATGTCGCGCTACAGTCTGGGGTGAACCTGGTGCTCAGATAAGATCTAATCTAATTACGGATGATGACTATTGTACGATGATATCGTTGAAGCAATTGTAAGCAAAAAAAAAAAACGATATTGACAAAACGTTATCATTTTGGTTGTTTTATGTACTCTGAAGTGACTGATGTCCTGACAGTTGGTTTTAGATGATAGCTATTGCTATCGTCTATATCTATTTCACTGTTGTATTGCATAGCATTGGCAAACAGGTAATGAAAAATTTGAAGCAAAATTAAGACAAAAAAAATGATCAGTAATTACAAAACCTTTGGTTAAAAAAAAAGTATTCCCTGAGACCTCATACATTTTATGAGTTCCACTCGCACAGTCGTTCGTTCATTCCTAATGTGTACACACCCAACAAAACTTTTAAAACTATCAGGCCGTCGTTATTCATTGCTTTGTTGTGTGCATCCAATTATGATAAGAGATATTTTGCCTTTAGTAGCGCTGTGTATAAAACTGTGTAAACCGTAGATGAGACGATAGTAGTTGGTTTATGTGATGCAAATTATCGACGATATCGTTTTGGTTGATCGTCAGGACGATAGTCTCTTGAAAATTTAAGTGATTAGAGCCCAGATCTGGGATGCAAGATCTACAATAAAGTTCATACAAAAGTTAACTCGGTGAACTTTTTAAAGCGCCGATTCGTAAATTGGCATGAAGAACAACTTTTGTTCCCTCTTTGTCATTAGTTTGAAAAACATTTTGCCTACATCAATTAAGATAAAGATGACACAAGGACTTAAACCATTGGATTTTTTAAAGCGTCGCAAGTTCCTACGTTAGGTTGAAAAATACTCGAATGTACTATAGCTTGATATTGGGTATGGGTTCGTCACAATACACCATTACGGCCCTAAAGCAATCACTTTCTGGGACGGACCATATGCAGGTGGTGTCATCGGACCGTATGTTTTTTTTTTTTTGTGATTATGCTAATCGCCATTGATAGTTACAATTAAAATCGCGATCTCACAATGTGATGTGATTATTTTTACTTTTACTTCAAATAATTAACTTAGCCAAAATATGTTTTTAACAGATCTGCCCCACAATCTACTTAGAGTGTACTACAATCAATTTTCTATAAAGTTAGTTTGGTGAATGGGTTATTTGAATAAGTGGACTCGTCGCATGAGCGTCACATTATTCTGTTTCAACGCCATAAGACTATTTCCCTTGGGAATGCCCAGATTCACAGATCTAAGAATCTTACACCATGTAACACACGTCTGCTGTTGTTGTGTTCATAAAAATAGTTGTGTTTTTTGGATTTACCATAAAGTGTCTCAAAAGTTGTTGTTTAGAGTTTAAAAAATATTTGTGTATTCTTGTTTGGTAAGTGAACGTTTTTGTATATGTTGTCTTTTATAAAAATACTTTAAAGTAAGAAATATGGGTTGATCAAAACATTGTACCGAAGATATGCGGAATTTGATCAATCTAGGAAATCATAGGATATTCAGCGAATATGGTCAGCAATGCGCTAAACTGGAAAGCTAGACCCGAAACACGCGGTCCAAAAAGAGTGACGACTATGGGAATTGACCGAAAAATTTTCAACATGGCAAAGGAGAACCCTTCAATAAGCTCCAGACAGATAACGGATGAACTCCAACATCTGGTAAATGCTGTGACGGTTAGAAAACATCTTCTAGAGGCTAAACTTCCAGCTCGAAGCCCGCGAAAAGTACCGCTATTGACAAAACCTTGGTTTGATGAAAAAAGAATAACCGTTATTGAGTGGCCAGCACAATCCCCTGACCTAACTCCCTTGAGAACTTGTGGGGCGATGTTCAAAATTCTGCCCATGGGGCCAAACCAAAAAACGCCAAGGAATTGTGGGAGGTAGTGCGAGACTCATGGGAAGCTTTACCAGTTGAGAGATGTCGGAGTCTGGTGGACTCAATGCCACGAAGATGCAGCACAGTGATAAAAAACAAAGGCTTTGCTACAAAGTACTAATGGTAATCTGTAAATAATAATGATTTCATATTGTTTCATTTATTTCTGTTGCCTAGGCACAGCATAATTATAAACACTGCTATTTCTATGAACAACTGCAAAATATTACTACGACAAAAAAAAATAGTTAAGATGTATGAACAACAACAAAAGATCATATGAAAAAAAAGATTGACATTCGCAAAGTTGAACGAAGATTGGCCTAAGGAGAAATGGAGGATTATTCTGTGGAGCGATGATGTATAGCTGAAACTGTAAACATCTGTTCGAGACGAGTGTATCAATATAAAAAAAATTTTGAAAAGACCTCGTATATTAGAAAGCCCGCAATCATTGTTGAGCTAAGCTATAATACTGAATCTGAAATACATATAGAACATCGGGCAATTTATGTGTGAAAGTGGTAAAAAATTAAGTTGAACGACTGGACTCTCTCTGTGGCCGCCGTGGCGTAGTGTAGGTTCGGAACTCGATGGGCGTCTTCGTATGGATGTTTCTGTTCCGGCCTGAAAGTTGCTCGAAAGTGCGCTATTGGGACAATGCAACAGAGGACGGCTTAGATAAATTTGGTGGACACAAGTGCAGAAGGACCCCAACCAACTTGTAGTGCGGAACTAGAGGCAGCTGGCAGAAGACCGTGCTGACTGAAGAGGCATGTTGGTTGAGGCCCAGGTCCACCTCGGACTGTTGCACCACAAGAAGAAGAAGACGAAAAAGAAGAATTTGTTTCCTTAACCTTCCATGACACGACGCATAACTTTGGCTAGATTTCGTGTTTTTGTAATTGCTTTGAGTATTTCTTTTGCACACTGAGGCCGAAATTAGAAAGACCACTAAAAAATATTCTACCAAAAACTTTCAGATCAACTGTTGCATTTTGTGAGTATTCTTTATGCTTAGATTCTTCTAAGCATCGTCAGTGAATTAAGACAACAGTGCCACAACCCTAAATTAAAAGGAATTACCTCTCAATCTGAACAACGCTCTTATTTGATTGTAAAAAATCCAGAAATGTATTTACTCGTTTATCTTGAGGTCGCCGAAAAGCTATTATGTCACAAAAGATGATTATATTTCCGAAATTTTTTCGTCATCTTCAAACTACTACACAATTATCTCATTTATGTAAGCTTGCGTAGTTTTGAGTGTTATCAGTGTCTTGGATGTAGACTTGGGATTTTGTGATCGGTTTCTTCTTTGGAATTTTGATACTGTGATTCACACTGTTTATGCTGGAAAAAACGGGGGCAGATGCTGACAACTATCAATTCTTGTTTTCTTTTTGTATGCTTAAATGACGGGGGTGACTAAATTTCTCACTCGCTGTAGTCTTACGCTTTCATTTTGTAGACTGTGTTTCGGTCCCTGCACTGCCCATGCAAAATTTGCAGTCGCTTGTTCTTGCTTCCTTCCTTTATGAATGGGCAGACTGCCTCCTTGCGCACTTAAGTCGACTTTTTTTTTAAGACATTTGAGATTTCAAGTGACTGCGTTAGCTGCAGTTGAAGTTGAATGTCCTTAAGACGGATGAAGGGTAAAAGAAGTTTGCCAAGAGAATAGAAAGTTCGTTTTAAATGACCTGTCGGTTGATACGACATACGCTTGCGTACCCTGTAGATCACAAATTTTGCATTAACACCTCGTAAATAGCAACGCGAACGGAAACATAAGCGATAGCCGCTTTTTATGGATAAAAATTGAATTTTCTTGAACCAACAATTGTTGCTCTGTCACAGTCCAAAGTCTTTGAATGACTTTAAGGAGAACATATGGAGACTGTAACATATTTGTCAAGTAATACTATTATTTTAGTGCATTCATGTGAAATTTCATATAATAATAATTGTTGGCGGTAGAGTCCACAGGGGGACCAGAACTTAGCTTGCTCATCAACTACTCGTGTTGTGTGCGCTGCTGTTCTCTCACGAGTAGAAGGGAACTATAGTTTTTTGCTGACTCCGAATGGCGAAATTTGAGAAGCTTTTTGACACAGTTATTACTCTTTGAGTGTTGTCAGCAGCTCAAAAGAGGAGGTGCCGTGAAAAATTTGAGGTGCTCAGCCGGGAACCGACCCAGACGCATTGTCGTGTGAGCGTTGCATTGTATACACTACGCCACGGCGGCCTCAAAAAAAATTTCAGAGAAATGAGATTATTAATTCGCGTTTTATATCTTTTTAAACAGAATCATAATGGCAACTGAGACGATGATGATGAAAATGGAGCATCGCGCTGTAACTAGATTTCTCACTAAGCAAGGAAAATGTCAAAAAATTATTCATGAAGAGATGGTGGCTGTTCACCAGGGTTCCGCACTTTCATTATCAACTGTGCAAAAGTGGTCAAGTGAGTTCAAGAGAGGCAGAGAGAGCATTGAAGACGACCCTCGCTCCGGTGCACCGGATTCTACTCAGCATCAAAGAAGTAGGAAAACTTGTTCTTGAGGATGCCCGAATAAAGGTGAAAATGATGGCAGAGATCACCAAGCTTTCAACTGGTTCCATTCACACCATTCTTCATGACCATCTTAACCTTTCAAAGGTCAGTGCAAGGTGGTTGCACGAATGCTTACAGTGCCTCAGAGGGAAATGAGAATCGCATGCTGTAGAGAGCTTTTGGTGATGTGTAGTGAGAACGCGGACGGTGTTAAGGATCGAATTGTTACTGGGGACGAAACATGGGTTCACCAATATGACCCTGAAAGCAAACAAGGGTCCATGCAGTGGCATAAAAAAGGAACAGACCCCCGAAGAAGTTCAAAGACACTCCGTCTGCCTCAAATGGACTCAAATGGAATCTGGCTCATTGAGTACAAAAAAAAGTGAAACCATCAACGCCACATCCCACGGTTCCACTTTGCATAATTTGCGAGAGGAAATTAAAAAGAAAAGACAGGGTGAAATAGCAGCGGGTGTATTGCTTCTTCATGACAATGCTCCTGTCCGCACGGTGCGAGTTTCAAAGGCTGCTGCGCGAGATTGTGGTTTCAAAGAAATCCAAAAGCCACCCTATAGTCCGGGCCTTGCACGTCGTGATTATTTCCTGTTGCTGGATTTGAAAAATGTGTTCGTGGGAAAAGATTTTCGGGTAATGAAGAACTCAAGTCGGCAATAAATGGGTATTTTGCAGAGAAAGAAGAAATTTATTTTTTTAGGGGTTTAAAAAAACTTATCTCAATATGTAACTAATGCATTGATGTTAGGAGAGATTATATTGAAAAATAAAAACAATTCAAATTGAACTCGCATTTTTTTTCATATCGAGAATATATTGAAGGCTCCTAGTACTTGACAGACGGAAGAATGTGCAAAACCTTAAATTTTGGAAAATGTTCTTTCTACGTAAGTAGCAGGGAGTATGACCACGTCAAGAAGAACAAGAGGCAAATGACAAAATTTATACAAATGATGATGTATACGGCATATTTTGACGCTCACTGGGTATAGTGGCCTGTTTATAAAGCGTCGCCCGGCGTTGAAAAGGAAGCGGCCAAAATCGACTTTTCTATAAACGAGAGCAAAATAAAATATATGGTGTATTTAAAAAAGAACGCACAACATCGAAGACACGGCGGAAAATTCACCATAGGTAGCTTTGAATTTGGTACAGTGAAGGACTTGATTTGATTTGGCTTCCATTTAAATAACAGGATTGTGTCAGTACCGGCAATAAGCTCAAAACTCTTGCAAAACGTTGTTTTGTTAGTAGCCGAGCCATTTCTCAAAGAACCATGCTGACATAACAAAACTCATTGCTATTCTCCGTCCTGCTCCAAGAACCCTCTTTATGATCCATCTTTAGAGAAAATGACCTTTTTCCCTTTTGGGCAGCTGCCCCTACGCTAGTGTCCTTGTAATGTTGGAAAGTCAATATTGCCTAAAAGCCTCCCTTTCACTACCATCGAGTTAGATCTACCTTCAATAAGTTAATTTGTAAGAAGTGACAACAAGTTCAACCACTTCGTTGCAAGTATTCATTTGGTAGTAAATATTGCGGCGCAGAACTTTCATTTTTAAGCGAGAAATGTTAAGCGACAGAAAATCAAGCACCGGTGGAAGAAAATTTGTCCGAAAATGCAGTTGTTTACTCACCTGAATAAAGCAAAAGTCCTTCATTTGAAACACCACCAATAATCAGAGGAATGCGACTACTCCAGGCCGTGCGCATCATTTCGATTGGCTTCGCTGGCACAACACACTCGTCTGTGATATATGGCTCTATCACTGGCCCAAATGAGAACCCAATCCGTTCGCGTTTCTCCTCGTCCGTGCAGAGATCCTCATTGGCCTTCACGATGTCTGATCCCTTTGCAGTCAACAGGAACTGATACACATCTCGATCGTTATCCTCGCCAGTGTAGCCAGCAGTGACCGCCAGACGATACGGCCAATTCCGCTGCGGTGTTACTGCCCACGGTGACAGTGCGTTGCCCGACATGGAAATTGCCTTGTGAAATAGACCCTCTGTCTGATGTGTTATCATCATGTAGTGAACTGATGCTCCGCCAGCGCTGTCACCAAATAGAGTGATGTTATTACTGTCGCCACCGAAACGTGCGCAATTCGCCTTCACCCATCTAAGGGCCATTACTTGATCCTTTAGCCCGGCATTGCCGGGTATCCCAAAACTGGAGTTCTCCATGCAAAGAAAACCTTGAAAAGATGAAGGAAGGAAGAGGGAAGAGAAAGAACCTGCGTAAGAAGAAAATCACAATAAATGAGAATTGATAAGCTTACCAAATGGTCCCAAACGATATGTAATCGAAATCACAACAACGTCTTCCCTTAACAAATAATCAGGACTATAGAGATCACGGGATGCCTCTCCAAATTGAAATCCACCGCCATAAATCCACACCATAACGGGCTGTGGCCTGCTGGGATTAAGCTATAAAATCGGAAAAGGTAAAACGACTTACAACCTTCCGTCGGTGGCTCAACGAGGTACTAATACCTACATTCTTTGTGTAAACGTTCAGGTACAAGCAGTCCTCGGATCCTTCTGTCATTTGAAACACGAAATGCTTCTGCAGCGGTTTCGGACCCATTGACGTACAGCTCTTCACCTCGGTCCATGGCTCAGGGGGTTGTGGCGCCTTGTAGCGCAACTCCCCGAGGGGTGGTTTGGCGAATGGGATTTTCTCGAAACTAAAATATGACTCCCCGTAGATAGATTTACGCTTGACACCCTTAACCGGTCCATAAACTGTGTTCACAATCGTCTTCTCACTGGTGCGATAACGGCGTTGTTGTACCTTAAAATCCACCATTCTAGAGGAGATAAGAAAAAAACGAAAAAAGTTTGTTATGTCATATTCCTCAGCGTAGGGGTACACACACACACACATTCACATGGATAATCTGGCGAAAGGCTAGGCGCGTGGCCGTAAAAAAGCAAAGAACAAATAATCGCCTCCATGTTGTGATAAGAAATGTCAAACTTTTGCAGTTTACGCACAGCACCCGCAAAGGAAGAAAGAGCAAAACCCCAGCTAACGGCGATAACACAAAACTTTCAATTAAATGAGTACGAGTACATCGAGTGTACTCAACAGATAGAGACGCAGTTTGTTATCCTTGTGTTTATCAGTCCGTTTGCAGGTGAACACCTGTTCAGCAGAGCGCATGTGACACACTAATTGTGATTAGATAAGTTCCATGTGAGCACACACGAGTTAGTGCTTGTGTGTGGGTTGTGTGTTTATAGTTAACGTATGGGATTTCGCTGTTTGTAAAGTGAATAAGGTCAAGGTCAAGGATCTGAACCTCAGGGTAGAGAGATTAAATTAATCAGGTCTTGCATGATAATCCCCTCAGTAAGATTCATACTTTCCCCTCCTCCCAGTTGTGATGAGCGATTGATGTTAAACACTCAAATCCGGGTCATAACATATGTGCATGAGCACTCGCTGTCATATACATACATTTATATGCCCTTCAGTCTGAAGCGGACGAAAAAAAGGAACTTATCAACGCTCGTCTGGAAAATGGTGGCAATCACGAAGTGGACGAGGCTAATTAAATGTACGCATGTTGTAATCAGTCTTCTGTCCGTTACAATAATCAAACCAAAGTCCGTTTATTAAGGCCCCAGACAGTGGAATGGGAGAGACGTATGCCGATTCCGATCCTAACAGTGGAGGTGGTTACTTATCAATTCATGGCAGATAAGAGGCAATAAATCAACATGTGGATGCCTTATGGGCGACAAATATAGCAGAAGAAGAGACCCTAATGTGTCTTTTCGTTATTAAAACATACATTGATAATATATCCTGTATTTGGGGAGGACTTTATTAAAATGGCTGTGTTTAAGGAGTGAATGGTCCGTTTTGTATGATGTTTGTGCTGACGCGTTGCTTAATCAGACACCATGACTGAAGATGTCCTTTTTGGGGAAGGAATTAGGCGTTTGAAGAGGAAATCAACATTTAAGCACAAAAATGATAATGATGAGCACTTTTTGATTGGATTGGCGATTTATATTAAGATCTGGCCACAGATAGCAAACAGTGGTTGGTTTGATTGATTCCAGAGCACTGGAGAACATATCAATTGGCTGTGCAAATTAATTCGGGAAATATACATCATTCAAAGAATTGTCCATCGGAAAGGACTACATTTTCCCATCTCGCTGGTAACTTTGGAATAATATCTCTAAAACATGCGTTCTATCTGGTATTGGTCCAATTACTGAGTTATTATTTGATTTCTTTAAAAGACCCGATTCGGTGACTCCCTCAAATCATTTGGCATTCATCGAAAACGGCAGAAGTCAGAAAGAGCAAGTTCTAGAGAATATGGCGGGTTGTATTTGGCGGGTTCCATTTCAGCGTCTTCAGGTAGTTTTTGACCACTGCAGCCAGGTGGGGCCGAGCTCGTTCTGCATTACCACCGTGTCATGCCTTTTCTTTTTCCACCATTTTGAATGCAATGCATGGCTTTATCGCATTAGTTGTTTTCGATAACTTTTAAAAACAATGCTTTCGTCTGTCTTTAGCAGCTTGCTAAAGTTTGCATAGTGTGCGGCCACCATACCCGTCTGGCCGCAACCTATGCACAGTATGAGTTTGGTACTGTGGATGCTTTTTTGGGGTTGATCTAGATGATAAGAATCATCCTAGTCATACCTTTTGTGGCGGGAATCTGTACTTTACTAAAAGGAGTCGTGCAAGCCCTTTATCTTTTGAAGAGATTTTTGGTCCTGTTCGCGTTGATGGCATTTCAAGGAAAGAGTTCAACGACAGTACAGCGGCATGCCCCTTCGAATACAACACTTAAGATGGATGGGCCATGTGGACCGTATGGACACCACTGCTCCGGCCCGCCAAGACTTTGAACTTGGCTGAGATTGTGCCTACAAGTGGAAAAGGACCTTAATCATCTTGCAGTACGCAACTGGAAACAGCTGACGAGAGATCGTGCTGGCTGTAGAGGCATGTTGGTCGAAGCCCGAACTGTAGCGCCACACGAAAAAGAAAAAAAAGTAGGCCACGATGAAATAGGCTTTGTACTTTTGTTTTTGGATTTGTAGTAGCGCATGAATCCTTTTCTTCCAAGAAACAGTCCTTGGGAAAAATCAACATTTCGATATCTTTCGGTTTCAACTTGTACGGCAAAATTTCCATAATCAAGTGGAATTATTTGCTGAGTCACTCACATTGATTCTGCGAGTTTATTTTGCCTTCGATATTTATCTTATTCCAGTAAAGCCCCCAATTCCTGATCTTCAAACTTTTTAGACTGCCCCAGACGCTATCTGCCTTCGACGTTAAGCTCACCACTTTTGTAGTGTCAAAAGCACACCCTGTATGATCTATACGTCGAAGCAGATTATCATCATTAAGTTTTACAAGCATCCGATGGGCTTAAATAATAATTGTTGGCGCGACAGTCCACAAGGAGTTCAGGGCCTAGGGCGCTTATCAACAACTCATGTTATGCGCGCTACAGTTCTCTCACGAGTAGAAGGGACCTACAGTTTCTTGCCGACTCCGAACGGCGAAGTTTGAGAAGCTTTCTTAGACAGTTATTACTCTTGTAATTGTGTGTTGTAAACTTATGTTGTCAGCAGCTCGAAAGAGGTGGTGCCCTGAAAAAATTCAAGGTGTTCAGCCGGAAATCGAACCTAGACCTTTCGGGGTGTGAGCGTCGCACTCTATCCACTATGCCACGGCGGCCACCGATGGGCTTTAATAATAATAATTGTTGGCGCTACAGTCCAAAGGGGGACCAGGGCCTAGCTTGCTCATCAACTGCTCGTGTTGTGCGCGCTACTGTTTTCTCACGAGTAGAAGGGACCTACAGTTTTTTGCCGACTCCGAACGGCGAAATTTGAGAAGCTTTCTTAGACAGTTATTACTCTTTGAGTGTTGTCAGCAGCCCGAAAGAGGTGGTGCCGTGAAAAATTCGAAAAATTGGTGTTTAGCTGGGAATCGAAACTAGACCCTTCAGCGTGGTCGTCGAGGCTTTCTTAAAAGATCACTCTTTTATCGCTATTTTAACAAGAAATGCTCAGATGAATTAGCCAGTTGCATTCCTCCCCTTCAAGAATTCACCCGCAAAACACGCCTCGCTAGGAATGCCCACCAATTCACCCTCGAGCCCTCTTTCGGACGTACAGTCAAATTCAGAGACTCGTTCTTTAGCCGCACTACACGAATCTGGACTGCTATTCCCAGCTCGATTTTTCCTCCTCATTACAATCCACAGGCATTTAAAACCAATGTGCATCGGTAACTCCTCTCCCTCTTGTCCTCTATACCTTCGGCCCGTGCTGTGACTTAATACGGTCAGTTAAGGGTACTCGAAACCCCTTTTGCACGCGTCAATTATAAAAACAAAAATATTACTCGTGTTGTGTATTCTAGTTTTCTCTTTTGAGAAGGGATCATCGGTTTAACACGAACGGATAGATTTCAGAAGATTTTTCATGGCAAACGGCATTCTTTGCGTATTGTCAGTTACGTGAAAGAGGTGGTGACACAAAAACTGAAAGGTGTTCAGTTCTGGAATCGAACCTAGCAACTTCGGCGTGCGAGTGTCTCACTTAACCGACTTCGTTTATAGCATCCACATCTCTGCAACTGACTTTCAAAAGAAGATTTGTTTCCGACAGTAGTGTCGCCTTGTTTTAACTTTGCTTAAAAATATCAAGTGTCTACAACCACGGTCATTGTTCTTGTTGTTGTTTTGCAAAACTTTACATTTTAGTAAGATCAAGAGAAACACTCACAACCCTTTAATACACAAGCACTTAAAACAAATAAGAAAAAGATAACTCCTACCAAGTCAGACTTTACATCTGTTAAATCCATGAAATAAAATTCTGTCATTAGGACATGTTACTGCTTGGATTTCCCACTCAAATTCATCAAAACACACCCCCATCAACGTACAACAGAATTAAAACCTCCATCAATTGGCTTCAATTGGAAATGCGAAAACGAAACAATATGCGACGTGAAGGCTTATATGATCCATTCCCGCAAGACCATTATGTCCATAAAGAAAACCGAGGCAATCAAATGAAAAATAAATCCAACCCATAAATCGATTCATAATTTGCATATTCATTAATTCACCCCTCACTCTTCCGAGCCAAAAGCATCAGCTGAGAAAAAAAGTTGAAATTCCATGTGCGATCACAGTTCTGACAAGTTAAGTGATCTCATCGGAGAATACCAGATCGGATTCACTTGTAAACGATTATCAGCGTGATCTCACTTTTACCCGAGACATTGCGCAACATAATAAACTTTTAAAATTTGTTTTGGGAAAAAACATAAAGTTGACCTTCGCGGCGAACGTCTTTCACAGTTTAGGTTGCACGGGATATGAATTGACACACAACCCAAATTGCAGTGAAATTTATGCCAATTGTCAGCATCTGCTCTTAATCTGCGCACTATTCAAGTTAACCCAAGCAGCGGAAAGTGAGAAGAGCGCGGAATTTATATCAAGGCTACATCTCAAAATAAATGCCAGTTTTCACAGTGGCCATGAACCATTTTAGACAATCCTAAACCGATTAAACGAACCTGGTGTTGGGTGTATTTTGGTTTTTATGACATGTTTTAATTCTCTTACTTTCGGTTTTATTTAGATTTCGTTGACTCACGTGAGCAAGCAATCCGTCATCAAGAGCATTGCCCGCATATTAAGTAATTGTGTCCCAAAAACAAGAAGTAGCAGAAGTCAACAATGGGATACGGACGGTGGTTTTGGTGTTTGACGATTATGTGTGTAGAATATTCTAGGAGGTACCGAATTCAAACATTCAGAAGACTTCAAATTCAAATATTCTTCTAAAAATTGAACGAAATATTGCAATGGATTGTGTGGTGGAGAGTAAAGAGAATGTAAAATTTATTCGCTTGTGAGTATCAACAGAGACCAGACGTTGGTTTATAACTTGTGAAAAGTTAAACTTGTGTTTTAAATTAAATAACGAGTGTTACAATATGTTGAAATAGTTTCTGCTTGGTTCACTTCAGTTTAATTTTTTTAATCCTACTTAACGCCTCGTCCTACTGTATTTCGGAGTGTGCCGCACAACCTGCCTGAAGTGAACGATTACGCTGCCAGTGTCTTACATCACTCCTTTAGGCTAATGAAAAATGAAACGTGGGGAAGAGAATGGGGCATGTGTATGTGTAAGTCAAAGATGGAGCTATTGTATAAGGAAGCCTCACTCCATATTAAGAAATTGTTGAAAACGTGCTTTAAAGCTTTGAGCTGTAGCAGGCTCTGAATTCGAACACTCATCTCGGAAAAAGAACAACAGCGAATATGTTAAGAAACTACCGGACAGATCAAGGGAAAACATTCATTCGTTTGTGAACAGTGATAGATGCAAGACGTCAGCCAAATAAAGAAAAGTTTTAATACATTCGGTTACAGAGCAAACGATAGCTACTTTTGACAGAGCATTAAAGCTTTCAACTATTGTAGATTGATTGGCAACTTGAATAGCTCCTATTAGGTCACCGAAAGTCTATAATTGCCAATTTATACGATTGCTGAATATCGTATTTGTGCAAGTGAAACTTTTATACGGAGCACCCTCAGGAATGTCAGTTCATTGTGAAGGCGTTATCGGCGAATATGGTTATGTGAAGTGAGGTATCTGTAAAACCCGTCATTCAGGTGGAGGTGAAGCCCGTCATTCAGACGAAATCATATTCCGAGAGAAAGATCGCTCCCCACAAGACAGAAACTGAAACAGAAATCTTTCTTTCTCCTTAATCGACTTTTGTTTCGTGTTACTACGAAGGTTGCCTTTTATATTTTGTGATTGGATCGTGGCCGCCGTGGCGTAGTGGGTAGAGTGCAACGCTCATACGCCGAAAGGTCTAGGTTCGATTCCAGGCTGAACACCTCAAATTTTTCACGGCACCACCTCTTTCGAGCTGCTGACAACACTCAAAAAGTAATATCTGAATAAGACAGCTTCTCAAACTTCGCCGTTCGGCGTTGGCAACAAACTGTAGGTCCCTTCTACTCATGAGAAAACAGTAGCGCGCACAACACGAGAAGTTGATGAGCACGCTAATCCCTGGTCCCCCTGTGGACTGTCGCGCCAACAATTAAATTAGATTAGATTGGGCAACCCTAGTGCTGCAATCTGGTAACTGCTAGCTCTATCGTTAAGTTTGACATTTCTGAGGTTGTACGTATTGAGAACGTTTTGACATACGAGCGCTATTTGTGTTGTTACGGTAACTTAAAAGATTCATCTCACCCAAAAAAAAATGGAATTAAATCGTGAAAACTTTCGCGCCATTATTTTTTACAACTTTCGACGTGGATAAACTCAACTCCATCGATGAACTAAATTCATTTTTTGGCGATGAAACTCCATCAAGAGTCAGTGTTTATCGATGGCATGGTGAATTCAACGGAGGTCGTAGTTCACTCCAAGAAGAATTTCGTGAAAGTCGTCCAAAATCAGTTCTTGTTCCGGAAACCATTGATGCTGTGTGCCAACTGATATGGAAAGATCGTCATGTGACCTATCGTGAGATTGAAACAACCTTAGGCATTAGTGGGACAAGCATACATACAATATTGCATGAACATTTGACCGTCAAAAAAATTTGTTCGCGTTGGATCTCACACAATTTGGCAATCGCTCAAGAAAAGGCTCGTGTCGATTGATCGAAAGAAATGCTCCAAAAATAGGATCTCGGTGCTTCGAAACATGCCTATGACATCGTGACAGGTGAAGAATCGTGGATTTACGCGTATGAGCACGAAAGAAAACAGCAGTCGACTGTATGGGTGTATCAAATTGAGCCAAATCCAACAAAAGTTGCTAGAGCACGAAGTACTTACAAAAAAATGGTCGCCTGTTTTCTCGGAAAAACTGGACATGTAGCAACTTTACCACTAGAACAACGCAGAACAGTCAATTCTGAGTGGTACACAATCATTTGTTTGCCAGTTGTCTTCCAACAAATCAGGCAAACTAACCTCCGAATCCGGATCACTCTTCAGCACGACAATGCGAGCTCTCACACATCGGGTCAAACAACTGCATTTTTGAGTACTCAAAACATTGATTTGATGAGCCATCCGCTGTATAGTTCTGACTTGGTACCGAATGACTTTTTATTCCCGTACGTAAAACATGAAATGAGAGGTCAACGTTTTTCCGCACCTGAAGAAACGGTCGATACATTCAGAATGCATGTTTTGGAAATATCTCAATCAGAGTGGCAAAAGTGTTTCGACAATTGGCTTAAACGCAAAAGTGTATGAATCTTAATGGGGAATATTTTGAAAAACACCACCTCTTTCGAGCTGCTGACAATACTCAAAGAGTAATAAATTTCCAATAAAGCTTCTCAGAAGTAAGCTAGGCCTTGGTACCCCTGTGGACTGTCGAGCCAACAATTATATTATACAGTCTATCAGAAAAATAAACTCTGTTTCATAAAATATTTGCAAGGATATCGCAAACCGTCTGAATCTTTAAAAGTTCTATTAAATAGTAAAGAGCACACTAAGGATTTGTAAATTTATTTATTTTTTAAAAAGCTAATGTATTATATCATAGAAACACATTTAGCCCAACAAGCGATGGCAGCGAGTGCTTTGAGCTTAAAGAATGATTTGCCTCAGTCAGCCCAATTATTACTTTGACATCATGTCGATGGCTGCATGTCAAGATAAAGCCAATGCTGCGCCTCGTGTCGACCAGACTCGTGTGCTCTTGATAAAACAAAAAAAAAAAACATCTCATCTCATCGAACTAGATTCCTTCGCAAGCGTATTCTGGCAACATTCCAGGCAGAAAAAAACGCTGTGCTGTTTATTTGCCATTGCCCTCAATTTTCAAAGAAGTTGATTTTCATCGACAGCGAGCTTTCGATCAATGCTATCCACTATCATTATGCTCTTGCTATCGAATTCAATAATCCCTTGCCTAAATAGACTGCTGTGGACGACAACAGTCTCGAAAAATCAAAGTACATCACGGCACAGCACCGCCAACGCCTCGTTAGAGTATACGCGTGCCAATCAACGACCAAGTGAGAGTTTTCCCCCGCCCATTTTCTAATCAGTTTGAAGTATATACGATGACCATTATCGCACTTGAGTGTGCAATCTTAAAAGAAAGCACGTTTTCATATTTTTTTCCGTTCCCTCTCTGCAGATTGTCGTATGGAAATTAACCCGAAAACTGATAACAAGCTGCTATTCATCAAGTTGATTATGGCACAAATTTAATCTCATGTCAGTAACCTGTCGTGTGTTTTTTTTTTCCATTTCAAAGATTGCCGAGTTTGTTGCGTTATGTTAATCGATGTGCAAATAAGAATGGTTTTGTGGGCGGGGAACAGGAACCTCCTCGAAGCGAGGTGATATCACAACTGGTGCAGGGGAAAGATAAACAAAACCGACGTCCGTCTAGCTTCCGTAATCGCTAATTTACGTGGGATTCGTTTGGTGTGTTTTTGGATTAGTCTTATAAATCATTTTTGCTTTTGCGTGTGTACGGACAGATGTTGTGGCTTTTTCTAAAAATATTCGTTGCCACGCATAAATATAAAAAAAAAAGATATTTTACATAATTTTGTGAACACAATTTTTGACATTTCCTTATTCGTTGAATGTCAGACGGGTGACATTTTTAGGCAGTTGACACACAGACTTCGGAAGTTATGCCTTTATAAATCAATAGGCGGAGTTTGCATTGTCTCATATTTTAAGAATTGTGAAAACTTTGTTTTACATTCGCAATCGGAAAGACGTGCGAAAACAAAAAACAAATGTATTTATAGGCCTCTTTTTGAAAATACGCCAATCACATGGGTATGTTTATGCGGTTAATGAATTTCGGTCTCAGAAACATCCGCGATAATCGTAACTCATCGCCGAATCAAATAAAATTCATTTCCACATCTCGCTGATAAAAAGAACATCTCATCAAATTGTATTTGCTAAACAGACTGTACATAAATATTTTTTGTTTTAAATGTTCGTTTTTTTTTTTTTTTTGAAGAAAATTCGAACAAGATTATATTTCGGCAGTTCGTCTAATCAGAGCGTTAATGTCCCCAAACAGAGATAAATAAAAAAGTAATCTTCAGTCCCCGCTGCGGTATACCGGCAATGTGTTGCGGCGGCATTCTCGGCATGAGTCATTTATCTGTCCATACTCGCCGTTGGTGGGTACTTTTTTCTATTTTTACCTTTTTCTACCGAGAAGATAAAATTGAATTCATTTTTTTGCCGATAAATTTTTTCTCGAAATTAATTTGATGGAATATGCGAATGGGAATCCACATACATAGACTTCGGGTGAGAGTTTCGGTCGTAAAGTCCCGGGCGGTGATTGAATTCAATACGGAAGACTAGTGGGGAGGCCTTAATTAAAAACAGGAGCGATTAAAAGAGGAGAGGAAGCCGAAAACCTGATGAAGACCAGGGGTAATAGCGCCGTTAAACTGTTTAATGAGAATAAGGTGATGACATCACCAATGTGTCGTCGCAGTTGTTGTTTACTTACATCAGAGATTTTAAATTAAAACTTCCTTCGTAGGGTTAACCAATTCTGTGATATAAATGGATCTCTAATAGATTGAATGTGGAAAGCGGAATATGGGTCGAGTGGCGTTTTAAATGTGCTTCTGGTTTGTTTATGTTCCTTTCACGGGATCCACAACATTTGGTTAAGATTTGTTTTTCTTTTTTTTTTGCATGGCGCAAAACAAAGTTTCTGTTTGTTTATGTTCCTTTCCTTTTAAATTTCGTTTCCTTCTACAGGATCTACAGCATAAAGTTGCGTATTTTTCGCGGAGCTCATTTTTTGCATAATTGCTATGCAGTGTGGATTAAGTACAAATATCGAGTAAATTTTGTGAGTAGCTGTTGCGAATTCATTTCACATTTTGTCCCTCCCGATGATGTGTGGTATACAACTTTGCCTTCGAAAATTTTTTAGCAGAATTTTCTATACTGCAAACCTGCATCCGCAAACCTGCATCTGCAAACCTGCATCTGCAAACCTGCATCTGCAAACCTGCATCTGTATTTGGTGAAGCAGGAATTTCTGATTCTTATCCAAGTAAGAAACTAAAGTGAGTAAACTCTGAATCACTAGAAATTCTCAAAGCTTAGAGCAATGGGTAAAATACACACGCCTTACATTTGTCCGTAAATTTGATACCAGATCTAAGCATCTGTTATTTTTTCACGACGTCAACTCATTCTAGTTGCTTTTTTTTTCTTCTTCGTGTTGGACGTGGAACTCTTCCAGCATACCTGTCCAGCCTGCATGAACTCTCGCCAAGTGCAACCAGTTGCCCACTTTAAGTTGGTTGAGGTCCTTTTCCAATCGTGTGCGCACACCTTAGCTTAGGCCGTCCTCTGTTGCGTTGTCCTAATGGCTCAGATTAGCAGATTTTCAGTGCCAAAGCAGTGGCCTCCAAACGCTCTACGTGGCATTTCCAATCTGAGTGCTGTACCCGAAGACGCTTAAGCAGGCGCATGTCGCTGTACAGCCCATAGAATTCGTCGTTGAATATTCTCCTCCAGATGCCATCAACACGCACAGGAGCATAAATCGCACGAGAGACTAAGGGTCGCATCAGCTTTTGGTAACATCCAGGTTTCCGCTCCACAAAGAAAGATTGGGATGGTGGAAGGCTTTTTTACTCAATTGCCTTTTGAGCCCAAGGAAACAGCGATTGGCCAGAATGATTGCGCGTTTAATTTTGATACTGAAGTTGTTGTTCTTAATTAGACGATGTCTTTGACTTCCTCGAAGTTCTTACCAAGTGTGACGCTGTGTGTCCGACGTCGATATTGTGTGTCCTTCCTTGATGACAGCATTTACTTCGTTTTGCCCTCATTTACCGGCAGACCCATTTTAGCAGCTGCTTCCGCTTCAATGCCGACAAATGTCTTAGTAACGGCTCGCTGTGTTGGTCTACTCACGTCAATGTCGTTAATGTAAACTAGCAATTGAGTTGACTTTTGGAAGATCTTGCCTCTGGTGTTGACTAGATAGTAACGCCCGATCTTCTCGAGAATGATGTTAAAGAAATCATATGACAGTGCGTTGCCTCCTTTTCTTGACATTGAAGGTCTCCGTGAGTTTGTTACCGACCTTGACAGAGCAGCGAGACTTCTCCATCGTCATCCTACACAATCTGACGAGTTTAGTAGAAATACCCAAACTAGACATGGCACTGCATAGCTCGTTTCTATGCACACTGTCATATGCGGCCTCAAAATGAACGTAGGCGGTGAGTGTCGATCTGTACTTCTTGGGTCATTCGAGTTGCTAATAGCACTCATACACTACGCACACAACAATTGCGGTGCTCAGAGCCACCAAAAAATAATGTAGGTTCCTTATAAGTACGGACAACACTAGTACATGTTGGGACTGGGACTGTTGCGCCATACAAATTTTGATCAATATTCGTAGTCAACTTCTGTGGCCGCCGTGTTGTAGTAGGTAGAGTGCAACTCTCACACGCTGAAGGTCCAGGTTCGAGTCCCGGTTAAACACCTCGAATATTTCGCGGCACATCCTCTTTCGAGCGCTCTTAAGCCATCTTTCCGCAGACAAGTCAAAATTCTGTATGTCCAACCATACCACAACCGGATCCAACATTTTGTCATGTCTGAAAGTCGATCTGATTGCACAGATGATCGCATGAGCTCCAGAAATCTAGATTCTGCGATCAAACAATATGGTTGGCATCTTAAAATGGTCCCCATTAGCTTGCAAATTGCTTGTACAAATTTTGACCGACTGTATACTTTTGTATTTAAGAAACCTATGATCTCAGAAATGAATTTAAAAACTTTCATTGCGCCTGTATTTTAATACTTGTCACAATCAAATGCATATCTACTCCTATTTCTGTCATATGGTCCCCTTATTACTTTCGCTTCTTTTATCAGTGACAATTTTTTTTTTTAATTTAAGCCAACTACAATCTGTGTTAAAAAAAAGAAATTAGGGCCTTTAACAATTTGTCAACTTGTTCGTCCTCACGAAGATGGAGAACGACACGCTTAACAATGTGTTCCGTGTATGCCAAATAAAAAATTCGAAAGCAATATATAACGCAGCGAACGCGCCTCAGCGCCTTGGAAGCTTCAAAATCGGTTTACACAACACCTGCCCTCTGATCATGCGGCCGTCTTTCTTTATGCCTTCTAGTTAATTTGCGAGGAAATATGTTTCCAGTCTTCTGAATAGCCCTGTCCATCTCCTAAACATTACACCAGTTGTTAAACTTTACATTTCTCTCTAGAATAAGCATAACCTGTACTTCCGAACGTTGCATGTGACATAACAATTGTATGTGATGACTGACGAGCTGCTGAATTGTATAAACAACGATGTGACTAACAAGGCCATCCAAAGTTATCTTAATTGGTGGAATCTCGCGCTAATCGAGCGATCATAAATTGTGAGAGGGTTAAGTAATAAGCAGGCATTATACAAATGAGATCCATAAATGCGCGTTTAATTGAAAAATTAAGAAAATTGGGAAATAAATTGTCTGCAAATTAAATGTACCGTATTGGACATAGTTCACATTAATAACCCGAGCGCCATTACTCATTATCCACTTGACAGAGTTGCTTGTGCTCGTTGCTGAAAAAGTGGCGCAGCAATGTTCCGCATGGGTAGCCTTTTGAATCGATAGCACTGAATGCAGGCTTGAAAGTCTGTGTAGTTGTGTGTCAGTTAGAATTAATTCATCGGTCAGAATAACTGTGCTTTATTGGTGGTTGGATTTAATGAATGAGTTCATGTATCAATATAAATCTGAATAGGAGATAAAGAAGCCTTGGCCTTTTGGAGAGAGAAGGGCGATCAACCTTTGAGCTGTGGGACGAAAAAAGTCTCAACCACGAACTGTACGGTCTGTACAGCCTTGCCAGGCAGGTTCAACGCCAAAACTGGTTTGAACATGTTCGGGACCGAAGAGTCTTGAACTTCGAGTCTGTGGGACAATGTCCACATGCATGAAGAACGACCTCTACTAACTTGTCGCGTGAAATTGGAGGCAGCTCGCTACAGACCTTGTAAGCTAGAGAGGGCATGTGGTTGTGTCCCACATGCTGTTCTGACTATTGAACCACATGAAGAATAACAATAACAATGTCACGTATCGATTCAAATTTTGAGGAAGTTTTAACCGAGACACAGACATCTCTTAATACGACCGCTGGGTTATAAAAAGTACAGGCCTATACATTTCTTGGGCCACGCTCAGTTTCTTTATTTAAGGGCAATCCATTTTCTTTACTGACTTATGTAAAGAAAATGGATTGCGCTTAAATAAAGAAACTGAGTGCGGCTCATGAGATGTATAGGCCTATACTTTTTATAACTTCGAACTTCGAACTTCGAATGGCGAAATTTCAGAATCTTTTGCATAGACAGTTGTTACATTTCTACTGCTCAAAACGTAGTGCCGTGAGAGAAGTGCGATCTCTTCTGGAAAACTCCAACGTACAGTATCAGCTTCACTTAACACCAGAGCAGGCAATTTCTGCATGGGATAATTAAAGTTCATTTGGAGCTCTGGATACCCCTGCTCCGGCCCGAAATGTCTTCGCATTCAAACCTTTAAGACAACGCAACAGAAGACAGCCTGTTTTAAGATAGCGCATACAACTTAAGAAGGACCTCAAACAACTTGGAGTGCGCTATTGCAGACATCTGGAAAGAGATCATGATGCTGAGGAACATTTTGGTTGAAATGATCAGTTGCATGCTAGGTCCTCTTTTATCAAAACAAATCAACAAGTTTTCACAAGCTAGCACATTTTACTGAAGGTTTTAAGTGGATTTTTCTTCACATACGTGATATATATTTTAAGAATTTGTATTAATATTTTAGTAGTAAGGTAATAACACCGTGGTCGCCGTGGCGTAGTGGTTAGAGTGCGACGCTCACACACCGAAGGGTCTAGGTTCGACTCCCAGCTTAACACCAATTTTTCAAATTTTTCACTGCACCACCTCTTTCGAGATGCGGACAATACTCAAACAGCAATAACTGTCTAAGAAAGCTTCTCAAATTTCGCCGTTCGGAGTCGGCAAAAAACTGTAGGTCCTTTCTACTCGTGAGAGAACTGTAGTGCGCACAACGCAATGAAATTGATGAGCAAGCTAGGCCCTGGTCCCCCTTTGAACTGTAGTGCCAACAATTATTATTAAGGTAATAATACCGAATCTCTGTAAACAAGTAATGTAATGTACAACCATTGTAAAATTGTTGCCACAGTAAATTAACTAAACTCAAAAAACTAAGGTAGCACATTTGAAGAAGATAAGGTGAAATAAAGGCATTGATTCACACACTCTGTTGGAGGTTGTTTTAGTATCCTTAGGGAGAATGGATATTAAAGACGCAATGCGAAAGTCACTCATACCTTATAAGATGATATTTTTATTCGAACAAGGCTAAACATTGAGGCTCAATGCTGTTGCATGGAACTCACACCCTAACTGCCTCGAACTCGAACAAATCAACTAAGTAAGGTACAGAAAGAAAGTCAATTGATACATAAAGTGAGGTGGATTTAATGATAAGTGCATTAGAAATACTGCAAATGGTTGCATTTCCAACTGCGTATCCAAACAAGGCGTTTCTACACCTGTAATACCCACAGACATTTTATTTCCTTTTTGTACAGCTACTGATCCAATGTTGCTCAACACAACGAAGGAGGTATGTCACATAGAAAAAACTGTGCGAACTGATAGTATCCAGCGACTAACAAAATACACGACAAATACAGTGGAAACCGTGGCGTAGTGGGTAGAGTGCGACGCTTACACGCCGAAGGTCTAGTTTCGATTCCCAGCTCAACACGAATTTTTCGATTTTTTCACGGCACCACCTCTTTCGAGCTGCTGACAACACTCAAAGAGTAATAATTGTCTAAGAAAGCTTCTCAAATCTCGCCGTTCGGAGTAAGTAAAAAACTGTAGATCCCTTTCACTCGTGAGAGAACAGTAGCACGCACAACGCGAGGAAAAAAAAAATAAAAAAAAAACAAAAAAAGTGCACCACGGTGTATTAGATATATATGTTCAGCATATAAATAACATATACGCCCTGGGGCACGCGTCCGTAACGTTGTACGAACATAGTTAGATAGTTAGATAGTTAGATTACTGTAAATAGTTAAATAGCTCTGAGTTTTAAGTTGTATTATTATATATATTTGAGTAAGTTAAGTTTTTGTTAATTTTTAAGGTAGTATAGTTAGGATATAAGGGTTAAGTTAGGTTAAAAAGGAAACATTTTTTGAAATCCAAGTTTTCTTTTAAATTTTCTTGAACGAAATGAAAAATTTATAAAGGTTTAAATGGTAAACTTTACAAAATATAAGAAGCCGAACGGCATAAGGCAAAAATCTAGATTAGCTGAGAGTACTCATAAAGAGTCAGTAAGTTTGAGTTAAGATCATTTGATTATACTTGTAAGCTAGTTTAAGTATTTTTATCTAGCATGTTAGAAAATGAATTAAGGAAAATCAAAATGCACAGAAATAATAAAATAATAACACGAGTAGTTGATCAGCAAGCTAGGCCCTGGTCCCCTTGTGGACTGCCGCAGTATACAACAAAATACATCGTCCCCCTCTAAAGTAACACAGTAGAACTGTCTATTGCGGCACAGTGCCTGGTGGCCTACTATTTTCAGAAACTCGGTATTCTACACTATTATGGTAATTATAGAGATCACAGATTTAGAAGCTTAATTAAATAAATTGTAGAACTCTTGTTTTCTTCATTTTAGACACACTCTACAAACCAAGTTTTCTCTCATAATTTGAACAAGTTTTAGCTTCATTACCCCTTAATAAAATAAATGACATGAATGTGTAAATAAAAATTTAAGTTTTGGTATGATTTTCAGCATGGAAGCCTTAGCTACCACTCTTAATCTATCCAAACATGGTACACACTGCACTGGACCGATTAAATTTGCAAGTCCGTCTCAGCACGTTTAAAAAAACAAGTTTCTGGTTTGGGATTTATATCCAAGATCACTTTAGTTTCCACAACGTTTTTCAAATTAAGATGTACGAGTGTATTGTGGTTCTCCATCTAGATGATATGGACTGTGATTTATTGTCCCCTCGACTGTGTGACGGCAGTCTAGATGACATTTATTCCTGATGAATTTTGAAATAGTGGTCTTTGGTAAGACTTTTATGGTTCTTGCATAATCTTAGCAGAAGCCATAAACGTTCCCTGGGCGCTGCTTGGAGACAATAGTAGTGAACCACTCAGACGAATGAATGACATTTTTTATGAGTTGTGTGTCAATCGTTTGTCTTCAAAATCTAATTTGTTTTCAAAAGTAATTTGATCTTTCCAAGAAATCATTTTTAAACATTCACACAAATCTTCAGATTCTTGCAATTCTTTCTTTCCAACACCTCCTTCTTCGAATTCCGAATTTAACAAATTGTAGTGAATGAACTCTGCAAGAGAGACCGAGACTGAGTCCGAAACAAAAGTCGAAAGCGAAATAATGAACTCGTTTAACACTTTTCGGTGACAGGTCCAAATCAATTATGATCAATTACGACATTAACGGTCGTAGATCGCGCTTAAACGGCTATAGTATGCCTACACTATAAATCATTAAAGTTCTAAAACAAATGTCAGTTAATGGATCTGAAGTGTAATGACTCTGGAAGTATGCAGCACCGGTATAGCAACCCAAATTTTTAACAAATCGAGTAGATCTTAGTCAAAATAGAAGCAGACGGAGCTGCTGCCCGGAGCTGTTCGATGACACTCCGAAGTCAAAAATATGGACAGTAAAAAATATATTTGACCAAAATGAAATAAAACACGATCGAACAAAGAATAAAAGGAAAACAAATGAATCAATTTAATTGCAATAGCGTGATCAACAAGAATTGTCCTACCGCCAAGATTTGATAAATTGTGTATTTATACACATGATGCACTCTTGTTGGACTGAATGTGCACAAGTCCAAAGTTCTCACGAAATAATTTTAATTTTAGTTTCTTACTCACAAACATTTCAAGGACTTGTCTGAAGGGTAGTGACAATCATATAGGACACATCATGAGTGTATGTACTTCATGCTGTGCACAGAGAAGGCGACCCCTTCAACTGCGCCACCTTGAGATCATTCATATTTTTGTATACCAACGTTCAATAACAATCTGTTCAGTGCTCTTCAGGGTGGTTTCATGTCAAGGGAAGTGCACGATCGATTAGCTTTTCATATTGCTTGGGGTCCTGTAAGAGATCCTAGTATAGCCATCAACTCCTTGCTGAGTTCCACGTACCATAGAGATGAGCCTTATAGTGGCGTGTCTATTTTTCGCATTCGTACCAAGCTCATCTGATTGTGTAGTATGACGATGCAGTATTAATGCGGTTGTAAATAGCCAAATAACACGAAAACCTTTTTGCGTTTCCAAAACAAAGGTTCAATACAACGCGCTTTCTTATGTTGCTTCAACACAATTCGTGGAAGGGACATGAAAACCAAGCCAAGACCAGATCTTAGCTTAGCCGCTAGGTCTTTACTGGCAGAGGAATGGAGTCCAATATATGAAACTTACTGCCCATGGCCTACATTGGTCATATCTGTACTGGTTTATGGCGCCGCCCCTTGATCTTTATTGAATGCAGATGAGTTTTTATCTGTTTGATATTCCACTGAGTACATCTATAATAATTGTTGGCGCCACAGTCCAAAGGGGGACCAGGGCCTAGCTTACTCATCAACTACTTCGTGTTGTGCGCGCTACTGTT
This sequence comes from Eristalinus aeneus, assembly GCA_955652365.1. Taxonomy (NCBI): domain Eukaryota; kingdom Metazoa; phylum Arthropoda; class Insecta; order Diptera; family Syrphidae; genus Eristalinus; species Eristalinus aeneus. Next base: position 25,816,974 of record OY019130.1, on the reverse strand, counting down.
CTCTCACGAGTAGAAGAGACCTACAATTTTTGCCGACTCCAAACGGAGAAATTTGAGAAGCTTTCTTAGACAGTTATTACTTTTTGAGTGTTGTCAGCAGCTCGAAAGAGGTGGTGCCGTGAAAAATCCTAAAAATTGGTGGTGAGCTGGGAGTCGAACCTAGACCACTCGGCGTGTGAGCGTCGCAGTCTACCCACTACGCCACGGCGACCACCTGCATCTGGATAAGAATAGTTGAAAACTAAAACTAACGCCTGCACGGTGTCATGCACCAGGTTTAGTGTAGGCGTAGGTTACCTGAACCAATCAAGGCAAGCAAGGAAGTTCCTGTCAAGAACAGATTTCGAACCCGAGGCGTCTAAAAAATGCAATAAACACAAATAAGAAGAGGTGCATTGGAGGCAGCGACCAAGTTAAAACAATGCCTGTTATACCATGTGCTGTTTTAATGGATCAACGAAAATATTTATGGAGAAAAAGCCATCTTGTGGCGGTATGGTGGCTAACAGACTCAGATTTTGAGGGAGCCTGACTGGTAGCGACAGCTTGACCAGATGCAATATTCTGGTGCCACGAGAGGTAAGGAGCCCCTGAAACTTCAGTTTTAGCCTGACCGAGCGGTAAGCCCCCTTGTGGGAGTATCGTGGTGGCTGTGGTTTACCACCCAACATCGCGGGCAGAGTCCAGTTTAGTGTACTGTGCTGACTTGCCTAGTTGTTTGTTTACCCAAAAACTAAGCAAGGCGGTTAGGGAACTTTCCCAGCTCAATGTGGAGTTGCATTCTCAACCGGGCTCCGCGACCCAGAGAGCGGCACAGGTTTTAGGAAGGGCTCCCATCAAACTTGCGGTGATTGTCCCTCAAGTATGATCTCAATTTGGCACATGGGTTACTTGCGTTATCTACGACTCTTGAGAAAATGGACATTGTGATGTAAGCCGTAAAGGCAAGTGATCACGTAAAGCAAGCTTTTATAAATTTAAATCGAGGCCATACAATGAAATTCAATATAAGAGGATGTATTAAGGTAAACGGCAACAAAATATTTTGAAAATTCCTAACTCTATATTTAAAATTGGGGGGTGTAGAGTTGTCTAAGTGGATATTTTTTCAAGAAGAAAACCAAGAAATGTACTATTTCTGAAACAGAATCTAAACGAAGTATTTTAGAAGGTAAGGTGTCATATGGTGGCCGCCGTGGCTTAGTGCGACACTCTCACGCCGAAGGTCCGGATTCGAGGCTCGAATTTTTCACTCCACCACCTCTGTCGAACTGCTGACAACACTCAAAGAGTAATAACTGTCTAAGAAAGCTTTTCAAATTCCGCCGTTCGGAGTCGGCAAAAAACTGTAGGTCCCTTCTACTGGTGAGAGAACAGTAGCGCGCACAACATGAGTAGTAGATGAACAAGCTAGGCCCTGGTCTCTGTGAACTGTAGCGCCACCCAATAATTATTAAGGTGTTATATGGAAGCATTCTTTGTATGCGCTCAAGTGAATAGTCGAGACCATCCACTTGTAGAGAAGAACCTATGTACGAAGAAGATGAGTTTGGAAAAGAGAAAACCGCAACAACATAAGGTTTGCTTGCGGTTGCTTCAATTGTAACTGTATGGTGTGATAATCCATAGGGACACCAGAGTTTGGCTTGCTCATCAACTAACTACTAAGATTGCTTCTATTTCTTCAATCAAAATTGAAAGCCGCTGCAAGGCATTTTTCCTGTGAAAGACAAAGCAAAATTATATCTTGGCAAATTGTAAAAACATAAATCAATTTTTAAGCCGGATTTGCAACAACATCTATGACCCCAAACGTAAGGTCCTTATACAGCGAGCATACATCTCCCAGCAGTCTGCCTGCGCAGGTTCGACTCCATTGACTCTTCAGTCTAGTTTGAGTCTCAGACTTAACCAACACATGGGCATGTTTTGCGACGTTGGGTGTATGAAATATTTCTTATTTAACAGATTACTCAATAAGTCCCGGGACATATAGGTGGCGCTACTCACAAAAATTATAAATTTACTATGAATGTTTCTTTGTTAGTGGCTCCCCCTACCACGTGTACCGGTATGACGTTCAAGATACAAATGTCTCGATAGGAAACATTTTTGTGAACGAGCCCTTATTTTTTTTTTCTTTCTTTGCTATGACATCTGTGAAAAATATTTAGTATACATCAAGTCATCACTGAAAGTGATCATTTGCGGAAAGCATTAATTTTTTGTTTTCATTCAAGAAAAGTGCTGCAGAGTCGCATCGAATGCTTGTCGAGGCATTTGGTGATCATGCTCTATCAGAAGCAACATGCAAAAGATGGTTTCAACAGTTCAGAAATAATGATTTTAATGTGAGAAATGAAGAACGTGAAAGACCACCAAAAGAGTTTGAAGACGGATGGAGATGGAGATGAAGGATGGAGATGACCCCTTGTGTCAAAAGCAAATGGCAGGAATGTTAAATGTTGTACAACAAACAATTTCTGAACGTTTAAAAGCTATGGGAAAGATCCAAAAGTGTGGAAAATGGAAAACCGGAAATTTTGCTTCAAAGACACGTAAGAAAATCGGTTTTGCATCGGATTGTTACTGGCGATGAAAAATGAATTTATTTTAAGAATCCTAAACCGAAAAAATCATGGGTTAATCTTTGACAACCATCAACATCGACTGCAAAACCAGATCGATTCGGCAAGAAGGCAATGCTGTGTGTTTGGTGGGATCAGAAAGGTGTGCTGTACCACGAGCTCCTAAAACCTGGTGAAACCGTTAAAACTGACCGCTACCGACAACAAATGATCAATTTGAACCATCCATTGATCGAGAAATGACCAGAATTTGGCAGAAGACACGGCAAGGTAATTTTGCTCCATGACAATGCACCTGCACACAAAGCAAAACCGGTTCAGGATACAATCAAAACACGTGGCTGGGAGCAGCTACCCCACCCGCCGTATTCACCAGACTTGGCTCCTTCCGACTACCATTTGGGACACGCATTGGCTGAGCAGCACTTTGATTCCTACGAGGAGGTCGAAAACTGGGTGTCTGATTGGTTTGCTTTTGAAGACGAACAATTTTATTGGCGTGGTATCAAAAAATTGACAGAAAGGTGGTCAAAATGTGTAGAAAATAATGGCCAATACTTTAAATAAAATGTTTTCACTTTCCCATTAATAATTAGTGTATTATTTTCAAAAATAATAATGTCCTGGGACATATACCGGTATACCTGGTATATGTCTCAGGACTTATTGAGTGATGTGTTCTAGGCTGTAATGTGATGAAAATGTCCGAAGAAAGGAAAAGGAGGTACCGATGCACATGTGTATTTTTTCAATTGTTTGCTTTGATGTCACTATCACAGGAAGTTGTAGGATGAAATCATGAGAATTATTATTTCGGGATATATTTACGTCGCGTGAAATCTACCCACACGTCTTAATTTAGACGTTCTTTTTTTTTTAAAGGCACACTGTTGCATTGCGCATCAAAAGTTTCTAAGCTTTCGTCGTACGTAGCTCGATTTAACTGAACGTCCTTTCCACCCAGCAGGAAGCAACACCAGAGTTAAGTGCACTATCTTATGTAATTTCAAGCTATTTCAAAATATGACTAAGCAAAGATATAGGCCCGAGAACTACCCTAAAGATTGCTTGGATTGAATAGTGAAATTTATTGCACAAAAAGGACCATTGTGGATAATTTTTTACGGCGACATTCGGCTCTTTTTTTCTTAAAAATAAATTTCGAAGAAGGTCATTGGTCGCTATTGGCTTGAAGATTTCTATAGGTGGGCGGACGCAGTCAATTAAAGTCGATTTGGTTGAACGCATTCATTTTGGCCAGCGATAGAAAATGTTGGCTAGGAACCAACAAAACTCTAAAGAACACGCTTCACACGACCAATTATGACTTAATGGTGCGAGCAATTTTCTGGCCGCGTGATTTTGGAAAATTTAATCGGTAACAGTCATATGATGTGACAGAGTTGGATATTTGTCTGTACGACTACGAACGCGATCATCTGCACACGAATAACAGTAAGGGCATTACATACTGTAGCAGCCATGAATTATAATATTATTATTTGAAATACAAATTATAGTAGGGTCTGAATTTAAACACTTTTCTAAGACAAATAACAGCGACGTAAATGTAAAGAAACTACCGGACAGAAGCAAGAGAAAACATTGATTCGTTTGTGACCAGCTTCAGAAGCAAAACGTCAGCCAAATAAAGTTGTAAAGTAATTTCTTGCGTTATTTTCTTTTAAAATATAAACATAAGGTTGCCAAATATCTCCCTTCCGCCTTTTCGTCTTTGAATTTTCCGGCTATGAGCAAAGCGCTATAGAGCTTGTTTCTGGCAATAATCATGTGAAAGGTCTTGACATAACCTACATAACGACGAAATAACGTTCAGTTATTAAGTGTTTTCTTTAAAGTTTTTCTTAATAATAAGTAGTAAACATTATGATAGTGAACTACATAAATATATGAAATGTAAGGTTAGGTCGAAAGACAATACATTAAGGATAAGTTTAGCTTAGAGTGCCCGTCGAGGGCCAGTAAGTTAGATTGTAGGAAAAAGAAAACAAAGTACGTCCAACTACTTTTAAGCATTTTTGGTCTAGTACGTAGGTCTGTAATGAATTTGAAATAAAAATGTATCAAAAATGAAACAAAAAAAAAAAAAATGAACGATATGCATGATTAGTTTGGATATTGCGTTCAACAGTTATAGACGTGTAAACATGGAGTTTACTAACGCCGAAATTCACGCTATTTTAAAGTTTTCCTTCGTTAAAGGCAAATCCGCTAGAGAAACGTTCCGTGAGATTAATGGTGTTTTGGAGGATGGGACTCTATCACTTCAAACCGCGGAGGAATGGTTTCGACGACTCAGACCCGGTGAAAACGACATTATGGGTAAGCCATTCGGCGGAAGACCTGTGACGACGAATACCGATCGACTCGTTGAAATCATCGAGTTAGAGCGGCATATGGTATCTCGTGACATCGCCCAGGAGACGGCAAATAGTCACCAAACCATTTTAAACCATCTGCAGAAGGCTGGATACAAAGAAAAGCTTGATATTTGGGCGCCGCATGATTTGACGCAAAGAAAACCTTCTGGACCAAAACAACGCCTGTGATATGCTGCTGAAACGAAACGAACTCGACACGTTTTTGAAGCAGATGGTAACTGGTGACGAAAAATGGAAAGCATGCGACAATATTAAGCGAAAACGGTCGTGGTTGAAAGCCGGTTAATCGTCCCAAACAGTGGCCAAGCCGGGATCGTTGAGTAGGAAGATTTTACTGAATTGGAAGGGAATCATTGACTATGAGCTCCTCCCATATGGCCAGACGCTTAATTCTACCATCTATTGCGAACAACTGGACCGCTTGAAGCAGGCGATCGACCAGAAGCGTCCAGAAGTGGGCAACATGAAGGGTGTAGTGTTCCACCAGGACAACGCCAGACCACACACTTCGTTGATGACTCGTCAATAGCTACGCATCCATATAGCCTGGACGTAGCGCCAAGTGATTACCACCTGTTCCTGTCTGTTGGGAACGCCTTTGATGGTGTGAAGGTGAGCTCAAAATAAGTTTGTGCAAAGTGGCTGACCGAGTTCTTTACAAATAAGGATTGGGGCTTCTACGAGGACGGTATTGTGAAGTTTTCATCCAGATGAAAACAGATTATCGAACAAAACGGCGCATATTTGATCATTGTAACACTTTTTATGAAGTATTGAATGAAGAGCGAAAAAGCAGAAGGGGGATATTTGGCAACCTTATATATTCAATTTGTGGCCAAAATGTCACCTGAAACAAGCCGCTTGAAAGTTTTTGTCGAAATGATCTATGTTACGACTTGCCCTGAGGTCGCCAAGTCTGTTTTCAATGAACTTCTTTTTCATTTTTTTTTTTTGTTATTACTTATATGCTAGATAAAAAATACTTAAACTAGAATAGAAATATAATCTGTTGATCTTGAATCTAACTTACTGACTCTTACGAAGTGTTCTAAGCTAACATAAGATAACTCATTTTTCTATTTGCCTTTCGGATTTTTTATTAAATGTTTGTGTTCGTTTATTTAATTCATTTTAAAGTCTAACAATCACCCAAGAAAATTCAAAAAACTTGGGATAAATGGTGGCCAAATTGAAAGGTGTTGTGCCCAAGTTACAGCCTTAGAAGATATTAAAGCCTTCATCAAGACTATATCGCTTTGTTTTCCTAGATTTTAGTCTTCAAACCGCAATGTGAGTGAATCTCCATCCCGCTATCTCAAATACATCGCCGTGATAATGGGGACAACTACATCCGCCGATTGATTGTAACAAAATGCTTGAACGAAATCCACACAAAGGACTGCAAGGTTTTTGGAATATTTGTGCAAAAACTTAAAGCAGCTCAAAGCTGTCGTGTCCACAATTTAAATTCAATGTACAGAGTAAGAGTTAATGTTCCCATTTCTTCACAACTAAGTAGAAATATGCGCCTAAACATAACTACAATTTATGACAGGGAATTTAATACTTATACGAAGGGTGAAGGGTGAATGCTGTTATGGACACACGGTGGAAATATTCCTTTGAAATTGAAAAGCAAAACCTTTGATTAGTATAGTGACAAAATTATTCATATTAATAATAATTAACTGTATGGCACGACATTCCACAGTGTTACCAGAGCCTAGCTTACTCATCAACTGCTTGTGTTGTGCGCGCTACTGTTCTCTCATGTGCAGAAGAGACCTACAGTTTATTGCCGACTCCAAACGGCGAAGTTTGAGAAGCTTTTTCTTAGTCAGTTATTACTCTTTGACTCGAAAGAGGTGGTGCCGTGAAAAATTTAAGGTGTTTAGCCGGGAATCAAAAATTGACTTTCCGCATGGGAGCGTCACACTCTGCCCACTACTCCATGGCGGCCACATTATTCATCTTTGCTGGTCGTAAATTCCAAGTTGGGATTGGGTTGCGATGAGCATACCTTTGCAGATGGCACTGTCTGATTAAAGTCCTTTTTTATGAGTCAAAAACCTGATCTTGGCGACTTATTCTATTCGCAGGAACTAAACATTTCGTATGACATCATGCAGACTATAGAGACCAAGTAAGTTGTTAAATATTCTTATCTCAACGCCTTCATTGCAAGCATGTGAAACAGACTTCAACTCAACCACTCAACATGTGGTCATAGGCAAGAACAGAGATGGGTGTAGGTTCGATCCCCAGCTCAACAGCAATTTTTCGAATTTTTCACGGCACCACCTCTTTCGAGCTGCTGACAACATTCAAAGAGAAATAACTGTTTAAGAAAGCTTCTCAAATTTCGCCGTTCGGAGTCGCCAAAAAACTGTAAATTCCTTCTACTCGTGAGAGAACAAAAGCGCGCACTACACGAGTAGTTGATGAACAAGCTAGGCCCTGGTCCCCCTTTGGACTGTAGCGAGTAGAATTATTATTTGAAAACACTACTGCTCGTTTAATCCAATCTAATAACTTAGCTGCCAAACCGACTTCTACAACATCTGCCCTCTACGCCATACATGACCAAGTTATTTCGAGTACAGCATCGCTAAACGCTTGACAAAGTACATATCCGCCAAAAGCCTACCAAGTTCATCATTACATTTTATTGCTTCAGCAAGCTGAATCAAAGATGGACAACATTTTAAAGAAAGAAAAACGTTTTCACAATGCTTTAAATTTTAAAATGTGGCTCAAACTAACAACGTTTCTAAAGCCATCGCCCTACACTACAAAAACGCCTTCCATTAAAATTAGACTAAAAAAAAAACATTTCCAAAGCCATCGCCCTACACAACAAAAACGCTTTCTTTCGAACATTCCGTAGAAAGATAATTCCACGCTGAGCAAAATTCGTTAATCAAACTTCCGATAGACGCGTTTGATTCTGAAGAAGCCAAAGTGTGATAACCTATCCCTCATTTGACAACCAAAAAGTAAAAACCCACTTAAATACTCGGAAACGTAACAGAGCCTGATCAAAAAAGGAACAAAAAATTGTTGATACGAGTCAAACAGGCCCACGTCCACTTCCCCTGAAGTCATAGCCACACCGGTTTTATTGGCTTCGTTATTGATTGCTTGCAAACTCAGTCAATGTGCAAAAACCTTTCACAAACGTTACTCCGAAGACCTTGATTTTGAACTCCTACCCACACTAAAGGCAAGTGCAAGTTGGCTTCAATGATGTAGGAAATGAATGTAGAAAATTGTATGCTTGACTGCGTGACTTGCCTGCCTGCTTGACCCGAACAATTTTGAGAGTGTTTCGCTTTCGGACAATTTCTGTGCTAAGCGACAATTGACTTTAATTAATTCAATCACCATGTAGCGCGCTTCTTTGATGCTCATGGCAGAGTCCTTCAATTCCTTTTCAAATGGTCTCAATTAACAAGAGTCAAAGAGAAAATAAAATACTGGAACAGGATGAAGTATAGTCATCATCTCCGCACTCCTCCCATTCCCGAAGAATTCAATGAAATGCATAAAATCTCTGTTTGAAATTATGGGAAAAATATGGAACTTTAATTGCGGAAGGCGACAAGGTCATTACCATGTATGTACCCTGACAGAGTGGAACTTGCATGCTTTTGAGCTTTGTTGAAGCGTCGACGAGGCTGGCCATCATTCATGCACGAGGGGAAGAAGTCCCCTGATTTGATGAATTACCACTTGACTATGAAATAAACAGAACGCCAAAATACACATCCATATGCAAGCGTCCATTTGATGCTCCCCTCTGCCAAATTTGTTTTTGGAAACTGTCCAAAGCGGGAAAATAGAACATCGCACATTAATTAGGTCCCGAAATAAGACGAAAGTGACATCAATCGTGGACTCTGTGAAAATATCCGTTGCTCTGTTGCTCTGTTTCTCCCCCACACCACCAGAACGTAAACACAATCAATTGGGTGAATTTTTCCATGATTACTCTCCCTCACGCTACGTAGTTTGAATTGCAAAGAAAATGATGTGATGCGCAGCAATTGCAATGACAACATCTGTTGGGCGCCATTGGTAATGAATTTTCGAGGTACACATTTTCACATCCTGTCACATCGATTTATAACTATCGCAATTTCACTTACTTAAGACCCAGTTTCAGCTGGTCAAATGCTGGGAGATTTGAAGTCATCTTGCAAGTTCAAGGCCTGCTGCTAATCAAACGGATGATGATTTTTGAATTCCGCAAACGAAAACGAATTTCCGATTGTTGATTTATGCGACAAATTACAAATGACAAAAGGGATCTATTTATCTTCACTTTTTATATTTATTTCACTCTCCCTCATCCGTACACACGCACACACGGAACTTGAACGATTGATCCCCTTGTGTAATAATTTAAAAATTGTTTCTTCTTCTTCTAAATTAGGTAGCCCGCCCGCTTGACTCAAAGACGACAACACCTCAACTGATGTGGAATAAACTTTTTGTATACCGTTCGCGTACTGTGCAAAAGTGAGCTTTTTTCTTTTGACATGCCCTAGCTATCTGGCTGGTGTCAGAAATCGAAGAATTTTTGTGTATGCCTCGCCACGATTGTATCTAGAACTTGTGTTGTATATTTTCAAGCCAGATGTGCTCTAAGCTTTCGCCATCATTCGCTCTCATGAAAGTTCTGCCGCAGTGGCGGCAGTAGCAAGTGCCAGTGCCGCAAACAGACACATACACGTGTATATACCCCGATGAGAAGTATCTGCCGCCGACACTTTCAAGTGGCCTTGACTGGGGCAAAGTTTTGCGCGTACAGAATTTTCGGTTGAGGCGGGTTGGTCAGTTATGTCTTTTTTATCAGATTTGTGAATGAAAAGCTGTTGCTTGTTCACGGTAGTAAATTAGTTTGAATGATGAGTGCGGCGCTGTGTTTGTGTGAGTGGTTTTTATATCTCGCTTGCATTTTACTTGGCTGCTGTGATGTAATAGAGCGTGTATAACGGACATAAATTTTATTTTGTTTTGGGGATACACATTCAAAGTTATATTCAAGTTATATGCTTTTCACAGAGAGCAAGACATTCTTGCTTCGGAACTTATTTTTAAATTTACTATGCAAGTTAGCCAATTGGGGATAGTAGAAACATAAAAATAATTTTGTGTTCTTTTCAGTTTTCTTTTTTAGTTGCGATATGTGACATGTAACATATTTGCGGTTATATAAGATTTTATTGAATATTTGGCTTCTCGTAAAAAATCACAAGTTCCCTGAATAGTTTAACTAAATTTGTACATTATTTAAAATAAATTTGAGAACAATTAGCGCAGCTAAAACGGCTGTACTTGCAATAATTACTGTCCCGTTTTTAGTTATTATTTCAAATATGTCTATTTGCGAGTCAACCAAACCATATGTTGTGTAAACGAAGCTGTATACAGTGTGCTCTCCTTCCACGGGGATCGTCAAAAACCTCTTTCACGTCACGTACATAAGCTGTTTCCACTAACACGAAGGATTACGTGACAAAATTGCGCACTATTCTAACGATAGACATCCAGCTGAACCTGTCCGAGATAGTTCAGAGAGTAGACATCTCAAAGAACCATATGATTCTTGTCTTGCATAAGAAAATCGACTGTAGTGGCCACTTTGGCTCATTTGAACCAAAACGAGAACCGCAATCGCAATCGCATTGTGCAAAATAATATCACCATATTCGACTTTGTGACTATTTTGCTAATAACTTGTTGCTACCGTCATGCAAAGACATCATATTTTCTGAACATTATCCTTATCCCACCAGTAATAAAGCTCATAAATAAAATAGGAAAAAAGTGCATTTTGAACTTAGAAAAGTCCCGTTATCCGAAATGACACCGAATTTTGGAGTGTGAAAAAAATAATAGCACCAAGTGCAAATATGTAACAGGTGCACCGGTATAAAGTAAGCATTTTTTTTAAATAAAACACGAATTATTAATGGGAAAGTAAAAACATTTTATCTAAAGTATTGACCATTGTTTTCTTCACATTTTGACCACCTTTCCGGCAATTTGTGAATAATAATTGTTGGCGCTACAGTCCAAAGAGGGACCAGGGCCTAGCTTGCTCATCAACTACTCGTGTTGTGCGCACTACTGTTCTCTCACGAGTAGAAGGGACCTACAGTTTTTTTTGCCGAATCCGAACGTCGAAATTTATGAAGCTTTCTTACTCTTTGAGTGTTTTCAGCAGCTCGAAAGAGGTGGTGCTGTGAAAAATTCGAAAAATTCCTGTTGAGGTGGGAATCGAACCTAGACCCTTCGGCGTGTGAGCGTCGCACTCTACCCACTACGCCACGGCGACCACAGGCAATTTTTGAATACCACATCAATAAAATTGTTCGTCTTTTAAAACAAACCAATCAGACACCCAATTTTCGACCACCTCGTAGGAATCAAAGTGCTGCTCAGCCAATGCGTGTCCTATCGATGAAAACAAATGTAGTCATAAGGAGCCAAGTCTGGTGAATAAGGCGGGTGGGGTAGCTGCTCCCAGGCAACTGTTTTGATTGTATTCTGAACGGGTTTTGCTTTGTGTGCAGATGCATTGTCCTGGAGAAAAATTACCTTGCCGTGTCTTCTGGCCCATTCCGGTCGTTTCGCGATCAATGCATGGTTCAAATTGATCATTCGTTGTCGGTAGCGATTAGTATTAATGGTTTCACCAGGTTTTAGGAGCTCGTGGTACAGCACACCTTTCTGGTCTACCCAACCCATAACTTTGTCTTCTTGCCGAATCGATCTGGTTTTGAAGTCGATGTTGATGGTTGTCCGTGGCGTAGTGGGTAGAGTGCGACACTCATACGCCGAAGGGTCTAGGTTCGATTCCCAGCTCAACACCAATTTTTCAAATTTTTCACTGCACCAACTCTTTCGAGCTGCGGACAATACTCAAAGAGTAATAACTGTCTAAGAAAGCTTCTCAAATTTCGCCGTTCGGAGTCGGCAAAAAACTGTAGGTCCTTTCTACTCCTGAGAGAACAGTAGCGCGCACAACACTAATAGTTGATGAGCAAGTTAGGCCCTGGTCCCCCTTTAGACAGTACCGCCAACCATTATGACTATTATGTTGATGGCTGTCCCAGATTAACTCATGATTTTTTCCGTTTAGGATTCTTAAAATAAATCCATTTTTCATAGCCAGTAACAATCCGATGCAAAACCGATTTTCTTTCGGGTCTTTGAAGCAAAATTTCACAAGTGTTTTTTCGGTTTTCCATCTGTCTTTCATTCAATTCATGTGGCACCTATTTTCCACACTTTTGAATCCTTCACATAGCTTTTAGACGGTCAGAAATTGTTTTTTGTGCAACATTTAACATTGCTGCCATTTGCTATTGACTCAAAGTGTCATCTCCATCCAATTTCTTTTGCAATTCGCCGTCTTCATACTTTTTTGGTGGTCTTCCACGTTCTTCATTTCTCACATCAAAATCTTTATTTGTGAACCGTTGAAACCATCTCTTGCATGTTGCTTCCGATAGAGCATGATCACCATATGCCTCAACAAGCATTCGATGCGACTCTGCAATCATTTTTCTTCAAATGAAAACAAAAAATTAATGTTTTCCGCAAATCATCACTTTCTGGTACAAGATTCGACATTTCTTAACACGATGAAAAAATATGATGCTGTCTGTTCAATGACTTGATGTATGCTAAATATTTTTCACAGATGTCATAGCATAGATAGAGAAAAATATAAGGGCTCGTTCGCAACCTATGTTCAATATCGAGACATTTGTATCTTGAAGCTCACTTCATACGGGTATACCTGGTATAAGTATAAAGTAAAAGCCAATGTACCAGTAAGGTTTTTTTTATTATTTTTATTTGGTCGTATTTTTACTTGGTCGTATAATACTTTTTTTTAAACAGCGTCACAAAGTCGTGGCATGGAGTCGATAAAGGCCTGACAGCTCTGGATGGGGATATTCTTCCACGCAACCGGCACAACATCCCATAGCTCATCTGTATTTTTAGGTTTTTCTTCATATAAAGCTTTCGGTTTTATTCAAAAATTGGGATCAGTACCATAATAGGAAAAGTATCCCGATACGTTAATGTGGATCAGACACTGTGCATTACAGTTTTGATAGTACACTCTACTTGGCTTTTTCGCCTGCGAACAAATGTACCGGTCCCAGGAGTATCAAATGAAACTATTTGGGATTCGTCCGTCTATAATACATTGCGCCATTTAGAAGGTTTCCAGTTCGGGCGTTCGTTCGCGAGTTTGGGTCGCTTTAGTAGGTTGATTTTTGACACTAGCGGTACTTTTTTAAGATATGCGGCAGATTTCTATAGATTTTCTATATTTCTTTACCATCATTTGTCTTATTGCTGATGTCGCCATGGGTAAATCTTAATCCTCATTTAATTTCATAGCATTCATAAACAGGTAATGTTTGACTAATCTTACTGTTTGTCGTTCATCTGCGGGGTTTACTTTCGCTTTCTTACTTATTTTTTTCCATTTGAACTTATTTTTGGCATTCGCCATCATTTTATTGAACACCTAACAATTAACTTATGAATTTGTAAGTTTTACCGTCATAAAGCAATTTTTTTTAGGCAAGTTTCTCGGGAGTGCAATGCACACAACGACCCATTTTACTTTGCTAACAATGCTGAAGGTTTGAAATAATATCTTTTAGTAGCTACAATAATATGTATAGATGTACTTTGAAGCCAAAAAACAATCGAAATACTGGTGTACACTGGAATACATGGAAACGCTCTTCAGAATGACGTGGTGCTATTAATGCAACTGAATTTCCGGTAACCGGACTTTTTTTTAATGATAAGATGCAGTTTTTTATTACCTTGTGTGTGGGTTTTATGACTGATGTAATAAAGATGTTGTGCAATAAATATGATGCGCCTGTCTGACCATAGAAAAAAAGAATTAACATAACAGTAATAATGTCGAACATGGTGCTATTCTTTCTGCACTGTGCTGTAGTTTGAAAGTGTTTCAAATCAACCTTAAGGAGTGTGGATTTCTCTTTGTACAGATCCGAATAAAATTAAACCCAATGAACAGTCGGAAGAGTGGATTTCTCCTCGCAAACATACACGGAAAGAGCAATTGACTGTTTTATGAGCGTTTAAAATGTGTGATCTTTATTAGTTTACTGGAATAAATAATTATTCGCTCTAATCTCTTTACAGTCTGTGTATGTTTCTTCCTCTGTCGCATATCGTTCATGATTATCACAGATATGTAATCTAAGTGCCAAAATATTGCGGATAGTATTTTTTCTGAGAAATCAATGATCTTATCACCTCTTATTAGTGCCACTTGTTGGCTTTTGACAACGAAATATAAATCATTTATTTATTTACTTATCATATCAGTGCGTGAAAGTCGTTTTGTAAACCTTTCTTTGTCTTTGCATTTTCCAAATATGCTTAAAATGTGCTGATAGGAATCATCTCAATATAGCAATCCTCTGAAAAGAAGTGATTACAACCGAAAGCGGACTCTTCTGTTTCAAAAAAATTGTATTGTAGTTCAAACGCTGAAGGCAAGAAAAGCGTAGAAATGTGTCCGGTGTGGCGTTGCGAAAGACACTCCCCTGTCTAATGTACCAGGTTCGCTTCCTATTGAAACGGCCCCGCTTTTTTCACTACACCGCCTCTTTCATGTTGCTGACAACTCAAAATTCGCCGTCCAGAGTGAGCATAAAATTGAACACGCACGATACAAGAAGTTGCTCAAGAAACTAGGCCCTGGTTTCTTTATGGACCCCTGTGGACAGACGAGAACTTTGAGAGTTGTCAGAAACTAAATGTTTGACCCCTTGAAAAATTTCGGACATTTTGAAGAAGTATTTCGGACATGTTTAAGAAGTATGCCACATCGACATTTCAATGCCTGCGGTTAAGTGTGCAACTAAGTTTGTTGAATTTTTAGATTTGCTGACGAAACGAAATGTCAAACGCATTTTATTCTTCTTCTTGTGGTGCTACAGTCCGAGGTGGACCTGGGCCTCAACAAACATGACTCTCCAGCCAGCACGATCTTCCGCCAGCTGTCTCCAGTTGCACACTCCAAGTTGGTTGAGGTCCTTCTCAAGTTGTGTGCACCACTTTAGTCTAGGGCGTCCTCTGTTGCGTTGTCCCAATGGCACGGATTCAAAGACCTTTCGGGCCGGAGCAGTGGTGTCCATACGCACTGCATGGCCTAGCCATCTTAAGCGTTGTACCCGTAAACGCTTGACCAGGCGCATGCCGCTGTACAGCCCATAGAGTTCATCATTAAATTTTCGCCTCCAGATGCCATCAATGCAAACAGGACCAAAAATCGCTCGCAAAACTTTTCGTTCGAAAAGACTAAGGGCTTCCTCATCCGCCTCTGCTAATGTCCAAGATTCCGCGCCATAAAGTATGACGGGGATAATCAAGTTGTTATATAAAGCAAGCTTAGTCCTTCGAGAGAGGCTTTATTACTCAATTGCCTCTTGAGTCCAAAGAAACAGCGATTGGCAAGAGTGAGTCTGCGTTTGATTTCGGTTGTGATGTTGTTGTCCCTATTTACCGCGGAACCGAGGTAGACGAAGTCCTTAACTACCTCCAAGTTTCTGCTGCCTAGTGTGACGCTCCGTCCGAGACGTCGATACTGTGTGTCCTTCCTTGATGACAGCATGTACTTAGTTTTGCCCTCATTTACCGCCAGACCCATTTTAGCCGCTTCCGCTTCAATGCCAGCAAACGCCTCACTGACGGCTCGCTGTGTTCGTAAAATTACGTCAATGTCGTCAGCTTATGCTAGCAATTGAACTGTCCTCTCTAAGATCGTGCTTATGGTGTTGACTTGTGAGTTACGCACAATCTTCTTGAGGATGATATTAAAGAAGTCACATGACAGTGCGTGGCCTTGTCTAAAACCTTGTTTAACATTGAAGGTCTCGGTGAGTTCGTTAACTACCTTGACGAAGCAGCGAGAGTTCTCCATCGTCATCCTACACAATCTGACGAGTTTGGTAGGAATGCCAAAACTAGACATGGCACTGTATAGCTCGTCTCTATGCACACTGTCATAGGCCGCATGCCTTAAAGTCGATGAATAGGTGGTGAGTGTCAATTTGCTTTTCTTGGGTCTTTTCCAGGATCTACCGTAATGTTAAGATCTGGTCTATAGTAGACTTCCCTGGTCTGAAACCACACTGATAGGGATCTATCAGGTCATGGGCAAACGGTTTCAGACGTTCACACAATACGGCAGAGAGGATCTTGTATGTGATGTTGATGAGACTAATCCCTCGGCAGTCAAAGGAGTCTCCTTTCTTGTGAACGGGGCAAACGACGCTGAGATTCCACTCATCGGGCATGCTTTCCTCCGACCAAGTCTTACAGATGAGCTGGTGCATGCACCCAAACAGGCAATCTAGAGCTGGTTTAAATATTTCTGCGGGCAGTTCGTCCGCTCCGACAGTTTTGTTCAGCTTGGATATTGGTATCTTCACCTCGTCTAAGTCGGGGGGACGGAATTCTTGTCTATCATCGTCCAAATCGAGTGGAACATTCTGCCTAACAGCGGGATTTGGGCCGTCATCGCCACTAAGGAGTCTGCAGAAATGATCCCTCCAGATTCTCAGCACAGACTGCGACTCTACTACGAGTTGTCCATTTTGGCCCCGGCAGGCCTTGCTCCGAACCGTGTATTCTCCGGATAGCTGTTTTACCTTTAGGTAAAACTTTTGGACTTCATTCCTGCCATAACACCTTTCTATTTCCTCAACCCAGCGCTTCTCATGCTCCTTCTTTTTCCTTCTGAGAAGCCGCTACTCTCCCCTTCTTCTCTGTTCGTAGAGTTCACGAACAGCTCGCGTTGTTCGATGCAGCGTCGCCTTTTAGGCGTCTTGTTTAGCTGCGTGCACTTGCCTGCACTCGTCGTCAAACCATTATTTTTATTATTTTATAATTTGACAATTATTTTGTACTGTAACTGCCAATAATACCATCCGTTATGTAATTTTTGTTTGGAAAATAAAAACTAACATTTTCATCATATTTCGATTTTTTATTTCCAGAAACGAAAAATCACATCGCAAGGTCACAAAAAGTTAAATTCTGTTTATGGTGACGAAGCCTTAAAAGAACGGCGGTGTCAGAATTGGTTTGCCAATTTTCCTTCTCGTGATTTTTTCACTCAAAGATGAGAAACGCTATGTTGGTCCAGTTGAAGTTGATGATAACCAAATCAAAGCAATAATCGATTCGGACGTTCACAATACAACATGTGAGATTGCGGAGCAGCTTCATGTATTGCAGACAGGCATTAAAATCGCATAAGTCAACTTTGCTATGTTTAAGAACTCGATATATTGGTTTCTCATGAACTGAAAGAAAATCATTAAACACAACGCATTAACATCTGCGATTGGCTAAGGAACGTAATGAAAAATGGGTTGTTTACAACAATGTCAATCGGAAAAGTGGAGCAAGCCATGTGAACCAAACTAAATAACATCAAAAGCTGATATTCATCAAGAGAAAGTTATTTTATCATTTTTAGCGCGATTACAAAGGAATTAATTAATTAATTGTTGGCGCTACAGTCCAGAAAGGGACCAGGGCCTAGCTTGCTCATCAACTACTCGTGTTGTGCGCGATACTGTTCTCTCACGAGTAGAAGGGACCTACAGTTTTTTGCCGACTCCGAACGGCGAAATTTGAGAAGCTTTCTTAGACAGTTATTACTTTTTGAATGTTGTCAGCAGCTCGAAAGAGGTGGTGCCGTGAAATATTAGAAAAATTGGTGTTGAGCTGGGAATCGAACCTAGACCCTTCGGCGTGTGAGCGTCGCACTCTACCCACTACGCCACGGCGGCCACAAGGGCCAAAGGAATTGTCTTAATGATTAATTCAGATGTCTACATTGAACAACTGACAAAATTAAACAATGGAGTTGAAGAAGAGTCGGCGGAATTGACGAAACAAAAAGGTTGTATCCCGTCATGATAATACAAGGCCACACATCTTTGGTCACTCGGCAACAATTATTGGAACTTGGTTGGGATGTTTTCCCACATCCACCCTGCACCATCGGTTTCCTTTTCATTTCGATCTTCGTAAAACTCCATGAAAGGTAAAAATTTAAATAATGATGATGATGTCGAATCGTACCTAGTTCAGTGTTTTGCTGTTAAAACCAGGAATTTTATGAACGTGAAATAATGATGCTGCTCTGAAAGATGATAAGAGATATTTGCTCAAATTGCGAAAATTGTCTTTTATTTTCTTAAAAAACACCACAAATACTTCTTCCTCTTCCTGTGGCGCTACAGTCCTGGGTGGACTTGGGTCTCCCGAAGTTGTTGTGATGGCTATCTAGAGGCGTCGCGAGGAGGCTGTATGTCAACTGGGCACTAACGAGGATAGTGTTGGCAGCTCGTGTGCACAAGCCCATGCTCTCCAATTTACTTACTTGTCAACCCTATTTAAAGAATTGAATACACAATGGTGCAACCCCAGTGAGACAAAGGTGTGCGCGTACTGATATCGATGCCGCTGTTCTGAACATTTAGTCATTTGGACAAATCCGTATCGTCATTTTAGAGGATTTCGAAAACGATATTGATCTACATCCAAGAGCGTTTTGAGCGTCGCAAATTCGTAAATTGTGTGGTCGCTGTGGCGTAGTGGGTAGAGTGCGACGCTCACACGCTGAAGGGTCTAGGTTCGACTCCCAGTTCAACACCAATTTTTCTAATATTTCACGGCACCACCTCTTTTGAGCTGCTGACAACACTCAAAGAGTAATAACTGTCTAAGAAAGCTTCTCAAATTTCGCCGTTCGGAGTCGGCAAAAAAACTGTAGGTCCCTTCTACTCGTGAGAGAACAGTAGCGCGCACAACACGAGTAGTTGATGAGCAAGCTAGGCCCTGGTCCCCCTTTGGACTGTAGCGCCAACAATTATTATTATAAATTCGTAAATTGATTTGACTACGATGATTCTCCTCAAAAAATATCTTCAGCCATTAGACCCTTTTTGGATGTACGGGTCCGTTAGCAGGATAAATATGCACTTTTTGGAGAAGACAGTAGCTTCAGGAGGCACCAATTCATATCGAAATGGTTTGGATAACATGCAGTAGGTACGATTAATTTTTTTTATGATACTTATCACCACTGTAAATTGGAACCGCTATCGCACTATGATAAGCAATTCCGAGAGGGTAGAGTGCGACACTCACACGCCAAATGTCGAGGTTTCACAGCACCACGACCATAACTGACTAAGAAAAAGCTTTTCAAACTTCGCCGTTCGCAGTCGGCAAAAAATTGTACGTTCTGTCTACTCGTGAGGGAAGTTGATGAGCAAGCTATGCCCTGGTCCACCTGTGGGCTATAGGACCATCCAACTAACTAGTTATATATATATATATATATATACATAATAAATAATCACTAGGGATAAGGTCTGGACTATAGAGTAGGTGTTGCATTTCTTCGAAACCACAATCTCACGCAGCAGCCTTGGAAACTCGCGCCGTGTGAACAGGAGCGTTGTCATAAAGAAGCAACACACCCGCTGAGAGTTTACCCCGTCTTTTCTTTTTAATTTCTTCCCGCAAATTAGGCAAAGTGGAAGCGTAGGATGTGGCGTTGATGGTTTCACCTTTGTGTTTGTTCTCAGTTAGCAAGATTTCCTTTGAGTCCCAAAAAACTGTGGCCATGAGCTTCCCGGCAGACGGAGTATCTTTGAATTTCTTTGGGGGTCTGTTCCTTTTTTATGCCACTGCATGGGCACTTGTCTGCATTCAGGGTCAAAGTGGTGAGCCCATGTTTCGTCCCCAGTAACAATTCTATCCATAACACCGTTCGCGTCCTCTCTACACGTCTCCAAAAGCTTTCCACAGCATGCGATTATCACTGTTTTCCGAGGCATTGTGAGCATTCGTGGCACCCACCTTGCACTGACCTTCGAAATGGTGTGAATGGTACCAGTTGAAAGCTTGGTGATCTCTGCCATCATTTTCACCTTTATTCGGGCATCGTCCAGAACAGGTTTTTCGAATTTTTTGCTGCTTTTTCCCGTACGAGCAGTAGCCGGTGCGCCGGAGCGGGGGTCGTCTTCAATGGTCTATCTGCCTCCCTTGAACTCACTTGACCACTTTTGCACAGTTGATAGTGAAGGTGCGAAGCCCCGGTAAACAGCCACTATCTCCTCATGAATAGTTTTTTGACTTTTTCCTTGCTTAGTGAGAAATTTGATTACAGCGCGATGCTCAATTTTCACCATCATCGTCTCAGTTGCTATTATGATTCTGTTTAACTAGAGATAAATAACTAATTAATAATCACATTTATATGAAATCTTACACGAATGCACTAAAATAGTGGTATTTTTTGATAAATATTTAAATTTATATATATAACTAAAGTTTCATCCAGATACCTAGTATATAAGTTAACGACACGTTAACAAATTCCTAAACATGTTTGCACACGTCTCGTGAAATGCATCAAGCAACACTGCAGCATCCGGTCACCCTACACCTGCACGACATAACTGCATGATACGAGCGGTTCGCCTGAAGCAACGCGAAGTACCGTACCATCCGTACCATGGGTCAACCCGACACCTCACAAGCACCCACAAGCAAACAGCCGCACCTGACACCACGCAAATCGGAACCTGCATTCCTTCACGTTCCTACATGTTCCCATCATTCCCATCCATAGCCGCATTAGTCGATAAGTAGAAGTAAGAACATTTTGTAGCCAGTCTTAATTATTCTTCCGATGAAAGAAAAATCTAAAAAAGATTTTTTAAGTTATATTTAAGGCCACTCGTAAGATAAAAAACGTTTGGTATTGGCTTTCAGAAGAGTCCGCTAATAACCCCCGATTTGTAGACTTTATTAGACACAAAAGCGGGCAAGTTTTGGTTAAGTTATGAAATGTACGAAAAGATGTTGCTGGGGATGCATCCCAGGAGGCAATTTGTACGATATTTTGTGTGCTGATTTTGGGCACTTACTAACTTCCTGGACAGTTTAAGGAAATAAATTTTTTATGAAAACTATTTGTCCCTGTATATTTTGCTAATCCTTGTTTTTAAAAATATAATGGGTCTTATCGAGGGTTTTACTTAAGACAGTGAAACTCTGATGCTGTTTTGCATCGCTCCGATACTGAGATTATATTGAAGGCCCCTCGTAGATATGATACGCGCAACTTTGCTCATGAATTCATAAACTATTCGAGTTGTGCGCGCTACTGTTGTGATTTTTAATTTTCGGTTTTTAGCGTATTTTATCAAATATAAAAAAATAATAATGGCTTAATTCTATAAAAGTACTTAAAACTTGCTTATATTATGTTAGCAATAGTGCTTATATCTAATTTCCAGTAGTAATTGGTGCAGGCTACTGTTGTCTCAGGAGTAAAAGGGAACTGCTTCAGACGGTGAAGTTTGAGGAGCATTTCATTGACAGATAGTTATCACTCTCTGGGTGTTTTCAGCAAATCAAAAGAGGTAGCGTCGTTCAAAATGCAAGATGTTCAGTACTGGAATCAACCCTAGAAAGTCGGCGTGTGAGTCTCCAATTCTATTCACTACCATTCCTTTTATTATAATTTTGGTAATTTTTTTAATTGTTTGCACTTACTTACCCATTACGCAGCTGTCAAACCTTACTGTGCCAATATTCCTCAAGGCTTTACTGACTTTACGACAACGTACGATAAAAATCGCGTATGCATGTGTAGTCTTTTTGGTCGACCAACTATGAAAGCCTTTTAATTCTGCGGAAATTCGAAACGAATGCAAGTTATTTCCAAATAGTATCCAAATATTCTATCTGAACAACGCCTGTACAAAGTTCAGGGGTGTATTCCGAGTTGTGGCTATTCTTAATGGACTCTAGTGACTACGTCACGCCGAATCCGAAAAAATTAACTAATTTTATTTTTGGAGCTCCAAATGGGAATAGTTTCTCCGTTCCTCTTGTTCATTTCAGTTTTCCTACCATTTCGGAACAAATCTCGCTGGGTTTGCTTTCGACTTAAAACCTCTATCATGTCCCTTGTTAGCTAATTTGTGCATTTTTTGTTCCTTATTAGAAAAACTTTTTTAAATTTGAAGTAAATTTATAGAAAAAAATAAGTGCTTAATAAAGCCACAGATTTGGTCAAATTGTTACTTTGTGAAGTTGGACAGTCCACACAAAAAAGAAAAAAAGAGGAGGAGGTTCATTAGCACCAAGTGAATACATCCCATATTTGCAGCAAATTCAAGTCACTGATAAGCGAATTACCGTCACCTTTAAAAAATTTACTTCATTTCGTTTTCTAGGTTCAAAATAAATGCTGCTGTTGCAACGGAAATTGGTGTGACTGTTTGAAAAGGACACTCACACACCACATTTTGCGATTTTCTGTCTAAATGATGGCTTGAAGACCCTTTCTTCCTTCTCTTCTAAAGAGGCGCCCGCTTGCTATGTCAAGTCTGAGTGGTGAGTTTGAGATCCATTTTCAAGTCACTTAATTAACAAGTTTATTTTAAAAATATGCCGTGTGCAAAATAAGAAGACGCGTGACGATGTATCATAACAAAAACTATTTCCAATTTAGAAAATGAAAAGCGCCCGTCATTTCAGTTAATCATATATTCAGCACGTCCTTAAAAGCTCGCAACAGAGAGAAACAGCAAATGCCAACAACCCACTGACGGCTTAACCACCCCAGTAAACTGCTAATAAAATGTTGGCTCAATGCATTCCGTCCAGTTGAACGAAAACCTTAAATTCAATTCAATTCTGACCCAATTCTCAGATTCACATTTGATAACTGAAAGATACCACAGAGATGATTCAAGTTTATGGAGACGGAAAAAGGTAAAAATAGCTTCTGCAAATAAAAGATAACGTCCGCACTGCCTGAGATTACATCAAAATGACGTACACCGTGTGAAACCTTCCCTCAGTATCGCGTGCTAAAAGCGATAAACACTCGACATGCTACAAGCAGTACTCGCAGTTTCCATTTTAAAGACTTATCTCATGCGGGTGTTTGTACGTCAATGAATTCTTAAAACGCGATTTCAATTCTCAACGTCATATCTCCTTATCAAACATTCATCCGAAATGATTATGAAATCGTATAGCTCACATTAAAGATGAGCTTAACTGATTAAAAAAAAATGTTTGCACAGTGTGGGGGATAAGTAACATGCAGATTCAAAGTTTTCTTGATTGGTGTGAACAGTTGCAGCTGTTGGTGAAGGGGGCGTTTCAAATGTAATATTTGCAGGCTAATAAGTATGAACTTTTCATTTTCTGAAGCACATTTTCAAGCGGAAATTGGAGTTCAGTTCATAAAATATTGGATCTCTGAAGTAACCAATATTAATTTTTTCCTCTTCGAAAGATGGCGCCACCTGCAAGTTGCGACTGATCTTGGAAGCGATTGACTGCTTCAATGGAAGGGTGTTATATTTGTCAGCAATAATTAGTGTGCATCAGCATCTGTTGTAGACAACATCATTGGTTTTTCCTTATTCGAAAATGACCGAATTCACCTTAACATGAAAGCATTTGCGGGAAGTTTAATTTATTTTTAATTGGAAGAAAAGTGTAGCCTAAATCCATCGAATGCTTGTGGAAATTTATCGTGAACCTGCGACGCTTCAAAAGTGGTGATTTTTAAAGATAAACGTCTAGACTGTCAATGAAGGTTTTAGACAAGGTGACGCACTGCCATGTGGCTCCTTTAACATCATCCTCGAGAAGATCGTGCGAAACTCACAAGTCAACACCAGAGGCACGATCTCCCAAAAATCAGTTCAGTTGCTAGCATACGCTGACGACATTGACGTAATTTTACGAACACAGCGAGCCGTCAATGAGGCGTTTGCTGGCATTGAAACGGAAGCGGCTAAAATGGGTCTGGCGGTAAATGAGGGCAAAACTAGGTACATGTTGTCATCAAGGAAGGACACATAACATCGACGTCTCGGACGGAGCGTCACACTAGGCAGCAGAAACTTCGAGGTAGTCAAGGACTTCGTCTATCTCGGTTCCGCGGTAAATAGGGACAACAACACCAGTACCGAAATCAAACGCAGAATCACTCTTGCCAATCGCTGTTTCTTTGGACTCAAGAGGCAATTGAGTAATAAAGCCCTCTCGAAGACGACGAAGCTCGCTTTATATAACAACTTGATTATCCCCGTCCTACTTTATGGCGCGGAATCTTGGACGTTAGCAAAGGCGGATGAGGAAGCCCTTAGCCTCTTCGAGAGAAAAGTTGTGCGTGCGATTTTTGGTCCTGTTTGCGTTGATTGCATCTAGAGGAGAAGATTTAATGACGAACTCTATGGGCTGTACAGCGTCATGCGCCTGGTCAAGCGTCTACGGATACAACGCTTAAGGTAGCTAGGCCATGTAAAGCGTATGGACACCACTGCTTCGGTCTGAAAAGTCTTTGAATCCGTGCCATAGGGACAACGCAACAGAGGACGACCTAGACTAAATTGGCTCACACAAGTGGAGAAGGACCTCAACCAACTTGGAGTGCGCAACTGGAGACAGCTGGCGAAAGATCGTGCTGGCTGGAGAAGCATGTTGGTTGAGGCCCAGGTCCACCCCGGATTGTAGCGCCGCAAAAAGAAGAAGAAGAAGTCTTAACTGGTCCAAAAAGTTTGAAGATGAGTAATCGGAGGCTTTGCCGAATCAAGATCCTTGCCAAGCGTAAAGTGAACTTGAAGAATCTTTGGATGCCATAAAAATTGAAACAGAAATATGCTCAACAAATATTTTTCACCTCGGATTGGTCCGGGTTGGTCGAATAGGATCTGCTAAAACCAGGCAATACCATTAATAGGAAACGTTACTATTATAATTTTATGGCGCGACAGTTCACAGGGGGACCAGGGCCTAGCTTGCTAATCAACTACTCGCGTTGTGCGCGCTACTGTTCTCTCACAAGTAGAAGAAACCTACAGGTTTTTACCGACGCCGAGGAGCTTATTGAAGGGTCCTCTTTTGCCATGTTGATCATTTTTCGTTCATTTCGCTTAGCCATCACTCTTTTTGGACCGCGTGTTTCGGGCCTAGCTTTCCAGTTTAGCGTGTGATTTAACGCCTTTAGACTAATTTTTATGGGACTGTGTTAAAGCTCATGTCTATACAGACAAGCTCGCTTCAATTGACGCATTGGAAGACAAAATTGAAGCATTTATTCGTAAAATAATATTAATAATTCTTGGCAATACAGTCCAAAGGGGACCAGGGCCTAACTTGCTCATCAACTACTCGTGTTGTGCAATACTGTTCTCTTATGAGTAGAAGGAACCAACAGGTTTTGCCAACTCCGCCGGCTCAGTTATTACTTTTTGAGTGTTGTCAGCAGCTCGAAAGAAATGGTGCCAGTTAGAAAGGTATGGAAAGGTAAGCTGATTTTGCAGCATGATAAGGCTCGGCTTGTAGTTTTGGTAGCAGTCAGAAACGACCTGTTAACTCTGAAATGGGAAGTCCTATCCCATCCGCTGTACTCTCCTGACCTAGCTAGCGTCAACAGGCAAAACATCCGACTGGGCTGGGACCGAGAGAGCCCAGATATAAGATATAACATTCTGATGATAACGACATGAGACATTGATTATCATGCATTTCCACTTTTGGAAACTCTGGAAAAGTGGGTTCTAAAGGTTGCCATTTGCCTTTGTACCTTTTGTCGATGAGCAGATATTGTCATATGAATTAAAGCAGATGAAGAGGAGACAAACTCCATAAAGTTATCATCGGGAGAGACTTTACGGAGATTTTTCAAAACCTTTTAGCTAAACTAATGATGGGCGTGCAGAACAAATATTTTTTCAACCTTCAAGTTCGAAAGAGATATGCCGAACGTCCGTCATAGAAATCATAGATAACGCAATAGTCTGAGCCGATGAATCACAACAAAACAAAGCCATGCTTGTACCGATGTCATGCCAGAAAAACTCACCTTACTGGATTGAAATTATTGAATTCCGCTTGTGTGTGAAATACCAAACTTGTTCAAAAGCAACACCATGGGTATTAGTTTATGGAAATGCCTTTTAAGCTCCCTTGGAAATGACAGTGTGATTCATGCAAATCAAAAGCGGTGTTCGTACAACTTTATCTTATCGATTTGATGCATGGGGTCTGAGTCCCTTGCAAGGCATCGTTATCTCATGTGACCAATAACTTACAAAATGTGTCATGCAAAATGATAACATTCAGTATTAGCGCGGACCTTCGCCATGACTAATTCAAGTGGAAACTTATCGATAGGTGCTCAATTATTTGAACTTGTCCCTCTACTGCCATGTGGACATGTTACCTACATTATTTGCTAAAGTTAAGGGGAACAACATTTTCTCTTTTCATCGGAATTGCATTCTTCAATTGGCAAACAATTTTTACAAGTTGAAAACATAATTCAGCGGGTGAGGTATGACATTCACACAATTTCTGGTTCAGTCCAGAACACTCCTGACAACACTCCAAAAGTACTGTGTGTTTATGAAGAACCTTAAAATTCAATGTCGGAAATGGATATAAGCCGTAGGTCCTGGGGATCTCACTCATGCACGAATAATTTCTAAAGAAGCTATGGCCTATCTCTGCTGTGCCGCAAATATATA
Source organism: Eristalinus aeneus (assembly GCA_955652365.1). Lineage (NCBI taxonomy): Eukaryota > Metazoa > Arthropoda > Insecta > Diptera > Syrphidae > Eristalinus > Eristalinus aeneus. The sequence continues at coordinate 25,790,316 of OY019130.1, read as the reverse complement.
TGTATAAACACAATCAATTACATTACATCCTCCTCACAAATTTTGTTTCAATTCATTTTCTTTGCTTGACCATTATGGAAACTTTTGAAGAAATCCAGCAGCTAACACTACTTCATCGCATAAAATGCCCGAAATTGCAGGTATTTTAGTTCAATGACTATGAGCTCATCTATCGTTGCCTACATGTTGCGATAGATTAATTAATTCACGTATCCCTTAAGAAAATAGATCAAACGCGGTGAATCTTATGAATAAGGCGGTCACACACGACAGTTGCCTTCTTTTGAAAAAAATGAGCTTGTCCAACTTACTCTTTGGGAAGTCGATTGGAATACAAGTATATGGGTTAAGACTTGTCATATTGACCATATCGCTGCCTTGCCAAGAATAGTCGCTTATCGTAGCACTTTGGTATTTTCTATTCACAGTGATATGACAATCAAAATCAACAAATATGGCTCAATGATACCTCCTGCATTTTATCCACACCCAACAGTGATTTTTTCTGAATGTGATTGGGTACCATCACATGTGTTGATTTCTGCCTGCTTAATAACTCGTACTCTGTTTGTTAGCGGACCCTTGAAGACATGCATCGCTGAAAGTCAGGTTTGAAGGTGCTCGTCAACCCAACTTAGGAATTAATAATAATTGTTGGCGCTACAGTCCAAAGGGGGACCAGGGCCTAGCTTGCTCATCAACTACTAGTGCTGTGCGGGCTATTGTTCTCTCACGAGTAGAAAGGACCTACAGTTTTTTGCCGACTCCGAACGGCGAAATTTGAGAAGCTTTCTCAAACAGTTATTACTCTTTGAGTGTTATCAGCAGCTCGAAAGAGGTGGTGTCGTGAAAAATTCGAAGAATTGTTCTTGAACTGGGGATCGAACCTAGACAAAGAACCCTAGAACATAGGAATTGGCGGCACTTTAAATTCTTCAACGGGTTTAATCTTAGTCTGTCAATTGCACCTTGACTGAAACTTTTTTACAATATTTTTCACAATGACAACACTGAGACACCCAAATATTGATGTTTCTCTTCTTCTTGTGGCGCTATAGTCCGGGGTGGAGCTTGGCGTCAACCAACATCCCTCTCCAGTCAGCATCATTTCTCACCAGCTGCCTCCAGTTGCGCACTCCAAGTTGGTTGAGGTCCTTTTTCAATTGTGTGCGCAATGTTTGCTTAGGCCGTCCTCTGTTGCGTTGTCCCAATAGTTCAGATTCGAAGACGGAGCAATAGTGCCCATACGCTCTACATGGCGTAGCCATCTTAAGCTTTGTGTCCGTAGACGAATGACCAGGCACATGTCGCTATACAGCCTATAAAGTTTGTCGTTAAATGTTCTTGCCCAGATGGTATCAATGTGAAAAGGACCAAGAGTCGCACGCAAAATTTTTCCTCGAAAAGCGGTCTCATCCTGGATTGGGATACTTGCGTCGTTATATAAAGCAAGCTTAGTCCTTCAAGAGAGGGCTTTATTGTCTCCTTAGCCTAAAGAAACAGAGATTGGGCAAATTAATTCTGCCTCTACTAGAATTGTTGTTCGTATAAGCCGCGGAGCCAGGGCTGATGAAGTCCTTCCTTCCTTCTGCTGCCTAGTGAGACGCTCTGACTGAGACGACGATATAGTGTGTGCTTCCTTAACGACAGCATGTACTTCGTTTTGCCTTCATAATTCGCCAAACACGTTTTAGCCGCTTAAATGCAAGCAAACGCCTCATTGATGGCTCGCCATATTCATCCAATCACGTCAATGCCGTTATGTATAACATTGACGTTATTTCATTTAGTTGGTCCATTTCCTTGTTTAACTGAAATTGGAACAGTGTGAACTGTAAATGTGGATTCAATTTTTGTGTAATAAACCTTGAATTATTGATGTGGCACGCAAACGATGACGTCTTCATGGTTTTAAAGTTGCTTAATATCTCTCCGATCACTTACAAACCACCAAAATATGTTGCACTTGCCTTTCCTTTAAAATGAGTGTTTGAATGTCCACCTTTAAAAACCCCTTCACAAGAAATGGTTAAAGTAAATTTTAAGGGAATTTCGGCACAATGCATATAACATTGTCTACGACTTGATCAGAGGTTCTACATGAATACCGTATATGTGGTCTTCAAAACTATTCCTTCTTAGACTTTAAGACATATCCTCTCAGTTCCTGTTCAATATTGCAAGGCAATTGCACGTTATTAAAAATTCATATAATTAAAAGACAACTAATATACTGTGAGTGTTAAAAGTAAGTACATATTTGATTACTGTAGTAATAATAATAATTCTTGGCGCTACAGTCCAAAGGGGGACCAGGGCCTAGCTTGCTCATCAACTACTCGTGCTGTGCGGGCTATTGTTCTCTCCCGAGTAGAAGGTACCTACAGTCTTTTGCCGACTCCAAACGACGAAATTTGCTTTGAAGCTTTCTTAGACAGTTATTACTCTTTGAGTGTTGTCAGCAGCTCGAAAGAGGTGGTGCCGTGAAAAATTCGAAAAATTGGTGTTAAGCTGGGAATCGAACCTACACCCATCGGCGTGTGAGCGTCGCACTCTACCCACTACGCCACGGCGGCCATGGCGGCTTACTGTATAAAGATGAAAATTGGGTCAAAACAACAACAAAACTAAAATTCCATTGATACACAAAAACAGCTTTATTCAATGTGATCAATTATTCACAAAATAAAGTACGGTAAAAACAAAAACATATACATTTTTTTTAATGAAAATTATAACTACTTCATATATTACGAGTCAAAAGTGAGTAAAGAGTATGGTATACATTTCTATCAACAAATGTACTTATTTATTGTTTTAAAAATTAAATTCAGTACTTTGTTGGTCCTTCTTTAGACTTTATTACTGCCTTGAGCCTTCGTGGCATAGATATTACCAGTTTATTGGTAACATCGGGGGAAATTTTTGACCATTCTTCTGTTATAGCTTTTTTCAGGTTTTCCTTTTTGTTAATAGTACTCTGTAGAATTCTTCTATCCAAATGCTCTCTTAGGTTAAAGTTCGGTGTATGCGGGGGATGATCAAGCTGTTTTGGGGTCGTATAAAGCAACCATTCCTTAACAAGACGCGAGGTATGCTTAGGATCTTGCTGAAAGATCCAATTCCTAGCTGAACCTAATTTGTCTACGCTCGGTTGCAAGTTGGTCCTGAGAATATTTAGATAACCTTCCTTCCTCATTGTACTATCAATGAAGACAAGATTACCGACCCCAGATGCTGCTACACACCCCCAAATCATCACTGAACCTCCCCCATGCTCCACGACCGGCCTTATATTTTTTTCAGTCAATTCTTCATATTTTGCTCCCCAAATTTTTTTATTCATATGGCTCTTAAAAATTTAGAATTTGCTTTCATCACTAAATAAAATGTTTTTCCAAAACGGAATGTCATTGTTTATATATTTTTTTGCAAATTTTAAAAGTTTTTGCTTATCAATTTTTGAACGCATTGGCTTCTTTCTTGTAATCAGATATTTGTTTACTAAATTTTAACGCTCACAGTATGTTGTAAACATAAATAGTAGTGTTTATTGTTATTCTAGTTTTTCAAAAAATTAAAGGACATGAGAGAATAGCTCACTAAAGTTTGCAGGCATTTCTATTGCCTAAATTCTCGATAAAGCTTTTACTTGAATCTTTCTTAAGTTTTTCAATGCAACATAATCTGTTTGAGTAAATCGTGGCCGCCATGGTGTATTGGGTAAAGTGAGACGCCCACACGTCGAAGGTATATGTTAAATTCCCAGCTCAACACGAATTTTTCGAATTTTTCGAATTTTTCACGGCACCACCTCTTTCGAGCTGCTGACAACACTCAAAGAGGTAAAATAAATAAATTCTTTCAAGAAAAATAAATCTCTTTATCATTAATCTCCAAAATTAATATTTTAAATTAAACTATTTCTTGATATTAAACAACTTTTATCATATAGTTTAACCTGTCAAAGAAAAAGCTTCTTCGCCGTTCGGAGTCGGCAAAAAAGTAGGTCCCTTCAACTCGTGAGAGCGTAGCGCGCACAACACGAGTAGTCGATGCGAAAGCTAGGCCCTGGTCCCCCTGTGGACTGTCGCGCCATATATTATTATTTTTATTATTATAGTTATGAATATGAATATGAAAGCAACTTAAACTTATTTTACTTTCAATCTGGCTAGGTGTACGTAATGTTAAAAATAGTGGTGGTCTTACCATTCCGCATTTTCTATGTTGATTTTGATTTATTGCTCTAACATTAAAAGGCTTCGAGTTGAAATGACCAACCTAACAGAAGACTTTCACGCAAGTGGAGAAGCATCTAATTAGATGGATTAAGACACATCTTTAGACAAGAGAGAGAGAGAGAGAGATTTTCCTAAGTAGTTTCATTGTTCGCTAAGTAGCACACTCTAACCAGCATTTTTATTTTTATTGAGCTATTTCAGGTACGTGCGAGTGACAGATTCAGAGGCATCGCGGTTCCTCTGCAATCAACTGTGTACAATCTAAAGTTTTGTCTCCAAAAATCGTCTGTCTATTCTGCTATGTCTGTCTTGCTATTCATATTTCCTGTGCTGAGGTTTTAATGAATTTTCGACATACGAGGTATGTTAAAAAAAATTGGACAAATTTTTATTTTCCTCAAAAAACTATTTATCTATTTAACAATTTTTTTTTTGTTTCTCTCAAAGACATCCTCCCCAGATATAATTAACTTGAGCTGGCAGTTTTTCAAAACCAAAGTAGCTCTAACGTGCACCTTTGGAGTGCCCTTGAGCCCTCTCAGCGATTTATTCGTATCTTATCCGTCCCTTCATGAGTCTTTTCATTTTGGGAACAAGAAGAGTCGCAGGGAGCCAAATCTAGTAAATACCGCCGGTGAGGCATAGTTATTTTGTTTGTTTTGGCCAAAAAATTACGAGCATGCAATTAAAAGTGAGCAGGTGTATTATTCTTATGCAATAAATATAGCCATAGCCATATTGTGTTGTTTTATAGTTCCGGAATCCTTGTTGATAGTACGATCATATGGTAATAACTTCTGAAACCCTACGCCACAGCAATTGAAGAACATTCTTGAAAACGACGAAAAGTCATAAAAACCTTCACACGTGGTCTTGGTTCTCTTGAGCACTTCCATTGGGACGGTTGGACTTTGTTTTCCATGTCAAACCTACATATATACTCATCATTCGTCACCAGTTTTAGCTTCTTTAAGCAAATCTGGATCGTCGGTGAATCATTCAACAATTCCTACACGATGCTCATGCAGCATTTATTTTTGGGTCTGAATTCAGTAACTTCGGAGCAAACTTAGCTGCCACACTCTTCATGTATGGCATGAGCCAACCGGTGTGCTGACATTTTGAACAACACAAGTTCAAATTTTCTTCATTTTCTTAACTTTTTAATCGGTTGTTGATGTACTGGGGCATCTAGGGCGAGCGTCGTCATTTACGAGGGCGTTCAAAATATTCTCGGTATCGATATGAAGATAGAAGAACTTGAATTTTTCACGGCACCACCTCTTTCGAGCTGCTGATAACACTCAAAGCGTAATAACTGTCTAAGGAAGTCTCTTAAATTACGTCGTTCTGAGTCGGCAAAAAACTGCAGGTCTCTTCTACTCGTGAGAGAGCAGTAGCGCGCACAATACGAGTAGTTGATGAGTCAGCTAAGCCCTGGTCCCCTTATGTACTGTCGCGACAACAATTATTATTATATTATTATGATGATGTATGTAATGTGAATTTAATTTAAATTTTTTTATTTTTCAATATAATCTCCCCTAACATCAATGCATTTCTTACATCTTGAGATAAGCTTTTTTAGACCCTCAAAAAAATAAATTTACTCTTTCTCTGCAAAATACCCATTTATTGCCGACTTGAGTTCTTCATTACCCGAAAATCTTTTTCCAAGAAGAAATTTTTTCAAATCCGGAAACAGAATATAATCACTAAAGGCAAGGCAGGGACTATAGGGTGTTTGTTGGATTTCTTCGAAACCGCAACCTCGTCCAGCAGTCTTGGAAACTCGCGCCATGTGAACAGGAGCGTTGTCATGAATGCTTTTTAATGCAATGTATGCAAAGTGGATGTGGCGTTAATGGTTTCACTTGTTTTTTCGTACTCAATGATCAAGATCCCCTTTGAGCCACAAAAAACTGTGACCATGAGCTTCCCGGTAGACGGATTGACTTTAAACTTCTTCGGGGAGTCTGTTCCTTTTTTCTGCTAGTGCATGGACTCTTGTTTGCTTTCAGGGTAATAGTGGTGAACTCAAGTCTCGTCCCCAATTCGATCCACAACACCTAATATACTTAATGGCACGGAGTGGTGGAACCTGCTTTATAGTATCTGTATTCATGCCTTGAATTACCGTTATAGTTTCATTTAGCAGTAAGATTTTTCTTTTCTATAACTTTATCCATACAGTTTTAATTTTTTATTTTATTTTTTTGTGCCTACTGTATTATTTCAATTAATGCCAATCTCCAACAGACGGCATTTTGCCATGTTAAATAATTTTTATTTTCCTATTACTAGGTGTTGAAGTGAATACCAATAAAGAATGCTTTGAAATAATAATAATTATAAAATAATAAATAATAATATTCATGGTATTTTAACGTCTACTTCGCAGGCGCCGCCTAGAAGCCATGTTGACTTGTTAATAAGCGCGACACCTTTCCACCATTTTAACTGGGTTACAGCCAATTGAAAACCATGACTATTATTCACAAGCAAAAGCCTGAAACTTTAAAATCAACAACAATACGTAAATTCAATGCGCTATTAATTCAATTTATAATAATAATTGTGGGCGCTACAGTCCAGAGGAGGCCTAGCTTGCTCATCAACTACTCGTGTTGTACGCGCTATTGTTCTCTTACGAGTAAAAGGGACCTACAGTTTTTTGCCGACTCTGAACGGCGAAATTTGAGAAGCTTTCTTAAACAGTTATTACTCTTTGAGTGTTGTCAGCAGCTCGAAAGAGGTGGTGCCGTGAAATATTCGAAAAATTGGTGTTGAGCTGAAAAATTCATTTAATATATCATAATTATTTAAAATGTGTATAATTTTAATTTGCACAAAGCAAAAAAAAATTTCATATATGGTATGTGGATAATTCAAATTAATTGTGGCTTCCACCTCACATAATCATCATCTAGTTTTGTATTCTCGAATTTTTAATTGCGTTTATGCTTTTGCTCGTAATAGCTTTTGATTGGCATCCTTAATATTTAAAAAAATACAACTTTGCACATTTCTATCATCTTCCTTTTTGTTTGTCTTGTTAGTGTTTGGCGCATGCCCACTTTTGGTTTGCGATTATTGGAAAACTGGTATAATCCACTGCTATCAAAAAAAAAAAAAAATTACTCCCAAAAGTATGCAGTGTGTGGATGCTTAAGAGATTGCCAAGCTTGTCAAACTGTTCCACTTCACAAAACAGTTTGAGTTTCAGTAATTATGTGGTGACATAAGGCTAAAGAAATTTTTATTAATGTTTAGGATTTCCATCTTTTTGTGAATTTTGCAGTTTTCGATAATGTCTGCTATTTAACATTGAACGCAAACTTTTATGAGTGGAAGAAAATATTTAAGGAGTGTCAAGAAAGCGTGAAAGAAGAGGCTCGACCAGAAGGGCTCATAACATAAACTGATTAGAAGTTGATGATGCTCCCGTCATCTCATGAAGAAATGTATATGTAGCAGCTGGACCATATGAGTTGACATATTTCTTCATTTGACTCTGCACGTCTATAATGTTCCTTTTTTGTCCATCAATCTCATTTTCACCATTTTTTTCTTGTACCAGTGTGTTTGTTTTAATTTTGAAGACCGTTAAGTCCAAATAGGACAGGACAGGAGCCTTATTTAGAAATAACCAAATACGTCAAATTTGACCTGAAACTTGCATTCAGAAAAGAGAGAAAGATTCAACGTACCTGAGTACCATTCTTGAAAGCAATTTTCCAAGACTTGTAAACAACGCAGGACAAGACACTTTTATTATTCAACGAGAAAAAATGCAATGACGATATATGATCACTTCATTTCGGTAGGGAGTGGCTTTCTAACATCTTTGCTGCTCTATGGCGTAGAGTTACAGAAAGCCATTGAATCGCAAATCAACATGCAGACGTGGAGGGAACTTAATTAAATTAATTTATTGAGTTGGCGCGCAAAACAGCTTTAAACTAGTCAGCAGTAGTGCAGCTTACTTGGTCCTGCTTGTGGGTGGTTATTTAACAACGGTTTTAAACAATTGTCACAAGAGGACCTATCGGCCGGCCAATATCTAAGAGCTCCTGTTATCCCGTGGTAGCAGAAATTGGGATCAAATTCTCACTAACAATAAAATTTGCAGAACAGTTTCATCTGGAGCCGCTATCTCTCCATATCAACTCTGGCTCCTTGTGTGATTTCTGTGCCTGAATTAAGCGTTATTTGCTTCTTTAGTCGACGCAGCTCCATACCTGCCAACCCCATTTGCTGGTGGATCTCTCAAAATCTCAAAAACCTTTGATAATTATTGTTGGCGCGACAGTCCACAGGGGGACCAAGGTCCACCTTGCTCATCTACTACTCGTGTTGTACGCGCTACTGTTCTCTCACGAGTAGAAGGGACCTACAGTTTTTGCCGACTCCGAACGGCGGAGTTTGAAACGCTTTCTTAGACAGTTATTACTTTTTGAGTGTTGTCAGCAGCTCGAAATAGTTGGTGCCGTGACGAAATTCAAGGTGTTCAGCCGGGAAGACACGACTCTACCCACTATGCCACGGCGGCCTCAAAAACCTTTACTTTGGTTTAATCAAAAGGTCTCAGTGTATTGTTGGCTACGAGCAAGAAGAAAGCGGCACATCAATACAAGAACCAGACAAGTTAAACAATAAGTTTAAACAGTTTCGTTTTGCGAATGAAAGCGAAGAACGGAGAAATACAGCCCACATTTACTATTTCATACTCTGGAAGTGCCTACTTCGTTTATATTCACGACGATGGTCGAAAGTCCTACAAAATAACGGTAGGAGCTCCACAAGTATCAGTTCTCGGACCTGTACTGTGCCATACAACATATGATGGCAAATAACAACTGCCATGGAGTATTTGCTTTTCCAACAATATGGCAGACGTAACCGTAACAACACATATAAAGCACGTCGAGAATGCTCCGATTATAGCGATCTTGAATGCCAGTCTAGATTTATGGCCCACAAAATGGAGGCTCTGCTCATTGCCAATCGCAAGAATGTGGATTACCTCAAGCTCAAAGTGTGAGAACAGACAATAAGGTTTGAAATGTGCGTGGAATTATGTTAGACAGGAGGCTTTCGGAAGAACGTACAAAATGCCAGTAAGGAGGCATCACTGGAACAAGGGGCATCAGGAATGTTTCCAAATATTGGTGGACGCGGGTATGCATCACAGATTTCTACTCCGACGAGAAATCAGTGCAGTTATTCTGTATGCAACTCCAGGTTGGGTTAAAGCAACCCCATCAGGGATGACATCCGTGCACAGATATTGCGCAATACGGACTATCAGTGGTTTGAGGACCGTTTCTGGTCCGTTTCAGCACGGTCGCTGTTGGTTCACACAACAGCGACCGTGCCTTGTCATGTCACGCTTTCCTTAAAAATTCTGGCAGACGAGCTTTTCAGGGTGTACTATCCAACCGCCAGCAAGCGAAACTCGTAAAGGAGAAAATTGAAAGAAAGACGGCTACCCAAAAAAGTAAAGACGCAAATGCTTACAATTATAAATGTTGACGCGACAGTCCACAAGGGACCATCATTAACTAATCGTGTTGTGCTCGATACTGTTCTCTTACAAGTAGAAGGGACCTACAGTTTTTGCCGATTCGGAACGGCGAAGTTTGAAACGTTTTCTTACACAGTTATTACTCTTTCAGTGTTGTCAGCAGCTCGAAAAAGTGGTGCCGTGAAAAATTCGAGGCGTTCAGCCGGGAATCGAACCTAGACCCTTCGGCGTGTGAGCGTCGGACTCTAACCACTACGCCACGGCGGCCACGCAAATGCTTACCGTCATCAAAACCGGCAAAGGAGTGCAGTTAAAACCTTTCAAATTTTCTGTCCAGAGACGGTGTCTTGAATTTGGTCACGACAATTCTCCTTCTTGTTCGTGATGCCAACACGCCCTGGAAGACACAGAACGGGAAGTTTTTTACTGCTGTCGCTTTACGCAAGGGAGACATATAGCCAACCAACTAAACGGGCTCCACATCCTGACATTCGTAGACTCCTGGAATGAGCTTTGCTTCATCTTTCAAATCCATTTGAAACTCAGGCAGGCAGAAACAGGAAGTGCTCTAGAACAGAGCTAACGAATCAACTATCCAACCTGTCGAAGCAAGTTTATCGACAGTTCCGCGGGGAGAGTGGTTACAGTGTGCAGGATGTGATGTGTAGGCGATTCCCAGTATCCAAGCATATCAGGTAACGAATAGTGCCTGCTGGCAGCTCAGGCTGGCTGCTAGTTCCTTCTCACATCCCTTGGCGCATTCATAAGTAAGCCATCCGAAGTCACTGTGATTGACTAAGGTATTCCCTTAGGCATAAACACCCAGACGTTCGCTGCACATGTCACCTATTGTCCACACAGAACAGGAAAACATCACCCATCGGTCTACAAATTTTATTTAAAATATTTCAACGCCTTACAGCCTTACATCTACACTCATAGGTTTGGATTTATAAATAGCCAATAATTTATTCATTAACAGACATCCTTTATGTGCCTCCTAACGTGAGTTTACTTGCATATCACTTTCTTGAGCCCACACCCGCGGTCCAACTTTAATATCATTTATCCCTCCAAATCGCAATGGCGGTTCGGATCTTAGTACAACATCTCCCTCGGGTACATACTGTCCCACAGCTTTAGTTTCTCGTTTTCCGGCAAGTCGATAACTTCTAGCTCGTCTGATATATTCAAACACTGGAACTGCTTGGCACCCTTCACAACCGGCTGCCACTTGACGTCATTCGCGTGGCCGATATTCGGGTCCCCAGTGGTGGCGAACTTGACACACAACGAGACCATGGCGCGGATCGTCTTGTACTCTCTGCTCCGGTGCTTCTGCTTCTTTGCGATCGCGTTGTAGAACAGGTAGGATAAGTCGTCTCCGTGGCAAGTTCCGCGCATCTTTCGGCCGCAGCTGAGGATTCGAATGTGGTTGAAGTGCTTCGAGTCAAAGTCGAATCTGTAGAGGTAGGTGGGGCCACTGGCGTACTCCGCCCGGGACAGCAGAGTGCGGTGTATTCCGTGCCAGAAGTACTTGTAGGAGAAAAGCTGCAAATTCAAGGCGCACTTTATTATGGTTCTGTTTGGTGGTGGAATTTCTTTTACTCACATCACTGTACTCCAGAAGGGTGTCGAAATTTGGTTCCTTTCCGGCAAAATGGGCCGCCTTCAGCTGAAGACCGAATTCCTTGCGCTGTTCCGGGGTAATGGGCAAGTCGAGGGGAACAACCTTCTCACAGTCGCCCAGTTCGTTGAGCATGTCAGGGTACTTTCGAACCTCTGCAAAGAAACACATCAGCTGTCAGGTTAAGACAGACGTGGGATTCCCGTGAAACTCACCAGAGAACATGAGCAGGCCTTCAAAGGAGTTCCCGCCAATCAGCATGGGGATCGAATTGCTCCAGCTATCGCGCATCATTTCGACAGGGCTCTTTGGAATCACACATTCATCACTCAGATAGGGCTCAATCGTCGGTCCAAAACTGTACGGAATCCGTTCGTGCCGCTCGTCTTTGGTGAGCAGTTCTTCAGAGTACTTGTACATTTCACTCGGCTTCAGTTTCGTCAGATATGCGCAAACTTCTTTGTCCTGACTGGGTCCATTGTAGCCGGCGGCTTTTGCAAGCCGATAGCTCCAATTCTTCGGTGGGATGTTGGCCCATGGTGCCACTGCACTGCCCGACATTACGATGCCCTTGTGAAAGAGGCCCCTGGTCTGCTCTGTGAGCATCATGTAATGCGTCGACCCTCCGCCGGCGCTTTCCCCGAACACAGTTATGTTATTGGGGTCCCCTCCGAAATTTGCGCAATTATTTTTAACCCATTTCAAAGCGAGCACTTGGTCCTTCAGGCCAGCGTTTCCAGGAATGTTCACTTCGGGATCGGAGAACGACATGAAACCTGAACGAGATGTTATTACTGCCAATCGAAAATGCAATTCAGATAAAACTTTTACCCAGCGGACCGAGTCGATATGTGATTGAGATTAGCACAACATTTTCCTTCATGAAATAGTCCGGACTGTACATGTCCCTTGATGCCTCGCCGATTTGGAATGCTCCGCCATAGATCCACACCAGCACCGGCAACGGCTTTGTGGGGTTGAGCTGAAATTATTCAAAAACGTTTGCGTGAGTGTGGCTGCTACCCAGGACGGCACTGGAAACTTACGGTTTTTGTGTAAACGTTTAGGTAGAGACAGTCTTCACTGCCTTGAACCTTTTCAAGGACCCAATTCATTTGAATCGGTTTCGCTCGCACCCTTGTGCATCTTTTGACATCCTTCCACGGGTCGGGTTCCTGTGGGGCACGAAATCGCAGCTCCCCAATGGGAGGCTTCGCAAACGGAATGCCCTCAAAACTAACGTAATCATCTCCATAAACGGTCTGCCATTTGACTCCTCGGACCTTGCCGTAGGCTGTATCAGCAACCACCTTCTCACTCGTTCGCAGACGATTCTGACGTGATTTAAATTTCACATATCTGCGTGTTGGGAATAAAAAAAGAGGGAAACAGATTCATGAAATGAAATTGGAACAAGAAACATTAATCTGGGGTGCAGTTGGGGGTATGGGTAGGCTTATCATTAGGGGACTGATTAGGTGGGACTTTGAGACGTCAACAAAACGGTTTTGCGTCATGGTGACTCGGCGATTAGAAGGTGAATCCGGATCACGCACTATCATGCAGACAGTAGCCAAACGGGATTTGATTGAATGATATTTGAAAAACAGACATGAACAAACATTTGAAGGCAATGAGTCATTTAGGGAAGTATTTTTAAAATTCATTATGTTGTGGCGTTTGACCTTCCCTGGAATTTAGGTCGCAGACTACGCGAACAAGACTACGCTCCTGACACATGCTGTGCTATTTTTATTTGTTTTTATTGTGTGTGAACACTGAATGGTCCAACCAGATGTGAATCCGGGTGTTCTACTCTTCGTGCCTATCGGTGGGGAGAATAGCCTATTGAGTCTTTCTTGGAAAATATTTCAAAGTCAGTCGGGTGTATTGACATTGTGATCTAACGAGGGTGGCAATTAAATTAAATTATTTTCAATAATTAAAATGTTGCCTATTTTACGAAGGTTTCCTTCTATATTTCGGGATTGGGCAATCTGGTAACTGCAGGCTCCATCGTAAAGTTTGTCATTTTTGAGGTTATACGTACTCAGAACGTTTTGACATACAAGCGCTATTTGTGTTGTTTACAGTAATTTGCAACAGCATTTGTTCGCGTTGTATCCCACACAATTTGTCAATCGCTCAAAAAAAGGCTCGTGTCGATTGGTTAAAAAAATGCTCCAAAAATACGAACGAACTCCTCTATGACATCGTGACAGGTGATGAATCGTGGACTTACGCCTATGAGCCCAAAAGTAAGCAACAGTCGACTGTATGGGTGTTTCAAATTGTGCCAAATCTAAAAGCAAAAGTTGCTTGCGCACGAAGCACTTCCAAGCAAATGGTCGCCTGTTTTTTTGGAAAAAATGGACATGTCCTAACCGTACCATTAGAACAACGCAGTACAGTCAATTCTGAGTAATACACAACTAATTGTTTGCCAGTTGTCTTTCAAGAAATCAGGAAAACCAACCGCCGAAGATGGATCACTCTGCACCACGACAATGCGAGCTCACACATCGGCTGAAACAACTGCAGAGATTGAGAACATCGATCAAAACATCAATTTGATGAGTCATCCGCTGTATAGTCCTGACTTGGCACCGAATGACTTCTTTTAATTCCAGTGCGTAAAAAATAAAATGTGAGATCAACGTTTTTCGACACCTGAAGAAGCTGTTGATGCGTTCAGAATGCATGTTTTGGAGATACCAGGTATACCGGCATAAAATGAGCGTGTTTTGAATATAAAACACTAATTATAAATGGAAAAGTAAAAACAAAAATTTTATTCAAAGTATTGACTATTGTTTTCTACACATTTTGACTACCTTTCCGGCAATTTGGGAATAATAATTGTTGGCGCTACAGTCCAAAGAGGGACCAGGGCCTCATCAACTACTCGTGTTGTGCGCGCTACTGTTCTCTCACGACTAGAAGGGACCTACAGTTTTTTGCGGATTCCGAACGTCGAAATTTGAGAAGCTTCTTACACTTTGAGTGTTTTCAGCACCTCGAAAGAGGTGGTGCTGTGAAAAATTCGAAAAATTCCTGTTGAGGTGGGAATCGAACTTAGACCCTTCGGCGTGTGAGCGTCGCACTCTACCCACTACGCCACGGCGACCACAGGCAATTTTTGAATACCACATCAATAAAATTGTTCGTCTTTTAAAACAAACCAATCAGACACCCAATTTTCGACCACCTCGTAGGAATCAAAGTGCTGCTCAGCCAATGCGTGTCCTATCGATGAAAACAAATGGTAGTCGGAAGGAGCCCAGTCTAGTGAATACGGCGGGTGGCGTAGCTGCTCCCAGCCAAGTGTTTTGATTGTATCCTGAACCGGTTTTGCTTTGTGTGCAGATGCATTGTCGTGGAGCAAAGTTACCTTGCCGTATCTTCTGGCCCATTCTGGTCGTTTCTCGATCAATGCATGGTTCAAATTGATCATTTGTTGTCGGTAGCGATCAGTATTAACGGTGTCACCAGGTTTTAGGAGCTCGTGGCACAGCACACCTTTCTGGTCCCACCAAACACACAGCATTGTCTTCTTGCCGAATCGATCTGGTTTTGCAGTCGATGTTGATGGTTGTCCCAGATTAACCCGTTTTCCCAGATATTTTCCGTTTAGGATTCTTAAAATAAATTCATCTTTCATCGCCAGTAACAATCCGATGCAAAACCGATTTTCTTTCGTGTCTTTGAAGCAAAATTTCACAAGAGGTTTTTTCGGTTTTCCATCTGTCTTTCATTCAATTCATGTGGCCCCCATTTTCCACACTTTTGGATCTTTCCTATAGCTTTTAAATGTTCAGAAATTGTTTGTTGTGCAACATTTAACATTGCTGTCATTTGCTTTTGACTCAAAGTGTGATCTCCATCCAATTCGGCGTCTTCAAACCTTTTTGGTGGTCTTCCACGTTCTTCATTTCTCACATCAAAATCATTATTTCTGAACCGTTGATACCATAATTTGCATACTGCTTCTGATAGAGCATGATCGCCATATGCCTCGACAAGCATTTGATGCGATTTTTTCAAATGAAATCAAAATATTAATGCTTTCCGCAAATCATCACTTTCTGGTACAAAATTCGACATTTTTAACACGAAGAAAAAATATGATGTTGTCTGTTCAATGACCTGATGTATACTAAATATTTTTCACAGATGTCAGCAAACAAACAAAAAAAATAAGGGCTCGTTCACAACAAATGTTCCCTATCGAGACATTTGTATCTTGACGCTCACTTCATACCGGTATACCTGGTATCTCAATCAGAGTGGCAAAAGTGCTTCGACAGTTGGTTCAAACGCATGCAAAAGTGTATAGATTTAATGGGGAATGTTTTAAAAAACAATAAAGCTATTTTCGATGATTAATATTTGTTTTTGTTCTCTAATACCGAAATACCAAAGGCAACCCTCGTATTTATGGTTCCTAATTTATTTATGGATCCTAATCATAAAGCCAGAATATTTAACCACCAAAGTTCCTGGAATTCAAAGAAATCAGAATTTGGAGCAGAGCTGATTCAGCGTACATCAGGCGTTAAATGTTTTGGAGGAGCAAAAAATGCGAAGAATTTGAATTTAAATGGCGAAGGCGCTACTGTTGCGGACATATGTGAAAAATATTCATTAGCGTTCGAGTAGTAGTAAACAACTATAAGGTAGAAAGTCTATTTTCGTTTCCCAATTATCTGAAAACATTCCACTTTCCTTTGAAAGAGGGCCTTGTAGCAAGTTGCCGAGATTTGAACGGAAACTTTGCCACAAGTCCATTGGTTACCCAAGTTTTTCCTGTTTTCTGGGGTGTGCTTTAAAATTAAAGAACGATTTATAAAAAAAAATAATTAAGAAGCCCAAAGGTAAATATAATATAATAAGGTTAACTTAGAGCACATGTTAAGAGTCAGCATGTTAGAATTAAGATCAGCAGGTTAGATATTAAGCTAGTTTTAAGTAAGAACAACGAATAGAATTAAAAATGCATTAAAAACAAAACAAAACAAACAAATGCATTGGACTACATTCAGAAGTATAAAAATAAGTTACGTTTTTAAATTTAATTTAATTTCTAATTTACCTTTAACACAATGTCCCTTTATATAGGGAGAACCGAAAAACAGCACAAAAGAAAAATACAAAAAAGTCCGTAGATCGATTTAAATGGTGGAAATGACACAAGAATGGTGAGAAGAGTGCTAAGGGCAGTGTAGTATGGCTTGGACGACACTTGAAAAAAAAGCCACTTTTAAACTGAACGATCGATGAAAGAGCATGGACAACCTAAAATATGACATAATTTTTTTTTGTGTTTTAAACAATATTTATTCACTTCCAACTATCAAGGGAGCCTTCTCAACATCCAGAACAAAGCCCTCTCTGCCGTTTTGTGTGAGTGTCTTATAGTTCTTTATCAATGTGAATTCAGGCTAGTGAAGTCCACATTAGACTGGAACTCCACTTTACGACATATCCTATGAAATTTGTACCCAACAAGTACAAATTGAAACTCACCACCTATTCAATCAATTTTGAAGCCGCATATGACAGCGTGCATAGAGACGAGCTATGCAGTGCCAAGTTTAGTTTTGGCATTTCTACCAGATTGTGTAGGATGACGATGGAGTGCTCTCGCCAAGGACAGTAACGAACTCACCGAGACCTTCGAAAACGGCGACACACTGCCTCGTAACTTCTTTAACATCATCCTCGAGAAGATCGTGCGAAACTTACAAGTCAACACGAGAGGCACGACCTTCCAAAATGTGTTCAACTGCTGGCTTACGCTGACGAAATTGACGTTATTGAACGAACAAGACTAGGTGTCAATGAGGCGTTTGCTGACATCGATGCAGAAGCGGCAAAAATGGACCTGGTGATTAAGCAAAACGAAATACATGCTATCATCAAAAAAGGATACACGTCTCCGACAAAGTGTCACACTAGGCAGTCAAGGACATTGTCTAACTCGGCTCCGCGATAAACAACGTCGGTACTGAAATCAAATGCAGAATCATTCTGGCAAATCGCTGTTTTTTTGGGACCTAAAAGCAATTGAGTAATAAAGCCCTCTCTCGAAGGACTAACCTTGCTTTTTATAACATCACTCATTAAGTCCCGGAAGGAATATTATATATTAAATTAATGTAATTATTATATCCCGGGACTTATTCAGTTTGAACATACCATCCTACTTTATGGCGCGGACACCTGGACGTTACTAAAAGTGGATGGAAAGCTCTTAGACTTTTCGAGAGAAAAGTTTTGCGGGCGACTATTGTCACGTTTGCGTTAATTGCAGAAGATTCAACGACGAACTCAGTGGGCTGTACAGTGATATGTGTCTTGTCAAGCTTCTTTGTACCGACTCCACTGCTTCGGCATGAAAAGTCTTCGAATTAAGGCCATTGGGGCAACGTAACAGAGGACGGCCTACGCTACGCTAGTGCCCACAAGTATAAAAGGACTTCAACAAACTTGGAGTGCGTAATTGGAGGCAGCTAATGGGAAGTTATGATAACTGAAGAGGCATATAGGTTGAGTCCAGGTCCACCCCGGATTGTAGCGCCACAACAGGAAGAAAATGTTCAAATTATTATTAGTACTACTAGAGGAGCCAGATTTTTGAGAAGAAGATACTGAAGGAAAATTGAGTCCAAAGAAGTTTCGACTTAGGCTACGTACGTAGAATATATTGAACCAAATGAGTCTTTTGGTTCAATTCTGACAAACAGTGCGGAAAAGAGAATTCCTCACGATGGTTAGGTAGATGAACCTGTATTAAATAGTTGGAGGAAAATCTAGACGTCTAGCCGTGAACCGTACTAGTTGAAGGGGGCCTTTGAGCAATCCCCAAACTAATTCTGGCCTGCGCTTCAAATTACAAATGGGAAGGACGAGAGCAAGAACTAAAAAAAAACAGGAAGAGAAGTGACAAACAGAAGAGAGTCTAAACAAAGGACTAAAAAAGAAATGAGAAATAGTCGGATAGAATAATTATAATAATTGGATGACAGTCGACAGGGGGACCAGTGCCTAGCTTGCTCATCAACTACTCGTGTTGAGAGCGCTACTGTTCTCTAACGAGTACAAGGGACCTACAGTTTTTTGCCGACTCCGAACGGCAAAATTTGAGAAGCTTTTTCTTAGACAATTACTACTCTTTGGGTGTTGTTAGCAGCTCGGAAGGAGTGGTGACGGAAAAATTCGAGATGTTCAACCGGAAATCGAACCTGAATCTTTTGCGTGTTAGGGTCGCACTCTATTTACTACCCGGATAGAAAGAAAAGGAAAAAACGAGCGTCCAGGATAGAAAGAAAAGGAAAAAACGAGCATCTCGGTTCTTTTTATGAAATAAGACATTGCTCCATCAATTACGTGAGACAGCTTCACTCCTCCAACACTTGCTTACATTTTTAAGAGGCTTCCCCACATCTTGCTTCGATCATGAAACAAATTTGAAGGCACTTTTTATTTGCTGTCTGGACTACTTAAACCTCTTGGACAAGATCTGCAAAAAATCAAAGCAAACGCATACAATTAGCTCCTGTTTTTTTGCATCTGACGTTTTACAAGCAAACTTTTTCTGTTGCGATAAGATCAAAGACCTTTTGAACTAGAGGTGTTTTTGTATAACGCTTCACGAAATTCAGACGCCTTTCGCTTAGTCGTTGAATATTATCCTTCAGGCACCATCACAGCAAACAACTCCCAAAGTTGCAATGGAAAATTTCACTACCGCTGAAATTTTCTACACCTTTCTCCTACTGCTGCACCTGCGTCGAATTTACAAGCATCCAGGTTCGAACCGGCTAGCAAATTCTCATCCCGATTCAACCCCAGGTTGACATTAAACTTAATATCTTCCTTCCAACTAGGAGGGAAACATGGGAGTACATAGCGCAATTGTTGTTTTCCTAGAACTGTAGAGCCATCCGATAATTTTGTGAAAAGATTTATTTTAAGCTCGCTCAGGCATTTTGCGGAACCCAAGCAAGGTACTTATTCTTTGAATCAAAATAAGATTGCAGGTGATCTCAATTTTTACACGAATTTTGCTTTACGAAGAACGTCAGTTTTTGTTGAATAAATAATAATAATTGTTTGCGCGACAGTCCACAGGGGGGGCAGGGCCTAGCTTGCTCATCAACTACTCGTGTTGTGCGCACTACTGTTCCCTCACAAGTAGAAAAGACAGTTTTTTGTCGACTCCGAACGGCGAGACTTGAGAAGCTTTCTTGGACAGTTATTACTCTTTCAGTGTTGTCAGCAGCTCGAAAGATGTGGTGCAGGGAAAAATTTGAGGTGTTCAGCCGGGAATCGAACTTAGACCCCTCGGCGTGTGAGCGTCGCACTCTACACACTACGCCACGGGAGCCACGTCAATAAATAAAACTGTCGTCTTAAGAGTGATGATTACCCTTAAGTTTATGTTTAAACCTCGTTACTTCCATAAAAGATGACTGTGTGGTTGGAACTATTGGTCCGTTTTACTTCAAAAACTATGCTGACTAGAATGTTTCAGTGTAAAGAGTCATGATTACTGACTTATTCATTTATCAATCGAACAATCATTATGTACTGTTTTAAGAAGCCGGCACAATATGTCACACCTCGTTCCACAATTGAATAACTGAAGGAAACGTTTGGTTTAGGACAGTGAATTGTCTTCTAAGATCGTTCGATCTAACGAACGCTTTCTGTGGGGATGTGTGAATTCGTAAGTCTACGCCGATAAGCCCGAAACGATTGACCACTTTACCGAAATAGGGCTGCGAATGAGAGAAATGTCCACAATTAGCCTGATTCCGATCCAGCCGTGCAGATCGTACGCGAGGAGTCTTATCCAAATAATAATGACAGAAGACCTTTCCAATAAAGTAGACATTCTGCCAATTTAGAAAAACTTTTTTTTGTTTACTCAAAGGCAACATTTGAAACTTTATTAACTTATTTCAATATTCTACGCTTCAAATAAACACGTCCTTCAATATCGGAATTTTGGAAAAGAACGAGAAATGAAGCAGGCTCTCCAAATAAACAAATAAGATGGCTTCAGCTTCAGCAGTTTTTTAATCTGTCTGACTTAATAATGGTTAAACCCTTAGGGCGCCACTCGATAGCTTGGGTAACACAGGCAACGGTAATTTCTTATTCAATACGTCAATGGTGGAAGAATGGAACCCTGAATTTGACTTTTCGCCTTGGCCCTGATCAGTCACATCTTTGGACAATTTTGATGAAACTCAGTCTAATCTTTAAGATAAGTAAATAAATTCTGCCAACACAGCAGCAGAC
Source organism: Eristalinus aeneus (assembly GCA_955652365.1). Classification (NCBI taxonomy): domain Eukaryota; kingdom Metazoa; phylum Arthropoda; class Insecta; order Diptera; family Syrphidae; genus Eristalinus; species Eristalinus aeneus. The sequence continues at coordinate 25,769,609 of OY019130.1, read as the reverse complement.
TCGCAACTTAAGAGAATATTGAATCGCTTTTCTTCTGTACGATATGCCCAATATTTCGTTATCCTCGAAGGATCCCATTGTGTACTAAATATCCTTTTAACTGTCTTGCCACATTTGACACGGTCAAAAAAACTAAAATGGTTCAACAATCAAAAAACAAAAAAGGTTTGTAAACGAAAAGATTGACAACATAACCTGAAAGGTACAAAGTTGGGCTTTTGACCACTTTGGGCGATGTTCAAGAGCTGCAATAAATTGCCTTTTTCTCTAGCACGTAACAAGATTCATTGTCCCGTTGCTACCGCAACGTTAATTTGTTTATTTTACCAGACAAGCAAAATGCAAAAACCGTTTGTTATTGCTCGTTGCCACGTTGTTATTTTTTCGTGACACCCACTTAAAAAACAGATTTGTCATAAACAAATGTTTATGCAAACCAAAGCCCACGCGTTTGTTGGACAAATTTAGATTTGTCAATAAGGAATAATGTGTTTTACTAAAAAGCCGCTGCTTTTAGCAGACGCAAGCATTTGGGAAAACTTTTGTTTCAACGGAGTCATCTATTTTTGACATTTTTTTTTTTTTAAATTAATTCAGATTTTCTTACATTTTCAGAATAATCCAATTAATTCATTCTTTGGTAAATACCGAACTTTGTCAAATGGCGAGGTTGTTATACAGAAGGATGAAGCCAAAGTTATCCATTACAAACTTGAGAATCAAAGTTGGAGTATCGCAAGAAAGGGTCATTGGTCCTCGTCTATTTATAATTTTCAGCAGAACGTAGGCAAGTATATGTCAAGCATGCTTTTTTACTGAAATATATTCCCGAATGATGTGGAAACTGTTGCGTAGTGAGGAGGAAGGTTCCACTACAATTCATGGACTGAACACTTCTCTTTCGAGTTGATAACATTTCAAACATGTTGTTTGTCATGGAAAAGCTTCTTAAATTTTTACAGTTTTGAGTTGATCAATAACTGTAGGTGCGTGGTCGCCGTGGCGTAGTAGGTAGAGTGCGACGCTCACACGCCGAAGGGTCTAGGTTCGACTCCCAGCTCAACACCAATTTTTCGAATTTTTCACGGCACCACCTCTTTCGAGCTGCTGATAACACTCAAAGAGTAATAACTGTCTATGAAAATTTCTCAAATTTTGTCGTTCGGAGTCGGCAAAGAACTGTAGGTCCGTTCTACTCGCGAGAAAACAGCACGCACAAGACCATTAGTTACTGAAGAAGCTTGGCCACGGTCCTGTCTACAGTCTACTGTTGCACCACCCAATGTTTTCCGAATCACCCCTTCGTAATATAAAGTGCATAAGTAAAGTCACACTGTCAAACTTCCTTCCTGAATAAACCTTGAATAAACCGAGATGTAGAATAACCTACCGACTAGCTTGAACGATTTTTTTCAGAAGCCTTTTCTGCAAGGGTGTGAGCAAGTGGTCTCACCAAACAAGTATGTCAAACTGACAAATCAGTCGTATACGTACTGCCCTTGCCTTTTAAGGTTTCTTAATGCTTGTGTCATACCTTAGTTGTCTTACAGTTAAAGTCAATAGAAATTTAGTTACAAATTTTACCGCAGTATCAACAGAAACAAATCATGTTAGTTGCCATCAAACCTTTAAGTATGCTAGGGACAATCTATCCGTTGTTGCAACCCAATGAAAATGTATGCGCAATGTTATGTTGTGTTTTTTTTATAATTGGCGCGCTTTAAAGGGATTGTTTATACCCTTAAATGACTGGAATTAAGTCACAGCTCGGGTCGAAGGTATAGAGGAAGAGAGGAAAAGGAGGTACCGATGCACATTGGTATTAAATGCCTGTGGCATGCCTGTGGATTGTAATGGGGGGAAAAAACTTGAGCTGGGAAGAGCATTCCATATTCGTGTGGTGCGGCTGAAGAACGAGTCACTTAACTTAACTGTACGTCCGAAGGTGGGCTTAAGGGTGAACGGGTGAGCATTCCTAGCAAGCCGGGTATTGCGGGTGAATTCTTGAAGGGGGGAGGAATACAGCTGGCTAACTCGTTAGAGCATTTTTTGTTGAAATAGTGCTAAAATAGTCGATAGTGAACCTATAATCGTGCAGACAATCGTGCAGCGAATAGCTCAAAGACATTGTATAGTACCATGGCCCTATGTAAGGTTAAATTCGAATGTCGATTTGATAGTATTAACTAGCTAACAACATTATCATCAATATCCACATCAAAAATCAAGTCCAATCGCCTGAAGAAAAAAGGAAATGCCTGACTTGAGGGGGAACGCAGCTTGAAAGAAGATTTGAAGATATTTGTGTGGTGCTTCAAAAGGGCAACCAATAAGCTAAAGCACGCGGTTAAAAGAAACGTAACGGGATTCCCTACGAGGTGTGTGTTGCAAAAGAATTTTAGAAGGAAGGCAACGCAGCTATTTAACCATTACACGGAAAGTCACTGATAGAATCGAATTTTACCAACGCTTACGCGGAAAAGCGTGACACCGTAACACTACTTCGCCGAACTACTAGCTCGATATATTTATTGGGAATATGTGGGAAGGTTCAGAGATCAGTAAAAGGGTCAGAAAATAAATTCTTGTACCGATACACTTCAAACAATTGTTTTCAGATGCAGTCTCTCTGAAACCGCAAGGTCACACAGCCAAGACAAAAACATCAACAACACGCAGCGCTGTTTTGCTATCAAAATTTTAGTAACGCCTATGCAGGCAACTCTTTAGCTCTTGACTAATGTTTACATTCAGTACACCGCATCGGAACATGTGCGCGTAAATTTATCAAAATCAACTTGTTAAATAAAACCTAATCAAATTTTTTATCGACAGAACCAGGGAAAATAAATATCACACATGCCCCATGCATACACTATTATTACTTACAAAAATAGACCGTTAGCCTTGTACGTATTTTTTGCACTTCAGCATAGACACGCAAACAAGATGTATCAGATGTATCAGATTTAATTACTTTCAGGGAATAAACTCGAGCACACGCGAGAGCATGCCTCTCCCGCCCTGCACTATGTAAAGAAGACACAATCTATTTTCCTCGCATATTAATCCTCCCACAGAAAGCTGTTACATTTTTAAAATTGCTAGAAAACATGGATGCAAGCAGGGGACTGATATGAAAAAAGTTCAAAGGTACATTACATTTCTAAAGTCGATAAATGCTCTTATCACTATTCGAATTATCATTCCGCACATAAATACTACATCGTAGAGATAGACGGTGGTGGTATCAAGCTATCTCCAAAGTGGCTTCGGACGATATGACTTGCAATAAAAGAAAAAATACCGTAAGAAACAAATGTTAACAAGAGGCAGTGTGGCTTGTGAAAATAAACAGTAAGTCCAGAAAAAACCTCCGATGAGTCATGGCCACTTGAGCGAGGCGATATCACGCAATCGAAGTCAGAAACTAAGAAATCATGCGCTCGCATTCGCTTGATTAGGATTTGATGAAATTAAGGGAAGGATTACTGATGATAAATTCTTATCGAGAATTAAAGTGAAGTGAAGCCTTATGAGTGGATTTAAACGATAATCTGGAAAAGTTCGGGAACGCAAAAGAAACCAGACACATTGTACGTGAAGAAACTACTTAGTAAAATCCTGACAGAAGACGCATTTACCGAACCGCTATGTCAATGAACTTTTCTTGTACAGGTAATATCAGATAGCGCTATAATCCAAAAGGGGACCAGGGCCTAGCTTGCTGACCAACTACTCATGTTGTGCGCGCTACTGTTCTCTCACGAGTAGAAGGAACCTACAGTTTTTTGTCGACTCTGAACGGCGAAATTTGAGAAGCTTTCTTAGACAGTTTGTGTGCTGTCAGCAGCTCGAAAGAGGTGGTTCCGTGAAAAATTCGCAAAAATTGATGTTGAGCTGGAAATCGAACCTAGACCCTTTGCCGTGTAAGCGTCGCACTCTACCCACTACCCCACGGCGACCGCGGTGAATTAAATCCCGCTAAAGCAGCGATTTGCCACACTGTGTGTTGATGGCATTTGGAGATGAAGATTTAACGACGAACTCTATGGGCTGTACTATGGTCAAGCGTCTTCGGATGTAACGTTTAACATAGCTAGTCCATGTAGAGCGTATGGACACCACTGCTCTGGCACGAAAAATCTTCGAATCTGAGCCATTTGGACAACGCAACTGAGGAGAGTCTAGGCTATAGCCGTGGTGAAGAACCTCAACCAACTTGGAGTGCGGAACTGGAGGCAGCTGGCAAAAGATCGTGCAGGCTGGAGAGGCATGTTGATTGAGGCCCAGGTTCATCCAGGACTGTAGCGCGATAAGCTTTAAAGAAAACATTGATTAAGTAACCAAATGTTGTACACATGCATTTTAGTTATAAAAATATTTTGCTATGCTAAAACCATGTTACATCGTTGTGCCTATACCGAAATATAAATACTGAAGGTTACCAAAAGTCTGTTTTCTTTTTGACAACTTCCTTTGCAATTTTGGGTGGTTAAAGTGTAAACTTTTGCATATATTAGTCGATGAACTTGGAACATTCTCCGGTATAAAAGTATTGTGCCGTAATATTGACCAAATAATTTCATTGAATAGTAAGTTCTTGTTCTACCATCACATTTACTTGCTTTTTTTTTAGACATAGATCATCGTCTCGTATCATTTTAAGTAAACTTTAAGACTGTTAGCATTTTGGTCTTTGGTTTGCGTCTTTTTACTAATAATAACAATTTTATGGCGCGACAGTCCACAGGGGGACCAGGGCCTAGCTTGCTCATCAAGTACTCGTGTTGTGCGCGCAACTGTTCTCTCACGAGTAGAAGAGACCAACAGTTATTTGACGACTTCATTTGAGGACCTTTCTTTGACAGTTACAGGGTGCCTATTGCGTACCACTCAGAACTGACTATTTTGCTGTTCTATTGGTACGGTTGCGACATGTCCAGTTTTTCCAAAAAAAAAACGGGCGACAATTTGCTTGGAAGTGTTTCGTGCGTGAGCATTTTTTGTCGGATTTGGCTCAATTTGAAACATCTATACAGTTGACTGCTGTTTACTTTCGGGCTCATATGCATAAATTCACGATTCATCACATGTCACGATGTCATAGGCGTGTTTCGAAGCACCGCGATCGTTTTTTTGGAGCATTTCTTTCGACCCATCGACACCAGCCTCTTTCTTAGCGATTGACAAATTGTGTGGGATCCAACGCGAACAAATTTTTTTGACGGTCAAATGTTTATGCAATATTGAATGAATGCTGATCCCACTAAGGCCTAAGGTTGTCTTAATCTCACGATAAATTTCATAACGATCTTACAATATCACTTGGCGCATAGCATCAATGGATTCCGGAACAACAACTGATTTTGGCCGACCTTTATGAAATGCATCTTGGAGTGAACTACAACCTTGGTTGAATTCACCATATCATCGATAAACACTGGTCCTTGATGGAGCTTCATCGCCAAAAATTGAATTAAATTCATCGATGCACTGTTGTTGAGTTAATCCACGTCGAAAGTTGTAAAAAATAATCGTACGAAAATTTTCACGATTTAATTCCATTTTTTACGCGAGATTAATTTTTTAAGTTACTGCAAACAACATGGATACATTCACAAGCCAGGCAATTGGGTTCCATATGAACCTCCAATAAGTGAATTGTAAAGTATTGAAATTCAAAATGATAATAAAAATTGAATTGCGATACAGTCCACAGGAGGACCAGGGCCTAGCTTGCTCATCACCTACTCGTGTTGTGCGCGCTACTGTTCTCTCACGAGTAGAAGGGACCTACAGTTTTTTGCCGACTCTGAACGGTGAAGTTTTAGAAGCTTTTTCTTAGACAGTTACTAATCTTTAAGTGTTGTCAGCAGCTCGAAAGAGGTGGTGCCGTGAAAAGTTCGAGGTGTGCAGCTGGGAATTAAACCTGGATCTTCTGCGTGTGAGCGTCGCACTCTATCCACTATGCCAAGGCCGCCACTTTTCCGTCTCTTTGTCAAAGCGAAATTAAAGTACAGATCTGAACCTTTCAGTAAGGCAGCCGAAATTCCGTAAGTCGGAACGTACAAGACCTAAAATTGAAACACACCTACCATCGATGCGAATACCAAAAAGGGACGGGTGTTATGAATTTGTTTTAATGTTGCAATTAATGTTGGCCCCATGTGCTCACTCTGAAAAGTATAACACAAACGATCAAGTTCAGTGAGCAAGTTCGTAGCTTAGGGCTTTCTTAAGGTCCAAGCCGTCAAAGAGTGACCTCTCATGGAAATGTCAAATCCAGTTTAAGATTGGACTGCTTTGCCAAAATTTGAAAGACTTTCGAAATCTCGTTATCACTCTGTCATTCAGAATTCTCCGTCATCCTAATTTAATGGCAATAATTGTTAATTTTGAAGAAAATATACAAAAACAGTAAATAACGCCGTGCGGTGTGGAGTTTGAGTCTTTACCTATGAACGTGGATAACCAACACTGTCTACTCGGATCTTATATTAAATTTGAAAGTACACATTTAAATAATTTATTTTAAGATTTCTGATTTCATTATTATACAGAAGATCATGCGGCGTTGAACTTCTAAGCACCTTCAAGCTAGTTTATCATATTAATAATTGAACAATCTGCACCGTTGACTGGCGTTGTAAAAGCAATTAGAAAATACAGTCGTGGAGTGCATTCCCCGTCTCATTCGCTTTCGTAGGAGGTAAAAATATAAAATTGGATGACGCTGCATTCCACCATCTAGACCAGAACCCAGATTCTTTAACTACATAACACACTTGCAGCCACTTACAAGACGAGTCTCATGAGTGGAAGAAAACACAGTTTTTTACAGAATCTTTTCACCGATGTCATACCTAGAAAATAAAGACGCCGGATCCGGGACTTTGGCGTGAATTTCGTTGAACTACTTCAAGGCGGCCACCTTATTCAGTCAATGTTAGACTATACGGATGACAGCAGTTTGTCGCGCTCCGCTATCGTTATTCATGTCATCATGCATTGATAATCGAACTCGTTACAGCGAGAGAAAAAAATCAAAACACAGCGAATGAAATTACATCACTTACTTCCCTTATCGCAGTAAAAATAAATTAGAATCAAGAATGCACGCTTCCAATGAAATGTATTCGTAGTTGAGAAATTCCATGGTCAAGCGCAATTTAGTAAACTGCAAATTATCTCGTGAGTTATGTAGAAACGACAAATTATACGACCTTGAGTGTATTTTGCCGTTTCAGAATATAATCCCAAGTAGTGAGTGGAGCAAGATGCAGAACGATGTTTTTTTACGGTCAAATTAACACAAGTAATTGCCAAGTGACTCAGCCTTGGTCTTGGTCTTGGGAAAGCAATTAAGCTAAGAATTGTTAGGTTGTGAATAATTAAAAATTAAAGAAGTTTGGCGGTGTCCACTTCTGTAGCGCTACAAAATTTAAGGCGTTGTTGTAAAGAGAACACATTTCAAATTCTATGAATAACTTGTTTAGGTCCGTGGCAGTTTGCTTCTATCACATTACAGATCAAAAATGAAAACAAAATTTAATATCCAAAAAAGGCGTTTCATTCCACTTAGTCATCCCATAAAAGGGCGTGCTTATCCAAACCGTGAACGCAAAAGTTTTGTGTCTTACCGAAATTCAAATCTTTTATGACTACAATAACAGGGGTGGTATCTTAATCTTGATCTGAGAGTCAATCGGTGATTCTGATTTGTTGCCAGTGATTGGGAGTGCTGCTGTAAATAAGCGCTTTTAAAGTCGTTTGGCAACAGTAAACACAGTTCTGAGTAGTTTGTTTTTAAAATGTTGCAAGATAGTTGTTTATAATTTATCTTCCACGATTGTGTACATATTGTTTCTTGTGAATTAAATCAAATATTTACTTTGCATCAATTCAATGGTATTCAGTATGTGTACACTGGTGGACACAACTATGTATTGCTTCGCACTCTTTGAAGTTTCAAGAGATATATTGCTTGTCTGCAATTAATTGAAAGTCGGTCTTTTAGCCTGAACTGCACAGTGCTGTTTTTAAGGATAATTACCGACAGTTTAATTTAAATAATTTAAAACAATTTTAAAGACAAAAAATATATTTGACGTTCGAGCAAAATGGAAGTGTTCTTTAGTCTCACAAAATTTTTTGGTGTTATGCTGTCAATAATGCCCTTATCAATTTCGAGCATGACGCTTTCTGAAGCGATTTTCGAGAACTTCTCTGCTTGCACTTGTTTTGAATTTTCGTTAGTTTACATTTCCTTTATTCCATTGATTTGAATCTTAAGTTCGCAGGATTTCTTTAAATTTTAACGATCACATAATCTTGAAGAAAATGAACATTTTGTTGATTCTTTTTGAACAGCCATCTGCAACATTTTTGCTACCAAACTTATGAAATTATTCAAACAGAATTCTTATAGACTTAATAATAATAACTGAATGGCACTGCAGTCCACAGAGGAACCAGGCCTTAGCTTGTTCATGAACTACTCGTGTTATACGCGCTACTTTTCTCTAACGGATAGAAGGGACCTACGGTTTATTGCCGAGAGAAGTTTATATTCTTAGACAGATATTACTATTTGAGTGTTGTCAGCGACTTAAAAGACGTAGTGCCGTGAAATATGCTGTATAGTCGGGAATCGAACCTGGACCTTCGGCGATTGAGTGTCACACACTACAGACCACGCTAAATCGTGTAAACTTGTAGATATGAAAAAATGCAATATCTATTTGTCAACCCTGTGTCACTTCATCTTCTTCAATAGTCATTATCTTAGAGATCCAGTTTAATAAGTTCTGTTTTCTTAGAATATTAAAGGATTTTCTAACTCATTTGTCATTTTGGTTTAAACTTAAATATTTGGGGCTTCTTACAAGCCTTGCTTTCAAAACTTGGAAACAAAGTGTTATGAAAAGCTATCCTATGTGGTAAGGAAAACTGCACGATATTGTTTGATTGGATATATTTGTTGGGTTTTCGCCTTGAGTGGCAATTGCAACTAAAGCTCAAATACACTCGCATCCTAAAAAAGGTGCACCACGGCGTATTGGTAATATATGTTAAGCATATAATTAACACATACGCCCTGATGCACGCGTCCGTATAGCTATACGGACATAGTTAAGATCATTTATAGTAGCTAAGTAGAGTTAAAATTTTAGGTCTATATAATTGTATATAGACCTAAGCTTTAGTATAAATACTTTTTTAGGTATGTAGTTAGGATAGATAGATAGTTTAATAAGTTAGGTTAAGAATAAAAAATACAGAAATCCGAGTTTTTACAATTTTCTGGATAATTTAATAGTATTTGCTGGCGCTACAGTCCAAAGGGGGACCAGGGCCTAGCTTGCTCATCAACTACTCGTGTTGTGCGCTCTGCTGTTCTCTTGCGAGTAGTAGGGACCTACAGTTTTTTGCCGACTCCGAACGGCAAAATTTGAGAAGCTTTCTTAGACAGTTATTACTCTTTGAGTGTTGTGAGCAGCTCGAAAGAGGTGGTGCCGTGAAAAATTCTAAAAATTGGTGTTGAGCTGGGAATCGAACCTACACCCTTCGGCGTGTGAGCGTCGAACTCTACCACTACGCCACGGCCGCCACAATTTTCTGGATAAAGTCATTAAATATACATATGTAGATTTAAGTACTTATTAAAATAATAAAATAATACATTAAGCCGAAAGGCAAAAAACAAAAACCCTAGACTAACTTAGAGTACTCATGAAGAGTCAGTAAGTTAGAATTAAGATCAGTAAATTATTTTGGTATGTTAGTTTAAAGTATTTTTGTCTAGCATGTAAGAAACTGAATTGAGATAAATAAAAATGTATTATAAACTAAAAACACTAAACTAAACTACACTCGTATTCTCAAAAAAAAAATGTGCATGGGCCTACCTTCCTCCTAAGCTATTCATGTAATTTCAAAGCAAAGGGAACAAACAATTACGGTCGACTTTAAAATGCAAAATTGAAAAATAATTAATATTATCTAATTAATATTTAATAATAGAAAATAATTTTAATTTTTTCTTGAACGTCGTCAGTCATTAGAGAGAGATTTTGCCGTAACCAAAAATTAAACCGCGAAACATACCCCTTGACAAACACGACAGATTCTTTATTACAGATTCTTTATTATGACCGACAATTTGACGAAAGCAACTCAATTCTTGGGGTCAAGAGGCTATGGAGTAACAAGGTCCTCTCTTGATAGACTGGCTTTGTGTAGCAGCTTAATCACTCCAGTCTCACTTTACGGTGCGAAACTTGAAGGGATGAGGAAACCCTTAGCTTTTTTAAGAGATAAGTTCCTTGGTGAGATTTTTAGTACTATTTGCTGTGTTATTTTGAGGTGAAGATTCAGTTACGAACGAATGGTCTGTCATACTCATGCGTCTTCAGTTACAACGCTTAAGATGGGTTGGCCGTATAAAGCGCGTGGACATCACTACCCCGCTGAGAAATGCGCAGCAAACACGAATTTTTAGAATTTTTACGGCACAACCTCTTTCGAGAATTTCGCCGTTCGGAGTCGGCAAAAAATTGTAGGTCACTTCTGCTCGTGAGAGAACAGTAGCGCGCACAACACGTGTAGTTGATGAGCAACCTGGGCCCAGGTCCCCTTTGGACTGCATCGCCAACAATTATTATTATTATGGCCCTACAGTCCAATATTATTATTTTATTTATTATTTATTTATTTATTTCTTAATCCAATAATTTACAAAAAATTTTTTTTTTCCTTTTTTTTTACAAGATTGTAAGAATCAATTCTACAAGGAGGACCAGGGCCTAGCCTGCTAATTAACTAATCGTGTTGTGTGCGCTACAGTTCTCTCACGAGGGACCGACAGTGTTTTACCGACTCTGAACGTCACGATAATTATTAATCTCTGAGTGTTGTCAGCCGCTCGAAAGAGGTAGTCGTGACAGATTCGAGATGTTCAGCCAAAAACAATTGTGAAGCTTTATGATAAATGAAATAAGATCTTTATAGGAATACTACATTTTCACATTATGGCATATTCACTTGTGCGTTTTGGAACCCTGTTAGCTTACTCCAAAAAATAGAAATGTACATTTAGATTCATAAAAAAGATTTGCCTGGCGGATGATGATGAAAACCATCAGGCCGTTGTTATGGTATTTGCTCTGTGTGTACAAGAGAGGATAAGTCTCCTGAACATCGCATACAAGATTCCCTCTGCCGTATTGTGTGAGCATCTGAAACCGTTTGTCCATGACCTGGAGGTGGGCTATCAGTGTGGTTTCAGACGAGGGAAGTCCACAATAGACCAGATCTTGACATTACAGCAAATTCTGGAAAAGACCCAAGAAATGCAAATTGACACTCACCACCTTGTTCGTCGATTTCCAGGCTGCATATGACAGTGTGCATAGAGACGAGCTATACAGTGCCATGTCTAGTTTTGGCATTCCTACCAAACTCGTCAGATTGTGTAGGATGACGATAGAGAACTCTCGCTGCTCCGTCAAGGTCGGTAGCGAACTCACCGAGACCTTGGATGTCAAAAAAGGATTTAGACAAGACGACGCGCTGTCATGCGACTTCTTTAACATCATCCTTGAGGGGAACGTGCGAAACTCACAAGTCAACACCAGAAGCACGATCTTCCAGAAGTCAGCTAGCTTAAGCTAATGACATTGACTTGATTGGACGAACACAGCTAGCCGTCAATGAGGCGTTTGCTGGCATTGAAGCGGAAGCGGCTAAAATGGATCTGGCGGTAAGTGAGGGCAAAACTAAGTACATGCTGTCATCAAGGAAGGCCACACAACAACAACGTCTCGGACAAAGCGTCACACTAGGCAGCAGAAACTTCGAGGTAGTCAAGGACTTCCTCTGCCTCGGCTCCGTGGTAAACAGGGACAACAACATCAGTACCGAAATCAAACGCAATCGTTGTTTCTTGCCAATTGTTGTTTCTTTGGGCTCAAGAGGCAATTGAGTAATAAAGCCCTCTCTCAAAGGACTAAGCTCGCCTTATAAAACAGCTTGATTATCCCCGTCCTACTTTATGGCGCGGAATCTTGGACGTTAGCAAAGGCGAATGAGGAAGCTCCTAGTCTGTTCGAGAACAATGTTTTGCGTGCGTTTTTTGGTCTTGTTTGCGTTGATGGCATCTGGAGGAGAAGATTTAATGCGAACTCTATGGGCTGTACCGCGACATGCGCCTGGTTAAGCGTCTACGGATACAATGCTTAAGATGGCTAGGCCATGTAGAGCATATGGACAACACTGCTCCGGCCTGAAAAGTCATTGAATCCGGCCATTGGGATAAGGTTGGCATGTTGGTTGAGGCCCAGGTCCACCCCGAATTGTAGCGCCACAAGAAGAAAAAGTACAAGAGATATGTTCCGTTCAGTAGTGCTCAAACTGTGTATAATAATAATAGACCGTTGACGAGACGATAGTGGTTGGTTATCGCTTAGGTGGATAGTCGGGACTATAGTCGTGATTACAGCTCTGGTTTCACTCTTCATCACAATTTACCAACATTTCGGACTCTGCAAGCACAGTGCGTGTCTGATTTAAAGCTTACACGATCACTTCGTACTCCTTTTTAACAAAGTGCTTGTTCCATTCTTTGGAAGTTAATAATTTCAGTCCCTTTGTATAAATCAGTCATTTTGTATAGTTAAAATTTAAACTGAAGATTTTCGGTTTTTTTTCCGTATTGGTTCGGTTTCATAGGTTAGCTTGGCTTTTCGTAGTGTCTGCCTTTAAGCTGTAATAGCAAGCAGAGAAAAGAACTGATTAATTTAAGTCGTTTTAAAACAATGCAAATATTAACTGCAAGTGCTGTGACTTAATTGCGGTCACTTAATAATAATAATAATTGTTGGCGCTACAGTCCAAAGGGGGACCAGGGCCTAGCTTGCTCATCAACTACTCGTGTTGTGCGCGCTACTATTCTCTCACGAGTAGTAGCGACCTACAGTTTTTTTTGCCGACTCCGAACGGCGAAATTTGAGAAGCTTTCTTAGACAGTGTTTACTCTTTGAGTGTTGTCAGCAGCTTGAAAGAGGTGGTGCCGTGAAATATTAGAAAAATTGGTGTTGAACTGGGAGTCGAACCTAGACCCTTCGGCGTGTGAGCGTCGCACTCTACCCACTACGCCACGGCGACCACAGTCACTTAGGTCACTTAGGAGTTGAAAATAATCCTTTTAGCAAGTGCCAATTGTAGAAAAAAGTAATTGTTTTAATGAGATAATAATCCAATACTTTACGTAGCGCAACTGTTAACAAGGGCGCCAGGGCGTATTTTTCTCAGCAACTGTTCGTGATTCACGTGCTTGCAATCACGAGTAGAAGGGGCATACAGTTTTTTTGCCAACTCGGGCGGGAATATTGTAAGAAGCTTTTAAATGGACTGTTAGAACTCATTGAGTGTGGTCAGCAGTTCGCAAGAGGTGGTTTCTTTCACAATGCGAGGCGTTCCGTTCGAGAATCGAACTGAGGCCCTTTGGGGCGTGATTGTCGCACTTCATCCACTACACCAAAGCAGCCAATTTAGCAAAAATATTAAAATAGCGAGAACTTGACGGCAAAATTTGGTCAATGAGTAAGTCACAGCTGAAAAATTAGGTGCAACTGACGTTTTTGGGTGGCTGACATACAAAGCGAGACCAACTGATACTACGGTTCTCATTGCTTTTGATATTGTTGCAATGTGAAAATATATTTCTCAGACTCTTCTTTGCAATGTTTTGAAGCCTATGGTTTAAAGCTACGATTTAAAGCAGTCATTTGTACTGAGCAAAATGCTGCCTTATGCAGTCAATGCATTCGCTTATGTTTCTAAACAATTTTGTCTCAGCAAGGTTAACTCTTGTTGGAAAAAGGTTATTGTTACGATTGTGTACACAGAATGATTATATCAGACAGGAGAATAGTTTTTCTTTAGAACTGACAAAGTGGCCACTGGAATTATGAAAAACTGGTATGCATATTGGCCGCCGTTGCGTAGTGGGAAGAGTGCGACGATAGGTTCGATTCCCAGCTCAACTCGAATTTTTCGAATTTTTCACGGCACCAGCTCTGTGCTACTGACAACACTCAAAGAGTAATAACTGTCTCCGAAAAAGTTTCTCAAACTTCGCTATTCGAAATCGGCAAAAAAATGTAGGTATCTTCTACTCGTGAGAGGACAGAAGCTCGCACAACACGAGTAATTGATGAGCAAGCTAGGCCCTGGTCCCCCTGTGGACTGTCGCTCCAACAATTATTACTATTATTATTTACATCAGAAGGTATGTCCTCTTGCTGTTATACCAGTCAACTTTGTTTTAAAAACCTCGTTTACAGGTAAAAATCCTCACTGTTTGGTTGACCCACTATCACACGAGAGAATGTGCTGCATAATAGAAATTTCGCTGAAATTTATTATTTGAAGTGACTGTTCAAATGTTATGCATAGTATAACTTTTAATTGGCCTCGTGATGAGGGCGATGTGTAGGCAGGTTAAAATTTAGAAATAAAAGCAAAAGAGGTCAGCGGTTTGACTCTTGTTTTTGAATTCCAAGTGCAGGGTGAAACTAATGAGCTCCTCGCGTCCGTAAGCGACCCCCAAAGTTCAGTTTCATAATTTGAAACATTGTCATGTCACATGAGTTTTTCCTGTCCAACCTTAAGTAACTTTAACCGCAGCGTGTATGACCACTCTCATCCGCCACTGTATATTCACACACGTTAAAGATGTTACATTCAACATTTCAATCTATCACTCAATTCACTTAAAATCAGCACTGTGCATGTTAAATAAACAAAAATTATGCAAAAAATTAACCTGATGTTTTCCAATGACAAATGGTTGTAAAAATAAAAACACTTTAACTTGCCGAAAGGAATTTAAAACCGGCTGGAAACCGCCTACTTCCATAGCTCCTGCCCTTACGAGTAACCAGTTATAGCAATTTGAATCAATTTATTTCCCAAACAGCTACAAAAGGTGTTAATTAATTTAAATTTCAGGTCTGTTTATAATTCACGTTCGTTTTCATGTCCATCATCCATGGCCAGCATGCACGCCGTGTTTTACAGAAGACACATAAACACTCGCTGGTAAGACAGGAAGCTTTTCGCACATAGTTCGCATTTGTACACGCTTGTCGAATTCAAGGTTAAACAATCAACAGATGAGCAATTTGCATTTACACGTGAGACTCAACAGTTTTCCTTTCAGCTTCATCAAATATGAACCCGGTGTTCCCTGAATTGAGTTTAGGGCTTTGCATCTTATTTGCATCGTATTTTTAACGCGTAACAAACGCGAATTAGTGCAGGATGAACAGGCATAAAGACACCCACACCTTTTTCACAAAATATTCGCTGAACACATTCCGCGGTCGAATATAAATATCTGTGGCTTTCGCTTGAATAAAGGACTTGTGCTTAATAAATTGTTTACCAAAATATTGACTGAAGGCAGCCCACTGTGAAGGGTTGCGTTAAGGTCCCTGATGTCACTTTGTTTGATTGCCTCACGAGCCTGCCCAGCCAATTAATTAGGCCTGAGCGCCTTACACGTTTTTGATATTAAGACAAGCTGCGCCGGGGAATTGTTTTTTTGTGGATGCGTTTTAATTATTAGTTCTAACTCACCTGAAGGCCAATTTCACTTGATCTGCAAACGAAATGTCGAATGACGCCATGAGTGATGTAAAACGGAATTCAAATATTCACAAGAAGTCTTCCAAATTAAAAATAAGAACAAAGAAAGAAAGAACGAAAAAAAAAACGAAAACTTGGAATGTCTCAATTAAATTCGACCACACTTCGCAACGCACACACGCCGACGTGAAGATACACACTCTGTCGCCTACACAGCACAAGGGTAGCTACTGAACTGATGCGTCTGTTGTTGACAATTCGTGGCTATGGGTAGCAAGCGAGGGAAACTCTCCTGTTTAATTAACTTTATTCGCGCCGTTCGATATTGATATGAAAATTCTCATAAGCATCGCAAACTTTGTGGATTTTGTACGACAGAGATCGAATGCTTTACTGAAAGCTTTCTTTTTTCGCCTGGGATTGGGCAGACGTTCGAGAGTGAACGCAGCTCAAGTGAGTGTAGACTAGGCGAATGTGTGCTCTCTTAATACAACACGAAACGATGTGTGTTGGTTCTAGGTCAGGAACAATGATGAGAAAAATACTTGTTGGTCTTGTATTTTGTAAGGACCGGACAATTACTTGCGAATGTTATTGAATTACACTTTTTTTGCAAGGTACAGTGTGCCGCAGGCATGACGGCAGCAATTAAAGTATTTGCAATAATTACATGACATGTCTTTGATTTGCAATTGAAAAGCAATTACTTATTTTTTTCCTCGGGGAATCTAATGGGTTCCCTATGGATTGCAAATGCGTATGAAATTGCTTGCATTTGAATACAAGTTCACGAAGAAGTGATTCGTTCAAAGAAACTGAAAAAATCTTCCGCAAAAATTTCTTGACACTCACTTTACACTCCAATTTGACAGTAAAGAAATTTTATAGAAGTTAAGTCTTTGAACCAAACTGGAAGTACGGAGATCATTTTAGTTTCCAAATTTATTAATTTTTCAATTTTTATTTTCATCTTTGCTAATAAGTTGAGGCATATAATAAATAAATTGAGAAGCTACACAACGGACGCACGTACTCCTCACCACCAGCTTGTCTCACAAGTAAAAATTTTTGCAAATTAGCTTTATTCTTGATAAACGATTAATATGAATTTCATTTTCTATTCTGGTCTCCCAAGTATAGGAGGTTAAAAATGCATAGGAAACACCGAATGTTGTAATTAACAAAAAAAGAGAAATTTAAGGAGTGTTCTTGGAAATTAAAAAAAATGGCGTACGATGGTCAACAATTGAATTAAAAAGTTAATGCAGAGAATCTTTGAAAATGCAATAATGAGTGGCTCAAAATGTCAAATATACAGTGTCTCCCACGACTAATTGGGCACAGGAAAGGAACAATGTTTTCATATGAAATGTCTTAAAATTCTTGATGAGGTTTTAAAGGTTTGATATAATTTCATTTTGTGGTAAAATTTAAATTCATTCTACGTTAACAAAATTTTATTTTAAACAACAAAACACAAACAGCTTGAGAAATAATTAAGCTTCTTCTTTTTCTTCTTCTTGTGGCGCTACAATCCGGGATGGACCTGGGCCTCAACCAACATGCCTCTCCAGCCACCACGATCTTTCGCCAGCTGTCCCCAGTTACGCACTCCAAGTTGGTTAAGATCCTGCTCCACTTGTGTGCGCCACCTTAGTCTAGGTCACCCTCTGTTGCGTTGTCCAAATGGCTCGGATTCAAAGACTTTTCGGGCCGGAGCAGTAGTGTCCATACGCTCTACATGGAATAGCCATCTTAAGCGTTGTATCCGTAGACGCTTGATCAGGCGCATGTCGCTGTACAGCCCATAGAGTTCGCTGTTAAGTCTTCTCTTCCAGATGCCATCAACGCAAGTACAAAAAATCACACGCAAAACTTTTCTATCTAAAAGTCTAAGAGCGTCCTCATCCGCTTTTGGTAACGTCCAGGTTTCCATAAAGAAGGACTGGTACAATCAAGCTGTTTAATAAAGCCAGCTTAGTCCTTCGAGAAAGAGCTTTATTACTCAATTGCCTGTTGAGCCCAAAGAAGCAACGATTCGCAAGCGTGATTCTGTTGTTGTCCCTGTTTACCGCGGAGCGGAGGTGGACGAAGTCCTTGACTACCTCGAAGTTTCTGCTGTCTAGTGTGACGCTCTGTTGGAGACGTCGATGTTGTATGTCCTTCCTTGATGGCAGCATGTACTTAGTTTTGCCCTCATTTACCGCCAGACCGATTTTAGCCGCTTCCGCTTCATTGACGCCTCATTGACGGCTTGATGTGTTCATCCAATAACGTCAATGTCATCAGCGTAAGCTAACAATTGAACTGACTTCTGGAAGATCGTGCCTCTGGTGTCGATTTGTCAGTTAAGCACGATCTTCTCGAGGATGATGTGAAAGAAGTCACATGACAGTGCGTCGCCTTGTCTAAAACCTTTTTTGACATGGAAGGTCTCGGTGAGTTCGTTACCGACCTTGACGGAGAGGCGAGAGTTCTCCATCGTCATCCTTTACAATCTGACGAGTTTGGTAGGAATGCCAAAACTAGAGATGGCACTGTATAGCTCGTCTAATAAGTGGTGAGTGGCAATTCGCATTACTTGGGTCTTTTCCAGGATCTGCCGTTATGTGAAGATCTGGTCTATAGTGGACTTCCTGGTACAAGGTGAAACTATTATTAGTTTATTAATTTTTCAATTTTTTTCTGTGGTCGGTGAGAATAAGTTGAGGAATATAATAAATAAATTGGTAATCTACAGTAAGGACTCAGGTACTTCTCACCCCCAGTGTGTTTCACAAGTATGGGAGGTCAAAAATGCATAGCAAACACCGAACGTTGTAATTAGAAAAAAGAGAAATTTAAGGGGTGGTGGTTGACAAAAGTAGACAAAAACTTTTTTAAATTCTTGATTTTTGTAGCGCAACCCAATTGAATTAAAAAGCTAATGCAGGGAATCTTTGAAAATGCATTAATGAGCGGCCAAATATGGAAAGAAACAATGTTTTCATATAAAATGTCTAAAAAATTTTACTGAGGTTTTAAAAGATTGATATACATTCTCGATTTACGCAACTAATAAAAACCAAAGTAGTTGCGATGACTGAGTTGCTATATATATATATTTTTTTCTTCAATTCAAGATGAAAATGGAAAACCAAAACTTGCAAATATGTATGTATATTAAATATAACTAATTATTATATTAAAGAACATATAAATAAATTAAAGAAAATATAAATAATAATAAAACAAAATCAAATTAAATAAATTCATGGAAATAAAGATTTGTTAGCTTAATTTAATATTTCTATTTGAAAAAATTAAACATTTTTGTTTGAATTTTTCCGTTTTTAAGACGTTTTAAGAGGCTAAAAATTTCTGCAATAGCAACGGAATTTTGTTCGGCCCATTGAGTTGCGATATTTATTGCTTGAATTGCATTTTGGTCTCTATTTTGGGAGCAGGAATCCCAACCTCGGGTGCACTTACATACAATAATTCGGCTTACTCATTTTCATACTCTTCATTTTCATAAATGGTTTCACATACCCAATCATTTATGTTTTCATTTGTAATAGATTCGTTACTGGAAATGTTATTTAAGAGAGTTGATAGTGATTCTATAACCGCGTGCTCATTAATAATTTGAGATCTCACTGTGCTCAGAGGAAGTTCATCTTCATCTTCCCAATGACTATGATAATCCATCAATACATTCCAACATTTTGGTATTACATCTGTCTTCAATCCATTCCATGCATTTGATAAAAGGCAAATTGCATCTCGTAGGTTAAATGTTTTAAGTTTTAACTCAAGGTCTGATCCTTCACATCATACCAAGAATGTCAGTAGACTTTTCTTATAGTGCAACTACGTCAAATTTATAACACTCTGGTCTATTGGCAGTGCAGTTTGCCAGAAAAAACACATGACAACAATCATCCCATCATTACTCTTTGATTCTCCATCTTTTGGATGACAAGGAGCGTTAAGGATCTGACGTATCCGTTTCCTGAACTAACCCGCTCCACAATTTACTATTCAGTAATTCGATTGTAACAATTGTTGTGTGCCTCGGTCATTATACTGTTGAAACCACATATTTCTCAAGTTTGTACTTGGACTTATCATGGTGTGACAGCGACATCTAAATCATACTAGCATGGCGAAAAGTACAATCTCTTGCTGGTCTGATCAGACTTTCAACTTGTAATCCACCCCAAGCAGTGTTTTTTTCGGTACATATCATTTTTGTTTTTTTCGTTGGAGTTTTGGAAACACGGCACTGGAGCACTCAGACTCGAAGTACTATTAGGCAGTTATTTTCTTTCTGTTGTTGTTTGTTTTTTCTTGGTTTTTCCAAAAAAGATCAAAAGGCGCTTCTGTGATGAAGAACATAGGTTTTCATTTCCCATCATATCAGCGCTAAACAGCCGCCACCTGATACGAGCAAAGCCTGGACATTGTCAGAGGAAGTGCTCTGAAGTGTCTTCACCTTCTCCACAGGCGTCGCAGAGAGTGCCATCAGTAAGCCCAAGCCGACGTAGGTGCTATGCGAAGGTGAAGTGTCCTCTTAGTACGTCGACAAGTCATCTGTAGTTCTGTCTAGGGATAGCAGAAAAGCCTAGAGTAACGTTCATTAGTAACGTTCGGGAGCATGCACTTGGTCATCCTGCATCCTTGAGAGTCCCGACATCTGTTGTTGTGCTGTTGGGAGACCCAACCGTCGACAGAAGCCCTAACCAAGGACGCAGGTAGTTCCAAGGTGGATTCGGGCCCTACGAATGCCTTTTTCGAACATTTCCTAGCTAGTTAATCTGCAATCTCGGTTCCAATGATGCTGTGACGTCCTGGAACCCAGATGAGTCTTTGCCGACCAAATTGAGCGAAGACTTGCATTGTTGGTCTATGTTGGAAGTGGTTAAAAGATTAATTAAGGCCTTAAACACAGCTTGGTTGTCGCTTCAGACACTGATGCTTCGTCTCTTCCACTTATTCTTCTCAATATAGTTGGTGGCCATTGGGATCGCGAAGGCTTCTGCCTGGAAGACCGACGCGAAATTGCCTAAGGGGGCATGAAGTCTGATGTTTTCGTCTCAACTTAGGCCCCAGCTCCAGATCTCTCCGTCGTCGTGGATCCGTCCGTGAAAATCCGACTGCATGCCTTTCCCGGTATAGTTTCTGGCCAGTGTCAGTCCTGGACACGGGGAAAGTCGGCTATGTATGAGCGACGCAGCTGTATCATTGGCGACATCTGACGGCATGTAAATGAGGCTAGTGTTATACGAGATGCGGTGGGCGAGGTCATCAAAGCTCTAGTGTGAGCTGAACCAAAATTTCAGTCGAGAGATGGTTTTGAGTGTGCATCCCATAGTATGTTAGTCGCTGCTGCACAGCAACGCATATTTTCTTTCCTGACAAAAACCCATTCAGCCAGAAATTAGTCTCATCACTTTAGGTGATTTTGTGGCTTCAAATTGTGGTGACTTGATGCGAATTTCGTTAATAAATTCAACTAATTTGCACACTTTGTTGAAGTGTGATCTGCTGTGAAGTTCTGTCATGTTTTTAAGTATAGCTGTCAGAAAAAATAAAGAAACATGCCGTCGTTATTATTTCTATCGAAAGAAGGTTAAAAAAACTCTGTATGATTCGTTATAATTATTATTATTATAATATATATTATAATTATTATTATTAAGAAAGTAAACTTGTCTCAATTTTTATTAAGGATCTCTCTGTGTGCATATAAAATGACATTCTTTATGATTTTCAATTTGAATACAGAAAAAATACTTTTTTTTGTTATATTCATGGGAATATAAGGAGGCCCGAGGTGAGGTTTTTAAACCTTCCAAATTAAAACATAAAAACAGAAAAAAGTGTGGGAGAACCTTGAATCATGTTCTAATTTTTTTTTGTTGCGCTGTTTCTTTTCAAGACAACATAAATTTGTTTCATGTAGAAACATATATTAGTATACAGGGTATATTAAAAAATATTATTTTTATTACAACAAACAAGGGGGGGCATTCCATCTCAGATGTGTCTTAAAAATTGCAGCCATTTTTCCAATACTCACCCCTCCGAAAGGAAAAAATGAAGCAATTGGATTTCGATACACAT
This sequence comes from Eristalinus aeneus, assembly GCA_955652365.1. NCBI lineage: Eukaryota > Metazoa > Arthropoda > Insecta > Diptera > Syrphidae > Eristalinus > Eristalinus aeneus. The sequence goes on along the minus strand of OY019130.1, from coordinate 25,747,847 downwards.
ATAAATGTGAAATGACATAAAATGAACGTGGAAGTTTTCATACATGATCCTATACCACTTCTTATAGTTTACGAAAAAATCATACGCCTGTGCGGACTATGAAGGTATCACTGCATTTGTCTGATATGAACTTTTAAAGTAATAGTGAACGCCTTTAAACTCCTGCTAGTATATTGAAAGAACTATTTAATTATTTACCGTCTGAAATGCAAGGTGTTTAACAGTTTATGTATATAAGTTCATTGATCAGAGCTAGAGAAAAATCGATCAATGAGCAACGGCCAATGATTGAGCAACAAATAGATCCAAAAGGCATTTTTGAATAGGCACATGGTTTTCTTTTATAAATTTTTTGTTTATTTTGTGATTTTGACGTTTTAACATTAATTACCTTCTCGCCGTGAATGAGTAACTAATTTTTGTTGAGTTGAATATCTCTTACATTAAATTCGAAGTAAACTAATGCCTAATTGACCAGAGACAGATGCGAAAGTACGTCAAACATGGCACACTTGTATAAGATATTGACATAATTAACTTAATTATTTTTTTAAATTTTTATAATAAACGTACTGATTTACAATCTTACTACTGGAAGCAAAGATATTTGAAATTTTTATATGTGCATGAAAATAGGCGGACTAGAAAAAAAAGTTGTAAGTTGATAAATTTAAATTAAATTTTAATGTTAATTAAAAAAAAACACTGATATTAGTGCCGCAAATTTAAAAATCTAACATTTCCTAAGCTCATTACAATATGTTAGAGATGTGAAAAAGAATACATACTGGGAGAACATTTTTAAAAACTGCAAAGCATTTGTTTGAGAAGCGAAACCTTAAAAATTAATTTCAGGCATTGGTGAGATGACGATGAAAAAGTAATCTCTTGGATAAGCTCAAGATAGTCATTTCGATAAGCTCAATATTTTAAGCCACCAAGTCAAGTTCTGAAATCAGTTTTTATGCGTGCTTCATAAATAACATTACGATGTTGAAATTGTTGGCGATTGCACTTATTTCGAACATTTTCAAAATGCCTTGCAGATGTCACTTCTCTGACGCACGTGAACTCTTTAGATTCCTTACCACTTACGCAGAGTTGGCATGACGACTGATTGTGTTTTGACGCAAGACTTGTTAGGGGATATTTTTGGCCTCGCTAGATGCGTATTATCAACATAGAGAGATAGTTGAGATTAGCAGATTGGAACTTTGAAACAAGTGATAACTGTTGACGTGTGTAATGATAAGCCACATGATGACCGTTAAAAACGAATTTATTTCTGAACATACCAGGAGGCGTGGCGCCTGAAAACCATAAATCATCATTCTTTTATCATTTTCTCGAAACTTAATGTGTTTATGTTCAATGCGTCCAATAATAACGTCAACACTTCTTTTCTACTTCCGCTTTAAGTGGTCAGTGCCAAAATAAATTTAAAGTTAAAAAACATATGTTTTTGTAGTTATAAGCTTGAAATGATAACGACGTTATCTCTTTGCTTCACGGATCCGGTAAAGGTCGCGCTGATAGACTTAAATGTTGAACATTTTCATTTGTCTAAGCGTACTCGGAAAAATTGAACATGGTCTACGGGGGGATGTAACAAGGTTTGCTTGATATTTATGAAAGAATTTTGTCTGTCCCAAACTGAAATGTGTGCTTGCAGCAAGAGACAAAAATAAGAATGTGATGCTGCAACAACTTGAGAAACACCGACGATGTTCTCCTCCTATAACTCGGTAAGCGTGAAAAACAAATTTAGCATAGAGAATCCTCCAACTTTCACCTTGAATCTTAATTTTTTGATTGCTGACAGTCAGGGAATAATGCACCGTGACCAAACTCGTCAGATTGTGTAGGATGACGATGGAGAGCTCTCGCTTCTCCGTCAATGTCAAAAAAGGTTTTAGACAAGGTGTCATGTCGCGCACTGTCATTTGACTTCTTTCACATCATCCTCGAGAAGATCGTGCGTAACTCACATGTCAACACCAGAGGCACGATCTTCCAGAAGTCAGTACAATTGCTAGCTTACGCTGATGACATTAACGTTATTGGATGAACACAGCGAGCCTTCTATGAGGCGTCAATGAAGCGGAAGCGGCTAAAATCGATCTGGCGGTAAATGAGGGCAAGACTAAGTACATGCTGCCATCAAGGAAGGACATACAACATCGTCGCCTCAGACAGAGCGTCACACTAGGTAGCAGAAACTTCGGGGTAGTGCGTCTACCTCGACTCCGCAGGGACCATAACATCAGTACCGAAATCAAACGCAATCGTTGTTTCTTGCCAATTGTTGTTTCTTTGGGCTCAAGAGGCAATTGAGTAACAAAGCTCTCTTTCGAAGGACTAAACTCGCTTTATATAACAGCTTGATCATCCCCGTCCTACTTTATTGCGCGGAGTCTTGGACGGATTTTGAAGCCCTAAGTCTTTTCGAGAGAAAAGTTTTGCGTGCGATTTTTGGCCCTGTTTGCGTTGATGGCATCTGGAGGAGAAGATTTAATGACAAACTCTATGAGCTGTACAGCGACATGCGCCTGGTCAAGCGTCTACGGATATAACGCTTAAGATAGCGAGGCCACACTGCTCTGGCCCGAAAAGTCTTTGAATCCGTGCCATTGGGACAACGCAACAGAGTACGACCTAGACTAAAGTGGTGCACACAAGTGAAAAAGGACCTCACCCAACTTGGAGTGCGCAACTGGAGACAGTTGGCGGGAGATCGTGCTGTCTGGAGAGGCATGTTGGTTGAGGCCCAGATCCACCCCGGACTGTAGAGCCACAAGAAGAAGAAGAAGAAGAAGAAGAATAAGAAGAAGAAGAAAAAGATGAAGAAGAAGGGGAAGAAGAAGAAGAAGAAGAAGAAGAAGAAGAAGAAGAAGAAGAAGAAGAAGAAGAAGAAGAAGAAGAAGAAGAAGAAGAAGAAGAAGAAGAAGAAGAAGAAGAAGAAGAAGAAGAAGAAGAATATTTGCAATATCTCAACATTTCAAGCTCTCCAAATTTATAGTCGTTTCCAGGGTTAGTTAAGGCTGTTTTTTAATTTCTTACTGCGCACACATTAAAGAAATCTATTCTACGGCTTTCTCAGTAACAGTTTTTTTAAAGAGTTTAAGAATGAATGCTATTCTAGAAGTTGCATTTCCTCATCTCTCAGTAAGTATTCACTTAAGCCTTCCCGTACTTTGTGCTGCGTTTTCTTTCACTTCCCCAACAACCTGCAGAGACTAAGACAGGCAGCCTTAGTTTCGCTAATTGTTCCCAAAGTACGAATTGATCTGTTAGGAAGCCGGTTAGAAGACGAAAGCTATTCTTGTTCAATTTAATACATTGTTCACATACTTTTTGGTTATATAGAGCTAGTAGTCTTGTCTACCTTGAGCCCTGCTCCACTTTGCTGTCCGGATGTCTGTTTGTTTGAGGATGTAAAAGAGTGGACAGATTGGTTTATGATTGATGAAGGGTTTTGATGTTCCCTTCATTTCAGGGAGTCGATCATCTCACCGCCAACTATGCCTTCGTTTTTTTTCTTAGCTTGTAAATGACTTAAATGATTGGTAAAGATTTTTGTCATTTTTGTTCTGATTTTTTTACATCTAGATATGAACATACTAAAGATTGTTATGGAATATGCTAATCCAGTTATCGCCTGGAAGCGCCTTGCAACGTCGTGTTTCTTATTTAATACTAATAATTTTGTTCATAAAAAGCTTAATCCCCACCTACTCCTATTAAATTAACTACCAAACTCTAATTGAAGTAATGACTACTACGAGTAACTATTTTTTGCTTTTTATCTTTTCTTATAGTATAGTGGTCGCAGTGGCGTAGTGGGTAGAGTGCGACGCTCACACGCCGAAGGGTCTAGGTTCGACTCCCAGCCCAACACCGATTTTTCACGGCACCACCTCTTTCGAGCTGCTGACAACACTCAAAGAGTAATAACTGTCTAAGAAAGCTTCTCAAATATCGCCGTTCGGAGTCGGCAAAAAACTGTAGGTCCCTTCTACTCGTGAGAGAACAGTAGCGCGCACAACACGGGTAGTTGATGAGCAAGCTAGGCCCTGGTCCCCCTTTGGACTGTAGCGCCAACAATTATTATTATTATCTTTTCTTGTATTTGTATTAGTTTCTCTTTTTGTTTATTATTTTTTACATTTTTGTTGTTAAACTTTATCCAATTTTAATTTATTCCCAGTGTCTAGTTATTTGTGAACGACAACGTTGACAGCGTAATAAGCTGACGTCAAAAGTGAAATTGATGGGTTTCTTGCCATCAATAGAATCCCCAACTCTACAACTGTGTTTCATAACGAGAAGAAATGAATACACTGGATCGGAGATTATTTGAACTTACGGTTGCTATGTTGTTCTGATGGTGCAGTCTCTTGTCCATCGCCCTCCTTTCTACATGGCAAAGATGTGGAAATCCCTCCGCATCTGGGGTAAAGCCAATACGGTCAAGGTACTTTCATATCCGGTAGAATAAATCCATTTCGGCGCCCGATCTCATGGCATGCAACATTGGGGTAGCAGGAACCGAATATAAATTCTTTAGTAGAAGTCATAAATCATGCAACATGCCTTCGAAGTAGCTTAATAGTGAAATTATCCACCCTATTTACTTTGGCTTTCTTATTCGGAACTTCATTACGATTTCTTGAGCCCAGATTTGTGTATTCATTATTTTTTGAGACAAGCCGAAGGCATTGCTCTTGAACTCCTAGACAGGACTAGGGTTGGACTGCACTGGATAGCCATACATCACGGCTATCCGGACCAGAGCGGTGTAACCAACTATCTTCATCTACTCGTATTAAACGTTGTGGTGCAAAATTTTTAGTTTTATTGTTTTTGCTGACCTTTAATTGATACCGCCATTCTTCGTAGCTTCGTTGCCACCTGTAAATTTTGTTTCCTTTTAAAAAAATATAAGTTCTCGATTTTTGAAAATACAGTGTCATTGTTGTCCGTCAGTTTTCGATTGAAAAAAAAACTGTTCAGTCTTCCTCCCCTTGACATCCACACCATTAAATGCACAATCCAGACCATCTTGTGTTCAGCTAGCACTGGAGCTTTGATGACTTCGCACACCGCATCTCCCATGATACTTGCCTCATGAACATGCCACCTGATGCGACGTCACCAAAGATACAGCTGCGCTGGTAATACAAAGTCGACTTTCCCCGTGTCCAGGACTGGCTCTAACCATAAACTGAACTGTAGTCGGATTGTAGTCGGATTTTGACGAAGGGCTTTAAGACGACAGAGGGAAGAGGAAGGAGCGAAATATCTGTGTCTGTCGCGACAAGCTGTGCCTTAGTCAACCTTTTAACCACTTTGAAAATAGTCCAAGAATTCAAGTCCTGCCTTAATTTAGTCGGCAGACTGAATTCGCCAAGACTTGTCTGGGTCCCGGGACATCACGGGATCAAGGGAAATGAGATTGCCGATGAACTAGCTAGGCAAGTTTCAAAAGGGGTATTCGCAGGGCCCGAGCCAACTTTATGGTTACCTGCATCCTTGGTCAGGGCCTTCGTGCACGGTTGGGTCTCCCAACAGCACAACCAAAGATGTCGTGAATCTCCACGATGCAGAATGACTAAGTGCATGCTTCCGAACGTTTACAACAAATCCGCGACTTTTATGTTATCTTTAGAGTGTAAACTACTAGTATTGCGTACTAACGGAACACAATACCAACCGCTTTTGCTCGTATAAGGTAGTGGTTGTTAGGCGCTGACGTGCTGGGAACTAAAAACTTAAGCACTTTACCACAGAAGCGGCTTTTGATTGTTTTTTAGAAAACGATAAAAACATATTTAATGAAGCTTGCTACTTAGAAGTACAATGTTCCAGTATATGTACCAGTACCAGTACCAGTACCAGTGAGTCTGAGCTTTCCAGTGCAGTGTGCCCAACCTCCAACAAACAAAGAAGGAAAAACGAAATTCAACAGTAAAGGAAACTATATTCGTAAACAATGAAGTCAACTTTGATGGGAATATTAAAAGTTGAGAGCGAATTATGTTTGAAGTTTTGGAGAGAACATTGGCCTAGGTCTGTTGTAGTCAATGGACAATTTGTTGAAGAGGACAATGTCAATTTTGAGAAATAATTTTCTATCTTACGATATTTGAACAAATTCCGGGAACTCACTAATAAAAAACATTTCTTTTCAGTTCCAATCTAATCTTCATTTTGACCTTAACTCACATTTACCATTTAACGTAAATTTTTCGAATTTTACTTCTGGAGGTAAAACTATTCAACCAGAACCAGCCATTGACAGCTTGCTGACAGGTATAACCAAGAATGATAGAAGAAGAGATTGCGCAATAGAGTGTTCAATATTCTTTCGTTCTGCGCAGCTTACGTCCAGCGAGACTTCTGATTTGACAGCTCTTTGTTATTGTTTAATATCTTCATACAAATTGAAGCAGGAAAAGTTATTAGTTGATTTTTTTCTAATATTATTCACGTTTTAAGATTATTTTAACATAAAATAAGTTTTAAGTGTATATCCAATTGAGTTAATTTAACTATCCAATTACTTTCCGAGCTATTAAGTCAAGCATTTTGCATGCAGAGAGTTTCGTAAAGCAATAATCATAATTGTGTAAAGTTTTAGAATTGCCATTAATAAATCAATTTAACTAAATTTTATCATTTCATGTTTTATTTCCAAAAGAGTAATGTAACAACCAGGTAATTAAAATAAAACACGAGATTTAAATTTTGGACGAGTGGACAATTTTATTATATTTTCTTTTTTTCTGAATTGAAACTCTGTAATTTCTTTGTTTAGTTTCCTTATCCTATTAAGTTTTTTCTTATTTTCTCACCACAGTTCACATTTTCGGTTACTTACAAATGTGTCTTAAGATATTCGAGGAAAATCAAGTGGTCATCTCCATTAAGACTTTTGAGAACTTCTTCGAATTGCTTCATGTGAACCATTAGTGCAGATGGGGGTTTGTCCAGGACTCCTTCGTTGAGATGTTTAACCCACGTAAAAGCCGTGTCCTTATTTTGAAGAACACGTATGTCGGGAATTTCATCCCCCAACTTATGGCAAATGTACCCAGCCAAGGTTTCAAGCCCATCGTGAGCTAAAGATTCCAGTTCATTGTCCACCTGGCTGTAGACATCAGTGCTCGGAGAATTTAAAGTTATACTCTTAAGTATCGTACCTTAAAGTAAAAAGAATATTAACATATTTATATAATTCAGATATGTATGTAGACAAAACATTACTTGTAAGAGTACATTCGGAAACTAAGTCAGGCGTGTCATCCGAAGCAACTGTTTGGTCACCTAAATGACCTAAGCTGGCGGCTCTTGTTATTGCCTGAGCTATAGTGTGAGAAAAAAGTGTTGTAGCCATTTTAACTTTCTGTCTTTCAGTTCCAATAACATTTAAATGGCCTGCCGATATCTTATGGGTGACTGACATTCAGCGGAAGGATTATGATTTTTTTTACTTCCTTTCCATTTATTTTAAACCCTTGGTCAATAAAATGATTCCAAAGGAGTTTAATCAAATGTCAATGCCACTGGTTTCTTCGCTAGTAGCTCTGCAATCATTTCATGTATTGACTTTGATTGCATTCTGATGTCGCGGGATGAAGGAGCGACTATTACTCGGTTGGATTAACTTAATATGTAAGTAAATAAACAAATCACCTTACCCATTTCAAATTGCAAGTTTCTTTCAAAACTATCCGCAGTGAAATGTGCAGAACATATCTGGGCTGTGTTTGGATTGAAATTATCCTTTCTCCTGCAGAAGTGAATCCACTGTTTCCGCAGGATGTTGTGTTTTGGAACCGAATAAAACCGTACATTCGGTTTTCCCTTATTGTTGTTTGCATTGCAGCCAAACACAGCACACCTCATTTTCAAAAATTACTCTTTGTTTAATTGTTTATAAATTACAAAATGTGTTTCTTTTAATTTTTTTTTAAATAAACGCGCGAAAATCGCAGTCAAACCTGACATCCGTATATAAAAAGTAAACATCCGTTGTCTCCGCCTACGTCATCAAAAATTGACAGAAGGTGACAGACATGCGCAATGCGTAATCTGTATGTCTATCATTCTTGGATATAACATTTATTTATGTCATCTTTTCGAGTGCAAAATACATTTGATCAACAATTGCTTGGAGGCACTTTTATTTTATCTCAGATTAAGGGACAACCAAAAGAAGTTTGACATTCAAAATTGCTTGAAGGTTGTGTAGAAATTTTTCGAATGTTGAAGCAGTGAGAATTCTGATTTTGTAAAATATGACGGAATTAGAAAGTTTGCTTTTTCAAAGGTCTGTGGTTTGTTTATTTTTGGCCATGCACAATAATCTGAGATGGTTTTTGGAAATCTTTGTTTTTGTATTGTTCTTGGATATAAACGGAATTTCCCTATCAAAATTTAGATCTTCCCTCTCTCTTCTACTTTGTTACGAAGATATGAGACCTACAGTCCAATCTCAACTTTCCACTACAGACCAGAGGAGAATTTTTGTTGAATACGAAGGCGGTTATGTGAATTTTGCGAAAGAGCCAATTTGTGAGTTTTGCGCCATACCCAATTTCATTCCCGACTTCACCCTGCACAAAGGACTAGCAGTTAACGTTTTTACCCATTGTAGGTTACCGACGATAGTCATTGGACAAGCACAAGTTATAAAAAGATGCAGCATGCCACAACACTCGCGCGCCACTGAAACGATTCCGTGTTGCTAAAAACGCTTGATTTTCTGCAAAATATACAGAAAATAACAAAAGCCTATAATTTTGCAAAGCGACTGCCACACCTCTCACAGACGGCCTTCAAAAAGACAGTCATATCTAAGTTAGCTGATGAGCACATCAAAAATTAAAGGTTTCGCGAGTCAAACATAGTTTGTTTTAATGGAGAATTCCTCACATAACATAATTTTGTTATTCCATCCACCCACTCCATCCCGGACGTTGGCTAGGCATACAATTCAGATTCTGGAAAAAATGTGCCTTCCACCTTCTTCATTTAAAAATTCAATTTTGAATCGCTTTTAATTCAGAACACGATCGACAATCAAGTCATTTAATTGTATTAAAATATATCATAATGTTGGGACTCCCCGCATCGTCTGTCAACATGTATCAGTTTGTACATTCAAACCAAATACAGGCGATCTAGTAAGAGAATCGTGACAAATACATATTTTGCTGTGTTTCACTGTCTGTCTCAATGCTCGTCTATAAATAAAGCTTCGGCGATAAGACACGCATCACTGAAGCGATTGATGTGCGATAACACTGTCTAATGTTGCCTCTTGGACTTTGAACGTCCATATCACACACAGGCTAAGTGAGTGAGAATCCGCATAAGTTTAAATATATTTTGTCGCAAGTGAGTGCCAGTCTGATGAGTGTCTTCCATTTCAAGGTTCAGCACATGGCCGTAGATTGTGGGCGACTTCAGGTATATCAAACTTGTTTTTTATCTGGTCGAATGCATATTTATACCTTTCATTTGAAAGTTCTCAAAACTTCTTACTTAATTACTAAGCCGGTGAATGTTAATTTGTTCAATTCGATTACTGATCTGATGACACTAGCAATTTAGTTTCAGGGTATCGACGTTTAAATTAGTGAGTGCAAGGCTGTGACTAAAGAATTGATCGCCGTGTCTATTCAAACTGATCTTGAACTCTTAACCCAATATTGACTATATTTATCAATAAAACTGCGGTTGGGAGTGAACCAGAATATCAGCTAGTGAGTTAATTTGCTTCACGATATAATTTCCCGATGACTGGATTAGTTTGTTATGTTTCTCAGAACACATAGAGGTTGATGAGCAATAAGCCTTTTGCACTGAGAATAGAGTTGTTAATCGAATGCAAGAATAATTGAGATGTACATAAGTGGACCAAGTCTAGAATGAAAATTAAAAATGAGCAGGAAGTGTATTCATTGTAAAGAGGATTATGAAGATAAGGAGTATATAATATAAATGACAGAAATGAAGCCAGTGGAATACTAAAATTGAAAAATCCATTAAGGACATGTTTTAAGTAGTTTACATTTATATTTCAGGATTGGACAACCCTAGTGTTTCAATCTGGCAACTGTCAGCTCTGTCGTAAAGTTTGACATTTTTGAGGTTATACGTACTCAGAACGTTTTGACATACGAGCGTTATTTGTGTTGTTCACAGTTAAATTAACTTAAAAGATTCATCTCACCCAAAAAATGGAATTAAATCGTGAACATTTTCGTGCGATTATTTTTTACAATTTTCGATTAACTTTGGATTAATGGTCGTCTATAAATAAACTTTGGATTTGGATTAATCAAATCAACAACAGTGCATCGATGAACTTAATTCAATTTATGGCGATGAAGCTTCATCAAGGACCAGTGTTTATCGATGGTATCGTGAATTCAACAGAGGTCGTAGTTCACTCCAAAACGAATTTCGTGAAGGTCGTCCAAAATCAATTGTTGTTCCGTAAACCATTGATGCTGTGCGCCAACTGATATTGCAAGGTCGTCATGTGACCTATCGAGAGATTCAGACAACCTTAGGCATTAGTGAAACCCGCATACATTCAATATTGCATGAACATTTGATTTGACCGTAAAAAGAATGTTTCGCGTTGGATCCCACACAATTTGTCAATCGCTCAAAAAAAGGTTCGTGTCGGTTGGTCGAAAGAAATGCTCCAAAAATACGATCTCGGTTCTTCGAAACACGTCTATGACATCGTGACAGGTGATGAATCGTGGATTTACGCATATGAGCCCGAAAGTAAACAGCAAGCGACTGTATGGGTGTTTCAAATTGAGCCAAATTCAACAAAAGTTGCTTGCGCACGAAGCACTTTCCGGCAAATGGTCGCCTGTTTTTTTGGAACTGGACATATCGCAGCCATACCACTAGAACAGCGCTGAGCAGTCAATTATGAGTGGTACACAGCCATTTGTTTGCCAGTTGTCTTCCAAGAAATCAGGAAAACCAACCGCCGAAGACGGATCACTCTTCACCACGACAATGCGAGCTCTCATACATCGGCTCAAACAACTGCATTTTTGAGCACTCAAAACACCGTCATCCGCCGTATAGTTGTGACTTGCCATCGAATGACTTGTTGTTATTTGAGTGTGTAAAAAAATATGAGAGATCAACGTTTTTCGACGCCTGAAGAAGTACTTGATGCGTTCAGAATGCATGTTTGGGAGATACCTCCATCAGAGTGGCAAAAGTGCTTCGACAATTAATTCAAACGCATGCAAAAGTGTATAAATCTTAATGGGGAATATTTTAAAAAACAACGAAGCTATTTTCGATGATTAATATTTGTTTGTCACTGCTAATATCACTGCTAAAACCAACCTTGTAGGTAAAGGTTCAGGTTTCCGCGCCGTAAAGTAGGACTGGAATGATCAAGCTGTTATATAAAATGAGCTTAGTCCTTCGAGAGAGGGCGTTATTAATCAATTGCCTTTTAAGCCCAAAAAAACAGCGAATAGCCAGAGTGATTTTGCGTTTGATTTCGGTACTGATGTTGTCCCTGTTTACCGCGGAGCCGAGGTAGACGAAGTCATTGACTACCTCGAAGTTTCTGCTGCCTAGTGTGACGCTTTGTCCGAGACGTTGCTGTGTGAATTTTCTTGATGACAGCAAGTACTTCCTTTAGCCCTCATTACACCAGTAGACCCATTTTAGCGGCTTGTGTTTCAATGCCAGCAAATGTCTCATTGACGGCTGAACAAGTCATTCCAATATCATCAGCGGAAACTAGCAATTGAACTTTTGGAAGTGCCTCTGGTGCTGACTTGTCAGTCAGTGCCTCTGGTGCTGACTTGTGACTTACGCACGATCTTCTCGAAGATGATGATAAAGAATTCACGTGACAGTGAGTCGTCTTGTCTAAATCCTTTTTTGACATTGAAGGTCTCGGTGAATTCGTTACCGATTATGGCGGAACAGTGAGAGTCTTTCAGCGTCATCCTATACAATTTAATGAGTTTTGGAGGAATGCCAAATCTAGACATGGCACTGTATAGCTCGTCTCTATGTACACTGTCACATGCGTCCTTAAAGTCGACGAATAAGGTTTGAGTGTCGATTTGCACTTCTTGAGTCTTTTCCAGGCTCTGCCGTAAAATGAAGATCTGGCCTATCATGAACTTCCCTGGCCTGAAACCACACTGATGGAAATTAATCGGGTTATTGACAAAAGGTGTCAAACGCTCACACAATGCGGCAGAAAGTTCCTTGTAGGCGATATTAAAAAGGCTCTCAAAGGTGCCTCTTTTCTTGTGGCACAGTCAAAGGGGTCCTAGTTTGTAGACCGGGTAAACGACACTGTGTTTCCACTCATCGGGCATGCTTTCCTCTCCATCGCCCAACCAACTCATTTCCCACTGCTTTAAATAGTTCTGCGGACAGGCCGTCCGCTGTTTGACTTCAGCTTCTGTATTGCTATCTTCATCTCTTCTAAGTCGGGGGGACGGAATTCTTGTCTATCATCGTCCAAATCGAGTAGAACTTTCTGCCTAACAGCGGGATTTGAGGCGTCATCGCCGTTAAGGAGACAGCAGAAATGAACCTTCCAGACTCTCAGCACAGACTGAGAATCTACCACAGGTTGTACGTTATGCTTCCAGCAGGTATCGTCCGAAATTAGAATCCTCCGAATATGTGTTTTATCTTTTTAACTTTAGGACTTCTAACCTGCCATAGAACCTTTTTATTTCTTAAAGTGCGTGCTTCTCACGTTTTTTTTCCTTTTGAGAAGCTGGTGCTCTTCTCTTCTGCTCTGTTTGTAGAGCTCACGAATAGCTCTCGTTGATCAATGCAGCGTCGCCTTGTAGGCACCTTGATTGGCTGCATGTGCTTGTCTGCACTCGTAGCCAACCATGTGTGCCTTTGGGTGGTGACGTGAAACCCAGCACATCAGTGGCAGCATCTTTGATGGCTTCTTGAAAACGATTTCAGTCTTCTTCTACCATATAGTCAGTGCAGATAGAGTCAAACTCTGAGCGAATTTTAGGGAGACTCGTTCGGCAGAGTTCCCAGCGATCAGTTGCGATTAAAGCTCTCCGACTTCAAACCGTATTAGCCTGTCTCGACTTCGTCGGGCGGTATCTCGATATCCGGGTGACAACTATGCTTTGATCAGAGTCGATGTTGGCACATCAGAAGGTTCACCCCCCCTTTGATGATCTCGTCATAATTTAGATTTATATCCAGTATTTCGTGAAAAGTTATGACAAACGGACAGACTTACCGCAACTGTAATGATTTCGTGTGTGGAAACGAAACCCTAAAAATGTTGTTCACTTAATTTATTCTTTTTCATAAAAATAATGAAAGTTTCGTAAAACTTCAACAGTCTGCAACCATTGTGTAATAATACGAATCATTTCTATTTGCTTAAATTCTACTCAACGACGATCATACGGTTATGACTGATGTGCAATTTATAAACTGAATTAAATTAGGCAATACAGGACTGTGCAAAATAATAGCACCATGTTCAACATTGTCACAATTTTGTCACTATTTTGCTAATAACACTCTTCTTCTACCAATATGTAAACACATCATATAAACAAGATAAGAAAAAAGTGCATTCTGAATTTAGAAAAGGACCGTTATTCGGAACAACACCGAATTTCGGTGTGTGCACATTGCACCAAGATCAAAAATGTATGAATATGAAGTAAAAGCCAATGGAATAGTAAAGTTTTTTGTTTTCGTTTTTTTTTTAATTGGGTTAATACTTGGTCTTATAACTTTTTTTTTTTAATAAAGGATCCAGGTCCGGAGACTGAAGCCGCCATTCCAGAACACTTCATTGCTCAGGAAAAAATTCTTTGACCAGTTTGTTCGTATGTTTAGGGTCATAATCTTGCTTTAGAATCCATCTTAGCGGCATATTCCACTCTGCGTAAGGTAGCATGGTTTTTCTCATTATGTGGACATAAACTCCAATAGTGGTTTTATCCAAAAAATGGGATTAATCTTTGCTCCGCCCTGCTTAACAGTCTTAGGAGATAAAAACTCTTGGTTTTTTCACCTGCGACAAATGTCCTGGTTCTAGGAGTACAAAATAAAACAATTTGGGATTCGTCCGTCCATAATATATTTCGCCATTTAGAGGTTTCCCAGTTCAGGTATTGTTTCGCGAATTTGGTTCATTTTTGTAGGTTGATTTTTGACAGTAGTGCTACTTTTCTTATCAGCCTTCTATTTATTGTTGATGTCGCCGCAGAAAAATTAGGCTAATCTTTTATTTTCCTAGCGTTCATAAACGGGTTACGTTTGACAAATTTACTATTTGTCGTTGATCGTCGGGGGTTAGTTTCAATTGTTTTCTTCTTTATGACAAAGTCGAGCGTGGTGCAATTATTTTGCACACTGCTGTCTTTCAAGTAAATTCTGAGTGTGCTTCCGGTAAACCTAACGGTAGGCGGTTCATTCCAACTCGCTTGTATAACGTGAAGTAATCGAAAAAAGTGAACGCGTCCTTTCAGACTTCAAACGTTGTTTTCGGCCTTATGGACACAAAAATTGCTGTTTCTTCAAAAGAAGCAACCACGGCGTGTCAACAATATCTCAAAGTCCTACAGAGATATAAACAATGTAAATTGAGCAGAACTGTGAAGGATGTGGAATACTTGCCATAATCGTTTGATTCACAGATGAATCATATGTAAGACCTCTTTTGTTTTTTTCATCATATCCACGATTTGCTAATTTTTTAACCAAAGCCGATTTCGCTGATAATAATAATGACCAGGGCCTAGCTTGCTCATCAACTACTCGTGTTGTGCGCGCTATTGTTTTCTCACGAGTAGAAGAGACCTACAGTTTTTTGACGACTTGATTTGAGAGGCTTTCTTAGACAGTTACGAGGTGCCTTTTGTGTACCACTCAGAAGTGACTGTTCTGCGTTGTTCTATTGGTATGGTTACGACATGTCCAGTTTTTCCAAAAAAAAAAAACAGGTGACCTTTTGCTTGGAAGTGCTTTTTGTTGTTTTTGACTCAATTTGAAACACCCATACAGATGACTGCTGTTTACTTTCGGGATCATACGCAAAAATCCACGATTAATCACCTGTCACGATGCCATAGACGTGTTTCGAAGCACCGCGATCGTTTTTTTGGAGCATTTCTTTCGACCCATCGACACCAGCCTAGTTTTGAACGATTGACAAATTGTGTGGGATCCAATGCGAACAAATTTTAATGCTGTAGGTCCCAGTTTTTTTCCGACTCCGAACGGCGAAGTTTGAGAAGCTTTCTTAGACAGTTCTTACTCTTTGAGTGTTATTAGCAGCTCGAGAGAGGTGGTGCCGTGAAAAATTCGAACAATTTGTTAGAATCGAACCGAGATTTTTCGGCGTGTGAGCGTCGCACTCTACCCACTACTCCATGGCGACCACGTGATCTCGCTGATGAAGACCGAAAAAGATGGAATTAACGACGAACACAAAGAATCGGCGTTTTTAGAATTGAAAACGAAACCATAAAAGACCAGATTAAATGTCTTTCGTGCTCTGGTAGTTAGAGAGTAAAGTGAAACCAATGCTCAGGTCCCAGTTTTTTTCCGACTCCGAACGGCGAAGTTTGAGAAGCTTTCTTAGACAGTTCTTACTCTTTGAGTGTTATTAGCAGCTCGAGAGAGGTGGTGCCGTGAAAAATTCGAACAATTTGTTAGAATCGAACCGAGATTTTTCGGCGTGTGAGCGTCGCACTCTACCCACTACTCCATGGCAACCACGTGATCTCGCTGATGAAGACCAAAAAAGATGGAATTAACGACGAACACAAAGAATCGGCGTTTTTAGAATTGAAAACGAAACCATAAAAGACCAGATTAAATGTCTTTCATGCTCTGGTAGTTAGAGAGTAAAGTGAAACCAATGCTCAGGTCCGGTTTTTTTCCGACTCCGAACGGCGAAGTTTGAGAAGCTTTCTTAGACAGTTCTTACTCTTTGAGTGTTATTAGCAGCTCGAGAGAGGTGGTGCCGTGAAAAATTCGAACAATTTGTTAGAATCGAACCGAGATTTTTCGGCGTGTGAGCGTCGCACTCTACCCACTACTCCATGGCGACCACGTGATCTCGCTGATGAAGACCGAAAAAGATGGAATTAACGACGAACACAAAGAATCGGCGTTTTTAGAATTGAAAACGAAACCATAAAAGACCAGATTAAATGTCTTTCATGCTCTGGTAGTTAGAGAGTAAAGTGAAACCAATGCTAACTTTTTCGAGTACAACGTTTCCGAAGCTTTGCCAAAATTAACGTTTCCAACAACTTCTAGGACACGATTGCTAATACCAGGAAACTGCAAGTCTGTGAATACCGACTGAAGTGAAACTATAATAATCATTCCCGCAGTTAAGTGGATAAAAATCGATGTTGCATGCAATTGGTCATTTCAATAATTCACAATTCTCAAAGCGAATACATATCCCACAAACATCGATATCGCTCAACCTCCTGCCCCCCACCTCGATGATTATCCTTACTGACTCTGTGCTTACAGACAGACATATTTTCTGATTAGTCCTCTGCAACAGGTTTGTGCTCAGTACTCCGGGAGTACTTGGCAATTTTCAGATTATTCGTTGTCTACGCAGCCACTGATCCAAAACAAAAAACGTGATCTGTAACAAAAGCGCTGCAACAATCTGATGCGCACTAAACTACTGATTAAAATCGATTGTTCCTGTTCCTTTGTGTTGGGAAACTTTCCGTTTCTAGATTAAAACCCGTTGCCTTAATGATAGTCATTGAAATTCACGTTTTGCCCACCGCCGAATGCACGCAAATCACTAGATGACACTATGACACACGATATATGTACTTGAATATGCCACGTTGCAAAACAATCGTATCGTGCACAGCAAACCGGTAAAGCTTCAATCAAAACCAGATTGCAGCTAGCCGGTAATGAATGCATCATTACAGCAGCGGCAAGGTTACGGTCGTGTAGCGAAGGCACAAAACAGGTTTCGAAGTTGCTCTTTTTCCCTGCAATTATTAAGAGTTTGCCGGTGATTAAAATTCGCTGGTATGTTGAATATTATGAATATGGCATGGATGTGATTCAGTTGTTTACTTTTGATATTGGCGCCTTTTATTGGACTAAGTGATTTCAAATCGAGATCGAGTCTGTCATTCTAATTCAATTACTGGACAATCTTTATTACTGTGTAAACAGCACTTTTGAAACCGTCTCCCCTTTGCGATCTTGAGACAGAATGGCTGTCGCATCTTGGAAGAAATGACAGAATGTATCCCAAGGACTTCAAAGGGTCACAGAAAAAGTATACAGGCGTGGGGAAGAAGTAAACATAGACGTTTGCTGTTTTCCTACTTTGATTCTTCACTGCATCACTTTATCCTCATTCAGTTGATGTCATTTTTCTAAAGACAAACACACCTCCGCAGATACCATAACTGACGTGCCTCCGTTCCCATCCTGCCAACATCTCCATGGCGAAGACTTTTATTTCCATAATCGTTAATTACGGCATTAATCCTGTATAAAAGTGAAGCAAATGGGAAGTTACGCAGAAAAACGTTAAAATACAGATTTCTAAAATGAAATTCTATAGAAACGCTTCTCAAGGCGGCAAGTAACCGGAGAATACCGAACAATCGCGAACTCTGGCACCGCGGTAGCCTAGCATTTTGAGGATAATTAAATCGCTTCGAGTTACGAGCACGAAGTGTGGAAAGCCCGCAATATTTTTCTCGGTACTCCCGAAGGAAAAGAAATCCTGAGATGCCATCAAGGCAAATATTTGTTGTACCGCTTTAGGGGGGAATGAGTGATGATTAGTTGGAGTGGCACTTTGAAGAGAAATAAACATTGAAGTCTCAAAAGAGCATATCTTCCTGAAAGTAAAAAAGTTCTACATGCGTACTGCAATCTCCCTGAACGAATATTTAGTCAAAACATTTTACTTAACGCTCATGGAGGTGGAGAAAACGAGAAACAAATTTTTAATTTAATGAGATTTAATGATTTTAAGCTATACTTAGTTTTCCTTAAAAAAGTGAGGGGTTTACTTTAGTTTGCCATGAATGCGAGCAACACGTCCAGTTGTGAGTTTGATAGTTTAAACGGAAAAGATTGCAGGTGCGTCAGATATAAATAATAAATATTTCACAACTTTCTATTCCGCAGGTACCGTTGTCGAAGAGGACCGGCAGTCCCCGCTTTTGGGAAATCCAGGGGGAGCAGTTAAGTTACGTCTAAGCGGCACACAATATTCACGATGTTTGACTCAAGAATCTTTTATACTGGAATCAGAGTTATGCATTTCACTTTCAAGTCAAAATTGTCCAATGCTCAGCGTAAGTTCGTATAAACTTTTGTGCTGATTTCTAGATGATTTCGGTCAAAGGAAGTAAGAGTAAATGGTCTACAATACATTTGCATTTTCAAAGTGTGAACAATTTTCTATGCCAAGAAGACAGAACAGGGTCGCTGAGGGTGGTCTCTTATGAGGGACGTTCATTTCATTCTCGGTATCGATATGAAAGGAAATACGAACTCAATTTAAATTATTTCCACTCTTCAAAATAGTCTCCCCTATCATCAATGCATTTGTTTCATCTTGATATGAGCTCTTCTAGACCCTCAAAAAAAAAATTTCCTCTTTCTCTGCAAAATACCCATTTATTGCCGACTTGAGTTTTTCATCATACGAAAATCTTTTTCCACGAACACATTTTTTCAAATGAGAAAACAGGGAATAACCACTAGGGGCAAGGTCTAGACTACAGAGTGTGTGTTGGATTCCACAGTCTCGCGCGCCTTGGAAACTCGGGCCGTGTGAACAGGAGCGTTATCATGAAGAAGCAACACGCCCGCTGTTAGTTTATTCCGTCTTTTCTTTTTAATTTCCTTCCGCAAATTATGTAAAGTGGAAGCGTAGGAAATGGCGTAGATGGTTTCACCTTTTTTTGTACTCAATGAGCAAGATTCCTTTCGAGTCCCAAAAAACTGGGGCCATGAGTTTCCGGGCAGACGGACTGACTTTGAACTTCTTCGGGGGGTCTGTTCCGGTTTTATGCCACTGCATGGAATCTTGTTTGCTTTCAGGGTCATAGTGGTGAATCCATGTTTCGTCCTCTGTAACAATTTAATCTAAAACAACGTCCTCGTTCTCACTACACATCCTCAAAAGCTCTCTACAGCATGCGAATCTCACTTTTTTCTGAGGCGCTGTGAGCATTCGTGGCACCCGTTCGCGCATCGTTAAGATGTTCATGAAGAATGGTGTGAATGGTACCAGTTGAAAGCAGGATGATCTCTGCCATCATGTTCACCTTTATTCGGGCATCCCCAAGAACAAGTTTTTCGACTTCTTTGATGCTTTCTCCCGTACAAGCAGTAGCCGGTTCGCCGGCGCGGAGGTTGTTTTAAATGGTCTATCTGCCTCTCTTGAACTCACTTGACCACTTTTGCATAGTTGAACGCCGATAAACAGCCACCATCTCTTTATGAATAATTTTTTGACGTTTTCCTTGCTTAGTGAAAAATTTAATTACAGCGCGATGATCAATTTTCACCATCATCGTCTCAGTTGCCATTATGATTCTGTTTAACTAGGGATAAAATGCGATGCACTAAATTAATAGTAATAATAATTGTTGGCACGACAGTCCACAGGGGGACCAGGACCTAGCTTGCTCATCAACTAGTCATGTTGTGCGCACTACTGTCCTCTCACTAGTAGAAGGGACCTACAGTTTTTTGCCGACTCCGAACGGCGAAATTTGATATGCTTTCTTAGGCAGTTATTACTCTTTGAGTGTTGTCAGCCGCTCGAAAGAGGCGGTGCCGTGAAAAATTCGAGGTGTTCAGACCCTTCGGCGTGTGAGCGTCGCACTCTACCCACTACGTCACGGCGACCACATCTCGAAGCACTTAGCTCGGTCTATATAACAGCTTGATCATCCCAGTCCTACTTGACAACGTCGAAACCTGGACTTTACTAAAAGCGGATGAGGAAGCTTTTAGTCTTTTCGAGAGAAAAGTTTTGCGGGCGAATTTTAGTCCTGTTTGCATTGATGGCATTTGAAGGTGAAGATTTACCGACGAACTTTTTGGGCTGTACAGAAACAAGCGCCTGGTCAATCATCTTCGAATTCAACGCTTAAGATGGCTAGACCATGTAGAGCGTACGGACACTACTTCTCCAGCCAAAAACAAAAATGTCTTAGAATCAGAGCTATTGGAGCAACGCAAAAAAGTTCTGCACACAAGTGGAGAAGGACCTTAACCAACTTGGAGTGCGTAAGTGGAGGCAGCTAGCGAAAGAGCATGGTGGCTGGAGAAGCATGTTGGTTGAGACCCAAGACCAACCCGGACTGTAGCGCCATGAAAAGAACAAGAAGAAGAAGAGTAAGAATTAAAAAAAGAATAACGAGGCTAAATTTACTTTACATATAGGACTGTTAAAAACATTTGCATCTTTTGCCGCTTATCAAAATCACCATATAAAAGTAGTTCCAATAAATTAATTTTTGTTATTATTTCTTTAGTCGTTTTTTTTGTGTCGCCCTACTGTTCATAATCATAAAGCACTGATGCACCGGCAGATTCAACAAATACACTGCGTTTACAAAAACAATAATGATTTTAGCTGTGGAAAACATTTGCCACTAACGTATTTACCCAAAATAATCCACTTACTTTAGTGATTTTAGGGATGGTCGAGGAGGTCAACTTTCCTTCTTCCTCCCGAAGATTTCAAGAACATCGTTACCCCACGCCAAGCACGGAATCCAGTGATGGTTCAATGAGACCGGTATTCAGTTGTGAATTGAGAAGTTGAAAATTCATTTGAAAATTTGCAAACAATGTTAATTTAAAGAAACAGGCGTGATTACGATCTTATGTTGAAAAGTGATGATTACCAAGATCAAATTGTCAAAGGCTTTTTAAAGCACAGCTCACCTTACAACGATTTTGTGAAAACTGTTTTCATCAGAGCCAAATGGCAACACAGTGCCTCTGATGAGAACAATGAAAAAACTTTAAGAGCTTTGATAAAAATAAATACACCCTAAAAGTATGCAATTCCTATCAATCTCAGAAATCTATCAGCACATTGGACATGATCATAACGTCAACTTTGGGCAAAACTCGTAGTCAGTTGTTGACAATGGAGCGTGAGCTTCATTCCCTTTGACTGGTAGAACATACGGGTAGCTAAAAGTAAGTAATGTGAAGGGTAGCTATTTAAAAAAAAAGATAAATTTCGCTCGTTGAGTATATGTAAGTGGCGAAACGGGTATGGTGGGTATAGGTTTTGCATTGAGTCCAAGCGACAAATCAACAGACACTGAGAATATGGAAGCATAAATTCCACAGAATGTTTAAGACCAATGAGAACCGAAATTCGACTGCCCAACAGAATGTTCAACTCCACTTGGATAATGAATAGAGCAGAATTCCGTCCACACAACATCGACGATAAAATTGAAACTAAGAGTAGCTGAAGCAGAAACAGTCCGCAAACGCAGCTTAGCAAGAATTATCTGGTTTGACGAGTCCACCAGCTCGTCCGATTGATATACATATGTAAGTAGTCAGTAACAAGGATGAACAGTAAGTTGCATATCAGCTTTCGTTAAGCCAAAATCAGTTTCCTCTACATTCCACACGTCTTGTCAAAGAAATGAGAAACGACGAATTTTAAAATATCAAAATTCATTTCTCAGTCAAGAAGAAGTTTGTTTAAGGTTTGTAGTATGAAATGTTTTTATGTTGTTTCCATTTTACTAATAATAATAACAAAAATTGGCGCTACAATACACAGGGAGAACAGGGCCTAACTTGCTCGACAAGTACGCGTGTCGTGCGCGATACTGTTGTCTCACGAGTAGAAGGGACCTACAGTTTTGCCGACTCCAAACTGCGAAAATTAAGAAGCTTTTTCTTAGACAGTTATTACTCATTGAGTGTGTCAGCAGCTCGAAAGAGGTGGTTCCGTGAAAAATTCGAGGTGTTCAACCGGGAATCGAAACTGGATTATCGACGTTTGAGCGTAGCACTTTACCCACTACGCCACGGCGGCAAGATTAACACACACTCTCTCTCTATTTTTATATTGTCTGCCGGCAATTTCAGTTAAAATGTTCTAGTGCTGCTAAGCTCCTTTAGTTAGAACTCTTCAACATATGCATGCCGTCGATGTAAAAGAGGCATTGGTTTGTACTTATCGCGTTCTTATTATAGTTGACCAATAGGATAAATATTGCTGATGAAAATAAGAATTCACGCCAAGGCCGAATGAACCATGCCGAATGAATCAGGCATGATTTGAAAGGCAAATGAGTTTGGAAACTATTGGGGCGACGACATAAATCAAAAG
Source organism: Eristalinus aeneus (assembly GCA_955652365.1). Taxonomy (NCBI): domain Eukaryota; kingdom Metazoa; phylum Arthropoda; class Insecta; order Diptera; family Syrphidae; genus Eristalinus; species Eristalinus aeneus. The sequence goes on along the minus strand of OY019130.1, from coordinate 25,725,433 downwards.
AAGACGCCATCTGTAAGATCTAGTTGATGGTGGAAGCGATTACCTACTTCAATGGTAAGGTTGACACTTGCCTAGCAATAATAAGTGTGCATTAGTGTCTAGTTTAAACAAGAAAATTGTTTCTTCAACTACAATCAAAACGACCACGGTTGTATGACTGTTATGACAAACTGAAGTGTCAAAGGGGTGAAATATTTGAGAGTCAAACTGAATCCAACTCTAAATTTCAGTAAACATCTTAGAGATAAAGCAAATACCTCTTAAAGTCTGCTTAACCTCGTGAAAAAATGTGTTCTACAACAAAAAATTTATCTATCAGTAAAAAAGATATTCAAACCAGTCGTTAAATCCACTCTCTGTTATGGCTCCACAGTGTGGGGGGCCTCTGAGTATGAAGAAATTGACGCATACCAAAAGTAACTTCATTAAAAAAATCGTCAATCTCCCATTAAATACACCTAATTATTCTATACACTTAGAAACAGGTTTACCTAAACTGTCAACGGACACCATCGAGTCACAGACTGACTTCATACTTAAGATTTGCAGATATGATAATTCGAGAATAGCAAAAAAACGAGTACGTACGTACGAGTTAAGAAATGCAGATTGGTGGTATGTAAGGTGGCAAACTAATAGTCATTAAACTATTAGTAACGACTGTGGCCGCCGTGGTGTAGTTGGTAGAGTGCGACGTTTACACGCCGAAGGGTCCAGGTTCGATTCCCAGCTCAACACCAATTTTTTGAATTTTTCACGGCATCACCTCTTTCGAGCTGCTGACAACACTCAAAGAATAATAACTGTTTAAGAAAGCTTCTCAAATTTCGCCGTTTGAAGTCGGCAAAAAACTGTAGGTCCCTTCTACTCGTGAGAGAACAGTAGCACGAACAATACGAGTAGTTGATGAGCAAACTAGGCCTCCTTTGGACTGTAGCGCTAACAATTAATTAATTATTAACAATTAATTCCGCCCACAGGCGGAACCCTATATATTGTCATGAACAATCTACGTGTTTCGAAAAATAAACTATACTGCATTATTCAAACAAGTGAAAACAACACCCGAAATACGTTAAAAATAAAAGATCGAGAGTCAAAAAACTGGATACTATGTAGTGAACTAAATTATGATCTGAACCAAAGGAACTAGAGTCATGAATCTTTTAATTATGATGAAATATCCCTGATGCTCAAAGCAAGATGTGAAGTTTCTTCACTAAATGGTAACCCCTATAATGGAAAGTTCAACCAATTTTGTATGCTTTCTAATCTGAAATCGTAGGAAGACTGATTTCATATTAAAAGTATATGCCCAGTATTAAGACCGGAAAGGATGGCCTTCTTTGAAAAGCAGGTATTGACAATTCTCGAAACCTTACAACTTTTAAACCAATGCAACTGGAAAATTCGTATCAGTTTTTTGATATAAATTTATAAATAAAGAATGCAGTTAATGACTGAATATGCTTGAACTGCAACTTAAAGTTGTAATTAGGGATGTAGAATACACATTTTGAATTCTGCTAACCAGGCTGACAGCTTAGCCATAGCTCTTAAATTCATATTACATAACAATCTTCTTTTTTTATTTTTGTTATGACCACCGTGATGGTGTTGTGGGTAGTGTGCAAAACTCATACACCGAAAGTTAAGGTTCGATTCCCGGCTCAACACCACGAAATTTTCACGGCACCACCTATTTCGAGCTATTCACAACGAGTAATAACTGTCTAAGAAAGCTTCTCAAATTCCGCCGTTTGGAGTCGGCAAAAAACTGTTGGTCCCAAGAATGATAGAAAAAGAGATTGCGCAATCGAGTGTTAAATTCTTTCGTTCTGCGCAGCTTACGCCACGCGAGACTTCTGATGTGACAGCTCTTTGTTATTGTTTGATAATTTCATACAAATTCAGCAGCAAAAATTAGCATTTGACTTTTTCTAATATTATTGCGATTTTAAAAACTTTTAATCATACAATTAGTTTTTTACCGCTTAATTATCTGAGCTATTGATTCAACTATTTTTATGCAAAGTGGAAAAGAATTTCGTGCAATTTCGTGAAGCAATGTGAAAATTGTGTAGTGTTTTAGATTTTCTATGATTAAATTAAGTAAACAAATATCATATCCCAAAAAGTGGTGTTACACGAACGTTATTGAAATAAAAGATGGGTTTATGATCTTGCATTAGTATATAATTTTGTTATATCCTATTTTTTCGCTTTATTGGAATTCACAATTTTTTTTTTTTTTTTTTAATTCGAAAATACATCCGTACTCTAAAAAACAGTTTCTTTGAGCTGCTGCATGCAAATTATAAGAGCAGATGTGGGTTTATCCAGCCCTCCTTCGTTGAGATGCTTAACCGACGTATAAGTTCTGTGCGTACTTTGATCCATACGAATGTCTGGGACGTTATCAGCCAATTTGTGGCAAATGTACCCAGCCAAGTTTTCAGGTCCATCGTGAGCAAAAGACTCCAGCTAGTTGTCAACTTGGCTGTAGACATCGGTGTTTGAAGGAGGGTTTATTGTAATAGTTTTAAGTAAGTTTTAAGTAATACTTTAAAGTATATTTAAGTTATTACCTTTAAGTAAAAAATAAAAATAATAATATATTAATATATTGCAGATATGTTTATTCAAAATTACTTGTAAGAGTATATTCCGATAGTAAATCAGGCGTGTCATCTGAAGTCAGATTAGCACTGTCAGAATTAATACCTTCGTTGTAGCCCATGTTATACGATCGCAATCTATACTTAAACTCCTAACGATCAGGGTTTTCATGAAGACCTCCTTTCTTTCGAATGATGCTAAAGAAATTTTCGAACACGGCTATTCCATTTTGAACTTTTCTTTCAGTTCAATAAACAACACCTTACAGCATTGTTTGACTGAAGGATTTCTGAAAATTATAATAACTAACATCTCACCAACATACTTGTGATTTAGACTCAAACCTGTCTGAAAAGGCAACAGATTTTTCAAAAAGTACCCTTTATTTACTTTGCATAAATATAAACTTTTGATATTAAAAATATATTTTTTTGATATTAAAAATATTTTCCGTTTAGTTCAAATTAACGCGCGGAAATTGCAGCTAAATATTACATCCGCATATAAAAAAGTAAACATCCATTGTCTCAGCCTACGTCATCAAAAATTGACAGAAGGTGACAGACATGCGCAATGCGTAATCTGTATTTCTATCATTCTTGGTAGGTCCATCCTACTCGTGATAAAATAGTAGTAGTAGTAGTTGACGATAGGCCCTGATACCCTGCATACAATTATAATTATCTTTTTTTGTTATGAATTATTAATAAACGAATTATTTACTTCCTTCCTTACTTACTTACTTACTGATAACGCTTTGCCCCACACGGATATATCGGTCAAAAACTACCTGAAACCGCAAACAATTAGAAATCAAATGAACAATACAAGGTGTGTTCCAGTACTTTCTGTACCAAATTCTGAAGTCTGTCATTTGTTAAGAAGTGGGGGTAAATCTCCTTCTTCGAAATGGACAAAGTACGGGAACGCACCTAAACCAAATGAGTAAAGTTTGTCATTAAGAAATGTCAAATTCACTTTTTCGATACAGAAAACAAAAAAACAACAAAATTTGAGACACATACACAGAGATAATGGCTCAAAACTCACTTATCTCTGTACGCACACCAATTGATTTGACATAAAACCAACAGCCTACCCACAAAAATTTCGTATGTTAAAATGCACAGGGTGGGGAATTATTTCACTCTCCCGAGAGAGCGCTCATTTTACGTAAAACCCATTTTTCGGTACACAGGAACGGACTTTGTGTTAGTTTGTGTTGTTTTGTACTGTTAAGTGATGTTTGGTCTAGTAGGGAAACACCCACAGTTGCATGAATTCAATGAAGCATTTTTGAAAAGTTTTATTTGGCGTTGCGTGTATAATAATAGCAGTTCCGTACCTAACATAGTAATCTTCCTTACAATCTTATTACTATTCTAATCTTTTCTGTGTTCTACGACCAATGTAGATATGTATAATCTTTGTGGGTATAACATTTATTTTCCAAATGCCGTCTAAGGAAATACTGGGGTATGTTCATCAGCTTTATTTCCTGTTACTTGTTTCTTCTTGTTTTCGATCCTTGTTTAAGTTATTAAAAGAGTTCACTGAATAACATACATTCAGGGAAATTGAAGGAATAAGGGTTGTTCCGCAAAAATCATTTCTAATGGTAAATAACATAAAGAAGATCTCGAAATTCCAGGTCGAAAAAAACAAACTTGATCTCCATGAATGTTATAAATTTTTGTCTGATATTCCAGATAAACAAGAATTTAATACTGCAGTTTGCCATACTGATAGAAAATAGCTTACACGCTCGTAGAACAAGAAAAGTCTCACTGTTAAACAATAGGACCTCTTAAAAAGACCTTAGTTTGATAAAAATGGAAAAAGATTTAATGGACAGACGACGGCAAAATTGTTTTGTGCGTCTGTTCTAATTCCCGCGAATATGTAATTCGTCCTCCAAATGCTAAGCACAACCCTTGATACACAAGGAAAACTGTAATACGACTGTTGCCGTTTATGTTTCGGAATTAAAGAACTAAAAGAAATATTAATCATTTTTATTTCATCATTGTTTTTCAAAATATTCCCCATTAAGATCTATACACATTTGCATGCGCTTAAACCAATTGTCGAAGCACTTTTGCCACTCTCATTGAGGTATCTCCAAAACATGCATTCTGAACGCATCAACCGCTTCTTCATGTGTCGAAAAACGTTGACCTCTCATTTTATTTTTTACGTACGGGAATAAAAAGAAGTCATTCGGTGCCAAGTCAGGACTTTACGGCGGATGACTCATCAAATCGATGTTTTGAGTGCTTCAAAATGCAGTTGTTTGAGCCGATGTGTGAGAGCTCGCATTGTCGTGGTGAAAAGTGATCCGTCTTCGGCGGTTGGTTTTCCTGATTTCTTGGAAGATAACTGACAAACAACTCGTTGTGTACCACTCAGAATTGACTGTTATGCGTTGTTGTAGTAGTACGGTAGTGACATGTCCAGTTTTTCCGAAAATAACAGGCGACCATTTGCTTGGAAGTGCTTTGCGCGCGATCAATTTTTGTTAGATTTGGCTCAATTTGAAACACCCATACAGTCGACTGCTGTTTACTTTTGGGCTTATACGCATAAGTCCACGATTCATCACCTGTCACGATGTCTTAGACGTGTTTCGAAGCACCGCGATCATATTTTTGGAGCATTTCCTTGGATCCATCAACACATGCCTCTTTTTGACGATTGGCATATTGTGTGGAATACAACGCGAACAAATTTTTTTGACGGTCAAATGTTCACGCAATATTGAATGTATGCTGGTCCCACTAATGCCTAAGGGTGTCTGAATCTCAGGATAGTTCACATAACGATCTTGCAATATCTGTTGGCGCACAGCATCAATGGTTTCCGGAACAACAACTGATTTTGGACGACTTTCACAAAATTCGTCTTAGAGTTGCGCTGTCCCAATGGCTCGAATTTAAAGGCCATTTAAAGTCCATACGCTCTACAAGTAGGACTGGGATGGTTACGCTTTTATATAAAGCCAGCTCAGTCCTTCGATAGAGGATTGTATTACTCAATTGCCTCTTGAGCGCTAAGAAACAGCGATTGGCAAGAGTGATTCTGCGTTTGATGTCGGTACTGACGTTGTTCTTCTTGTTTACCGCGGAGCTGAGCTAGACGAAGTTCTTGACTACCTCGAAGTTTCTGCTGCCTAGTGTGACGCTATGTCCGAAACGTTAATGTTGTGTGCCTCTCCTTGATGACAGCATGCACTTCGTTTTGCCCTCATTTACCGCCAGACCCATTTAGACGCTTCCGCTTCAATGCCAGCAAACGCCTCATTGATGGTTAGCTGTGTTCGTCGAATCACGTCAATGTCATCAGCGTAAGCTAGCAATTGAACTGACTTCTGGAAGATCGTGCCTTTAGTGTTGACTTGTAAAACAGTGAGTCGTCTTGTCTAAAACCTTCTTTGACCTTTTTTGGTCTCTCTCACCTTTTTGGTCTTTTCCAGGGTGTCTTCCATCTTGTGGACCAGGCAAATGACGCTGAGATTAAACCCGTATCTTACAGATGAATTGGTCATCTCCAGCTGATTTTAATAGTGCTGTGGACAGTCCGTCCGTTTCAGCACCTTTGTTCGACTTCAGCTTTGATATTGCCATCTTCACTTCGTCTAAATCGGGGGACGGAATTCTTGTCTATTATTGTCCAAATTGGGTATAATATTCGGGTTAACAGCGGAATTTGGATAGTCATCGCCGTTAAGGAATCTACAGGAATGACCCTTCCAGACTCTCAGCACAAACTTCAATTCTACCAGAAGTTGTCCATTTTGGTCCCTCAAGCTTCGGTCCGAACCCTGCATCCTCCGGATAGATGATTGACGGTTTGGTAAAATGTTCGGACTTCATTCCTGCCGTAACACCTTTCCATTTCTTCGACCGCTCGCTTTTCATGCTCCTTATTTTTCCTTCTGAGAAGCCTTCTATTCTGTTCGTAGAGCTTATGAACAGCCCTCGTTGTTGGATGCAGCTTTGCCATATATTCGTCTTGTCTGGCTGCATGCGCTTGCCTGCACTCGTCGTCAAACCATGGGCTCCTCCTGGGTTGTGACTTGAGACCCAGCACATCAGTGCCAACTCAAACTTTTCGCTCTACAAAATTAATTTACTTGTTTTTCCAAGATTCGTATTCATTTATAAACACATTAACTCTCGACTCGTTTAGAAGTTTTTTTTTATATATATGTATGTTTTTAATACTTTGGGATCATCAGTTAAGCCGAACATGATTGCTGTCAAAAGTTGGCCTGCTCAATCTGAATCTCCAGATTTTCACGTCGGGTACTGAAAAAGCTGTTTCAGGGGCAATATCACACAATTATAAGCAACTATGGATAACATGGACAAAGTACTCACGAGAAGGTGTAGATCCTTAGCGAACTCAATGGGAAGCAAATCTTAGGCCAAAATAGGAAGCATATCTTCACAAATATAACCTTTTGCAGATGTCGTATTGTTTAAACTGCTGCTTCATAAACCAAGGCTTGCTCCAAATTCAGAGTTGGGAAAATAGAGAAGTGGCACGAATCGAGGGTTACGTACGTCGAGTTGACATTGATCAATCGGTTTCTCCGAAATTATGACCAAATCTTTAGTATCACTTAAACATATATTATTTATTGATTAATTTGTGTGCGGATTTACAAGCAAAAAAAAAAAGATTTCAAACAAAGTCCTTTGGATACAGCGAAGCCCAGACATTTATCGTATCCATTTCGGGAAGACTTTTCAGTTCGACTTCATCGGAAATGTTTAAGCATTCGTATGGGGTTGCGTTTTTATCCAGAGGCTTCCACTTAAGCGACTGTATCACTTCACAGTTTGGATCAGCTTTTGCAGCGAACTCCGTCCAAATTGAAATCATCCGCTCGATGGTCTTGTACTCGCGACTGTTTTTATTCATCTTTCGGCCCATCAGCGTGTGGAAGAGGTAGGAGAGCTCATCGGCGTGACTAACGCCTCGTGTTGCCTTGCCCAAACGCATGATGTAGTACGGGTTAACCAACTCCGTTGACTCAAAGTCAAAGCGGTACAGGTAGGTGGGCGCTTCGGAGTACTTAAATCTGGCTAGTATAAAGCGGTTCAGGGGATCCCAGAAGTGCTTATATGACACCACCTAGAAAAAGAGTCTTGAGAGATTTTTGTGAAAGTGTATTTTATCAAGGCATACGTACGTCGAGAAATGAGTACAGAAGATCGGGATTTTCGCCACGGACATGAGCTTTTTTGAGTTTCTGACCCATTTCCAGGCACTCACTGCTTTCTCTGTCGGTTACGACTTCTGAGGGGACGAGGTATGCACAAGTATCCAAAACCTTCAGGATCTCTGGATTCTTCTTAATAGCTGCGCGAAAATTAACTCAAATTCAAACATGTCAAGGTGATTTGATGGCCTTCAAACCTGGATAGAAGATCAAGCCTTCTAGTGAAGTCGCTCCCACCATCATTGGAATTTTGTTGCCCCACGCGGTCTTGAGCATTTCCCTTGGAGCCTTCGGAATGACACAATCACTTGTTATGTAGGGTTCAACGACCGGTCCAAAGCAGAAGAGTATCCCATTCATCTGTTCCTGTTCGGTCAGTAGCCTGTCGTCGTTTCCGATAAGATCACGTGCTTTGGCCTTCATCAGAAAATCAAGGATGTCCTTTTCGTTGTCTTCGCCCTTGTAGCCAGCGGATTTAGCCAAACGGTACGCAGCATCACTCATTGAGGTTATAGCCCACGGGGTAATGGAGCAACCAGACATAAGGATTGCTCGGTGGAAGAGACCATTTGTTTGTTCTGTCATCGACATGTAGTGTGTCGACGCGCCTCCTGCACTCTCTCCGAACACGGTCATGTTGTCTGGATCTCCACCGAATTTTGCGCAGTTCTTTTTGACCCACTTTATGGCCATGACTTGATCCTTGAGACCGGCATTTCCTGGAATATCCAGGGATGGATCCTTCAAACTCAAGAAGCCTGCAAAAACATGGCTGATGTCACAACGTACGCTTTCTCTTTGGGTACTTACCCAGTGGTCCCAAACGGTAGTTAAGAGTGACTAGAACGATATCCTTCTTCATCAAGAGCTCTGGGCTATACCAATCACGGTTAGCTTCGCCTAACATGAAGCCACCGCCATAAATCCAAATCATAACCGGGCGAGGCTTTTCCGGTTGCATCTGAAATGAAGACAGGATGTGTGGCGATAGGAGCGGTTAATTGCTATATTTGGTTTTAATAGTGGAAGGCAAATCATGAAAAGTTAATTTCACCAGTTACAAATATCTTCCAGCAGTTCATTGAAAAGCTTTCAGAGTACAACATTCTTCCAGAAAATTCATAAAAACACGAGGAACTGTCTTAGAAGACTAATTAAGAGTGAATAAAGGAGTGGTAAGGTTCATAAACAAAATCGAACACCGGAAGAATTTCTGTGGTAGAATATTTCTTTACTTTGCTTTGTTTATTCTGAAGAGTCTTTGGCAATATACATTGAAGCCTCTTGCCATTGACCTAGAAGCTGATTTGAATACATTGGACAAACATTCAGTTTTTTTCAGGTCCCGAGCGTCCTGAACTTCTACTTTTGGTCCCCAATCAACATGATACTTCATCTACAGTCTTCTTTAGCTGTGAGTCTCCAGTTTCATATATGCAAGGATTTAGTGTCGTTTCAGTTGTTTGCGACATTGGCGAGGGAGTGAAGTGAAGTGTTTCAGTATTAGGATTTTCTCATGAGGTTGCAACTTAAGAAAGGCTTTTACTGACGTATTGTTGGTTCCCTGACAATCTGCATGAAGAACCACAGAGCATAAATCTGCTCGTGGTTTAGGTTCACATTGAGCGGAGCGAAGGCAAGTTGTGTCCTGGATGTGTTCAGAGGATAGTATAAACTATTTCATGGCAATATCAATTTTAGAGTCCTTAAATTCAAAACTCAAGAAATCGCAGAAATTTGTTATATCTAGCCTATCTATCTATCTATCTTATACTAACCTTGCAAGTAGATTGACATTTTTGTGATACAAATGATTACCTTTGAAGAGGCAAGTAGGCTAGATTCCACTAAGTAGGGCAAAGCTCCTTCTAACCAATTGTTAACTGAAAGTGTCTCGAGACAAGACGAACTTAATGGTTGAATGGCGCCTTTGGATGCAGCGCTAGGCTAGGCCACGTGGATATTACTGCTCCGGTTGGAATAATCTTCGAATCCGATCTGTTGGGACTACGCAACAGTGAACGGCCAAGGCACAGAAATAGAGGACGACCTCAACTAAGTTGGAATGAACAATTGTAAGTAGATGGCGAGAGATATTGCTGGCTGGAGGGGCATGTTGTCTGAGTCCCCGATCCACCTCAGACTGTTGCGCAACGCAAAGAAGACAAAGCTTCTCGGAAAGATCTTGAGTTTCCACAGGAAAATATATGACAAACGCCAAGATGGTACTCGCCAAACGTAGGCGCTAGAGATTTAATATATTTTGGACAACAGCCTCTGCTTTGTAAAACATTGTTTTTTGTCTCTCCGAAAATGTTCGCATTTGTCTTGAATAGACAACATTTGCGTGAAGTTTAAATTTACCCTTTTAGTTGGAAGAGAAGAGCAGCCAAAGTTCATCGAATGCTTGTGGAAGCTCTTAGTGAATTTGCAGCGACCAATAAATCATACCAAGAGTGGTTGCAGTGAAACAAGACGCCTATAAGGCAACCCTCGAGCAACTAGGGCTGATAGTGTACTCTACGAACAGAGACGAAGGAAAGAGCACAGGCTTCTCAGAAGGAAATAGAAGGAACATAAGAAGCGCGCGATCGAGGAAATAAAAATGTGTTATGGCAGGAATGAAGTCCGAAAGTTTTTCCGAAAGGTAAAACAGCTATCCGGTGGATACAAGGCTCGGACCGAAGCCTGCCAAGACCAGAATGGACAACTCGTAGCAGAGTCGCAGTCTGTGCTGAGAGTCTGGAAGGATCATTTCTGCAGACTCTTTAACGGCGATGACGGCCCAAATCCCGCTATTAGGCAGAATGTTCCACCCGATTTGGACGCTGATAGACAAGAATTCCGTCCCCCTGACGTAGACGAGGTGAAGATAGGAATATCCAAGCTGAAGTCGAACAAAGCTGCTAGAGCGGACGGACTGGCCGCAGAACTATTTAAAGCAGCTGGAGATGACCTGGTTGGGCGCATGCCCCAGGTCATCTATAAGATATGGTCCGAGGAAAGCATGTCCGATGAGTGGAACCTCAGCATCGTTTGCCCGGTCCACAAGAAGGGAGACAACTTTGACTGCGCCAATTATCGAGGGATCAGCTTTCTTATCATCGCATACAACATCCTCTCTGTATTGTGTCAGAGTATGAAACCGTTTGTAAATAGACCAGAGCTTCACTTCAACGCAGATCACCACCTATTCGTCGACTTTAAATCCGCATGTGACAGTGTGCATGGAGACGAGCTATACAGTGCCATGTCTAGTTTTGGCATTCCTACTAAACTCGTCAGATTGTGTAGGATGACAATGGAGAACTCTCGCTTCTCCGTCAAGGTCGGTAACGAACTAACCGAGACCTTCAATATCAAAAAAGGTTTTAGACAAGGCGACGCACTGTCATGTGAGGCACCAGAGGCACGATCTTCCAGAAGTCGGTTCAATTGCTAGCTTACGCTGATGACATTCACGTGATTTCACGACGTCTACCTCGGCTCCGCGGTAAACAGGGACAACATCAGTACCGAAATCAAATGCAGAATCACTCTGGCCAATCGGTGTTTCTTTGGGCTCAAGAGGCAATTGATTAATAACGCCCTCTCTCGACGGATTAAGCTCATTTTATATAACAGCTTGATCATCCCAGTTCTACTTTACGGCGCAGAAATCTGAATGGTTTTAAAAACGTATGAAAAAGATCTTAGTTGTTTTGGGAGAAAAGTTTTGCGTGCGATTTTTTGTCCTCTTTGCGTTGATGGCGAAGATTTAACGAAGAATTATGGGCTGCACAGCGACATGCGCCTGGTCAAGCGTCTACGGATACAACGCTTAAGTAGGCTAGGCCATGTAGAGTGTATGGACACCACTGCTCAGGCCCGAAATGTCTTTGAATCCGAGCCATTGGGACAACAGAAGACGGCCTAGGCTAAGATGGTGCATACAAGTGGAGAAGGACCTCAAGCATCTTGAAGTGCGCAATTGGAGACAGCTGGCGAAAGATATTGCTGGGTCTAGAGACATGTTGGTTGAGGCCCAGGTCCCCACCGGACTGTAGCGCCACAAAAAGAAGAAGAAGAAGAGTGGTTTTGATGTTTCAAAAGTGTAATTTTCGGGTCGAAGACAAAGTGCTTCTTGAAAAAAAAAATAGTTTGAAGATGAGGAGTTGAAAATTTTTGAATGGGTACCCTGCGAATTGAATTCGAAAGATGCCCAAGGACGACTTTTAATCTTGAAACAGTTTCCTGAACAAATAAATAGATTTTTGCACCGGAGCGTGACTGGGTATATGCTAAGCAAAGTCGTGGAACACGTACCTTCATCTTCTACATCAATGCGAAAATAAAAACATTCTCGATTTAGAGATCGTGCCCTGCGTACGGTTAGACCAGACGGGTGTGAAATACTATGAACTGATAGAATCAGGCAAAATTATTGACAAAAAAGTGAGTAACGTGAGTATGGGTAGGAACGTGGGAAGGGTATGAGAAGTTGGTTTCGAAACATGATAAAGCTCGTTTCCACATGACTGTACCGGTCAAAAATTAAGGTCTATTTTTGGCCACAATTGGAAGGTTTAAACTTGACCAAATTGTAATTTCAATAGGAAGGTCCCATAGAACAGAGTGGTTTAGCAAGCGCGTTATTTCAAAAAAGGTTCAAATTGCATTTCGTATTTTCTCATGTGATTCAACGCCCTTTTCGTAAGGGCTATGACAAGTATTTGGGCTACACAAATAAGTCGGCGTAGTGGTTAGAGTGCAACGCTCACACGGCAAAGGGTTTAGGTTCGATTCCCAGCTCAACACCAATTTTTCGAATTTTTCACGGCACCACTTCTTTCGAGCTGCTGACAACACTCAAAGAGTAATAACTGTCTGCGGAAGCTTCTCAAACTTTGGCGCTCGGAGTCGGCAAAAAACTACTCGTGAGAGAACAATAGCGCACACAACACAGGTAGTTGATGAGCAAACTAGGCCCTGGTCCCCCTTTAGACTGCGCCAACAATTATTATTATTATTAAATAAGCCGTCAATGAGTGATGAGTTAAGATGCAAAACTGACTGATTAATAGCTTAATTTTGAAGCTTGGGTTTAACGACTGGACTTCTGCAAATGTGCCCGCTTTGGCGATGCAAACGAAAGTGAACTTATACATTATTTCCACTAATAAATGTCTTTGAACGGCCTACCAATTCACTTTGAATAGCTTAAGCAGTAAAAAATTTAGCACTCTTAATGTAAACGTTTAAATGGCGGAGGCTCATCAAGCTGATTGGCGCATATTTGACTTTAAGAGGATTTTTTCATAAATTCGTATAGTAAATAATAACTTTCAATTTTTTTGTGAACAGTGTACTCAATTTCTACAGATTTTCAAATGTGTCAAAAACGTCGATAAGTGACAAACTCTGAGATATTTGGATCAACTTTTACAACCTCTGGTAACGAGGGATTATTCCTTGTTAAAAATTTAAGTTAACATTTATGAGGTCAAATTTGGCTAGAAATCTGTCGCCGGATCGCAATCGATCCGATCGAAGTAAAGACAATAAAGAAATAATTAATAAACCATAACATTTTTTTGCCTTTTATGATTGGGTTAGTCGTTGACTCTCTTCTCTCACCTAATTTAAACGAATTTTTGAAAAAAAAAATCAAATTAAGAACTTACATTGTTTGTATAAACATTTAAGTACAAGCAATCTTCAGTGCCATCGACTTTGTTGTAAGCGAAATGCAGTTGCATTGGCTTGGGATTGCCTTGCGTGCAGTCGAGAACGTCCTCCCAGGGCTTAGGTGGAACAGGAGCTTTGAATCGCAGCTCATTGATTGGCGGTTGGGCATAGGGAATTTTTTCAAAACTATAGTATGTGTCATCGTAAATGGTGTACCGCTTTGCTCCCTTAATCTTCCCGTATTCAGTCTCAGCAACTACTGTCTCGTTAGTGCCAAGTCGATATTGAGTGATTCGGTTTTCCACTGATCTAAAATAAGAAAAAGAAAATGAAACAAAAATTTAAAGGATTGAAAGAGTGTTTACAAATTTAGAAAAGTATTTCAAAGATTGGAAATTTCCGAATTATTTAAGACTTCCTCACAAGATGGAAAAAACATAATTCGTCTATAGCTTGGATCGTTTGAAAGGAAACAAATTTGGAATGCACTAACTCTGCTGTCCATCTGAAGCTTTCTACTTCGGTTTATCTCCTGCAATCAAATTGGCTGATTGCCAGATGAACTTCCGATTGAAATTGTAAAGTCACGTTCGCCATATTTTTCTCGATCACTGCATAGAATTCTCTCCAATATTTGTTTGTTTACTTCATGCTTAGATCTATAGACAGCTTATAGTTTTCAGTCGTATTCGACGTCAATTCAAATCCCATTAAGAATTTCGAATGTTTGCGAAAAATATACGGGTTATTGAATTTCGACGTGTTATTTGTACTTGTGTCGTTCACTTTCGGTATAAGGGAAGGTTGCTCACATCTAATTCTCGGGTAACTCTTAGCAACTGCTTTGCTTGCACTAGAACCACTTCTTGTCCATGCTCAACGGTCATGCTCTTTATAAAAAATGCTCTTTATAAAAAAAAAGCGCAGATCATTATTAATTGCTGGCTGTGGCAAATGGTGAAGCTAAATGCTCATTGAACTAAAGCGGTTTTTGTCTTTGCTACAAAATGTTCTCAGAAGTCTAAGGAGATGCTAACGACGTTGAGTGTGTCAGACACGAAAAGTATAGCAACAACGAAAATAGACACAGACTAAAAATTGTCTGTGTCCCCTTTCATTGTTGCGGGGCTAAGGCTAAGTCTAAGGAGACGTTAACGACTTTGAGTGTGTCAGGCGCCTAAAGCTTCGCAACAATGAAAAGGAACACAGATTAAAAATTGCAACCACTGTTCTCTGAGTCTTCTTCTTCTTCTTCTTCTTCTTCTTCTTCTTCTTCTTCTTCTTCTTCTTCTTCTTCTTCTTCTTCTTCTTCTTCTTCTTCTTGTGGCGCTACAGTCCGGGGTGGACCTGGGCCTCAACCAACATGCCTCTACAACCAGCAAGATCTTTCGCCAGCTGTCTCCAGTTGCACACTCCAAGTTGGTTGAGGTCCTTCTCCACTTGTGTGCGCCACTTAAGTCTAGGTCGTCCTCTGTTGCGTTGTCCCAATGGTATTGATTCAAAGACTTGTCCTAACGCTCTATATGGCCTAGCCATCTTAAGCGTTGTATCCGTAGACGCTTGACCAGGCGCATATCGCTGTACAGCCCATAGAGTTCGTCATTAAATCTTCTCCTCCAGATGCCATCAACGCAAACAGAACCAAAAATCGCACGCAAAACTTTTCTCTCGAAAAGACTTAGGGCTTCCCAATCCGTCCAAGACTCCGCGCAATAAAGTAGAACGAGGATGATCAAGCTGTTATATAAAGCGAGCTTAGTCCTTCGAAAGAGGGCTTTGTTACTCAATTCCCTTTTGAGCCCAAAGAAACAGCGATTGTCAAGAGTGATTCTACGTTTGATTTCGGTACTGGTGTTGTTGTCCCTATTTACCGCGGAGCCGAGATAGACGAAGTCCTTGAGTACCTCGAAGTTTCTGCTGCCTAGTGTGACGCTCCGTCCGAGACGTCGATGTTGTGTGTCCTTCCTTGATGACAGCATGTACTTAGTTTTGCCCCCATTTTAGACCCATTTTAGCTGCTTCCGCTTCAATGCCAGCAAACGCCTCACTGACGGCTCGCTGTGTTCGTCCAATTACGTCAATGTCATCAGCGTATGTTAGCAATTGAACTGACTTCTGGAACACGTGCCTCTGGTGTTGACTTGTGAGTTACGCCCGATCTTCTCGAGGATGATGTTAAAGAAGTCACATGACAGTGCGTCGCCTTGTCTAAAACCTTTTTTGACATTGAAGGTCTCGGTGAGTTCGTTACCGACCTTGACGGAGCAGCGAGAGTTCTCCATCGTCATTCTACACAATCTGATGAGTTTGGTACGAATGCCAAGGCTAGACATGGCACTGTATAGCTCGCCTCTATGCACACTGTCATATACAGCCTTGAAATCGACGAATAGGTGGTGAGTGTCAATTTGCATTTCTTGGGTCTTTTCCAGGATCTGCCGTAATGTGAAGATCTGGTCTATTGTGGACTTCCCTGGCCGGAAACCACACTGATAGGAACCTATCACTTCATGGACAAACGGCTTCAGACGCTCACACAATACGGCAGAGAGGATCTTGTATGCGATATTCAGGAGACTTATCCTTCGGTAGTTGGCGCAGTCAAAGGGGTCTCTTTTTTTGTGAACCGGGCAAACGACGCTGAGATTCCACTCATCGGGCATGCATTCCTCCGACCGTACGTTACAGATGAGCTGGTGCATGCGCCCAACCAGGTCATCTCCAACTGCTTTAAATAGTTCTGCGGGCAGTCCGTCCGCTCCAGCAGCTTTGTTCGACTTCAGCTTGGATATTGCTATCCTCACCTCGTCGTTCTCTGAATCACCTTTTGAAAAGTTGCTGAAGCCTTAATCATAACGAAAAATCAGGCCCAACAACGACCCTGTTCCCACATCGTAGCTTGCTTGGGAATTTTTTGCCAAGAGAGCGAAGGCAGTACTTCCAAGATCTGGGCTCCTTGGATATTCTCATACTCTTGGAATTAAATCCCAGTATTTGTTCATTTTGACAACGAAAGCTTGTTTAAATTGTCATTCTTTTCTTGTTTCGTTATGCATTTCCTTCTCTAGTTAGGATTAAGCTTAACAATACGTGTAGGAACTCAAGGGTGAGGGCTTAAGGATGAAATGATGGGCAGACCTAACCGTATGCTGCGGGTTAATCTTCAAGAAGAAGAACGAAACTAATTATTTGAACTCTCTCCAGAAGGCGTAGAGAGGAATTCGAAGATCTATATCAGAAGGAAGACTTGTACTTCATTTTTTTGGCGAGTATACGCCCTCGTGACCGCCGTCGCGTTGTGGTCGGAGTGCGACACTCACACGCCAAAGGTGCAGCTTCGATTCCTGAGTGAAAACCTCGAATTTTTTACCGCTCCACCTCTATAGAGCTACTGACAACACGCAAAGAGTAATAAATGTCCACGAAAAAGCCTCTCAGACTCAGACGCCGTTCGGAGTCGGCAAAAAACTGTAGGTCCCTTCTATTCGTGAGAGAACAGTAGCGGGCTTGTTATTTTGAGTTTGCTTAGTGACGATAGAAATGTGGGATTTTTATGAACGGTATCACCTGTCTTGACGGCTTATATCGCGGGGGGGGGTCATTTTCCCAAGAGTTGAAGATACGAAATGAAATGGTTTGATGCCTCAAATACCCAAGTACTTAATGGAATTCATACTTAATGGACAATCACCTCATTTTGGTTTGATGCGAAGCATTCTTAAAACCTCTTCCGCTCTCTGGGTTGCAGCGCCCGGTTAAGAATGCAGCTCTACACTGAGCCGGGATGGTTCTTTAACCGCCTTAAATAGTCATGACTTTAACAATAAGCTAGACAAGTCAGCACACTACAATATTTTAGACTCTGCCCGCGATGTTAGGTGGCAAACCACAGCCACCACGATACTCCCACATAAGGTGCCTACAGCTCGGTCAGCTTGAAACCGAAGCCAGGGGCTCCTGACCTCCCGTAGCACCAGAATATAGCCTCTGGTCAAGCTGTCACTACCAAAGGAATGGATTGCACAAGATATCATGTAAAAAGGAAAAGAGTGTCGGAGACAAACTGAAGCCCTGAGGAATACCAGCATTGAAGAATAAACATCAGACTAGATTAACTTGTATTGAATAGTTCATCTTCCATTAAAGAAAGAATTCACTGATGCCGAAAAATCCATTTTAAGATCCTGATGCCAGACCATATCAAACGCTTTTAAATTAGTAAGCGAAATGATCTTCCTATCTCCTACACCAGGCAAAGTTTCGATTGACTTTGCGGTGAGATATACCATGAGATCACCAGTGGATTTGTGTTGTGGGTACCGCACTGCCGATCATTAAGAAACTTCCGAGATCCAAGATATTTCATAAGTTGACGTCATATCAACGTTTCCATGACCTTGAAGAAAGAGCGTCTGGAAGTACTGTGTCGCAGTGTCGCACTCTGTCCACTACGCCACGGCGGCCACGAGATGATTTAAGAAATAAAAATCGAATATGTATGATACACACCGTATTCGTTTAGAAATATTCATCACGCATTGCCTCTTGTCTGCATGATTATAAAATAATTGAACAAAGAGTAGAAAAATAAATCACGTCCTTCAGCCAACTGTCAAGAGCAAATATTATCATTTGTCACGATATTACTCTCTAACCCTGACCTGAAACGCATCCTTTAATAAGCCTACTCCTTAATTGACGCTCCTACGGGTTGCGGCAAATCCTTATAAAAATGCAAATACATGCAGGAGCTTGCAATACTCAGAGAACATCGTATCTGCATGTCTACACATGGAATACGTTACTTCGACACCATCAAATATGTACATGCTTGATGTCTAATTAATATAATTGGACTGCTTCTGGAATTGGGTTTCTGTATTTTTAGGGATTCTCCTCCAACATCGTAACTTACGGGGCGGTATATTCCTATAATTGGTTTTTATTAAACTGTAAGCCGGAGACAGTTTGTCATCTAGTTGACAGAATAAGCAAATTAATCTTGCTAATTAAATTTATTCATAATATAGCCAACTGAATGAATTCATGACATTAAGGACTGGTGTTTGAAGCTATCAATCATTAGCACCCAGAGCACACAACTGGCATATCAAAGCAAAACTCTTATGGAAATGCGTTGCTGTTCGACTTGAACGACGAACGTTGTACACACCTAAGTGCGGGCGCTGTCGAATATTTATCAGTTTATATTTTGCGGTGTTTGGTTCTTCTTTGAATCGGACTTCATCAGTTTCAACTCATTACCTTAATGCACTTAAAAATGAATTTTGTTTGCTGTGCACTTGGTTTAAAAATCACTCGCCGTAATTACATGTGCCTTCGTGACAAAGGGTGACACTAAATTCGAAAAATATGTTAATTTAATGAAGATTGCTTAAAGAAGTGCAATTAGAATTTAATGTTCATGGAAATTCATCGGAGAATGGAAGATACGACTTGACTGAAGCAGTATGCTAATAATTATAATTGTTGGCGCGACAATCCACAGGGTACCAGGTCCTAGCTTGCTCATCAACTACTCGTGTTGTGAGCGCTACTGTTCTCTCATGAGTAGAAGGGACCTACAGGTTTTTGCCGAGCGTCGCACTCTACCCACTACGCTACGGCGGCCACTATATTTTGAACTTAGACAGAGAAACAAATTTTCCAAAAATTCTTTTTTTTCCGTAAGAGGTAGGACCGCCTCTCGGGGATCAAGGTGTTTGATGGTCGGCCTTTCCATCTCCATACTACGATATGAAACGTAGAAGTTTTAAGTGGATGTGGAATCGCTTGGTGGGTGGGCATGGGCCTATGAACGCGAGGTAACGTCGTTGATTGCGCTCAACATGGCGAGCTGCCAAGGCAATCCTCGTTAGTGCACAGGTCAAGTTGACATACAGCCTCCAAGTGGCGCCCCCTGGATAGCCATCACAACACCCGTTGTATGGTGAACTAATGTATGCAGCGACCCCCTCTGCCCGAGGATTTAAATAATGGGCCTGGCCTACCAGTCTGTGGGTTGTGCGTGAGGGTAACTTCCTTACCACGTAAAAAAGAAAAATAGTTCAGAAAAACCGATATGCCTCGGATAAGGACGGATTAACTGTTGACGACCCCAGCAAACGTTTAAAGGACAACGATTTTCGGTTTTGCACGTGGAATGTGAGGTCCCTTAATAGGCCACGTGCAGCCGAACAACTTGCGGAGGCCCTTGACAGCTACAAAGCTGACATAACCGCCATCCAGGAAGTGCGATGGGATGGGCCTGGCATAAAAGCGATGAAGAACTGCGATATCTACTACAGCAATTGCTATAGAGAGAGAAGGCAGCGCTTATTCGGATGCGGATTTGTTGTTCGAGGCAGACTTAGGCAAAAAGTCTTGAGCTACGACCCAGTCAGCGAGCGCCTCATGACAATCCGCATCAAGGCTAAATTCGGGAACATCAGCCTAATATGCGCTCACGCCCCGACAGAGGAGAAGGATGACAACATCAAGGATGACTTCTATGATCTCCTAGAAAGAACATACGATCGATGCCCCAGCTATGACACCAAGATCGTTCTAGGAGATTTCAACGCTCAGCTGGGAAAGGAGGACATCTTTGCTGGAGTCATCGGTAAACACAGCCTGCACGACAACACATCCGGAAACGGACTCAGGCTGTTGGACTTCGCCTCGGGGCGAAACCTCTCTGTGGCTAGCACGCGGTTTCCACATCTGGACATTCACAAAGGAACCTGGCGATCTCCTGATCAATCAACCGTCAACCAGATTGATCACGTTGCGATCGACGTCAGACACTCCTCCAGTATTCTCGATGTCCGAACCTTCCGAGGTGCAAACATTGACTCGGATCATCACCTTGTTGTAGCCAAGGTAAGAACCCGGATATCGAGAGAGCAACGGAGTCGAGAAAGGCCAAAACGGTTTGACGTCGAAAAGCTACAATCGCAGCTGATTGCTGGGAACTTTGCCGACCGAGTCTCCCGGAAACTCGCCCAGAGTTCGACGCTTCCTGCACTAAGCATAGAAGAAGAATGGAAACGTTGTCAAGAAGCCATCAAAGAAGCTGCCACTGATGTGCTGGGTTTCACGTCACCACCCAGAAGGAACCCATGGTTTGACGACGAGTGCAGGCAAGCGCACGCAGCTAAACAAGACGCCTATAAGGCGACGCTGCATCGAACAACGCGAGCTGTTCGTGAACTCTACGAACAGAGAAGAAGGGAAGAGCACCGGCTTCTCAGAAGGAAAAAGAAGGAGCATGAGAAGCGCGCGGTCGAGGAAATGGAAAGGTGCTTTGGCAGGAATGAAGTCCGAAAGTTTTACCGAAAGGTAAAACAGCTATCCGGAGGATACAAGGTTCGGACCAAGGCCTGCCGGGACCAAAATGGACAACTAGTAGTAGAATCGCAGTCTGTGCTGAGAATCTGGAAGGATCATTTCTGCAGACTCCTAAACGGCGATGACGACCCAAATCCCGCTGTTAGGCAGAATGTTCCACTCAATTTGGACGATGATAGACAAGCATTCCGTCCCCCCGACTTAGACGAGGTGAAGATAGCAATATCCAAGCTAAAGTCGAACAAAGCTGCTGGAGCGGACGGACTGTCCGCAGAACTATTTAAAGCAGCTGGAGATGACCTGGTTGGGCGCATGCACCAGCTCATCTGTAAGATATGGTCGGAGGAAAGCATGCCCGATGAGTGGAATCTCAGCGTCGTTTGCCCGGTCCACAAAAAAGGAGACCCCTTTGACTGCGCCAACTACAGAGGGATTAGTCTCCTGAACATCGCATACAAGATCCTCTCTGCCGTATTGTGTGAGCGTCTGAAACCATTTGTCCATGACCTGATAGGTCCCTATCAGTGTGGTTTCAGACCAGGGAAGTCCACAATAGACCAGATCTTCACATTACGGCAGATCCTGGAAAAGACCCAAGAAATGCAAATTGACACCCACCACCTATTCGTCGATTTCAAGGCTGCATATGATAGTGTGCATAGAGACGAGCTATACAGTGCCATGTCTAGTTTTGGCATTCCTACCAAACTCGTCAGATTGTGTAGGATGACGATGGAGAACTCTCGCTGCTCCGTCAAGGTCGGTACCGAACTCACCGAGACCTTCAATGTCAAAAAAGGTTTTAGACAAGGCGACGCACTGTCATGTGACTTCTTTAACATCATCCTCGAGAAGATCGTGCGTAACTCACAAGTCAACACCAGAGGCACGATCTTCCAGAAGTCAGTTCAATTGTTAGCTTACGCTGATGACATTGACGTGATTGGACGAACACAGCGAGCCGTCAATGAGGCGTTTGCTGGCATTGAAGCAGAAGCGGCCAAAATGGGTCTTGCGGTAAATGAGGGCAAAACGAAGTACATGCTGTCATCAAGGAAGGACACACAACATCGACGTCTCGGACGGAGCGTCACACTAGGCAGCAGAAACTTCGAGGTAGTTAAGGACTTCGTCTACCTCGGCTCCGCGGTAAACAGGGACAACAACATCAGTACCGAAATCAAACGTAGAATCACTCTTGCCAATCGCTGTTTCTTTGGGCTCAAGAGGCAATTGAGTAATAAAGCCCTCTCTCGAAGGACTAAGCTGGCTTTATATAACAGCTTGATCATCCCCGTCCTACTATATGGCGCAGAATCTTGGACGTTAGCAAAGGCGGATGAGGAAGCCCTTAGTCTTTTTGAGAGAAAAGTTTTGCGTGCGATTTTTGGTCCTGTTTGCGTTGATGGCATCTGGAGGAGAAGATTTAATGACGAGCTCTATAGGCTGTACAGCGACATGCGCCTGGTTAAGCGTCTACGGATACAACGCTTAAGATGGCTAGGCCATGTAGAGCGTATGGACACCACTGCTCCGGCCCG
The DNA here is from genome assembly GCA_955652365.1 of Eristalinus aeneus. Taxonomy (NCBI): domain Eukaryota; kingdom Metazoa; phylum Arthropoda; class Insecta; order Diptera; family Syrphidae; genus Eristalinus; species Eristalinus aeneus. The sequence continues at coordinate 25,703,029 of OY019130.1, read as the reverse complement.
AAAAGTCTTTGAATCCGAGCCATTGGGACAACGCAACAGAGGACGGCCTAGACTGAAGTGGCGCACACAAGTGGAGAAGGACCTCAACCAACTTGGAGTGCGTAACTGGAGACAGCTGGCGAAAGATCGTGCTGGCTGGAGAGGCATGTTGGTTGAGGCCCAGGTCCACCCGGCGCCACAAGAAGAAGAAGGAATCGCTTGGTGTTTTCGAGGCCAAAGAAATTGCGTGTAAACTCCTATTCTGTTTGAAGATCAACCACCTGAAGGGAAAGAATTTTGTACTACAGAAGACGGCATGTGCCTGGACAACGGATATAAGGCTAAGAATGACTACTCAAAATGGGACGCATGGACAACTTTAGCTCAAGAAGTCTTCAAACCAAAATCAACGCAACATAGGCTTAGGTACTTTGAAATTTTTGAGTTTTAGAGTTCGAATCTCAACATAATATATCGCAGAATAACAGAAACAAGAATTTGGAGAATCACAATTCTCATTTTTTAACTTGTCTATGAAAAGCGCGCTCATGAGGTATTAAAGCACCACTTTCACACATATCCTCATTTTCTATGAATTTGTAAATTAAAAATAAAACCTTATTAATTCTTTGTTAAACACAACTTAATTTTTCTCCATTCACTATCAATCGCTTCGCAGACAGCCACTCCATCGAAAGACCAAGGCAAAGCTAAGTTGGTTCTTATTGCCAGCAATACCCCAGCTTTGAGGAAATCGGAGATTGAATACTACGCCATGTTGACTAAAACCGAGGTGCAGCACTACTGGAACTGAATGTGGTAAATACTTCCGTGTGTGCACTCTCTCCATGACCGATCCTGGAGATTCAGATATCATCCGTTCGCCGAATAACTAAATGCGAGTTAACTATGTGTGAAAATAGATGTCTCCCTCCCGTTTTTTTCTTTTGTCTCAAAATTCCTCATCAAAAATGGTTGATCTCGTTAAGACGGCCGTATTTGTCCACATGGCCGAATCGATCAGTTTTCAATGACCAACCTGATCCTGACAAGTTAAAGCTGTGTTTCCGTTGTACAAGAGTGGTGCGTTCGAGAGGGCTTTACAAGTTAAAGAAAGTAGCGCAGCCAATTCATTTGATTTCTCATTGCATCCACTAAAGCAAAATTTTCTGTCGTGCTCCAGATAAATTTCCATACTTCTTCGCTAATGAACTATATGTGGTATTATTAACTATTGCACTACCACCTACGTAAGTTAAATAAATTGGCATTAGAGGAAATGCTAGCCTCCGTTAGGAACAGTTCATCTCTATGCAAAGTATGCAAACTTCTCCGCGGTTTTCACTTTGATGAAGAGATCCCTTATACACCAGACTTCCTAATAAACGATTTACTTAATTTTATGTCAGACGAACAATTATTCTATTCAAACCATGACTCGACTGCAATGAATTCATAATTTCGAGGGTGTGTGCAAATCATTTGATCTTGATATAAAATCCAGTGTACCAGCGGAAGTCAAGTGTAATTCCATCGATTTTACATTAATAAGGTTCACATAACAAATGTGCAGCATTTTGACGTAACCGATAAATATTGACGGCATTCTAAGCGGAATGAATGCTTTCATTGTATCAGAAACTGTCAGTCGTAGGCTAAACACAGATCAAATGTTGAGTATATTTCTATTCGGTATTTAATTATAAGTCCGTTGAATACCATTAAAAAGGGCATACTGTCCTTCAGTTTAACCTTCCAGCGTACAATTATTCACTTAGAAAGACAGCTGCTAATTTGTTTACAAAACCGCAACTAGAATACAAGGTGGAACCAGTCAATGTATTGGATTAGACAAGCTTACTCCTTCCAATACCAAAAAGAGACGTCATTTATAATGTCCCTGTGCTTAAGCTAAATTGCTTTCGTGGGCAATATTCTGTTGAGAAACGAAGTTTGTCTTTTATATTTCGGGATTGGGCGACCCTAGTGTTCCAATCTGGCAACTATCTATCGTAAAGTTTGACACTTTTGAGGTTATACGTACTCAGAACGTTTTGACATATATATGAGTGCTATTTGTGTTGATTACAGTAACTTAAAAGATTCATCTCGCCCAAAACATGGAATTAAATCGTGAAAATTTTTGTCCGATTATTTTTTAAAACTTTCGACGTGGATTAAGTCAACAACAGTGCATCGATGAACTTAATTCAATCAAGCTGGACAAAAAAAAATTGAAAAGTCGCAACCGTACCACTAGAACAACGCAGAACAGTCAATTCTGAGTGGTACACAAACATTTGTTTGCCAGTTGTCTTCCAAGAAATCAGGAAAACCAACCGCCGAAGACGGATCACTCTTCACCACGACAATGCGAGCTCTCACACATCGGCTGCAGTTTTGAGCACTCAAAACATCGATTTGATGAGTCATCCTACGTATAGTCCTGTCTTGGTGCCGAATGACTTCTTTGTATTCCCGTACGTAAAACATAAAATGAGAGGTCAACGTTTTTCGACACCTGAAGAAGCAGTTGATGCGTTCAGAATTCATGTTTTGTGGATACCTCAATCAGAGTGGGCAAAGTGCTTCGACAATTGGTTCAAGCGCATGCAAAAATGTATAGATCTTAATGGGAAATATTTTGCAAAACAATGATGAAATTAAAATGATTAATATTTGTTTTTGTTCTCTAATCCCGCAACCCTCTTACGGGATTTTGAGGAGTAGTCCAACTAGTAAAGCGCCACATTAAAATTAAGCTAAATCCAGCGCTAGGATTTAGAATCAAATCAAAACATTTTTTATCTATAAATTCACAATATGTGTCTAGGTACATATAATAGATCACTCTAAACGTCCCGGGATAAGTCCACTGACAAAAAATTCGTAGTCGACTATATAAAGGTCAGTAGAAAACAAATAAGAAAGAAAGAAAACAAATCCTTTGCACTTTCAGAGCTTGTAGGGTGTCAACGATGGACTGCAGGTTTTTGCCAAACACATAATTCTGAATAGACGGCGATAATATAGTACGAATTCGTTAGTTAGCCCGCTTTCAAATGCACTACATTCAACGCTATTGCAAACAAGACAAAACTTGTGCTTACGCTATACTTATATCGAATGTTCTTCAGAGCTCAAGTCACTACATTTTGTACGAAATGTATTAAAAGATGAGCAACACAAAAAAAAACCCGCGAGGGAGAAGGGGGAAAACGATTTCAGCAGACAATCGAAGTCTAATTCTATGTTAGGATTTTTAAAAAGAAATAGTAAAGATTTTCGCGACATATCCAGTTTAAAAACTTTGTTTCGTTAGTAAGACCCTATTCAGACTATGCACCCATTGTCTGGGACTCACCTTACGATAATCAAGAACTTAGACTCGAACGAGATCAAAAGAATTTCACGAGATATGCTTTCCGAAAGTTGTATTCCTTTGAAGATCTTCCTAATTATGTTGAAAGATGCAGAACAATCGGCTTGCAAACCTTAAGTTTCAGGCGTAAGGCAACGTCAGCCCTGTTTATTCGTGATATTATTAATTATCACTTAAATTCACCAGAATTACTTTTTCTCATAAATATATATGCCCCACAAACATCTCTACGGGTGAGAAACTTACTTTTTGACAAAAGGCATAGAACCAATTATGGTCGCAATGAACCTATTACAAGGTGTATAATTACATTTAATGATCTTTGCAACGAATTTGATTTTAGCTTGCCGCGATTAGAATGTAAAAACATGATTTTTGCATCGTATTTGAATGAATATTATTTATTGAAGTAATCTGTAAGATGATAAGAGTCGGTAGATGATCCTTAGTCGCTCAGCAAACATCTGCTGTGTAAAGCGATACTGAAAATTGAAACACTTAGAGAACTTAGTGTTTTGTGTTACTCTGTGATGCTTATAAATATAAATAAAAAAAATCGACGAATTATAATATATTCAAAAAGTGTTCCTTTTAAATCTTCAGAAACCATTTCCGCAGAAATTGGCAACACTATAAGTGTTCCATCAGTTTGTCGTCGTTTACAAGAAGGCAAACTTCCTGGCCAAATAGGCAGTGGTCTAATCACGGATAACGACTATCGTGCGACGATATCGTTAAAACGAGAGCTCTGTACCGCGTAAGCAAAAAACAAAACATATTGACAAAACGATATCATTTTGGTTGCTTCATGTACTCTCAAAACTGCCAATCGCTATCGTCTCCACGTTCGGTTTTTGAGGAAAGCTAATAATAATAATAATTGTGGGCGCCACAGTTTAAAGGGGGACCAGGGCCTAGCTTGCTCATCAATTACTGTGCGCGCTACTGTTCTCTCACGAGTAGAAGGAACCTACAGTTTTTTGCCGACTCCGAAGGGCGAAATTTGAGAAGCTTTCTTAGACAGTTATTACTCTTTGAGTGTTGCCAGCAGCTTGAAAAGGGTGGTGCCGTGAAAAATTCAAAAAATTGGTGTTGATCTTGGAGTGGAACTTTTGAGGATAGCTAAGTGGTGAAAATTTGAAGAAAAAGTAAAACAAAATATGATGAGTAATTACAAAATGTTTGGACATAATCTTCAGCTTACGCAAGTCTATATGTATCAGCGCTCAAACTGTGTATAAAATAGACCATAGAGGAGACTATAGCGATTGGGTTTCGTGATGCAAATTCTCGACGATATCGTTTTGGTGGATCGTCAGAACGATAGTCGCTTAATAAGTTACGTGATTACAGCAAGGGAAAGTTCCTTTAATGAGGAAAACAAAATCTGAGCATGAGGTTAGAGTTGCCATGGCACGTGCAAATTAAGGCGTCCTTAAAACGAAGAATTTCATAATCGCTATACAAAAAAACGGAAAAACGTGGAGGGGGAAAAATAATGGTCTGGGGATGTTCCTCTAGGAACGGGGTCGGTCTCATATTTCAGGTGACAAGCAGAAAGACGGCTGCTGAGTATAAAAACATTTTGGAAATGATAATGTTACCATACATCGATAAAAAGATGCCCCTACGCTGGGTCTTTCAGCAAGATAACGGCCAGAAGCACACTTCCAGGCAAGTAAAACTATGGTTTGTTGACAAGAAAATCGACCTACTACCTTGGCTAAGTCAATCCCCAGACTTGAACCCTATCGAAAACTTGTGGGCGCATCTCAAGCAGAAATTGGCCAGGCAAACATTTACCAATAATTAAAAATTGTGGCAATACGTTAAGAAGACTTGGTATAAAATGCCAATAGAGGCATGCAGAGCTTCGATAAACAGTGTCCCGCAAAGGTTGGACAAAGTTGCAAGGCATAAGGCTAACTTAATTTTACTTTATAACTGATAGAAAAAAGTCAAATGAGTCCTTAACACTTTCAGGACGTCGAAGTTTTTTGTAGTAAGCATTATCTGGAGGCAGCAAAAATCAAATGTAGCTTTGACTGGTGGCGGCTTGCACAAGAAATGTTTAAATTTTGAAGAACAACGAATTTTGGGAACAATTTACACATCAATATCGTGTTGTTTCTGTTGTACCGTTATTTCTACACCAACGCCGCCAGATGAAATATTCATGTGTGAGGCCCGGTTGTACACGCCGTCCTCAACGTGTTAACTTTGTACATTTGCAGAACACAATACAATGGATCTATTTAAATTAAATCAGATGATTTTATGTACTAACACAATTTGATCTCCATAAAATAGTTGTTTATGTTAAAAGTGAAAAGAAATTTAAGTTGCGAATATGTTTCTATATGATATGCATACAGATACTCTGGTAAATAGTGCCGTTCAGAACGATAAACTCAGACACTCCTGTGAACGAATTTGTAAATGAAGATGATATTAAATTCTTTATCAACAATCTGGTAACGAGAAAATCTGGTGGGCTAGACTTAATAAGGAATGCTTATCTAAAAGAGCTACCGAAAATTGGGATTAAGATGGTGGCATATGTTGTGAATGCCTGTTTAAAAATGCAATACTTTCCAGCCCAATGGAAATTAGCTAAAGTAATTCCAATTCTTAAAGCTGGTAAGCCTGCAGAAAATCCTGATAGTTACCGACCAATAAGCTTACTTAGCAGCTTGAGCAAAGTATTTGAACGGATCTTAAAAGAAAAAATAATGAAGATTGTTGAAGATAGGAATATCTTTCCCAGAGTACAGTTCGGGTTTAGGCGTTATCACAACACATCTCATCAAGTTAAGAGAATCTGTAATCATATAAAAAGTAATCGTGCAGATGGAAAATCGACTGGCATGATTTTACTTGACATAGAGAAGGCATTTGACACTGTTTGGCATAATGGGCTACTTTTCAAAATGAACAATTTCAACTTTCCTCCTTATTTGTGTAAAATAGTTCTAAGTTTTCTGTCTGATCGTTGTTTCCAAGTCCATGTTAATAGTGGTGTATCCGATTTGATAACGTATAATGCAGGTGTACCCCAAGGGTCTGTCTTAGCGCCAATTCTATACAATTTGTATACATCAGATTTTCCTGAACTACCCGAATGTGAAACTGCTATCTTTGCTGATGACACAGCTATATTCTCATCACATGTGTTTGCTCTTAACATTGAGAGCAATCTCAAATATGCGATGGAAATTGTCTTTAGTTACTGTGATAAATGGAAGATAAAGTACAATGAAGATAAATTACAAGCGATCTTTTTCACACGGAAAAGGAAACCTTGTTTTCTCCCTAGTACTACCTTGCGGGTAAATGGAATCAGCGTTGAGTGGAAGAACTCCGTAAGGTATCTTGGTATACATCTTGACAGCAAATTGACTTTTCACGAGCACATCAAACAAACTCTTAAGAAAGTAAGCATTGCAAAAAAAATGCTTTACCCTTTAATCAACAGAAAATCTTATTTGTCCTTCACCAACAAAGTAACTATTTTAAAATCGATATTCCAAGCAATTATGCTTTACGGTTGCCCAGTATGGGGAAAAGCCGCACTATGCCACATCAAGCAATTACAAATAGCTCAGAACAAAGTTCTAAAAATGATGTTGGACCTACCTCGGGTTTATTCCACCTTAAAACTGCACAAAAGAGCGGGTGTTGAGCTGGTTTATAAGCGAATATTTAAACTGACGGATAAGTTTTATAATTCATGTTCTTTTGCTGACAATCCACTAGTCAATGAGTTGAGTGATTGTATTCCTCAATATGTTTAACGTCTTTCGTTTGGCATTACCTTACTTATTAAACATTTAAAATAACTTATTTGCTTATTCATATACTTGTTTATTTACTTTTATTTTGTTTACTTATATATTATATATTATTATTATATATTATACATTTATTGTGTTTATTTATTTATCTGTTTATTTATTTAATAATTTATATATTTATTTATTGTTTTTTTATTTTGTATTAATTTATTTATTTACTTATATATTGATTTATTTAATCATTTATTTGTTTTTATTATTTATTTATTTATTTTTTTTTTTTTTCATTGAAGGATCTTGTCGTATTTTCCTTCAGTTTGTTTGCTTCCATTTCTATCGAATTTATATAGATTTAATATAAGTTAAACTCATTTTTCAGTAGTAAGATATATGATATATCAAATCTCTGAAATAGATGCTGTGCGATAGCTAAAATCAATGTAAACATTTTATTACGAAAAAAAAAAAAAAAAAATGTTTCTATTATGTAGGAAATTATAAATTCCAGGTATACCCGCATGAAGTGAGCGTCAAGATACCAATGTCTCGATAGGGAACATTTATTGTGAACGAGCTCTTATTTTTTTGTTTGTTTGCTATGACATCTGTAACAAATATTTAGTATACATCAAATCATTGAACAGAAAACATCATATTTTTACATCGTATTAAAAGTGTCGAATTTTGTACCAGAAGTTGATGATTTGCGGAAAGCATTAATTTTTTGTTTTCATTTGAAGAAAAGTGCTGCAGAGTCGCATCGAATGCTTGTCGGGGCATATGGTGATCATGCTCTATCAGAAGCAATATGCAAAAGATGGTATCAACGGTTCAGAAATAATGGTTTTGATGTGAGAAATGAAGAACGTGGAAGACCACCAAAAAAGTTTGAAGACGCCGAATTTCAAACGATATTGGATGGAGGTGACTCTTTGAGTCAAAAGCAAATGACAGCGATGTTAAATGCTGCACAACAAACAATTTCTGATCGTTTAAAAGCTATGGGAAAGATCCAAAAGTGTGGAATATGCGGGCCACATGAATTGAATGAAAGACAGATGGAAAACCGAAAAAACACTTGTGAAATTTTGCTTCAAAGACACGAAAGAAAGCCGGTTTTGCATCGGATTGTTACTGGCGATGAAAAATGGATTTATTTTAAGAATCCTAAATGGAAAAAATTATGCGTTAATCTGGGACAGCCATCAACATCGACTGCAAAACCAGATCGATTCGGCAAGAAGACAATACTGTGTGTTTGGTGAGACCAGTAAGGTGTGCTGTACCACGGGCTCCTTAAACCTGGTGAAACCGTAATACTGATCACTACCTACAACCAATTTGATCAATTTGAACCATGCATTGATCGAGAAACAACCAGAATGGGCCAGAAAACGCGGCAAGGTAATTTTGCTCCATGACAATGCACCTGCACACAAAGCAAAACCGGTTCAGGATACAATCAAAACACTTGGCTGGGAGCAGCTACCCCACCCGCCGTATTCATCAGACTTGGCTTCTTTCGACTACCATTTGTTATCATCGATGGGACACGCATTGGCTGAGCAGTACTATGATTCCTATGAGGAGGTCGAAAATTGGGTGTCTGATTGGTTTGCTTTAAAAGGCGAACAATTTTATTGGCGTGGTATTCAAAAGTTGCCAGAAAGGTGGTCAAAATGTGTAGAAAATAATGGCCAATACTTTGGATAAAATGTTTTTACTTTCCCATTAATAAATAGTGCTTTATTTTCAAAAAGTATATTTCATACCAGTATACCTGTTGATCATGTGTGTAATTAAATATGTAAAGTGAATTAATACTGAAAATAGTAAGTTATATGTTCAACCAAAAATTGTGAAATCTTTTGAATAAGGTCAATTACTTATTTTAAAGATAAAAATATAAAAAAATCTGTTAACAACCCCCACTGTAGTAGCTCACTTGTTAAATAATAATAATAATTACTTTGGGAAATGACACACAATCATTGGATCATACGCCAAGCGTTACGAACTACTGCACAGCCGTACAACAAGTTAATGATATATAGAGGAAAACAATCTATTCGCTTGTCGTATACAAAAGAAAAATAAAATACAAAAAGTACATGAATAAGTAAGTAAATAAAAAAGTGAATGGGTGATATCTAAATATACCACACAATCAAGGTGTGAGGTGTCGCATTTATCTAACAAAGCATTGTTTATAGCATTATTACGAAGTGTGTTCTATTACTGGGACTAGAAGCAGGAGGTGTGCTAGAATATCGTTATTTTGCATGGTTAATGTAGGTTTGATTATAAAGGGTGATTGTTTAGCTATTATCTTTTTGGCAACACTGTTTTAAACAGCTATCGCACGTTTCGTGTTTTGCTTCACTGTTAAACATCTTCAGTTTGGTCTATAATTTAACCATGAATCGTCTTACAAACGAACAACGCTTGCAAATTATTTAATTTTATTATCAAAATGCGTGCCCTGTTTACGCCCATTTTATGGTCAGTTTAATTGACTCACTGAAGCGGTTATTCGGGCTATTGTAACTTAATTTCGCACCAAATTTCCATTGTTGGACATTAAACTAGAGTAGAATAGAGTGCGAACTGAAGAAAATATCGCAGCTGTATCGGCCAGTGTTAATGATGATCATCAATTATCGATTCGTTACCGTTCGCAGCAATTGGACCTCTGTTACTCAACAACCTGGAACATTTTGCGGAAGGATTTAGGTGTGATGCCTTTCAAAATACAGCTGGTGAAAGAATTGAAGCCAAACGATCTACCGCAACATAACATTTTTGGTAAATGGTCTCTTGGAAAGTTGGCGGAAGATCCATTTTTTTACCGAAGATTCTATTTTTTTTACTGAAGATCCCATTTTGTACCAAAGATCCACTTTTTTTACCGAAGAATTGTGTTCAGCGACGAAGCTCATTTTTGGCTCAATGGGTACGTAAATAAGCAGAATTGTCGATTTTGGATTGAATATCAGCCAGAAGCATTGCAAGGTCCATCAATGCATCCAGAAAAGGTCACAGTTTGGTGTGGTTTATGGGCTGGTGGCATCATTGGACCGTACTTCTTCAAAGATGATGCGAATCGTAACGTAACTTTGAATGGTGAGCGCTACAGTGAGATGATAACCAACTTTTTTTTTGCCCAAAATGCTAGACCTTGACTTGCATGACATGTGGTTTCAACAAGACGGTGCCACATGCCACACAGCACGCGCAACAATGGACTTATCGAGAGGCGAGTTCGGTGAACATTTTATTTCTCGTTCGGGGCCGGTCAATTGGCCTCCTAGATAGTGCGATTTAACGCTTTTAGACTACTTTTGTGGCGCTATGGTAAAGCTCGTGTCTATACACACAATCCCGTTTCAATTGATGCATTGAAAGACAACATTGAAGCATTTATTCGTGAGATAAACGTCGAAATGTTGGAAAGAGTATGCCAAAATTGGACTAAGCTGATAGACCATTTGAGGCGCAGTCAAGGTGAACATTTGCATGAAATGATCTTCAACCATTATATGGATCGTACTATCGATTCAAATGAAGATTTCATCCATTTTTCAGAATTTTTTTTGAAAAACTTTCCTATAGCTTTTAAAAAATCACACTTTATATGAACTTTCTTAGCTTAAGCCTCAAACCAGCAGTGAATAACGTGCCTCACCATCCCTGACGAGACTCACACGCCGAATGTCCAGGTTCGAATCCGGGTTCAACACCTCGAATTTTTCACGGCACCACCTCTTTCGAGATGCTGGCAACACTCAAAGAGTGATAACTGTCTAAGAAACAGCTTCTCAAACTTCGCTGTTCGGAGTCGGCAAAAAACTGTAAATTCTTTCTACTCGTGGGAGAACAGTACCGCGCACAACACGAGTAGTTGATGAGCAAGCTAGGCCCTGGTCACTGTGTGGTCTGTTGGACTGTCGCGCCATACAATTGTTATTATGATGGGTTTATAGCGATCACCGTAGACTGTAATGTTCTGGCCAGCACATTAAACCCTCAGTTTTTGTGGATATGACTGTGTCTTAACATACACTTGAGGCCTATTGTCTCAAATACAGCAGTTTTGTGTCATAATGAAGTCCGAAACGAGAACAAAGCACCTTAGTGCAGGCTTACGGTAGATAAGTTAATTTAACGCAACTACAAACAAAAAACTCAACCAGCAGGTTTTAAAACCCTTTTTTTTATACTTTCTTCTTCTTCTTGTGGCGCTACAGTCCGGGGTGGACCTGGGTCTCAACCAACATGCCTCTCCAGCCAGCACGATCTTTCGCCAGCTGTCTCCAGTTGCGCACTCCAAGTTGGTTGAGGTCCTTTTCCACTTGTGTGCGCCACTTCAGTCTAGGCCGTCCTCTGTTGCGTTGTTCAAATGGCTCGGATTCAAAGACTTTTCGGGCCGGAGCAGTGGTGTCCATACGCTCTACATGGCCTAGCCATCTTAAGCGTTGTATCCGTAGACGCTTAACCAGGCGCATGTCGCTGTACAGCCTATAGAGTTCGTTATTAAATCTTCTCGTCCAGATGCCATCAACGCAAACAGGACCAAAAATCGCACGCAAAACTTTTCTCTCGAAAAGACTAAGGGCTTCCTCATCCGCCTTTGCTAACGTCCAAGATTCAAGATTTTTATACTTTCACTAACAAATAAAAATACTAATCAATTAATAAAAAAACAAAAATCTAAATATTATCCGCGAACTTAGTTTAGAAAGAATGTAGATAACGAAAATAGGCAGAGGCACAAATCATTTATAAAGAGAATGGCGGGCAACGCTGCAGCCGAACCAATATGCCAATTAATTTCCTTCTATGTTTATTTATGACCTTAGACGTCAATTATCGGAAGAGTTGTGTAAAAAGATATGTCTTTATAAATGTCCAAAAGCTCAAGGGAATGAAAAATTTGAATGCATAAATCATCATCGAAACATAATGACTTGCAATCACGATATGTACGAATGGTATCTGTTATTTATTGGACACAGCAGACAAATAATATTGTACGGATTTTATTCTGTTAATCTAGTAGTATTTACGACTAGGAGCCACACAGTGGAAAGTACCAAAACAAAAGAAATCAAAAATACAAAAAAGATAATATAAAATAAACAGAGTCAAACAGACAACGATAACAAACATAAACAAGCAACAAAATATTATGGAAGCATTTTATCAGTTAATACGTGGAAGTGTACACAATGAGCTGTGCAAAATAATTATACCGAGTATAATTCTGCTGTCGATCACTTTTTCTGTGCGATAAGAATGTGCAGATTTGTATGCTTGTAAACATTTACCACTTTGCATGCCTGAATAAGATTACTTGTTGGCCACCGTGCTGCAATTGGTAGGTACGAAATTCACACGTTAAATGTGCTAGACTGCATTCCATGATTAAACAAGTTCTTACGTTTCCGTCCTTCTTGTTGGTGACATCACTTAAAGAGTAATATTTGTATTTTACCGAGTGTCTTAAATTTCACAGATCTGAGCCGACGAAAACCTGTGAGCCTTTTGTACTCACCATAGAACAACAGCAGCAGTAGTTGCTGAGAAAGCTAGAACCTGGCCTGCTACGAAGGGCTGTAGACTACTGCGCTATTCAATTGCTTCAGTTATATATTGTTCAATACAATACACCAAAGATTAACTTCTCAAATAAACAGATGTTTGAGTTTCCTGTTATTTAAAGTTATTCGGTGAATTCTTTGATGGATAAGATGTGGTCGTTTCGAAAAACAACATGCTCAGATCTTGTTAAAATGCAAATTGTACATGTCAAGCAAACAGGCAATTACTGTCAAGATCAGTATTTAATAACTTGATTACAATCGAACCGGTATTGTAAAGTGTTACTGTTCCTTAAATGAAAATAACACACTGTGTCAGAAAGACAACAAAATTGACAGTTTTTCTTTAGAGTGTTTTACCTTTTATTTCTGCAGGCCTTGGTAAGCAAATTTGGGTATTTAAATGACTAGCTTATTAACTTCGTCATATGTACACAAAAATGGTGTAATTCTAGAGTGATTCTTTTTCCCTTGTTGGAAGTCAACAAGAGTGACATTTCCGCCTGCTGGCAACATTTTCAAAAGTTGCTTTGGGCAACAGATTGTAAACATTAAACGTATTGAACTACGTATTAAATCAAATATATTGAAGGTACTGGTGTGTAGCAGTAGTAGTAGTCTACTAGGTATTAAATCAAATATATTGAAAGCACTGGTGTGCCGCAAGGTAGTGCACCTGGTCCTCTGCTCAATCTATATAAATACACTGATTTTAGGAAATCTACTGATGGATTTGTAATTTTGGTTAAAGTCAACAGATCACTGAATATTTCCCGGGATATAAAAGGGCGCCTTGGCGTAGTGGGTAGAGTGCGACGCTCACGCGGCGAAGGGTCTAGGTTCGACTCCCAGTTCAACACCAATTTTTCTAATATTTCACGGCACCACCACTTTCGAGCTGCTGACAACACTCAAGGAGTAATAACTGTCTAAGAAGGCTTCTCAAATTTCGCCGGTCGGAGTCGGCAAAAAACTACTCGTGAGAGAACAGTAGCGCGCACAACACGAGTAGTTGATGAGCAAGCTAGGCCCTGGTCCCCCTTTGGACTGTAGCGACAACAATTATTATTATTATTATTATATAAAGGGCGCCACTATCATTAGATATTAATTTAATTGTTTTTTATAAGTGGCGCCCCCTATATGCCCCGGGATTAATTCAATGAATTTAAATTTGTAACATCTACTAGATCAAATACACAAATGAAAGAACTCCTGGCGAGTTCTCCCGCACAACGACAAATCGATTCATGTTGACTTTGATTAAAGGCACGTTAATAAATTGCTAGCCTTGTTTAATGGTATTTGAATCCATTTCGATAAGGAAAAAATAATAATTGTTGGCGCGACAGTCCACAGGGGGACCAGGGTCTAGCTTGCTCATCAACAACTTGTGTTATGCTCGCTTTTGTTCTCTCACGAGTAGAAGGGACTTACAGTTTTTTGCCGACTCCGAACGGCGAAGTTTGAGAAGCTACTTCTTAGACAGTTATTACTCTTTGTGTGTTGTCAGCAGCTCGAAAGAAGTGGTGCCGTGAAAAATTCCAGGTTTTTAGCCGGGAATCGGCGTGTGAGCGTCGCACTCTACCCACTAGCTTAGGTTAATATTAACTCTAGTCTAAGCAGCATTTTCAAAAGCATAACTTAAGGTTAATAACAAAAACAGGCTTATTGGCAATCATTCCAAGGGAAGTTTAACAAAAAATGTTTTGTATACAAGCAGAGCCCATAACCTGTTTCAGTATACAGACTGAATATTAAATAAGCTTTCATGAACCACGACAGAAGAGAACTTACAAATGTTTGTGCCGCCAGGCAGAGCGGTACTTTATCCGACTCTGCACTTTATCCGATTCTAGAGGGAAGGGTTTAAGACCCTTGATTTCTTGCAATACTCTACAGCCACCTATGGTCCCCGTGCAGAAAGTTTCATTACAGAATGTAGAAACATTTCAGAAATGTAGAAACATTACAGACATTAATCAAGATTTACAGACTCCTTAAAACCCGTCCCTTATTGTAGTCGAACAAAACATTTTAAAAGAAATGGCTTCAGTGAGTAAAAATCTCACAATTCTTGTCTTGTTGATGATTTCTATCTGCTCTCGTAGGAAAACGAAATATACCAGAAACTCGCTTGAAGTTATGTTGTAAATTTAACTCACCTTAGAACATCACCAGTCTTAAGAAAATCGTTTGGAAGCCCAATTTGCCAAAATTCAGTTCAACGGCTAGCATAAGCGGCTAACATTGATGTCACTGGACGAACACAGCGAGCCGTAAATGCGGCGCTTACTGCGAATGCGCCAAAAATGTCTCCGACGGTTAATTGAGGGTAAAACGAAGTACACGCTGTCGTCAAGGAAGGAGATACAAACTCAACGTCTTAGACAGAACGTCACATTAAGCAGCAGAAACTTTAAGGGGAAATAGGGACAACAATACCGAAATCAAACAAAGAATCATTCTTTGCCAAGAGCTGTTACTTTGAGCTCAAGATAGTCATAATAATAATAATAATAATAATAATAATTGTTGACGCGACAGTCCACAGTGGGACCAGAGCCTAGCTTGCTCATCAACTACTCGTGTTATGCGCGCTACTGTTCTCTCACGAATAGAAGGGACCAACAATTTTGGTGCCGACTCCAAACTGCGAAATTTGAGAAGCTTTCTTAGACAGTTGTTACTCTTTGAGTGTTGTCAGCAGCTCGAAAGAGGTGGTGCCATGAAAAATTCGAGGTGTTCTGCCAGGAATTTAACCTAAACCCTTCGGCGTGTGAGCGTCGCACTCTACCCACTACGCCACAGCAGCCAGAATGCAGCAAAATAATTAAGCTCTCTTTCGAATGTCATATCTGACTTTATATAACACCGTAGTCATCCCAGTTCCACTTTATGGCGAGGAAACCTGTTCGTTACAAAACGCGGCTGATCCAGCCCTTAGACTTTTCGAAATAATAGTTCTGCATACGTTTTTTGCCCCCGTTTGCGTTGATGGCATCAAGCGGAGAAGATTCAACGACGAATTTTATGGAGTGTACGGTGAAAAGATCAAGCATCTCCAATGCAAGCGTTGGATACACTGCTTAAGGCGTTTAGACTATCTAGAGCGTATGGAAATAAATGCTCAGGAGCTAAAAGACTTCGAATTTTGACAGAAGACGAACTAGGCTGGTTAATCATTAAAGAAAACCGAGAATATTTCAGGTTTGAAGGCTTTGCAGCGTATACAATTTCTTGCTAATCGCACAAGTTAATTTTTTCCGAATGTTGCATAGACAACTTTTTGACTCGATATCTTGCACAGATTGTTGTGAGTTGCAAATCTCTGTTTTATCTGACGTACTGCTTCAGACACAAACCTTTAATCTTATTTCTTATCATTATAAAAATAGGTATTTGATAATTTTCTGCAATGCAAATATTATTCATTTAAAAAATTTCAAATCGCACATCAGGTTTTCATATTGTCATATATATCATCATCATATATGTTGTCCTATTGTTAACCCTTACCAAAGCTGCCGCCCTGCATTGCCAAACTCCATTACAACATTAATTTTTTCATAAACTATTCCCTTTTTGAAATAGTAAATTAAGAAATTTGTTCATGGTTAAAATAAAGTTTCCAAGAACCATAAGAAAAATACAATTTAAAAGTGTTTGAACCCTTCCAAAAGCCGCCTAACGAAAATAGGCGGTTTTACAACCCGCACTGATTCAAAGCAAATTATTTCGGTAACCCACTGAAATACAACCTTCTCCACTTGCGTGCGTCACATCAGTTTAGGCCGACCTCTGTTGTGTTGTCTCAATGGCTCAGATTCAAAGACTATACAGCTGTAGGCAGAAAATTGTTTTTTAACAAAACTTTCTCAATTTCGAGGTTCCAATCATATACACCTCGGTAATCATGACAGAATTTCGAAGTTACAAAAATTACATGTCACACTTCAGTCATTACACGCACGCAATCGACACATTACAAATTACATGCGTATACGCTATTTAAACCGTATTTACAATCAAAATACGTATTTATGGCACGATATAAAGTGGAACAGTGTTTTGGCGTTGAAACACGCATTCTCAGTTTCAGTGTAACTGAATTGAAGGAACGTAATTATACACATACGCCTCAATATAAACGTATAGTTCATGCGATCAGTGATAATTTGTTCTGTAGAGGGAATAATTTATCTACATTCCGCGGCGTTAGACCCTAAAGTCAGCCCAGGTTCAGGTTGAAGTAGAATTAATTTTGTATAGTTGATGTTAAAAAAGTTGAATGCTCTAATTTAGTATTTAATATATGCTTCTGAAAATAACTCGGACAATAACGGATCAAACCAACTGTGCTAAATTTTGTGCGATACTTGCACATACATGGTTTCGTTTGTTTTGTTTTGGTTTTTCGCTGGATTAAGAAAATTTTGTTTTAAAATGACAAGGTGCATAATTATATCAAGGAATACGATTACTCTCTGTTAGAAAGTAGTCTTAGAACAACAGAAACACCTTATAATATATGTATACACGTAAAACCATTTACAATGTAACCCATCAAATTATATTTACATATCCCCACCCAATACTTACGACAACATGACGAGAGTTGTAAAAACATATGATTGGCAAACCTAAGGTTTCAGGTACATTATTAATTATTCCCTATAATAAACAGAATTACTTTTCTTATGGAAATATTTGCTCCGCAAATATTTATCCGGTTGAGAAATTTATTTTTTCATAAAAGGCATAGAACCAACTGTAGTTGGAATAAACACATTTATTTTTTATAATAATAATTATTGTATGGCGCTACAGTCCACAGGGGGATCAAAGCCTAGCTTCCTCATCAATTACTCGTGTTGTGCGCGCTATTGTTCTTTCACAAGCAGAAGTGGCCTACAGTTTTTGCCGACACCAAACGGCGAAGTTTGAGAAGCTTTCCCTTAGACAGTCATTACTCTTTGAGTGTTGTCAGCAGCTCAAGAGGTGGTACCGTGAAAAATTCGAGATGTTCCACCTGAAATCGATCCTAGACCTTCTGCGTTTGAGTGTCGCACTCTATCCATTGCGGCACGGCGGCCATATTGCTTTAGAAATAGTATTGGCAGTACACGACAACAGAAAGTGCACAGAAGGAATAATAATAATAATTATTGGCGCTACAGTCCAATGGGGGACCAGGGCCTAGCTTGCTCATCAACTGCTCGTGTTGTGCGCGCTACTGTTCTCTCACGAATAGAAGGGACCTACAGTTTTTTGCCTACTCCAAACGGCGCAATTGAAGAAGCTTCCTTAAACAGTTATTACTCCTTGAGCGTTGTCAGCAGCTCGAAAGAGGTGGTGCCGTGAAAAATTCGAAAAATTGGTGTTGAGCTGGGAGTCGTACCTCGACCCTGCGGCGTGTGAGCGCCGCACTCTAGAACATAAGGAATACAGGATGAAATTGCATCGAAGCTGAACCGAACTGGTTACTTTCTTAAGAGATATAGAACTTTGAAATGATACAAACCAAAGCTGGCTTTTTTAAATTGACATGAAATAACATTTTGAAAGATAATCTTTCGGCGTTATAACTTAAAAATTATTTTTGTCATGTGACTGCGGCTCGGACATTGTCTTATCTGATTCCAATTTTTGATTTTCGATTTCTTTTTCAACAGCTGTCGCCGAATATCGACAATAACACTGCGAATATTGTCCTCCAAGTGTTTCATCGCACCGGCGTCAACTAATGACTTCACATATTTCGACAGAAAATAGTCAAGTGGCGTCTTATCGCACGATATTGTAGCACAATTCATGGGTCGTAATATAAAACTACGAGGGTTGCCTTATAAATTTCGGGATTAGAGGAAAGAAAAAAATATTAATCATCGAAAATAGTGTTATTGTTTTTTACAATATTCCCCATTAAGATCTATACACTTCTGCATGCGACTTTTGCATGCCTTTGAACCAATTGTCGAAGCAGTTTTCCCAATCTAATTGAGGTATATCCAAAACATGCATTCTGAACGCATCAACCGCGTCTTCAGGTGTCGAAAAACGTTGACCTCTCATTTTATTTCTTACGTACGGGAATAAAAAGAAGTCGTTCGGTGCCAAGTCAGGACTATACGGCGGATGACTCATCAAATGGTTGTTTTAAGTGCTCAAAAATGCAGTTGTTTGAGCCGGTGTGTGAGAGCTCGCACCACAACGATGTAGAGTGATCCGTCTTCGGCGGTTGGGTTTCCTGATTTCTTGATGAGACAACTGGCAAACAAATGGTTGTGTATCACTCAGAGTTAACTGTTCTGCGTTGCTCTACTGGTACGGTTGCGACATGTCCAGTTTTTCCGAAAAAAAGTCGACCACTGTTGGATTTGTTGGATTTGGCTCAATTCGAAACACCCATACAGTCGACAGCTGTTTGCTTTCGGGCTCATACGCGTAAATCCACGATTCATTACCTGTCACGATGTCATTCGTATTTTTGGAGCATTTCTTTCGACCAATCGACACGAGCCTTTTTTGAGCGATTGACAAATTGTGTGGGATACAACGCGAACGAATTTTTTTGACGGTCAAAAAAAGAAATATTGAATGTATGCTGGTCCCACTTATGCCTAAGGTTGTCTCAATCTCATGATAGGTCGAATGAGGATCTTGCAATAGCAGTTGGCGCACAGCATCAATGGTTTCCGAAACAACAACTGATTTTGGACGACCTTCGTCTTGGAGTGAACTACGACTTCGGCTGAATTCACCATACCATCGATAAACACTGGTCCTTGATGGAGCTTTATCGCCAAAAATTGAATAAAGTTCATCGATGGACTGTTGTTGAGTTAATCCATAACGAAAGTTTTACAAAATAATCGCACGAAAATTTTCATGATTTAATTCCATTTTGTAGGCGAGGTGAATCTTTTAACTTACTGTAAACAACACAAATATCGCTCGTATGTCAAAACGTTCTGAGTACGTATAACCTCAAAAATATCAAACTTTACTGGCAGTTGCCAGATTGCAACAGGAGGGTTGCCCAATCCCGAAACATAAAAGGCAACCTTCGTACCTACTACGCCACGGGGGCCACATGAATGACATTCAATTATATTTGCAACGAAATGTATTTAAGTTTTCCACGATAACAGTTTAAAAACATACTTTTTACATTCGCTGATTTCTTTACAAAAACAAACGCTTTTTTTACTCTTAAGATTTTAGAACCGCAGGGGTCCTCAAAAAAATTCAGAGGACCCAAATGACCGATTGCTGGGTCAATTTGTCCACTCGATACACTCTGCTAGTGACGTAGTTCCGAAATTAATTACGTGTATACGACCTACTTAGTCAGACTGCAAATGATCTGCAAATCGTGGTGCACTTTTACACATTTAAACTATAAATCTGTGGCAATTCATTATATAATTCACTTTAGTTTGCAAAGAAAACATTTAGTTTATTATATTCTGAAAAGGATAACTGCAACATAAAAATAATCTGTTGTATGGTATAAGTCGGGATGACCCTTAGTCGCTGAGAAGACATCTGGTGTCTGAAGCACAGGTATAGGATAGGCTCTGTGATGGTTAACAAAAGAAAAAGAAAAAACACAAAAAAACATTTTACCAACACGCTGGTGTCAAAGGGCTTTACTGTTAATTTTGCTTAAAGTGGTTCAAAATTATGTGTACAACTCTATTCAAATTGAACTGGAAAAGGAAAATGTTTTCAACATTATCGCGGCACCAGACAAATTTCAATGCACGCCGATCGCTTCATCAGCGCCACTGTGAGTGACAGTGAACATAGGTACAATTCAAATTTACCTTAATTTTTTGATTTTAAAATTTTAATACGCATATTTGCATACCAATCATCTCTTTACGAACATTTTTGAAATTGCATTTTTGGATTATACAAACGTTCGGCCCTATTTTCAAAACCAACATTACGTTGGTTTAACAACATTTATTGTTAATTTTGTAATAAACGTAGTCATCTCGATTTAATCATCCTAAAAGTAAATTGCAATGTTCCCCAATTTATGGCCATAACTCTGAAAACTGAGTTCCGAAAATCATCATGCTTTTTGTTTTGAGGGTATTACTAAGTTGTCTGGTTTTTTTTTTTAGCTGCAATTAAAATGCACTGAATGCATTAAATTCGTATTCGAGGTTTTTGCTAATGCAAAGCCTCACATATGTTAAGAGGCAGAGGTGAAAATTAAGAGGCTCATTTAAAAAAACTGATAATCTTTACCATGCTTCATGAAACGGTTTAAGTTGTCGTAGTAATGACGCCTTTAAGTCGCAATTACTTCAACTTCATGCCTTTATTTGGATCAACAATTTGACGACCGTGGTGTCGGACACACACAAGTTTTCATAAAAAATAGAGGATCTGAAGTTATGGGGGCCCCCGTACTGTAGTAGTGGGTAGAGTCACGCTCACACGCCGAAGGTCTCGGTTTGACTCAAAGCTCAACACTAATTTTTCGAATTGTTCCGGGCACCACCTATTTCGAGCTGCTGACAACACTCAAAGAGCAATAACTGTCTAAGAAAAGGCTTTTCAAATTTCGGCGTTCGGAATCGGCAAAAAACTGTAGGTCCCTTCTACTCATGAGAGAACAGTAGCGCGCACAGCACGAGTAGTTGATGAGCAAGCTAGGCCCTGAGCCCTCTGTCGACTGTCGCGCCATATAATTAATATTATGATGGGTTTATCCCGATCACCGTAGACTGTAACGTTCTGGCTCTGGTCTCCTATGGACTGTCGCGCCATACAATTTGTGAAGTGATGAAGTTCATATGAATATGCGGTTAGTCCAAAGAATATTTCTTGATGTTCTTGAATTAGATTGAACATTCTTGAATAACTTTGACAGCTCTCTCCATTGTGACTGACACATAAATGTCTGTCACCACTTACTTCACAAAAGTCCATTAACCATGTAACAAGCATCACGTGTACAGATAAACTGATAAATTAGTGAAATCCCAACTATATGGAGTTCTTTCAATTATTTGATCTTGGCGTACATTACAACAGTTCTATTCAAAGGCCGATAATAACCTTGATGCCAACCGAGTTATTTCTAAATAACCAATGTTGGTGACACGATGAGGATGGGAGTCAGATTGCATATCAGAAACCAAAAGCCATTGAATTAATTTTCTTATCTTGCTATGTTTGATTTGATTGGTTGTTGTCCTCGCAAATTGATTGTAAAATCAGTACTTCTTGTTTTTAATTTATTTTAATTCATATTTAAGTAGCCTTGACCCTTCAAGGCTCTGGAGCTTGTGTCTCTGGTGAGAATTTTTCTAACTGGGACCTAAAACTTATTAATTTTTTATTTATTATTTACTTATTTTTTGGTTTTAACACGTTCTACTCAGCGAAACTTTTCTATGTTGCCATGTATTGCGTACACGCGATGAAAATTTGTTCAAATAACGGCACTTTTTTACAGAACAATTGTTATCAGACGAAAGAATGTTAGTTGTTGTGCAAATTTTTTTAGAAAATGCTTGATTGATTGAATCGTGAATATTAAAACATTTTAATAAGTAAAAGTTTTAATAAATAAATGGATTTGAATGTGAACCACTGGCCCCCGCTGCCAGGATCACCGGTGGTCCACGCCGAGTAGTACGTCTTAAAATATGACAATCGAACTTAACTCTTCGTTGACAACACATATTGCTGGCGATTTCAATGCCCATGGCCAAAGTTGTAGACACTAATAACGATATAATAACTAATAACGAAAGTTTTGATATTGTTCTGTGGGTCAAAAATTCGAAATTCAAAACAATACAATACAATACAATACAATAAAATACGTATTACGAAATTGAATGGCGTCTTATTCATTCAATTTTTCACCCTGGCTACTGTAGACAGCCAGTAAAAATGTAAATAAGATGCTTGCCGCTATGTGGCCTTATTAACAACTCATTTCTTGTGCCATATTCGCATGCACTTATAGTGGGTGTGCTGAGAATATGAAAGATCATACGATTTTAACAAACGGATTATAATACGGGTTGTACGACATTACAGTGGTAAGAAAAAGTAAACTAAACATTATTTTTAATTAATTGCCTACACTACTTAAGACAGAATGTTACAGCCTTGTTTTCTTTTTTTTTCTTTTTTTTCAAAATATACTCAAAACCTTTTTTCAATGCAGACATTAAAAAACAAGAATAGCTTCTAATTGTTTATAAAAGGATGCTCAAGGCTTAAGTTTATGTATTCCACCCCGGACTGTAGCGCCATCCGAAGTAGAATATTTCGATGTGAAATTTTTGAAAGATTTCAGATGTGTTGTAGCAAGTAAAATATTGTACGAAAACAAGAAAGAAGTGTTTATTTAAATTATCGTAATATTTTATACATTGGTATTCATATTTCTAATACTTTAACATTCTTTTTCCTTAACATAAAATACTTCATTGTTTTATGTCAAGGAAAAAGAATGTAGGATATACAAAAAGTCAAATTAATTAAAAATCGGTTCAAATTTAAGGCCAGGTCATATAACACATTTTGAATTGAGAATATTTTTAAGGACTTCAATCTGAGGTCTACTTATATCGTTTGAGGAATATTTTACCAGATTTATATTTATACCCGTATGAAGTGAGCGTCAAGATACAAATGTCCCGACAGGGAACATCTGTTGTGCACGAGAACATATTTTTTTTTGTTTGTTTGCTATGACATCTGTGAAAAATATTTAGTATACATCAAGTCAGTGAACAGACAACATCATTTTTTTTTTCATCGTGTTAAAAATGTCGAATTTTGTACCAGAAAGTGATGATTTGCGGAGAGCATTAATTTTTTGTTTTCATTGGAAGAAAAGTGCTGCAGAGTCGCATCGAATGCTTGTCGAGGCATATGGTGATCATACTCTATCAGAAGCAACATGCAAAAGATGGTATCAACGGTTCAGAAATAATGATTTTGATGTGAGAAATGAAGAACGTGGAAGACCATCAAAAAAGTTTGAAGACGCCGAATTACAAACGATATTGGATGGAGATGACTCTTTGAGTCAAAAGCAAATGGCAGCAATGTTAAATGTTTCACAACAAATAATTTCTGGCCGTTTAAAAGCTATGCGAAGGATCCAAAAGTGTGGAAAATGGGTGCCACATGAATTGAATGAAAGACAGATTGAAAACCGAAAAAACATTTGTGAAATTTTACCTCAAGGACACGAAAGAAAATCGGTTTTGCATCGGTTTGTTACTGGCGATGAAAAATGGATTTATTTTAGGAATCCTTAACGGAAAAAATCTGGGAAAACGGGTTAATCTGGGACAACCATCAACATCGACTGCAAAACCAGATCGATTTGGCAAGAAGACAATGCTGTGTGTTTGGTGAGACCAGAAAGGTGTGCTGTACCACGAGCTCCTAAAACCTGGTGAAACCGTCAATTCTGATCGCTACCGACAACCAATTTGATCAGTTTGAACCATGCATTGATCGACAAACGACCAGAATGGGCCAGAAGATACAGTAAGGTAATTTTGCTCCATGACAATGCACCTGCACACAAAGCAAAACCGGTTACAGGATACAATCAAAGCACTTGGCTGGGAGCAGCTACCCCACCCGCCGTATTCACCAGACTTGGCTTCTTCCGACTTTCATTTGTTTTCATCGATGGGACACGCATTGGCTGAGCAGCACTTTGACTCCTACGAAAAGGACGAAAATTTGGTGTCTGATTGGTTTGCTTTAAAAGACAACCATTTTATTGGCGTGGTATTCACAAAGTGCCAGAAAGGTGGTCAAAATGAGTAGAAAACAAAGGCCAATATTTTGAAATTTTTTTACTTTTCCATTAATAATTAGTGTTTCATCTTCATACCGGTATACCTGGTAAGAAACACAAACAATGAAGCAAAGACTAAATTCACTCAAAATTATTGAATTATATAAAAAAATTAAAAAATTCAAATCACATACGCTCAAAAATTATTTTAAACAAAAACCAATCATGACGAGAAATTATATCATCCTCTGTTTTTATTTACGAAGACCTGTCATGACTCCCAAATCAGAAGATAATAAATTCCGAAAATAATTTTTTTTCAAACATACAAATTGCTAACATATGTACGTACGTATTTATACGTACATATTTATAAACATTCATTTATAAACAGTCAGTTGCAGGAAACTAGATCGCAGCCACCGCCCATATAAATTGGCGTCATTTATTTCGTTTCCAATAACAATTCTTTTTTAAATATATAAATATCGAAAATGTTAGCAAACATACCTTAGTCTAAACCACAGGGAGTCGAAGAAACTCAAGTCGGTATTCATTTTGGGGACACTTCAAAAACTAATCTTATGAGTGAAGGAGGAACGAGAACACTGTTCTTTTTTTACACACTTCCACTGCACTGTTTGGAGTCTAGACAATAACTGATTCTAGTCTAATAGCGAGAGTCATATGGAGTCTCTCATTAAGCAAATCTCAGGCAGACAACGAAAGTAGAAACAAGAGGAAAAGGAAAATGTTTTCAACATTATCGCGGAACCAGACGAATTTCAATGCACACAGATCGCTACATCAGTGCCACTGTGAGTGACAGTGAACATAGGAGTATGTTCGTATATCAATTCGATTTTTATTCGATTCCACGCAGCACGATAGATGTGTCTGGCTACACAACCGATTGCACATTAAGTTGTTCTGCTCAGTTTGGAAAAAGATCTCGCAGCGTAACAAACTGGAGGCGTGCGTGCATCTCTATGTACATGTGTATGGATTTATTTATTTCCTTTTGCTAATTCAATTTTGGAGTAATTATCGGAGAGCCGGCGGGCGGATAGTTGATTTCTTCATGAAATTGTAATTGATTGTATTTTAAATGGATTCTGTGTGAATCGATTTAAGAGTGGCGTCGCTGTTGCTGCAAGATATGCACGCGCAGATGTGTGATAATTTTACACTGTGACAGAAAAACAAAAGTTAATAACAGTACAGAAGACAACCTCAGTGAGGAAGGTTCAAATTGATGGAATCGGTCTGAAGAAAGTCAACAACTGATAAGAAACAAGGTCAACGAGGTTAGGTAAGCTGATGGCAGCTGATTGCAGTCTCGTCTACGTAGTGAATCATTCTAGAATAAGAGAGATAAAGCGTTTTGCTTAAAAAGAAAGCTTTCTTTTTCAAAGTGGCATAATAGCACGTAGAAACCATGTAGAATGCATTGATTCAAGGAGGACCTTCATTGATTTGGAGATGAATTTGAAGACAGCCGTCTACAGTTCGCGGCAGCTGAAGGCGCTTGACGTTTGGAATTCATTTAAAAAATAACTGAAGAAGAATCACACTTCAAGCCTGCAATGAGTCTTGGCCTAGTCAACTTATGCATTCAAAAAACCAAACTGTTACTTTTGGTACATTATGTCATCTTCCGACGATTGACAGACGTGCGAGTACGAAAATTGCCTTTTATATTTCGGGACTGGGCCCCTAGTGTTGCAATTTGGCAACCATCTATCGTAAAGATTGACATTTTTGAGGTTATACGTACGCAGAACGTTTTGACACACGAGCGATATTTGTGTTGTTTACAGTAACTTAAAAGGTTCATCTCGCCCAAAAAATGGAGTTAAAACGTGAAAATTTTCGTGCGATTATCTTTTACAATTTTCGACGTGGATTAAGTCAACAACAGTGCATCGCTGAACTTAATTCATTTCTTGGCGATGAAGCTCCATCAAGAACCAGTTCTTATCGATGGTATGGTGAATTCAACCGAGATCGTAGTTCACTCCTAGACGAATTTTGTGAAGGTCTTTCAAAATCAGTTGTTGTTCCGGAAACCATTGATGTGTGCCAACTGATATGCAAGATCGTCATGTGACCTATCGTGAGATTGAGATAACCTTAGGCATTAGTGGGACCAGCATACATTCAATATTGCGTGAACATTTGACCGTCAAAAAAATTTGTTCGCGTTGGATCCCATACAATTTGTCAATCGCTCAAAAAAGGCTCGTGTCGATTGGTCGAAAGAAATGCTCCAAAAATACGATCACGGTGCTTCGAAACACGTCTATGACATCGTGACAGGTGTTGAATCGTGGATTTACGCGTATGAGCCCGAAAGTAAGCAGCAGTCGACTGTATGGGTGTTTCAAATTGAGCCAAATCCAACAAAAGTTGCTCGCGCACGAAGCACTTCTAACCAAATGGTCGCCTGTTTTTTCAGAAAAACTGGACATATCGCAACCGTACCACTAGAACAACGCAGAAAAGTCAATTCTGAGTGGTACACAATGATTTGTTTGCCAGTTGTCTTTCAAGAAATCAGGAAAACCAACCGCCGAAGACGAATAACTCTTCACCACGATAATGCGAGCTATCGCACATCGGCTCAAACAACTGCATTTTCGGGCACTCAAAACATCGATTTGATGAGTCATCCGCCGTATAGTCCTGATAACGCACCGAACGACTTCTTTTTATATCCGTACGTAAGAAATAAAATGAGAGGTCAACGTTTTTCGACACCTGAAGACGCGGTTGATGCATTCAGAATGCATGTTTTGGAGATACCTCAATCAGGGTGGCAAAATTGCTTCGGCGATTGGTTCAAACGCATGCAAAAGTGTATAGACCTTATTGGGGAATATTCTGAAAAACAACAAAGCTATTTTTCATGAGTAATATTTGTTTTTGTTCTATAATCCCGACAAATATAAATGACAACCCACGTATTGTGAAAATTGAAAAAATGGCATAAGCCAATAATGAGTTTTATGCAAATATTGTCAGACAAAATTTGAGCTTAGACGATGGAAAGACAATTGGAAACATTTTTGCAATGTAATTCCTGACGATATTTGCAGATCTGGCAAGCGTCTGAACACAGCTTTAATGTTCGATTTCTGACGATTGCTAAAAAGTGCCACATTTTCCCACAATGAAACTCGAAAGGGTCTTCAATAAGAAACGAAATAGTTCATTACCTTTGAAATAACTACGGTTAACTACATTTCGCTCAAAGACCTAATCCGCCAAGCAAAAACAGTTAATCGGCTTGGTAGTGCTTCAGATTGATTCAGTTTCCCACAATGCGCTGAAGGCACATAGAAGACATTAGCTGCGGGAGTCTCAGCGTGACGTTGGCAAAAACATTATTAAACTTCCGATTGCTGCTACAAGTTTGTGTAAATCTCTAAACTATATTGTGTCAGTGAGCATACATTGCCTTTGCGCGTTTGGCACTGCTTACAATAGCACAAATTTATATTTAAAAAAAAATTTAAATTATATTAATTGTGTGGTGCCACACCCCACAGAGGGACCAGGGTCTAGCTTGCTCATCAACTACTCGTATTGTGCGCGCTACTGTTCTCTCACGAGTACAGGGACCTATAGCTTTTTGCTGACTCCGAACGGCGAAATTTGAGAAGCTTTCTTAGACAGTTATTACTCTTTGAATGTTGTGAGCAGTTCAAAAGAGGTGGTGCCGTGAATAATTCGAGGTGTTCAGCCGGGAATCGAACCTGGACTCTTCGGCGTGTGAGCGTCCCAATCTACCTTCCACGCTACAGCGGCCAGAGAGGAATACAAACATTTAAATGATGCCTGTCAAATTTCCATGACAATCCGATTTTTAGGTTACAAGCTACATTGCTTCAAGTGACGCTACTTTTGCGACTTTAAAAACAATTGAGAAAACAGAATTTCGTTTCGTTGATCAAACACTGCTACCATGCAAGCTCAGCAATGGCTTGAAAGGTGTTACAGGGACTCTGCTCCACCAAAAGCAACTATTTTTTGGTGATATGCTAACATTAAACCTGGCCGTACAGACACCAATGATGCTGAACGCTCTGAAATTCCAATTGAGGTGGTTACACTCTATCCACTACGCCACGGCGTAACCTCTTCCTAACCCTCTTTTTTTAATACCATCAAAAATGAGCCCTTTCTGGCTACGATCCAATAACTAAGCCCTTCTCAATTTGAAATGATTTTAAATCTATTGAAAAGGCTAGTAGTCGGAAGGAGCATTTTCTGGAGAGTACGGCACGTTGGGTAAGACTTCCTGGGGGCTGAGCAAAATACAAAATAATTTTGTGGTACCTTTCGTTTTTTTCTGGCCATTTTTAACGTAAAGCATGGCTCAAAAGCCTTATTTAAGCTGTGCTGTTTTTCTGTGCTGTGTGTTTCAAGTTCACAACACGCGACTGATGGCACCATATGCAGAACATGACCTTTAAACAGTGAATGCTTTTCTTTGGCCATGATGGACTTGTACCTCTAGATCACGATCCACTGATCCCCCCCCCCTAAATCCCTTTGCTTAGTGCCTTTCAAGAAGTTGTTCCGAGGTCGTCTTTTGATACTCATTCAACTTTTTCGGCAACCAATTGCCTGCTTTTGAAGCAATTTCTTTAACCAAACGAAAGTTGTTTTCTGAGTCACTCCTAATTATTCTGTGAGTTCACTTTGCCAAATATCTTAATCCAGTAAAAAAGTGTTCGTCATATTTAACTTTTTAGGCTGGCAAAGGCTGCCTTTGCCTTCGACGCTAAAATAACTGCTCTTGAAGCATCAAAAGCAGTCTCAACAGAATTTATCGTTTGGAGCAGAATCATCGTAAAATTCAACAAGCATTCGATTGCTTCAGCTACACTCTTCTCCCAATTGAAAAAGAAAATCAAAATTTCTCGCAAATAGTGTTAAGACAGATCCGAACATATTTAAAGAGGCAAAAGGCAATAATGGTCATCTAAAATGGACGAAGAACACTTATTATTGCTGACAAATCTCACAACTTTCCAATGAATTAAGAAATCACCAAGATAAATCATTGCTTGCAGGTGGCGCCATCTCTTAAAAACTTACAAAATAAATTGAACTCTGATATTTTGCTTGGAATTTTTCAACATGTATTCTTTCTTGCAGAACGCGTTTTCTTAGAAAATTAATTGGACCTTCTTCTTCTTGTGGTGCTACAGTCCTGGGTGGACCTGGGCCTCAACCAACATGCCTCTCCAGTCAGCACGATCTTTCGCCAGCTGTCTGCAGTTGCGCACTCCAAGTTGTATAAGAGTTCTTCTTCACTTGTGTGCGCTATCTTAGTCTAAGTCGTCCTCTGTTGCGTTGTCCCAATGGCTCGGATTAAAAATTTTTCGGTACGGAGCAGTGGTGTCCATACGCTCTACATGGCCCAGGCATCTTAACCGTTGTATCAGTAGACGCTTGACCAGGCGTATGTCGCTTTACAGCCCATAGAGTTCGTTGTTCAATCTTCTCCTCCAAATGCCATCAACGCAAACAGGACCAAAAATCGCAAGCAATACTTTTCTCTCGATAGGACTAAGAGCTTCCTCATCTACGTTTACTAAAGTCTAGGTTTCCGCACCAAAAAAGAGGACTGGGATGATCAAACTCTCATATAAAGTGAGCTTAGTCCTTCGAGAGAGGGCTTTATTACTCAATTGCCTTTTGAGCCCAAGGAAACAACGATTGGTAAGAGTCATTCTGCATTTTATTTCGGTACTGATGTTGTTGTCCCTGTTTACCGCGGAGCCGAGGTAGACTACCTACAAGTTTCTGCTGCCTAGTGTAACGCTCTGTCAGAGACGTCGATGGTGCTTGTCCTTTCTCGATGATTGCATTTACTTCGTTTTGCCCTTATTAAGCAAGAGATAGATTTTAGCCGCTTCCGCTTCAATGCCAGCAAACGCCTCATTGACGGCTCGCTGTGTCCAATCACGTCAATGTCATCACCATAAGCTAGCAATTGAACTGACTTCTGGAATATCGTGCCTCTGTTGTTGACTTGCGAGTTATGCACGATCCTCTCAAGGATTAAAGAAGTCACATGATAGTGCGTCGCCTTGTCTAAGACCCAAAACATACTGCAAAAGAAAAAAGAGTGATATATATGTATACAAAATCAGCCACAAATATACTAAAAACTTAATCCTTTCAATATTGCAAAGCGTGTGATCAAAATGTAAAAATTTCGAACAAAATTTGATTGTTGTTACTTTTTAAACTAAATATGTGTAATCCAAGACTTCCTGGAGCACTGTACCAGTTCTGTGAACTAAATGCCTGCCAACCAAACACTTATTGCCCCCAAAACAGACCCTTGCGGAGGATCAAAATTGAATATTACTAATCCGCAACAGAACTCACACAAAATACTCACAACTTAAAATTACATTTCTCTGGAAAAGTCAGCATAACACAATTCCTTCATTTATTATTGACGATTGTTGACTGCGCCTAAACCCAAATGGTTCATTCAGAAAATGCATTATTCACAACATTTCTGAGAAATGCTGGAAGGAAAGACTTGTCTTTATTTTTGAAAGAAAAATCAGTTTTCTTCAGTCCTCCTTTTACCCCTTCAGCACACATTTGTTTTTTTTTGTAGCTATCCTTTTTGTCGCACATAGGATAATATGTATTGTACACATGGATAACACGCCGGAAGAGAGAATATTTGAAGTCAGTTAAAACAAAAAACGTACCAGGTACATTATAGAGAAGGAGTTTGAAAACATTCTACTGCTGTAGTGAAAGGAGCCTTAGGTCCCTGCAAAGGAGTTGATGGAGTATTTGCAATGAAACGTACAGCTCAGTACGATATGTTGTGAAAAGGTCCGGTGGAGGAGCTGTAGGCAACGCTTACGATGTTGGAGAAGAACTTTTTTACTCTGCCGGAAATCAGTGAAATGACATCGAGAACGTTTGCTTACAAGTTAACGCACCTAGGTCACATGTCACAATGTCCAAAAGACACAAATATAAAAAAAAAAATAGTTTTTTTGATCGTGTCCTTAAAGTTATTCTAGTAGCACTCGGGTTTTGCTAGGAATAAAGATATTTTGTAAGGCAGAGAACAGCCTGCACGACAACACATCCGGAAACGGACTCAGGTTGTTAAACTAGGCATCGGGGCGGAACCTCTGTGAAGTTAGCATGCAGTTCCCACACATGAACATTCACAAAGGAACCTGGAGATGCCCTGATCAATCCACCGTCAATCAGAATGATCACTTTGCGATCAACGTCAGACACTCCTCCAGTATTCTCGATGTCCGAACCTTTCTAGGTGCAAACATCGACTCTAAGCATTACCTTGTTGTAGCCAAGGTAAGAACCCGGATACCGAGGGAATAGCGGAGTCGAGACAGGCCAAGGTTTGATGTGCGCTACAATCACATTTGATCACTGGGATCGTTGCCGACCGAGTCCCTTTGAAACTCGTTCAGAGTTCGGCTCTGCCTGCGCATACATACCAAGAAGACTGGAAACGTTGTCTAGAAGCCATCAAAGAAGCTGCCACTGATGTGCTGGGTGTCACGTCACCACCCAGACTGTACACAGGGTTTGTCGATGAATGCAGGCAAGCGCACGCAGCTAAACAAGATGCCTATAAGATAACGCTGCATCAAACGACGAGGGCTATTCGTGAGCTCTACGAACAGGGAAGAAGGGAAAATCACCGGCATCTCAGAAGAAAAAGGAAGGAGCATGAGAAGCGTGCTTTAGAGGAAATGGAAAGGTGTTATGGCAGGAATGAAGTACGAATGTTTTACAGAAAGGTAAAACAGTTATCCGGAGGACACAAAGTTCCGACCGTTGCCAGCAGGGACCAAAATGAACAACTCATGGTAAAGTCGCAACCCGGGCTGAGAATCTGGAGCGATCATTTCTGCAGACTCCTTAACGGCGGTGACGGCCCAAATTCCTCTTTTGGGCAGAGAATTCCATTCAATTTGGACGATGATAGATAGGAATTCCGTCCCCCGACCTAGACGAGGTGAAGATAGCAATATCGAAGCTGAAGTCGAACAAAGCTGTCCGCAGAACTGTTTTAAGCAGCTAGAGATAGTAGGTTGGGCGCATGCACCAGCTCATCTGTAAAATGCATTCGGAGGAAAGCATGTCCGGAGAGTGGAATCTCAGCGTCGTTTGCCCAGTCCACAAAAAAAGAGATCCCCTTGACTGCGCTTATTACCGATCAGCCTCCTAAACATCGCCTACAGGATCCTCTCTTCCGTATTGTGTGAGCATCTCAAATTGTTTGTACATAACCTGATAGGTTCCTATGAGTGTGGTTTCAGACAAAGGAAGTCCACAATCGACCAGATCTTCACAGATTGTGTAGGATGACGATGGAGAACTCTCGCTGCTCCGCCAAGGTAGGTAACAAGCTCACCAAGACCTTCAATGTCAAAAAAGGTTCAAGGCAAGGCAACGCACTGGCATGCGACTTCTTCAACATCATGCTCGAGAATATATGGCGTAACTCACAAGTCAACACCAGAAGCACGATTTTCCAAGAGTCATTTAATTTGCTAGCTTACACTGATGACTAAACATTGATTGGACGAACACAGCGAGCCGTTAATGAGGCGTTTGCTGGCATTGAAGCGGAAGCTAAAATGGCTAAAATGGGTGCGGTGGTAAATGAGGGCAAGACTAAGTACACGCTGACATCACGGAAGGAGACACAACATCGACGTCTCGGACAGAGCGTCACACTAAACAGCAGAAACTTCGAGGTAGTCAAGGACTTCCTCTATCTCGGCTCCGCGGTACACATCGACAACAGCATCAGTACCGAAATCAAACGCAGAATCACTCATGCCAATCGTTTTTTCAAAAGGCAATTAAGTAATAAAGCACTGTCTCGAAGGACTAAGCTCGCTTTATATGACAGCTTGATCATCCCAGTCCTACTTTATGGCGCGAAAACATGGACGTAAGCAAAGGCGGATGAGGAAGCCCTTAGTCTCTTCTGGAGAAAAGTATTGCCTGGGATTTTTGGTCCTGTTTACGTTGATGGCATCTGGAGGGGAAAATTTAATGTAGAACACTATGGGTTCTACAGCGACGTGCGCCTGATCAATCGTCTTCGGATACAACGCTTAAGATGGCTAGGGGATTTAGAGCGTATAGACACCACTGCTCCGTCCCGAAAAATTTTTGAATCCGAGCCATTGAGACAACGCAACAGAGGATGACCTAGACTAAGGTGGTGCACAGACGTGTAGAACTATCTCAACGAACTTGGAGTGCACAATTGGAGGGAGCTACCAGCTTGACTATCCCAGTCCTACTTTATGGCGCAGAAACCGAGACGTTACTAAAAACGGATGAGGTAGCCATTAGTATTTTCGACAGAAAAGTTTTGGGTGCGGTTGTTGGCAATGTTTGCGTTGATAGCATCTGTAGGAGAAAAATTAACGACGAACCCAATTGGCTATACAGCGACATCCGCCTGGTCATTCATCTGCCGATACAACGCTAAAAATGGCTAGGCCATTATGGACACACCTGCTCCGGCCTGAAATGTCGAACCAACTTGGAGTGCGCAACTGGAGGCAGCTGGCGAAAGATCTCGCTGGCTGGGGAGGCATGTTGGTTGAGGCCGAAGTCCACGCCGGATTGTAGCGCCACAAGAAGAAAAAGAAGAATTCAAAAACTACCATAGAAATGGGAGGAAGTATTCCCTTCATACGGAAAATACTTTTAGTGAAGTATTTTTTACTTTTTTCATTAAATGGTTTTTTAACGCAAAATATAAACTAATTTAATTTGCGCTTTCAATACATTGTTCTCTGTCTTGTTGACTTTCGTGTCTTAAATACCAGAATTGGAAGGCAAGGATAGCAACATTCAAAGGTATGTATGAATGTATGGCATCCAAGCAAGGATTTAAAGTAAAAAATTATGTCGCGTGTTATTCAGCAATGGCTTAGTTCCAATTCGCGGTGAATGGTGGCTGTCTATTCAGCAAAGACCGTTAGATATTGCGAATTCGTTAAAAAGGTCTTTTCTCCACCAATTTGTCATAAGCAACAAAATTAGCTGCTCACAATTGCACTCTAATTTGGCAGGGTTTTATTACCGAACCCTAATATTTTCGAATACAAAAGAATTTGTATTTATACACAGCGCACACTTCCATTGGCACTCGTTACTTCGGAGACCTTGTGACATAAAAACACGCAAAGCCCAGTGTTCACCCATACACATGACTACGTACGTATGGAAATGAACATACCCGAGTAACAGAAAATAACAACCCTTTCTATGAGTACACGAAACCTCGAACAGCGGGCAAAATGTGTGTATCCTGCCAAAAGGGATAACGGGTTTTATATTTGAGAATGACTTGCCATTTTCAGGAGTCTTCAGTTATCTTCCTCTTTCTCTATCTCTGTCACTTTTTAGGTCACTGTCACGCCTACGCATTCCATGGCACAGAAACAAAGGCAAACAAAAAATTATGTGAACATAATCATTATGTCATCGTGTAGCCGTAGGCCATAGAAATTTCCCTTGGTTTGTGACTTGTCGACATTGTCGACGGTGACCAGCTTCCACCGGATGCTGGCAGAAGCAAACCATTGCCAGTATTGCCAATGTGCTATGAAAACTCTTTGTTTACAATGGGATTACCACAGGCTTAACTAGATATTTTGCACAGTATGGAACTGGGTCGTGACAGACTTGCATCATGGTGTGTCCTTTCAAATTTAGCATGCCCTTGTTCGGTATGCCGTTTCGTTGCTATGCCGACATTGAAACTGAGATCCCTTTCAAGTTTCATTTCTGTGAAAGGAGTGTTAGCTTTAGAGAGAAAGAGAGCGAGAGAGAGAGAGAGAGAGAGTAAAAAAAAAAGCAAACACACACACGCTGCTCCAATCCTTTTTCATTTCACCGGCTACCCACCTTGTCTTTCTACACCAATTCAGTGACTGTAAGAGGATAGGACATTTGTCTGTTTTTATTTTGCATCTCTTCAAAGGCTCGCTCAAAAGGGAATACAAACATACCACCTTTATGTACGTGGATGAGCGGGGAACGTGCAAACGTTTCAGTGAGCACGTGTACGCTAAAGGTTTCTTTTCTGCTTTTGACGGAATAGCAACGGGTGAAAAGATGCGAATTATAGGATACAATTTAAGTGCCCTTCACGTCTGTTGGGCAGATCCCGTGAACACGGATGTGTATCCAAGTGCTCAAATCCAAACGGACACGTTAACTGGCTCTGCGTCGGGAGGACTCCATAAAAGGGATTCACTACTTGGTCAAATTGTATTTACTGAGGAAATGAGCGATGATTTTTGTTAACATGAAACTTGCTATTGAGTGGAAGGACTTACATAGTTCTGGCTTCGTTTAGGGAATCCGCACACTTGCACAATTTATTTTAAAGGTAGTAGTTTAAATTCAGAAATAACACCTTGTCTTCCTTTAGTTATCATTCATTGGATTCATGAATAGATCTACCAACACCACATATGAACCCATTCTATAGATAATAATAACTGCTGGCGCGACAGTCCAAACGGGATCAGGGTCTAGTTTGCTCATCAACTACTCGTGCTGTGTGCACTACTGTTCTCTCACGAGTAGAAAAGACCTACAGTTTTTTGTTGACTCCGAACGGCGAAGTTTGAGAAGCTTTCTTAGACAGTCCAAAGTGGTGGTACCGTGAAAAATTCGAGGTGTTCAGCTAGGAATCGAACCTAGACCTTTCGGCGTGTGAGCGTCGGACTTTACCTTCTACGCCATGGCGGCCACATTCTAAAGATGTGGAGACATAAAAAACGATTCTTCTAGGGAAGAAGACAGTTATGAAAGAAGGTGTCTCCAACCCATTCCACGTAAATTCTAAGTTTTAGCGTCCTACTTTTAGAAAAGATAAGCGTCGATATCCTAGTACGAAGGTTGCCTTTTATATTTCGGGACTGGGCAACCATAGTGTCGCAATCTGGCAACTGCCAGCTCTATCGTAAAGTTTGACATTTTTGAGGTTATACGTACTCAGAGCGTTTTGACTTAGAATTTAAAAGATTCATCTTGCTCAAGAAATGGAATTAAATCGTGAAAATTTTCTTGCGATTTTTTACAATTTTCGACGTGGAAAACTCAACAACAGTGCTTTGATGAACCTTATTCAATTTTTGGCGATGAAGCCCCATCAAGGACCAGTTCTAATGGATGGTATGGTGAATTCAATCGAAGTCGTAGTTCACTATAAGACGAATTTCGTGAAGTTCGTCCAAAATCTGTTGTTCTTCCGGAAATCATTGATGCTGTGCGCCAACCGATATTGCAAGATCGTCATGTAACCTATTGTGAGACTGAGACAACCTTAGGCATTAGTGGGATCAGCATACATTCAATATTGCATGAACATTTGACCGTCAAAAAATTTGTTCGCGTTGCATCTTACACAATTTGTCAATCGCTCAAAAAAGGCTCGTGTCGATTCGTCCAAAGAAATGCTCCAAAAATACGATCGCTGTGCTTCAAAACACAAGACAGGTGATGAATCGTGGATTTACGCGTATGAGCCCGAAAGCAAACAGCAGTCGACTGTATGGGTGTATCGAATTGAGCCAAACCCAACAAAAGTTGCTCGCGCACGAAGCACTTCCAAGCAAATCGTCGCCTGTTTTTTCGGAAAAACTGGACATGTCGCAACTCTACCACTAGAACAACGCAGAACAGTCAATTCTGAGTGGTACACAACCATTTGTTTGCCAGTTGCCTTCCAAGAAATCAGGAAATCCAATCGCCGAAGACGGATTACTCTTCACCACGACAATGCGAGCTCTCACACATCGGCTCAAACAACTGCTTTTCTGAGCACTCAAAACATCGATTTGATGAGTCATCCGTCGTTTAGTCCTGACTTGGTACCGAATGCCTTCTCTTTATTCCAGTGCGTAGAAAATAAAATGAGAGGTCAACGTTTTTCGACACCTGATGACGCGGTTGATGCGTTCAGAATACATGTTTGGGAGATATCTCAATCAAAGTTGCAAAAGTGCTTCGACAATTCGTTCAAACGCATGCAGAAGTGGAATGCAGAAGTGTATAAATCTTAATGGGGAATATTTTGAAAAACAATAAAGCTATTTTCGATGAATAATATTTGTTTTTGTTCTCTAATCCCTAAATATAAAAGATAACCCTCGTACAATATGTGAAAGAAAACAATTTATGGCTAATAATGACTATTGAGTGGCCGCCGTGGCGTAGTGGGTAGAGTGCGACGCTCACACGCTGACGGTCTAGGTTCGAACCCCAGTCCAACACCAATTTTTCTAATAATTCACGGCACCACCTCTTTCGAGCTGCTGACAACACTGAAAGAGTAATAACTGTTTAAGAAAGCTTATAAAATTTCGCCGTCCGGAGTCGGCAAAAAACTGTAGGTCCCTTCTACTCGTGAGGGAACAGTAGCGCGCACAACACGAGTAGTTGATGAGCAAGCTAAGCCCTGGTCCTCTCTGGACTGTAGCGCCAACAATTATTATTATTATATTAATGACTATTGATTCTCAGTTAATGAACAAGTGTTCACAGCAACAAACAATATATTTATTCCTAAATAATACGAGTATGGCATAGTTCGGTTGTAGCTAAGATAAATGCTTTTCACAGTTGTTACGGGTCAAAGTGTCATTGAAATTTAGCTGGTAGTGCAACGAAAATATTCTAAAAGTCTTAAGTTCATGTCCCTTCCCGTAAAGGGTTTCAGTGCTCTGCGCTGCAAATGCATAAGAGACTGATCGGCACCCAGGCGAGGAAATAAATACGAGTAGGATGAATATGCCGTGTATAGAGATCGAAGTTATTACTTCCGAAAATGTAGACTAGCAAGTTCCGACTTGCTACATCCACCTCTGATATTCTGCTGACCTGTTACAGTCCCGATGAAGATAAGTCATAGAATCTGTGTGCGGCAGAATCACCTCTTCCTGAAAGAATGCGCAGCCCGAAGGTTCAGTCTTCCTGTCACCAGCGTCAAAAAAATATTTAGTGGATCCCAACCCTTAATTGTAACTGCAGTTTTTGAAGTTTCCAGTCCCAGTGCGAATATGCGTAGGATACAAATGCTAAACGGCGAACAACATGCTTAGTTTATTTAGGATACGTATGATATTGCGAACTTATTCCCACAACCGTGCTTCGGCGTGTCCAGTTCAATTTAATTCAAAATTCAAACTGTGATCAGAGTCGGAGGTTAACTCACGCGAAACCGTCAACACTTTTGGGACTGCTTACGGATTTGAGTCGTTCTCCAAGGAATTCCGCTGAAAACGCACACTGCATGTGCGTTTAGGGATATGACTGTGCCACACAGGACTGACACGCCGACGAAACTTATAAGAAAACAAAAGCACCTTCGAAACGTGTAATTTCCCCAAAGGTTACCCCCCTGCCCCATATGGATTGTAGTCGCTTGTGTATAGGGAACTCGAGTATATTCCATGTGACAAATCATTTTACAGATTGCACATTTGATACAAAATGCACCTAGAGAAACATTTATGTACATCAAGGTTCCAGTCTGTTTTAAAAAAGTCAATAAGGCACTTTTAATGTTGGCCTTGTCGCTCTTTACGCGAGTAGAAGCGCTTCCATGATCTAAAATAAATATGTATACGAGAGTTGCATTTTATATTTCGGGATTAGAGAACAAAACCTAATATCAATCACCCAAAATAGCTTTACTGTTTTTCAAAATATTCCCCATTAAGATCTATACACTTTTTCATGCGTTTGAACCAATTGTCGAAGCACTTTTGACACTATGATTGAGGTGTCTCCAAAACATGCATTCTCAACACGTCAACCGCTTCTTCAGGTGTCGTAAAACGTTGACCTCTCATTTTATTTTTTACGTACCGCAATAAAGAGAAGTCATTCGGTGCCAAGTCAGGACTAAACGACGGATGACTCATCAAATCGATGTTTTGAGTGCTCAAAAATGCAGTTGTTTGAGCCGATCTGTGAGAGCTCGTATTGTCGTCGTGATGAGTGATCCGTTTCCGGCGGTTGGTTTTCTTGATTTCTTGGAAGACAACTTGCAAAAAACTGGTTTTGTAATACTCATAATTGACGGTAATGCGTTGTTCTAGTGGTGCGGTTGCGACATGTCCAGTTTCTCAGAAAAAAACAGGCGACCATTTGCTTGGAAGCGCTTCGTGCGTGAGCAACTTTTGTTGGATTTGGTTCAATTTGAAACACCCATACAGACAACTGCTATTTGCTTTCGGGCTCATACTCGTAAATCCACGATTCATCACCTGTCACGATATCATAGACGTGTTTCGAAGCATAGCGATCGTATTTTTGGAGCATTTCTTTCGACCAATCGACACGAGCCTTTTTTGAGCGATTGACAAACTGTGTGGGATACAACGCGAACAAATTTGTTTGACGGTCAAATGTCCATGCAGTATTGAATATATGCAGGTTCCACTAATGCCTAAGGTTGTCTCAATCTCACGATGGGCCACATAACAATCTTGCAATATCGGTTGACGCAAAGCATCAATGGTTTCCGGAACAACAACTGATTTTGGACGGCCTTCACGAAACTCGTCTAGGAGTGAACTACGACCTCAGTTAAATTCACCAGACCATCGATAAACACCGGTCCTTGATGGAGCTTCATCGCCAAAAATTCAATAAAGTTCATCGATGTTCTTGAGTTAATCCACGTCGAAAGTTGTAAAAAATTTTCGCACGAAAATTTTCACGATTGAATTCATTTTTTTTTTAAAAACTGTGAACAACACAAATAGCGCTCGTATGTCAAAACGGACTGAGTACGTATAACCTCAAAAATGTCGAACTTTACGATAGAGAGCTGGCTGTTGTGTTACCCAATCCCGAAATATGAAAGGCGACCTTCGTATAAAAGAAGTTGCTGAAGATGACGGCATGTCGGTTGCCTCTCGACATGCAATGTTTTTTTTTTGTGCATAAGAATCGCTCAGGAATTATTTGCTGAGAAGGGTGTTTACTTGTGAAGAATTTTAAGTATATGCTTATGACTTCGAAAGACATGAAAAGACCGCGTTTTGCAGCGATTGAGGAGACACAAGAGAGAGAGAGAGATTAATAGCATACCAAAAAGTGCACAGCCTCTAGGATTGAAAAAAAATCTCTGGCACAAGTGTGTAATACTTAGAGAGGGGATAATATGCGGTCGATAAAATGGACATTGATAAATAAAAAAATATTTTTTGAGAAAAATGAAAATTCACGTTATTTTTTTTTTACAGATTTCTTGCAATATTAGTAAAACAGAGTACCTTAAAATAGCGCCATTGTTTAAGACTTTTTTAAATTGATTTACTTAAGATAAAGAATACAACAGATCGCGAGCCCGTGTAAGTGTGGAAGTCGTGAAAGCGTGCAAAATCGTGAAAGTACAAGACCACAAAATTCTTCTTTGTTCCTTCTATCATAAGGAATACGCATATCCTCAGGCACATTAGCTACAATCATGTTCGCTTTATTTATACGTAAATTAAACTTGTTTAATGCCGTCTCTGATGTCACATATGACACGGCTTGGCTTAAGTCTGGTTTTTATTTGTTGACCGTTGCTTCTATAATTCAGAAAAAAGCCGTTTGTAACACAACATCAAAATTCTTATGCATTTTATTCAATTTGCCGTATTTTGTCTTATCGTTGTACAGTCACCGATTTGAATTTCTTTCAAATAAAATGGTTGTGTAATGTAAACAAGAATTCTTAAACAGAATACGCGACTTACATTCATTACTTATGCAGAGCGTAGTTCCCTATGGGAACTTTAAACAAAGTTGAATCTAAACCATATTTACATTTTTTCTCACACGTACGTTTATTTTTTCTCTTCAACAAGGCATATGGAACACACACTATTTCCATTGCATACTTTTAGACGATGTGTGTTATTAATATCGTATAAATGCAGACAAATATTTTAAGGTTGCGTTTTCAAAAACGAATTTAAGATTATTGTAAGAGATTAGAGTTATATATTGTCTTGTTTTAACTTTTATTTCAATTCACAGTCTTGTGGTTTTTGATCCCCAAATTGTTGCTAAGAGAACGGTGGTGAAAGTGTTTTGTTGGCTAGTATGTTTTTAAGTTGTCGTTACTTGCTTCTTATGCTCCAACCTTTATCTCGACCAATTATTAGAATCGACCACGGAAGCAATTTAATTTTATAATTCTTCTTTTGTGTTCTCCTTAACTTTAGGTTCTCAACTTTGGCAGTCATTTGCTGACATGTCTACGAAATGTTCGTGCTAAATGGAGAAAAACATTAAACAAGTCTAACATTATTTTGCAGCTGGTGACACACTTCTAAGATTATTAACTTTCTAAGAAAAAGCTTCTCAAACTTCGCCGTTCGAAGTCGGTAAAAAAAACTGGTCCCTTCTACTCGTGAAAGAACAGTAGTGCGCACAACACGAGGATTTGATGAACAAGCTAGACCTTCGTCCCCCTGTGGACTGTAGCACCACCCAATTATTGCTATTATAATTAACATAATTTTGTTAACTTAAAGTAATTTGGAATGTAATTCGTAATATAGTGTATATTTAGGTGAATTTTAATCAAATTATTAATTTCAGAAATAAAGCATATCCTGAATAAAGAACAGAGATCACGACGCGATTCGTTTCAAGTTTTTTTTTGCCATTTTTTAAAATATATTCGTGAAAAAGTCTCCTTCTTCGAAACTTTAAAAGCTTTAACTGTTAGCATTGAAATATATATACTTTTCTCTGAGACCTTAAGCATATTGCAATTATAAGAAGGATACAAGTTTCATCTTATTGTCAATATTGTAATTGATTGTAACATCCTAACATTAGAAGTAATTCCAAAATGGCACATATGGTATTTTCCATCAAAGTCATATCTTTCGTTCAAGCTTTTACATTCTCAATAAAATGATACAACCTTTAACACGTTTGTTTAAAACATACATGTTTACTTAATCCTGTTTATTTTGTAAGAAATATTCCAAAATCTAGTGATTCATGTTCTTCAAAGTTCATAGCTTTCAAATATTTCTTATCAGTTTTAAGAATCTTATCGTCAAAATTGGAACAATAAAAGGCGTGATGTCAATGGGTCTAAAATTTCTGTAACGCCTCCTTGCCAAAAATAATCCATTCAAAAAGTATCGCACAGGTTGTCCACGCTGACAAAGATTTGGTTTTCTTTTACTGCGATGGAGTTAGAGTTCTTCCGCGTTCTTCGGCAACCAGCTGCTATAATGATCGTCAGTGACATTCTTTGCTTACCGCTTGCATTTCATTGATTTTATAATGCAATGGCGATCGCCCCAATTAATCACCAATCATCCCCGAGT
This sequence comes from Eristalinus aeneus, assembly GCA_955652365.1. Lineage (NCBI taxonomy): Eukaryota > Metazoa > Arthropoda > Insecta > Diptera > Syrphidae > Eristalinus > Eristalinus aeneus. The sequence continues at coordinate 25,660,055 of OY019130.1, read as the reverse complement.
GGAGTCCGCCATTCGAGTAATAAACAAACCCGATCGTCCGTTTCAGTAACGAAGAATTGCTTTCACTAGCAGCGTATAACTTAAGCAATTTAAATAAATGGTGACGACAACGACCAACTTTTATCTATTGACCTACATCAGCACGATGCGAACTGACCTATTTGGGTGTCAATATCAGTCCGTTCGTCGCGGCTGATGTCCACTGTCGTTGACTAATGACTCAAACCCTCACATGTATGAGAACATGCAGACAAACCCCTTCAGGCCGTGAATGTCTTCCTTTGGTGTCGATGTAAACGATTATGCAACGGGTTCCCCGGGCTCTGCAATAATACTTCTTCTTCTTGGGGTTATCTCTTTTTACTCTAGTCACGGTATGGTGCAAAAATCAATTAATTAATTTAATTTAGCAGTTAATAATAATAATAATTTTTAGCGCTACAGTCATCCAATGGAGGACCAGGGCCTAGCTTGCTCATCAACTACGCGTATTGTGCGCGCTACTGTTCTCTCACGAGTAGAAGGGACCTACAGTTTTTTGCCGACTCCAAACGGCAAAATTTGAGAAGCTTTCTTAGGCAGTTATTACTCTTTGAGTGTTGTCAGCCGCTCGAAAGAGGTGGTGCCGTGAAATATTCGAAAAATTGGTGTTGAGCTGGGAATAGAACCTAGACCCTTCGGCGTGTGACCCTCGCACTCTACCCACTACCGCACGGATTCAAAAACAATTTAGCAGTTATTTAGTAAAAAAATCGTTTTTCGATAGGTCTCGGTGTCAGCTCATGCGGCATGCATTTTCCTTTTTTTTTTTTAATAAATCCAAATTTTTGCGAGAAGAACGAAGGTTTCCTGATCACTTTTATACAATACCTCGAGTTCAAATTGCGTCTTGAGCGGATCTAAATCCAGTAAAGCTTTAAATTATTTATGTTCAGACTATGGGGATGGTCAAGACCCTCTTTGTCTTAAACGCGAAATTCAAAATTTTTGAAGCATCGCAATTGCCCTTTGAATGACTTCTTGGTCGGTTCAGATTTCCCAAAAACTTCTTAAAGCCGCCTTTTTTTCAAATATTTTAAAACTTTTCGCAAATACTGCTTATTTAAGACAAATCCGAGCATATTTTAAGAAAGAAAAAAAAAACGACGACGAGAGGCGCTGATTATTTTCTTCCAAATGTTTCATGTTTCCAATGAAGTCGATAATTGCTTCCAAGAGCAGCCCCATCTTGCAGAAAGCGCCATCTTTTGAAAGCGGATCATATTAATGTACTCTTAATATATAAAGCGCAGACTTAACAGACTCTATCTTCAAACTTTAAACAAGAACGATAATGAAACGAATGACTGGGTGCCTTGTTTTTATCCCTAAGTGAAATCGTCATTCTGTAAAGCAAGGAACCATCTTAAATTCGCTTTTCTGCAGAAGTGCAGTTATATGCAATTTGGTCGATATATAAAAAAAGCCTCAATGTCAATGTCTTTTTCAAAGCCTGTCTCAGCAGGTTGAATATCAGCAGCCGCCTTCCTAAATACAACAATTCATGGCCAGAATAAGTTATCTTTGGAATCCTGGACACCATTATCAGGACAACACTCAGGGGACTTGTACGTTTTTTCCCAACGCTCAAAAGTCAAGTTTCGTCCTTACACAATACACATCATGCGAATATAAATATACCAAACCTCTCTTTCGCATCCGTCATGTGTCATGTGGCAAAGCATAAAAAACCAAAAGTGGAAATAAATTGAACTTCCCCACAAACACAACCTGACACACGTACGCAGTGCACGTGAAAGTGTGCGGATAAGTTATACATTTCTTTCAATGGTACACACATCCCAGAAGAATTTATAAATCATTACAAGGTTTATTCAATTTACTTACGAACCAAGTCGTCCTTAAACGCTCAAGTTTTCGGAAAACTTAATATTCTGACATTGAAACTTTTACCCTCGCTGAGCACTGCACACACTCCAGCACGCCGCACACATCCCTTAGCCAGTAACTTTGATTTCAATTTTGGCAAACATGTGACTTAAACCCACGTTCCGCAGTTGCGTGCAACTCCTCAGTCGTGAGTACTGGGCCTTGAAGGGCAACTTTTCAATTTGATAAAACAAACAAAGCAAATGCAAATATCCTCCGTCTTCGCTCTCCTTCGAGAAGTGAGTGAGATGTGACTGGGTGCTGAGTGCTGGAACTGACATTGACGTTGGGATGGGTGAAAAGATTGTTGGTCTGTAATTACCATTCCAATGATGAAATAGGTTTAAAATTGCTTCTCGTCGAGTTATTTAACCTGTTCCTGATTAGAAAGCACACGTATATGAAACTTTAATGACACAGATGCCTGGCTTAAGGTTGTAGGACTTTAATTACTACATTTTTTGAGAGCGAAACCCTTAATGCCCTTGACATTACTTAACGTAATGTGATGCAAAATACAATACGAGTGCGAATTTTAATTAAAACCGCTGCTGGGGTGATCGAATATATTACCATATTTAATTCACTTAATAAAGATATCGCGTAACTGGTGACAGGTAAATGGATGGTATGCCGCTGAGAGCATTATGTACGCAGCTGCAGGTGAAAGTCTGTACTGGGTGGAAGCTCAATTGATGTGGCTCTTTATACTGTTGCGGCAACGAAGGATTTTCGGATGTTTTCTGGAATTTGTGATAAAATTAGACACGAGCACAAAATGTTGTCCCTTTAATATTCCTGTGCAAATGGGAACATTTTATTATTCGACCCTTTACTTGAATTGAACTTATACACAAAAACCCGCAGACAGGTTAATATTTTGACATAAGGAAAACTGACAGCTGTTTCGAAGTGTACACTCTGACATTTTATATATGGGATGAACAGAAAAAAGGCAAAAAAAGAGAAATACAAAAAATTCCGTATACAGATTTAAAAGGTGGAAATGACACCAATGAAGAGAATAGTGCTAAAGGCAGTGCCTTAAATGGCATTTGAAAAAAAAACACTTTTAAATTGCACGAATGACGAAAGACCATGGACAACGTAAAATCCAGTTGGACTTATTTTTTTTTTTTTTGTGTTTTATGCAAAATTAATTCATTTACAACTTTCGATGAAGCCTCCTCAACATCCAATATAAAACCCTATCTGCGTATTCTGTGAGCGTCTTATACGAGTGGTGTTGAAGGAAATTGCGAATTCAATTTAAATTGTCAATGCATTTATTACACCTTGAAGCTTTTTAAACCCTCAACAAAAGAATTCCTCTTTCTCTGCAAAATACACATTTATTGCCGACTTGAGTTCTTCATCATCCGAAAATCTTTTCCCACGAACACATTTTTTCAAATCCGGGAACAGGAATTAATCACTAGGGCCAAGGTCTGGACTATAGGGTGGGTGTTGGCTTTCTTAGAAACCACCTTGGAAACTTGCGCCGTGTAAACAGGAGCGTTGTCATGAAGAAACAACAAACCCGCTGCGAGCTTATGCCGTCTTTTCTGTTTACTTTCCTTCCGCAAATTATGAAATGTCGAAGCGTAGGATATGACGTTGATGGTTTCACCTTTTCTTATACTCAATGAACAAGATTCCCTTCGAGTCCCAAAAAACTGTGGCCATGGGCTTCCCGGCAGACGGAGTGACTTTGAACTTCTTCGGGGGTCTGTTCCTTTTTTATGCCACTGCACGGACTCTTGTTTGCTTTCAGGGTCAAAGTGGTGAGCCCACGTTTCGTCCTCAATAACAATTCGATCCATAACACCGTCCGCGTTCACACTACACATCTCCAAAAGCTCTCTACAGCATGCGATTCTCACTTTTTTTCTGACGCGCTGTGAGCATTCGTGGCACCCACCTTGCACTGGCTTTTGAAAGGTTAAGATGGTCATGAAGAATGGTGTGAATGGTAGCAATTGAAAACTTGGTGATCTCTTTCATCATTTTCACCTTTATTCGGGTATCCTCAAGAACATGTTTTCGACTTCTTTGACGCTTTCTTCCGTACAAGCAGTAGCCGTGGCTTCGAAGCGGGGGTCGTCTTCAATGCTCTCTCTGCCTCTCTTAAACTCACTTGACCACTTTTGCACAGTTGACAATGAAGGTGCGAAACTCTGGTAAACAGCAACCATCTCTTCATGAAATGTTTTTTGACCTTTTCCTTGGGTAGTGAGAAATTCAATTACAGCGCGATGCTCAATTTTCGCCTTCATCGCCTCAGTTGCTATTATGATTCTGTTTAACTAGAGAAATTATAATCACATTTATATGAAATATTACTTGACTGCACTAAAATAATAGTATTACTTGATAAATAAGTCAATTTATACATATAACCACAGCTTAACCCCGATAATAACAATATTAATAATCTGAAGGCGCTACAGTCCAAAGAGGAACCAGGGCCTGGCGTGCTCATCAACTACAAGTGTTGAGCGCGTTACTGTTCTCTCACGAGTAGAGGGTACCTACAGTTTTTTGCCGACTCCGAACAGCGAAGTTTGCGAAGCTTTCTTAGACAGTTATTACTCTTTGAGTGTTGTCAGCAGCTCGAAAGAGGTGGTGCAGTGAAAAATTCAAAAAAAATTGAGCGTCGCACTCTACCCAGTACGCCACGGCTTTACCCTGATACCGAAAATATATTGAACGCCTCTTGTAGGTCCTTATCAATGTGATTTCAGGGAAGGAAAGTCCACAATAGACCAGAACTTCACTTTACGGCAGATCCTATAAAATTTGTACCCCAGAGATACAAATCGACACTCACCATCCATTCGGCGATTTTAAGGACGCATATGACAGTGTGCATAGGGACAAGCTAGACAGTGCCATGTCTGGTTTTGGCATTCCAACCAAACTCGTCAGATTGTGTAGGATGACGATAGAGAATTCTCGCCAAGGTCGGTAACGAACTCACCGAGACCTTCGAAAATGCTTTAAGACAAGGCGACACTGTCACGTGACGGCGGTTTTTTTCGGAGAATTGTGCTGTCAAAAGATTTTCCTATTTTTAGAGAAAACATCACTGGAAAAACGTTGTTACACTTTGCTTAGTGAACAAATGAAATAAATTGTACAGTTCTTATACCGAGCTCATTAAATTTCAACTGCTGACTTACGCGGACGACATTGACGTCATTGGACGAACAAGGGGAGCCGTCAATGAGGCCTTTGCTGGCATTGAAGCAGAAGCAGCTTAAACGGGTTTGGTGAAAAATTAGTGCAAAACGAAGTACATGCTGTCATTAAGAAAGGATACACATCTCGGACAGAGTGTCACACTAGGCAGTCAAGAATACCGTCTAAATCGGCTCCGCGGTAATTTCGAACAACAAAGTCAGTACCGAAATCAAAAACAGAATCACTCTTGCCAATTGCTGTTTCTTTGGGACCGAAAGGCAATTGAGTAATAAAGCCCTCTTTTGGAGGCCTAAGCTTGATTTTTATAACATCACTCAATAAGTCTCGGAAAGTATTCTTCTTCTTGTGGCGCTACAGTCCGGGGTGGACTTGGGCCTCAACCAACACGCCTTTCCAGCCAGCACAGTCTTCAGCCAGCTGTCTCCAGTTGCGCACTCCAAGTTGGTTGAGGTCCTTCTCCACTTGTGTGCGCCACCTTAGTCCAGGTCATCCTCTGTTGCGTTGTTCCAATGGCTCGGATTCTAAGACTTTTCTGGCCGGAGCAGAGGTGTCCATACGCTCTACATGGCCTAGCCATCTTAAGCGTTGTATCCGTAGACGCTTGACTAGGCGCATGTCGCTGTACAGTCCATCGAAATCGTCATTAAATCTTCTCCTTCAGATGCCATCAACGCAAACAGGACCAAAAATCGCAAGCAAAACTTTGCTCTCGAAAGGACTCATTCGCCATTGGTAATGTCCAGGTTTCCGCGCCATAAAGAAGGGCTGGGATGATCAAGCTGTCATATAAAGCGAACTTTGTCCTTCGAGAGAGGGCTTTATTACTCAATTGCCTCTTGAGCTCAAAGAAACAGTGATTGGCAAGAGTGATTCTGCGTTTAATTTCGGTACTGATGTTGTTGTCCCTGTTTACCGCGGAGCCGAGGTAGACGAAGTCCTTGACTACCTCGAAGTTTCTGCTGCTTAATGTGACGCTCTCTCCGAGACGTCGATGCTGTGTGTCCTTCATTGATGACAGCATGTACTTAGTCTTGCCCTCATTTCCCACCAGAAACATTTTAGCCGCTTCCGCTTCAATGCCAGAAAACGCCTCATTGACGGCTCAATGTGTTCGTCCAATCATGTTAATGTCATCAGCGTATGTTAGCAATTTAACTGACTTCTGGAAGATCGTGCCTCTGTTGTTGACCTGTGAGTTACGCACGATCTCGGAAAGAATATTAAATATTAAATTAATGTAATTTGTGTTCGCCATGGCGTAGTGGGTAGAGTGCGACTCTCACACGCCGAAGGGTCTAGGTTCAACTCCCGACTCAACACTAATTTTTCGAATTTTTCACGGCACCACCTCTTTCGAGCTGCTGACAACACTCAAAGAGTAATAACTGTCTAAGAAAGCTTCTCAAACTTCGCCGTTCGGAGTCGGCAAAAAACTGTGGGTCCCTTCTACTCGTGAGGGAACAGTAGCGCGCACAACACGAGTAGTTGATGAGCAAGCTAGGCCCTGGTCCCCCTTTGGACTGTAGCGCCAACAATTATTATAAATTAATGTAATTGAAATTGCCCCGGACTTATTGAGCTTGAGCATACCAGTCCTACTTTATGGCGCGGAAACCTGGACGTTACTAAAGGCGGATAAAGAAGCCCTTAGATTTTTCGCAAGAAAAGTTTTGCGTGCGATTGTTGGCATGCTTGCATTGATGGCAGAAGATTCAATGACGAACTTGATGGGCTGTACAGTGACATGCACCCTGTCAAGCGTCTTCGCATGGGCACCACTGCTCCGGCCTGAAAATTCTTCGAATCTGAATCATTCGGACAACGCAACAGAGGACGTCCTAAGTTAAGGTGGCGCAAGCAAGTGGAGAAGAACCTCAACGAACTTGGAGTGCGGAACTATGCCATACTGGAAATGCACTTGAGTGAAGACCTTTCCTTTTTGAGTATTTTCCTTTTCCTTCATTTTTCTTCGAACCTGCTGCCGATTATTAAATTTTGTAAGTTTCATTGGCTGACCGCTGAACTCAAACAAATATGACCGTCAGGCGTGAACCAATTATGATATGACATATGCACAAGAAAAATATTGAAGAGTACCGTGTTTATACCAATAATCTTCAAACTTCCCGAAACCGACCGAAATTTTCGAAAAGTGGTTGAAAACTGTCTCAAAACTCTCGCACGCAGTAAATCTTACTGGAATGGCCATTTGAAAGATTTTGTTTTTCACACAATATGAATCTGTACAAATTTTTAGATGACTTGTTTTCAAAATCGAAAAATGAATGACCCTTTTAAACTCACTTCCAAAACTCTTCCAACAAAAATGACAAGTGTAAAGAATTAATGCCTTGACAGTGAAATTCCCCTTTAAGCCAGCATGGAAGTCACATAATTTGCACTGCTCGCAAAACATTTCAATTTCAGGTTAGCATCGTAGTTTTCATTTTGGCCTCGTCGCCATCCTTCGAAGCTCTCCTGCATGAGCGCATTGAAATTCCGTCTAATTTTTCTTCTCCTGCGTGTGATATTACTTTTAAAATCACAATTTGTTAGCGATTCTTTTTCCATGTCAGTTGATTTCAATCCAGTAGTCTTTTCATTGTAATGTTATCCTTCAACTACAGCATTCCACTGAATTATACTACAGAGTTGAAAAAGGATTTATAGGGTTGCTGCTGCTGATGCGGCCCGGACTATGGCGGGGTCCTCGCCCATTACCACTATCTGGGATTAGAAGTACGAATAAATGATAGCTGCTAAGGGGCCAGAAGTGACGGAATGGAGGGGAGTGTGAAAGGAAAAGGAGGTAACGGATATAAAGCTGGTAAGTTTAGCAAGTTTCACGCTTATCTGAGCAGAAATCGTAAATTCTCAATGCACGATATGTGTTGTGTATCTGAATACATACGTATATGGTGGATATGTACTAATTCGCGTCTGCACACATGCATACGAACATGGGGGGCTAGTGGCAGCGTTCATTTCTTTTTTATGCACGTAGCTTGTGCCGGTTGTGTTTTATTTTGAATTTTATGGTTTTATCCCCGACAGTAGTCGTTCCAACAGCAAATTCCGATAAAATAGCGAAAGAGAGATTTACTTACACACTCCTGCCGAAGACTTTCCAAGAAAGGCAAGGCCCAGTGTGTGGAACCGCGCCGCGTCGTTCATTTGCTGCAAACATGAACTGCACGCAGTTGTGCACAGCGGCAAGCATAGACTGTGAGTAGTAGGCGTTGTTGGAGGCACTGTACAAGGGATGCGAATATGCATGCAGCTCATTTTAAACGAAAGGGAAATGGATCAAGAACAAAATGGAAGGCAGCCTATCTATAAATAACAATCTGCGCACACACATGCAGACTCATGAAAATTTATTTGTGTTTATGGTGAGCTTCCCATTAAACAATTATATTAAGCATTGTAGCCTGCCGGATATTGTGCAGGATGCCTTTCATGGCACTGGTTAATTGCGCTCTGCCGACGTGTTGGTTTGTGTGGCGCTTGGTCTGCTGTATGGAAGTCGTACGCAGAAACTTCGTCCTCAAAACCAATGCTGTTCAGTTGATTGGTATTTGAATTGATAAGAAGTGGTGCATGGGTATTGTTAAGACCACTTTGGTGCACTAAACGGCTGAAACTCTGGCTATGTACAGCAGATGTTTGCTTGGCGACTCGTTATCAAGTATATTACTTGCCTACAGGCTGTAAGAAATTTCTTGATACGAAATGGCGGACAAAAAATTATTCGACAAGTCGAAGATTGAGGTTTTGTTAGTCGAAGTTCTTCTGCTGAACGTCTTCCTGTCTTTTTCTTTACAATCGGCGCGCAATAGAGGGATTGTTTATACACTTAAGTGACCGGAATTAAGTCACAGCACGGCCCGAAGGTATAGAGGAAACGAGGGAGAGGAGGTACGGATGCACATTGGTTTCAAATGCCTGTGGATTGTAATGGGATTCGAAGACTCCCAGAATCTGAACCACAGGGACAACGCAACAGAGGACGTCCTAGACTGAGACGGCGCACACAAGTGGAAAAGGTACTCAACCAACTGTGAGTGAGCAATTGGAGGCAGCTGGCAAATAGATCGTGCTAGCTGCATTGGCATGTTAGTTGAGGCCCAGGTCCACCCCGAACTGTAGCGCCATCCGAAGAAGAAGAAGGATTGTTATGGGGGGGGGGGGGGGAGTAATTGGGCTGCGAAGAGCATTCCATATTCGTGTGGTGCGGTTGAAGAACGAGTCTCTAAGTTTCACTGTACGTCAGAAGGTGGGCTTAAGGGTGAACGGGTGAGCACTCCTAGCGAGGCGGGTATTGCAAGTGAATTCTTGAAGGGGAGGAATGCAGCTGGCTAACTCGTAAGAGCATTTTTTGTTGAAATAGCGATAAAAAAAATGATAGAGACGAAACATTTCATCAATGCTCAAGCGAGTCGATTGACTTCGCCGCATTATTACCACCAATAAGTTCTATACAATTCTATTCTATTCTATACAATAGGTGCTGAGAGGTCTTAGGAGCACCGGACCAGATAGGAGTGTTGTGCTCAAGCTTTTGGGCGGATGTACGCTATAATTATTGTTCCCAAGTCAGAATGGATGAAATATTTCTGGCATTTCTTTAAGAAACCTAGACATTTTGCTTCATTTTTTGCGATCTCGAATATGTGATCATCTTAACTTTGTGTTGAGCTGATAAACGTACCGAGGATGGAAGTTCGTTCAGTTTCAACAATGCAGGAGCCATTCATAGGTAATGCCAGGTTGTTTTGATATCGCTTGAGAGACAGTAGACAGGACTGAGTATTAAATTCCACTCTATTCCTTTTTGCCCAATCAATTATGCTGTCAAGATCGGAATTTAATGAGCTTAACATGCGCGTTCGAAGTCAATGGCTGAAGAGGAGGGACGAGAGCCGAGGAATTGATATGAAAAGCTGAAGGTACTGTCATCAACGAAGGACTTCTAATCCAGAAGTAACACACAGGAGATCATTTATAAAATTAGGAAGAGTGTCGGAGAAAAAACCGAGCCCAGCACCAGCATTAATATGGTGAATGTGAGACTTGAACCTGTCCAATACAACTTGTATTGAACGGCTCGAAAGGTAATTTCTAATCAATTGAAGAAGAGATTCATCAACGCCAAAAGCACATATTTTCGACAAGAGAGCCTGAAGCCAGACTCTGTCTAATGCTTTTTACATATCAAGCGCAACGATCGTGCTTACTTCTTACAATGTGCAAAGATTGATTCGATTTTCTGATGAGATAAGCCATCAAATCACCAGTGGACCTGTTGCTGCGGAAGCCGTATTGCCGGTCATTAGAAGCTTCCGAGTTTCAAGATATTTCATGAGCTGACGATTTATCAGCGTTTCCATGACCTTGGAAAGTAGGGATGTGGATGCTATGGGTCGGTATGATGTGGGTGATAACTTTCCTTCCTTTTTAGGGGCGGGCTGTACAAATATGGTTTTTCACTTACTCGGACACAGCCCTTAAATGCAGGAAAAATGGAGAAGCTTACGCAGTGGTTTTGCCATCGTAGAAGAACACCCAATCAGAAGAACGGGGGGATACCATCCGGGCCTGCGGATTTGTGCACGTTTAGATCTGTAAGTACTCTTGCAATTGTACGAGTGCGAAAATGGACTTGTCCCTTGGAAAAATGTACGCTCTAGTGTACAGGCGCGGACAGAGCGCAATCTGGAAGCGTTGAGCTGACTGCAAAATGTGCAGCTAACACATTAGCTTCGTCCAAAGAGCTTACAACTGAAATGTCATTGCAAATGACATTGAATTGAAGACAAGGCGGAATTCTTTACGTTTATTTACAAAAGACCAAACGTTTTTGCTGCCCTTGAGACAATGCAGCACTTTTTGCCTCGACTTTTGGTCATAGGAGAATTTAACACGTCTTATTAATGCATTGCAATTATTTCCGGCCCTTTTGAATTTCTTCCGGTTTTCCTCAGAAGGGTTGGCTTTGAAAGTCCAGAAGTTCATTTCTCTCAACCTGATAGCCCAAGTCGTTCCTGGCGTTTTTCTTCGGTTTAATACTTTTCAGTCTGTGAGGAATGAGGGATTTCATGCCTAACAAAATTATTTTTTATTATTTTATTATTTTATTATTTTATTATTTTATTATTTTATTATTTTATTATTTTATTATTTTATTATTTTATTATTTTATTATTTTATTATTTTATTATTTTATTATTTTATTATTTTATTATTTTATTATTTTATTATTTTATTATTTTATTATTTTATTATTTTATTATTTTATTATTTTATTATTTTATTATTTTATTATTTTATTATTTTATTATTTTATCATTTTATTATTTTATTATTTTATTATTTTATTATTTTATTATTTTATTATTTTATTATTATATTTATTATTTTTTATTATGCCGCAGCATCCACATCACTATCGAGGAAGCATAGTGGCCAATTAAAATCCCTAAAAACGTTGTTTAACTCACTCCAGTTGGCTTCATACTGTTAAGAAACTAAGTTTTTGCAGCAATTTGGTGAAAAAAAACTTGAATAAGAGACCGAACGCTTTCTTTTAAATTAGTTTCTCAGATAAAGGAGACCAAGGAAATGCCAAACATATTAACAGGTCATTCTGAGAATATGATGAACCAAAGAAGTCCAAGAATATTTGTTGCTTATTCGCTGCTCCTGCGATGTTGGAAGTAGTTGGAAGTCGCAGTGAGAACTTCAGTGGCGAAAAATGGGTTTAGAATATGCGACGCCTTGTCGTGTTACTTTTTTAAAATCATTTTTGGGAGGATCGTGTGTATCTCACAAGTCAACACCAAAGTCACGACATTCCAAAAGTAAACTCAACTGCTAGCTTAGGCGGACAACATTGACTTGATTGGAAGGACACAGCAAGACGTCAATAAGGCTTTTGCTGGCATTGAAGCGGAACCGGCTTGAATAGGTCTTGCGGTTAATGAGGGTGAAACGAAGTACGAGTACAAGTTGTCCTCAAGGAAAGGCCCATAACTTTGCTAATTTGCAGCAGAAATTTCGACTAATCAAGGACTTCATCTACCTTGGCTACTTACTACATCAGCAATATCAGTACCGGAATCAAACGCAGAATCATTCTCGCCAATCACTGTTTCTTTGGGCTTAAGAGTTGTACTAGAACCTCTCTTGAAAGAATAGGTTGGTCTGCGTAACTGCTTGATCATTCCAGTCCAGATTTTTTTTCTTGTTTTGTTGCAGCTTTCGTTACACTGCACTGGAGCACTTCACTCAAACGCTGGTCTATTGTACTAAAATGCAGTGACTTTCTCTTGGTGTTCCGAATAAAGGCCAGAAAGCGCTTTTGTGATAAAGAACTCAGGTTTTCAGTTCCCATCATGTCAGCGCCAAATAGCCGCCACCTGATACGAACAGGGGCGAGACATTGACAAAGAAAATGCTCTCAAGTGTTTTTGTCTTCTCCACAGGCGTCGCAAAAAGTGCCATCACTAAGCGCAAGCCGACTAGGGTGCTTGGCGAAGGTGAAGTTTCCCGTTAGTATACCGACAAGTCGTCTATACTAATTTCTATCTAAAGCTAGCAGAAAAGCCGCGGCTTTCTTGCTAACTATCAGGAGCATGCACTTGGTTATCCTGCATCTTGGAGAGTCACGCCGTCCCTGGTTGTGCTTTTGGGAGACCCAACCGTGGACGGACGCCCTAATCAAGGCTACGGGTAGTGCCAAGTTCGGGTCCTACGAATGTCTCTTTTTAACCTTTCCTCCTTTTTTCGATTTCGATATTAACGCCGCGACAAATAACGGATACGTGAACCTTTGGCTTGTTTGAAGGGAAACTTCTGCTTGAATGCGTCTTACGAGTATTTGTGTTATTGGAGAAAAAGGTTCAACAAACTTTATGGTTTGGACTGCGCGATGCGCCTGGTTAAGTATCGCATTATATGCCTATTCCCTGTAGAGGAAGTAGTGGCGTATGCACACCACTACTTCGGCCTATAGAAATTCCAAGAAGAACACTATCTTACACCGCAAAAGAAGAAAGTCAGTTGAAAAAGCAAAGCAGTTGCTAGACTTGCACGAAAGTGATGAGATATCGAATTTGTTTTTTTGCAATATGTCTACAAACAAAATGTCTACAAACAAAATGATAAAACTTACTTGCCGGAGAGGTCTTTCGAAAACGTGTCCTTCATCCGGTTTCCAGAAAAAAGACAGATGCTGATGATGTGGGGCGCTTTAACCACCGATGGTCTCTCTCAATTCATATTATTAGATTGTGACGTCAACAAAGATTTAGGTCGGCGAACATGGACATTATAACAAAACTCTGCACCGTCTCATAAAACGTGCTTCAACCAAAATTGGTAAAACAGAATGTTCCAAACTTCATTTCTTGAACATAACAAATTGAAAATTCTTCTGGTGCAATCTCGTTGGATTTCTTTGTATTTTGAAGGCCAAAGTTGGCTCCTTTGAACTATCTCAAATAAGCACTTGCCCAGGAATGGGCAGAGCGGTATCGGACGTCACATTCAAGTACGTCCAATGCTGTCGTCTAAGGGCAAGCAAGCGACAAGGGTGTGGAAATTAAAATTAAATTCCTGATACAATTGGAAAAACTGATGTACTATCCACCATTTTTGGTATAATAAAGCTCATCAATTAATAAATAAAATAAAGCACCTTAAAAAGGTGAAGTTCGAGTAAAGCATTTGCTTTGAAGTGCGAACTGTCCAAACAAAAGGGTGATAGAAGTGAAGAAGGCAAATAACCAATCTTAATCAATGTACCTTTTTAAGAGAGGGATCGAAAGGAGAAAGGATTACTGAGGCAGTTAATTGATGTCAACCTTGTAGCGGTTAAGGACAGGGGCAATATTATCCGAATTGTCCCTAAAATATGGCTTCCTGTGAGTTGATCGTATCGGGTTTGTCTTCCTGTAGATGAAACAGAATTGTCGACAAGAACCGACAGAATAGAAAGAAACCAACTACCATGACGAAAATGAGAACGCAATTAGAGTAACTGAAAATTTCGTAACTCACCCAGAAGCACATTCTTCGGATTTCTTTGTGCGCTCCATGAGTGCAGAATAGCCAGAAGACGATACAATTCACGTTGACAACTATAAAACTTTTTCATGTCCATCATACTGCAATGGAATCCTAGATCCCTCGTAGTGCCTGTTTTCACGTTCTTACGAGGGGCTTACATATATAAATTGACTCATTTATCAAGTAATACTATTATTTCAGTCCGTTCATGTACAATTTCATATAAATGTGATTATTAATTCGTGTTTTATCTCTAGTTAAACAGAATCATAATGGCAACTGAGACGTTGATGGTGAAAATTGAGAATCACACTGTAATTAAATTTGATCCTGAGGATGCCCGCATAAAGGTGAAAATGATGGAAGAGATCACCAAGCTTTCAACTGGTACCAATCATACCATTCTTCATGACCATCTTAACCTTTCAAAGGTCAGTGCAAGGTGGGTGCCACGAATGCTCACAGCTCCTCAGAAAAAATTGAGAATCGCATGCTGTAGAGATCTTTTGAAGATGTGTTGTGAGAACGCGGACGGTGTTATGGATCGACTTGTTACTGGTTCACCACTATGACCCTCAAAAGCAAACAAGAGTCCATGCAGTGGCACAAAAAAGAAACAGACTCCCCGAAGGAGTTCAAAGATACTCCGTCTGCCCGGAAGCTCATGGCCACAGTTTTTTGGGACTCAAGGGGAATCTTGCTCATTGAGTATAAGAAAAGGTGAAACCGTCAACGCCATATCCTACGCTTCGACTTTGCATAATTTGCGGAAGGAAAGTAAAATGAAAAGACGGTATAAGCTCGCATCGGGTTTGTTGCTTCTTCATGACAACGCTCCTGTTCACACGGCGCGAGTTTCCAAGGCTGTTGCGCGAGATTGTGGATTCGAAGAAATTCAAAACCCACCCTATAGTCCAGACCTTGCCCCTAGTGATTATTTCCTGTATCCGGATCTGAAAACATGTCTTTGTGGAAAAAGATTTTCGGATGATGAAGAACTCAAGTCGGCAAAAGTGGGTATTTTGCAGAGAAAGAGGCAATTTATTTTTTTTAAGTTTTAAAAAAGCTTATCTCAAGATGTAACAAATGCATTGGTGTTAGGGGAGATTATATTGAAAAACAAAAACAATTTAAATTGAATTCGCAATTCACATCAATACCGAGAATATATTGAACGCCCCTCGTGTGATGGGTTCAATTCCAGTATCACATGAAGCTTCAGTCCACTGTCTCTGACTTCATGTTTTTTCTTCAATTTCAATGATGTCACCCAAAATGAACTTGCTTACCAAATTAAGAGTTTTTTTTTTAAAGGAAGATACATCGAAATTCGATGGTATGCTATGAACTAAGGGTGAATTACATTGTTCACAAATGACGCAGACCTTGCATAGTGGATAAAATGTGACACTCACTCGAAGGTACCAGCTTCGATTTCAAGGCTAAACTTCCGACATTTTCACGGCACTCCCTATTTCGAGCTACTAACATCAATCAAAGAATACTACGAGTCTATCAAAAAGGTTTTTCAAATTTCGCAATTCGAAATCGTCGAAAGACTGTCGGTTCCTTTTACTCGATAGAATAATTGCACACACAGCACGAGTACGCAGTTGCAGCAGAAGGTCGTAGTTGAACTGTGGCCAGTAACGTCATTTAATATATTGTATATGTTTTCTTTGTTAATGGAAATCGATTTAGAAAATCTAAATCTGTTCTGATCTGCTGCAAGACAAAAGAAAACACACAGAGACAATACAGGATGATATTGCATCAAAACTGAACCGAACTGGTTACTTTCTAAAGAGATATAGAACTTTGAAATGATACAAACCAAAGCTGGCTCGTATTAAATTGACATGAAATTCAATTTTGGAAAATAATCTTCCGGAATTATACCTTATAAATGATTTTTGTCATGTGACCGCGGCTCGGACGTTGTCTTATCTGTTTACAATTTTTGATTTTCGATTTCTTTTTCAACAGCTGCCGCCGAATATCGACAATAACACTGCGAATATTGTCCTCCAAGTGTTTCAACGAACAGGCGTCAACTAATGACTTCACATATTTCGACAGAAAATAGTCAAGTGGCGTCTAACGACACGATATTGGAGCACAATTCATGGGTCGTAATATAAGACTACAAGGGTTACCCTTTATATTTCGGGATTACAGAACAAAACCAAATATTCATCATCGAAAATAGCTTTATTGTTTTTCAAAATATTCCCCATTAAGATCTATACACTTTTGCATGCGTTTGAACCAATTACCGAAGCACTTTTGACACTCTGATTGAGGTATCTCCAAAACATGTATTCTGAACGTCACAACCGCTTCTGCAGGTGTCAAAAAACGTTGACCTCTAGTTTTATTTTTTACATACGGGAATAAAAAGAAGTCATTCGGTGCCAAGTCAGGACTAAACGGCGGATGACTCATCAAATCGTTGTTTTAAGTGCTCAAAAATGCAGTTGTTTGAGCCGATGTGTGGGAGCTCGCATTGTCGTGGTAAAGAGTGATCCGTCTTCGGCGGTTGGCTTTCCCGATTTCTTGGAAGGCAACTGGCAAACAAATGGTTGTGTGTCACTCAGAATTGACTGTTCGGGGTTGTTCTAGTGGTACGGGTGCTACATGTCAAGTTTCTCCGAAAAAACAGGCGACTATTTGCGTTGCCATACAGTTGGCTGCTGTTTACTTGCTGTATCAAACGCGTAAATCCACGATTCATTACCTGTCACGATGTTATAGACGTATTCGTATTTTTGGAGCATTTCTTTCGATCAATCGACACGAGCCTTTTTTGAGCGATTGACAAATTATGTGTGATCCAGTTTGGGTATTGCGTTCAACAGTTATAGACGTGTAAACATCGAGTTCACTTACGCCGAAATTCGCGCTATTTCAAAGTTTTCCTTTGTTAAAGGCAAATCCGTTAGAGACTTTCCGTGAGATTAATGGTGTTTTGGGGGAAGGTACTCTATCACTTCGACCTGCGGAGGAATGGTTTCGACGATTGAGAGCCCTGTGAAAACGACACCATGGATAAACCAGCCGGCGGAAGACCTGTCACGACGAATACCGATCGAATCATGGAAATCATCGAGTTAGACCGGCATGTGGCATCTTGTGACATCGCCCAGGGGAAGGGAGTTAGTCACTAAACCATTTTAACCCATCTGCAGAAGGCTGGATACGAAAAAAAGCTTGATGTTTGACTGCCGCATGATCTGACGCAAATAAACCTTCTGGATCGAATCAACGTCTGCGATATGCTGCTGAAACGGAATGAACTCGACCCATTTTTGAAGCGGATGGTGACTGGCAACGAAAAATGGATCTCATACGAAACTATAAACTGAAAACGGTTGTGGTTGAGTCCCGGTGAATCGCCGCAAACAGTGGCCAAGCCGGGATTGACGGCCAGGGCGGCTATGTGTGTGTGGTGGGATCGGAAGGGAATTATCCACTATGAGCTGCTCCCATATGGCCAGACGCTTAATTCTACCATCTACTGTGGACAACTGGAACGCTTGAAGCAGGCGATTGACCAGAAGAGTCCAGAATTGGCCAACAGGAAAAATGCAGTGTTTCACCAGGAGAACGGCAGACAACAAATTTCGTTAATGGCTCGTCAGAAGCTACGGGAGCTCGGATGAGAGGTTTTATTGTATCCACCATATAGCCTGGACATAGCGCCAAGTGATTACCACCTGTTCCTGTCTATGGCGAACGCCCTTGGTGGTGAGAAGTTGAACTCAACAGAGACTTGTGAAAAGTGGCTGTCCGAGTTCTTCGCAAATAAGGAGGAGAGATCCTACGAGGGGGGTATTATGAAGTTGCCATCTAGATGGAAACAGATTATCGAACAACCGGCGCATAGTTGAACTAAATCCGATCACTGTAACACTTCTTATGAAGGACTGAATGAAGAGCAAAAAAGCGGAAAGGAGATATTTGGCAACCTTATATTTGCCCACTTAAATTTCTATTCCCCTACAAAAAGCACCCATTATAGCGAATGTTAAGACCACAAGAAGAATAAAACACGATCCATTGACTTCTCACTTTTTCGAATTCTTTTGCAACACAGTGGCAATTTAAATTTCGAACTTTACCGTCTTTATGGATCCGTCACCTTCGGCAAAGACATCCGCAAAGAGCGCTTCAAACATATAAATTCTCAAACAGATGAAAGCACAGTTCCCGTGGATATAAACAACATGCACCCCGCCTGCTTGAAACGTCTTAATAATTCATTCATTCCTTCATTAAAAAATATGAATAAATAAAAGCAAGCGCCACGGTGACGGCGGCGGTGTATAATCTTCTAATTAAGTCCAAGATAAATGAATGCCCACTTTTAGAGGTATCTACTCCTGTTATAATGATCAAATTAAAGGCACCTGAAATGTGTGCTGAGGATTTCGTTGGCGTTTGGCGAAGGAGGTGCCGCTATCGTCGTCGTTGCCATCCACTGACTCACATTTGAGTGAAGTCTTTATTTCTAAATTAAAATGTATATGTTTTGTTTTCTCAAACCGCCCCCGGGACTGCAGAGCTCGTGGCATCTAATTAAGTACTTAAATTAAATTGAAGCTTCTTTTTCATTCACAGCACATTGAAGGCGAAAAGTTTCTCTTACGGGGACGAAGAAGTCATTGAAGCGGTATCAAATTCCTAGATATCAAGGATTATCAGAGCTCCAGGATGTGCTTCATTATATGTTAATAAGTAAATGGGCTGTTCATTGCATGCTTATCCGAAGGCAAAGAGGTAGGATATTCCTTGGTCTCACGGCCGCCAACTAATGTTCTCTAGTGTACACAGGAGTGAGGGCCCAGGCGTGGAACTTAATTAAGTTGTGCAGATAATAAATGTACACAGATTAAAAATGTGAAGTACACTTCCTAGGTTTCACCGTTTGTTTTTTCTTTGCTTTTTGTTCTCTCGTCATCACCGGCCGGTTGTTGTGCTATTGGCTTTGTTAAGGGTCCTGATGTTGATTAAAGTGTACTTATTTCTAGTGGGCGTTTGGCAGGTGCTTCTTTGCCTTTTTGGTAGGAGTTCAATTTAAGCGTGAGTTAGTCCAAATTTTTGAGATACCTTCCACAGTAACTGGAGGCGAGTGGTGTCAATAGAAAATTAATGTATGTATGTTTTAAAGAGGAAAATCATTCCCTTTACGTAGGGAGACTCCTTTGTTCGATTAAAATTTCAGTTTCTTTAGAGAGGAAAAAGGTGATTAAGAAGAAGAACAGTAAAAGTCGAAAGGGTGCAAGAAACGCAATGCGAACTCAAAGATTTTGAGTTTCTATGGACTGTGAACGTATGCACGTTGATCAGTAGTTCTGTAGTGTGGTTCTGTACTCTGTGACACAATTGAGGTACCGCTACAGAGGCTGAGATGTCTAGAAGGATACTCCGTCGTGCTAGGTACACACCGAATAGCTGATTTGAAAAGAGTGATCCTCTCGTGTGGAAGGGAATTTTTCTGCATACAGGGTATAATTTTCAAGATTTCATTCTAAAGAAAAAATCTTCTAAGGGAGTGGTGTGCTAGTCGGACACATTATAAATTTTTTGGATGTACAAATTCATTAATACATTCAAAGAGTACACCACCTGCAATATATGGCGCCACCTGCAACTCGCGACTGATCTTGGAAACCTTTCTTCTTCATTGGAATCTTGTTACATTTGTCAACAATATTTGGTGTGTCTCAGCTTCTGTTTTAGACTATAACCTTGTTTTTTTAGTTCTTCGGAAATGTTCGGAATTGTCTTAAATTAGCAGCTTCTACGAGAAGTTTTGATATTCTTATTTAATTTGAAGAAGAGTACAACTGAAGCCCATCAAATGCTTGTAGAAGTTTACGGTGGACCCGCTCTGACCGATTAATCATACAGGTGTTGGTTTCGAAGCTTCAAAAGTGGTGATTAGAGCGTCGAAGAGCTCCCTGTACAGTCCTAAAGGTTTAGGATGATAAAATTTAGGCCTTAATAGAACAGGATCCGTGCCAACTCGCAGAATCATTTGGATTGACTCAACAATTTAAGTTTGGTTCAACAAATTGGGACTTATTCAAAAGAAAGAAAATTGATTGTCGAACAAGCTGAAGCCAGGGAATGTCGAAAAGCGATACTTTACGTAGGAAATTTTTCTTAAAAGGTTTCTATGGAAGGGATTTTTAAACGGGATCGTGACTGATGAAAATAGGTTTACTACGATAGAATAGAATACAATGTAGTGCTGAACCAGATCTATCATTCACTACATTGAAGCCAACAAAAATCATCCCCGGTTTAAATGTCATTTTCTGCATATTCGATTCTGTGAACTATAAACCTCTAAAACCAGCAAACCCATCACTCGAAAATTAATGCGTTTGAACCATGCATGGCGTGAAACGGCCGCAAGGCATGATAAGGTGATTTTGCATCATAATAACACTCCTCTTAGCTGTAGGGGTTAAAAACCACCTGGAAACGCAAAACGAGAGGTCTTACCCACCCACTGTATTCTCCACATCTTCCGACTACTGGCGGATAAAAAATGAACGAACGGATAAAAAATGATTTGGGGTTCGAATCTAAAGAACTCAACGACTGGATCGATGCCAGCGAGAACGCATGTTTCAGGGACGGTATTCGAAAGTTACCAGCAAGATGGGAAAATGTAGCTGCTTCCGAAAAACATTACCTATGCGTGCTACATTTTTTTCACGAGTAACCTACAATTTTTGCCGACACCGAACGGCGAAGTTTGAGAAGTCTGCACTTAGACAGTTATTACTCTTTGAGTGTTGTCAGCAGCTCGAAAGAGGCGGTGCCGTAAAAAAATTCGAAAAATTGGTGTTGAGCTGGGAATCGAACCTAGACCCTTCGGCGTGTGAGCGTCGCACTCTACCCACTACGCCACGGTGACCACTGGCTTCGATATTACTATCTCCAAAGTCGAACAAAGCTGCGGGAGTGGACGGACTGCTCACAGTACTATTTAACGCAGCTGGAGATGATCTGGTTGGGCACATGAACCAGCTCATCTGTAGGATATAGTCCGAGGAAAGCATGCCCGATGAGTGGAATCTCAGCGTCGTTTGTCCTGTGTACAAGAAAGGAGACACTTTCGACTGCGCCAACTATCAGGGGATCAATCTTCTTAACATCGAATGCAAGTTCCACTCTGTCGTATTGTGTGAGCGCCTGAATTTTTTAGTCCATAACCTGATAGGTCCCTATCAGTGTGGTTTCAGGCCAGCGAAGTCCATGATAGACCAGATCTTCATTTAACGGCAGATCCTGGAAAGAACTCAGTGTAAATCGACAATCACCACCTGTTCGTCTATTTTAAGGCATATGAAAGTGTGTATAGAAATGAGCTATACAGTGCCATGTCTAGTTTTGTCATTTCTACCAAACTCATCAAATTGTGTAGGATAACGATGGAGAACTCTTGCTAATCCGTCAAGGTCGGTATCTAACTCACCGAGACATTCAATGACAAAAATGCCAAGGTTTTACACAAGGCGACGATTGTCATCATGAAAGGGCACACATCACCAACGTCTCGGACTGAGCTTCACATTAGGCAGCAGAAACTTCGAGGTAGTCAAGGACTTCGTCTACCACGGCTCCGCTGTAAATAGGGATAACAGCATCAGTACCGAAATCAAACGCAGAATCACTCTTGCCAATCGCTGTTCTTTGGACTCAAGAGGCAATTGTGTAATAAACCTCTTTCTCGAAGGACTAAGCTCGCTTTATACACCAGCTTGATCGTACTACTCCTACTTTATGGTGAGGAAACATGGACGTTACTACAAGAAGATGACGAAGCCCTTAGTATTTTCGAGAGAAAAGTTTTGCGTGCGATTTTGGTCCTGTTTGGGTTGATGGCATCTGAAGAAGAAGACTTAACGACGAACTCTATAAGCTGTACAGCGACATGCGTCTGGTCAAACGTCTTCTGATACCACGCTTAAGACGACTAGGCCATGTAGAGCGTATGGACACCACTGCTTCGGTCGAACAAGTCTTTGGATCCAAACCATGGGGACAAAGCAAGAGAGAATGACCTAGAATAAGGTGGCGCACACAAGTGGAGAAGGAACTCAACCAACTTGGAGTGCGCAATTGGAGGCAGCTGGCGAAAGATCGTGTTGACTGAGAGGCAAGTCGGTTGAGGCCCGGGTTCACTCCGGACTGTAGCGCCACAAGAAGAAGAAGAAGACGTTATAGATGGCCATTCAAATTCAATCACATAATTTAAGATAATCTCCTTAACAGCAAGTTTATATTTTTTTAAGAGGAGTTTAGGGAGTTAAGTTCAAGCTAACTTAATATATTCTTGGTCGTAGTCTAGGCTACGATTAGAACCAGCAGTGAAAACTGAGAAAGTAGTGCTAGGGAAAAAGGGACAAATTTGTGAGTGGAAAACCACGTGGAAATGTTGGACATCGCGAGGCTCCGGAAAGTTTTCAATGGTGGGCATACAAGCTGTTTCCAAAGAAACCCCTGTCTGAATGTCTCATAATCATTGACAATTTCTTGTCATTTTGAACAGAAATTTAAGTCTTTTGTGCAAATAACAACATGAATAAAGGTTAGCTTCTAAACACGACTATGCGTAGGTACATACTTTAAAAAGTCCACAAACTTGGCTTGCAGAATTTTGTCCAACAACATTACATTTAGTGTAAGTGCAGTACAAGATCTCGGAAATATACCCGATATTGGTTGCCCAACACACAGAAACAAGAACTTGGCACCAACTAAGGGCAGATAACATATTGAAAAGGGAATATTTGGCGGTATTGTCTAATTCACACTTAAGGTAGAAATTCTTATTGTCTTGAAGAGCAGTTAATGTGGGTATTGTATAGTACTAGCGGAAACAACTCGAGTGGAGAAGAAGTTGAAGAAAACGAATTCGGCGAAGGAAAAAAAAAATCAAACAGCCATTCACAAAACAGTCCCTACCATTTATTTTCAAGTTTAAAGCACACACCTTATAAACTGACAAATCCACATCTCTTATTGAAGTACATTCCAAGTAACCAAAAAATTTAACTTTTTATGGATTACTGCTGCTCTCCCAATATCACTGAACTAATACAAAACATAACTGGACATACGCTAACATGGCCTGGCATATCCAGATGGATCTCAAGAATTGAGCATCGGTCAGAGTACATTGCTGCTTATTAGTCATAAGAATCTTGGTTAACACCTTATACTAGATCAAGCTGACTTAAGAATTGAAATGGATGGACCATTTGAAGCGACGTAAGTTCTCCGAGTGGGTTGTGCAGAGGATGCGCCAAGGCGATGAATTGCATCGCAAAGTGATGATTGTGCTCGTCGGATGAAATTAAACATGTGCTAATGAACCACCACTTCATGTGTTTTTCTACAACATTTACATTGCAGTACTTAGTCAATAACGCTGAAAATGTTGTATAAACTTAAAGCGATCACCAGTTTTTGTCAGTGTGTAGAGGCACAGTGGGTAGAGTGCGAAACTCTCACGCTGAAGGACCAGGTTCGATTCTCAGCTGAACAACTTACACTTTCCACGGCATCATACAGTGGGTGCCGAAGCAATTCAAATCCCAATTCGTAGCCTGCGACCTGTGACACGGTGCATTGTCCTGGTTGAAAGGATTTTTTTCTTCTTTATATGGAACCGTTTGTTTTACAATTTCTTCCTTTAAATGCACAAGTAAAGCCGTATAGTATTCGCTGTTGATCCTCTTGCCTCTTTCCAGATAGTCGATGAATAACACTCCGTGCGCATCCCAAAATACGGATGTCATAACCTCGCCAGCCGACCTTTGTGTTTTTGAACGCCTGTGGGCCTGGTTCATGCTGTCCACTTCACTGACTACCGATTTAACTCTTAAGTGTAGTGGTGGATCCATGTTTCATTCATTGTGACATACCGACTACCGGAGTCCTGTTTGTACTAGTGAAACAGCTCCAAACAGCTCTCAGAGCCATCGATTCATTGTTGGGAGCAAACGCGACACCCATTTCGAGAACAGCTTTCTCATGGAGAAATGTGTACAGACTGCTTTCTGATAACCTTGAGGTGTCAGCTATCTCACGCAATTTCAGTTTCCGGTTTTCCGAAACAATTTTGTGTACTTTTTTGATTTTTTTAGGTGTAACCACCACAATTAGCTTTTCAGAGCGTTCAGAATTGTTGGTGTCTGTTTAAATTCAGCATACCACCGGCGAATAGTTATTTCTAATGGAGCAGAGCCCCTGTAACACTTTTCAAGGAATTGCTGGCTCTCCCGGAATTCTCTCCCATCAACAAGCAGTGTTTTATCAACCCAAGAAATTATGTTTTTTCCATTGTATTAAAATTCGCAAAAGTAGCGTCACTTGAAGTTATGCAACTTGTTACCTAATAATCAGATTGTCATTGAAATTTGACGGGTATCATTTGAATGTTTGTACTTCCTAGTGACTACTTGATTTTTTAATTGGCACCCCCTATATCTCAATCTCTGGACTTATTTGGGGATGTGTAAGTTTTGGGTAGAAGGAAATGAAAATATGGAAACAGAGAAAAAAACAGGCTATAGACACACAGCAAAGGAAAGATTAAGAAAGTGACAGATGAAAGGCGTGAGATTATGAAATGCAAGAGAAAGAATCGGAAACCAAATCCCATCAAAGTTGTTTTCAAACATCTAAGTCAAATGCGATTTCTCTTGCTGCCTTAATCCAGAACCATCTGCCAGAAATCTCTATTCTTCCCTTCTTTCCATCTGAGTCTGCAACAAGTGAAACGAGAAAAGAAGTAAATCATCTGTGGGACATCAAACGACGTGATGAATGCACTGTCCTCACACATTCATCTGCAGCATCAGTTTGCTTAAAAAAAAGTTCAAGCTCTGACAGAAATCTGTACACTGTGCAAAATGTTAAGTCACTTTTAAGGTTTCAGACATATAAGCTAAGCATTCGTAACTGCAATGTCTGTTTGTTACACTCATCATACCGACTTATCTCTTCAAGCGATGAAAAGCAAATTCAGCACACTTTGTAACCAATTTCTACTTGTAGAGGGGTGGCGGCCGGTGAACCATTAAAAAATAAACAACTTGCTTCGACGAGCAGTATGCTGAAACTCTCCGTTTATTTCGCTTGGTCTCATATTTATAATATGTACACATACAGTTTTTTGCCGACTCCGAACGGCGAGATTTGAGAAGCGTTCTTAGACAGTTATTACTCTTTGAGTGTTGTCAGCAGCTCGAAAAATGTGGTGCCGTGAAAAATTCGAAAAATTGGTGTTAAACTGGGAATCGAACCTAGACCCTTCGGCGTGTGGGAGTCGCACTCTACCCACTACTAATGCGCCGGTTAATACACATTATTCAGCCCATTGTTGAACAGACTTGTGTATGCATCCACCGACTCAGATGGCTGATGGCGCAGAACAATATTTGGTATCCCTACAGCACAACCACAGATGGCGTAAGTCCCCAGGATGCAGGATGACCAAGAGAAAGCTTCCGAAAATTAGCAAAAAATCCGCGTTTTTCCCGCTTTCTCTAGACAGAAACGAGTGCAGACGACTTATTGGCGTACTAACGAGACACTTTACCTTCGCTTTGCACCTAAGTCGGCTTGGGCTTAGTGATGTCACCCTTTGCGCCGCCAGTGGAGAAGGTGCAGACACTTCAGAGCACTTTCTTTGTCAGTGTCCCGCCTTTGCTCGTATTAGGTGGCCGCTGTTTGGCGCTTATGTGGTGAGAACCGAAAACTTAAGCTCTATATAACAGAAGCGCCATTTAGTTATATTCGGAACACCAAGAAATTACGTTGAATGAAGGTTACTACGGTGGCCGCTGTGGAGTAGTGGGTAGAGTGCGATGCTCACACGCCGAAGGGTCTAGGTTCGATTCCCGGCTGAACACGTCGAAGTTTTCACGGCACCACTTCTTGCGAGCTGCTGACAACACTCAAAGAGTAATAATTGTCTAAGATAGCTCCTCAAACTGGCTGGGTGATGTGGGAACAGGGTAGGCACTGATTGGTATCAACCTGGCGATGCCCAGCTGCTGTAACTGTCTTCCACACACCAATTGTGCTTATTCTACCTCCACGTTGGTAGCCATCGGGTACTGGTTGTTGTTCACTCGAACTCAACCTGCCAAACCTATAAGTGCGACCTCCGCCCAAGAGGTATAAAAAAGGGCCTGGTCCTCCAGGTTGGGGGTGTGCGTCGGGGTAACTGCCCGGCCACATTAAAAATAAACAGTTGCGAATCAACCGAATGCCTCGGATATGGATGGATTCACTGTTGACGACCCACGCAAACGAAAAAAGGATAATGCTCTACGGATATGCACGTGGAATGTGAGGTCCCTAAACAGAACACGTGCAGCCGAAGAACTTGCGGAGGCCCTGGACTACTATAAAGCAGACATTACCGCAATTCAGGAAATGCGGTGGGATGGGCCGGGCAAGAGAAGAGTGAGAAACTGCGACATATACCACGGCGACTGCTACAGGGAGAGAGGGAAACGCTTATTTGGATGCGGTTTTGTTGTTCGAGGCAGACTTAGGCAAAAAGTCTTAAGCTTCCAATAAATAAGCGAACGCCTCATAACAATCCGCATCAAGGCTAAATTCGGGAATATAAGCCTCATATGCGCCCACGCCATCAACGCAAACAGGACCAAAATTCGGACGCAAAACTTTGCTCTCGAAAAGACTAAGAGCTTCCCTATCCGCTTTTGCTAAGGTCCAAGATTCCGCGCCATAAAGTAGGACGGGGATGATCAAGCTGTTATATAGAGGGAGGTTAGACTTTCGAGATAGGGCTATATTACTCAATCGCCTTTTGAGAGAAAAGAAACAGCGATTGGCAAGAGTGAGTCAATCGCTGGTTCTTTGGGCTCAAGAGTAAATATATTATACAGTTGTAAAGTTCATTCAACTCAAAACTATTTAAAATCTAGATATGGTAAAAAAACTAACCTAGAACTACCTTGCCGACCTTGATACATACTCGCATATGTATATAGACATTGTTAAATTTCACAAATCAAGGAACCACTCTTAAACCGAATTTTATTTCCAAATTTGTAAAAAGATATCTTGGAAAATGAAATCCTCGATACACAAGTGTAACTTAGTGATGTTTGAACGTGTCTCTTCAAAAACGGTCTCCATGCTTACAAAACGTACATCATACCATCTGCGACTTTCAACAAAATCCCAAATCAAAGGGTGCTCGCATTCCAGGAAAACGAAGTTTCCTTTTAAAGAAGAAATCCCCATAGTTCCTATCAACTGCAGCCACAGAGGAAAAAGATGACAGCAGTAAAGAGGACTTCTATCATCTCCTAGAAAGGACATATGATCGATGCCCCAGCTACGACACCAAGATAGTTCTAGGAGATTTCAACGCTCAGCTGGGAAGAGAAGAAGTCTTTGCTAAAGTCATCGGAAGACACAGCCTGCACGCCAACACCTCCGGAAAGGGACTCAGGCTAGTTGACTTCGCCTCGGGGCGAAATCTCTCTGTGGTCAGCACGCGGTTCCCACACCTCAACATTCATAAAGGTACCTGGCGATCACCTGATCAATCAACCGTCAACCAGATTGATCACGTTGCGATCGACGTCAGACACTCCTCCAATATCCTCGATGTCCGAACCTTCCAAGGTGCAAACATCGACTCGGATCATCACCTTGTTGTAGCCAAGGTAAGAACCCGGATATCGAGAGAGCAACGGAGTCGAGACAAGCCAAGACGGTTTGATGTCGGAAAGCTACAATCGCAACCGATCGCTAGAGCCTTTGCCGATCGATTCTCCCTGAAACTATCTCAAAGTTCGACGCTGCCTGCACAAGCAATAGAAGACAAATGGAAACGTTGTCAAGAAGCCATCAAAGAGGCCGCCACTGATGTGCTGGGTTTCACGCCACCACCTAAGAGGAACCCATGGTTTGACGACGAGTGTAGGCAGGCGCATGCTGCCAAACAAGAAGCGTACAAGGCAACGCTGCATCGAACGACGAGAGCTGTTTGTGAGCTCTACAAACAGAGAAGAAGGGAAGAGAACCGACTTCTCAGAAGAAAAAAGAAAGAGCACGAGAAGCGCGCGGTCGAGGAAATGGAGAGGTGCTATGGCAGGAATGATGTCCGAAATTTTTACCACAAGATAAAACAGTTATCCGGTGGTTATAAGGCTCGGACAGAAGCCTGCCGGGATCAAAATGGACAACTAGTGGTAGAGTCGCAGTCGGTGCTGAGAATCTGGAAGGATCATTTCTGCAGACTCCTAAACGGCGATGACGTCGCAAATTCCGCTGTTAGGCAGAATGTTCCACTCAATTTGGACGACGATGGACAAGAATTCCGTCCCCCCGACTTCGACGAGGTCAAGAAAGCAATATCGAGACTGAAATCGAACAAAGCTGCTGGCGCGGACGGACTATCCGCAGAGCTGTTCAAAGCGGCTGGGGATGAGCTGGTTGGGTGCATGCACCAGCTCATCTGTGAGATATGGTCGGAGGAAAGCATGCCCGACGAGTGGAATCTCAGCATCGTTTGTCCGGTCCACAAGAAAGGAGACCCCTTCGACTGCGCCAACTACCGAGGGATCAGTCTTCTTAACATTGCATATAAGATTTTCTCTGCCGTACTGTGTGAGCGCCTGAAACCGTTCGTCAACAACCTGATAGGTCCTTATCAGTGTGGTTTCAGGCCAGGGAAGTCCACAATCGACCAGATCTTCACACTGCGGCAGATCCTGGAGAAGTCCCAAGAAGTACAAATCGACACCCACCATCTATTTGTCGATTTCAAGGCCGCGTATGACAGCGTGCATAGAGACGAGCTATACAGTGCCATGTCTAGTTTTGGCATCCCTACCAAACTCGTCAGATTGTGAAGGATGACGATGGAGAACTCTCGCTGCTCCGTCAAGGTCGGTAGCGAACTCACCGATACCTTCGATGTCAAAAAAGGATTTAGACAAGGCGACGCGCTGTCATGCGACTTCTTTAACATCAACCTTGAGGGGATCGTGCGGAACTCACACGTCAACACCAGAGGCATGATCTTCCACAAGTCCGTTCAATTGCTAGCTTATGCGGATGACATTGACGTGATCGGCCGAACTCAGCGAGCCGTCAATGAGGCGTTTGCTAGCATTGAAACGGAAGCGGCTAAAGTGGGACTGGTGGTAAACGAGGGCAAAACGAAGTATATGCTGTCATCGAAGAAGGACGCAGAACATCGACGTCTCGGACAGAGCGTCACTATGGGCAGCAGACACTTCGAGGTAGTGAAGGACTTCTTCTATTTCGGCTACGCGGTGAATAGGGACAACAACATCAGTACCGAAATCAAGCGCATAATCACTCTTGCCAATCGCTGTTTCTTTGGGCTCAAGAGGCAATTGAGTAATAAAGCCCTCTCCCGAACGACCAAAGTGACTTTGTACAACGCCTTGATCATCCCAGTCCTCCTCTACGGCGCAGAAACCTGGACGCTACTAAAAGCGGATGAGGAAGCCATTGGTCTCTTCGAGAGAAAAGTTCTGCGCGCGATTTTTGGTCCTGTTTGCGTTGATGGCATCTGGAGGAGAAGATTCAACCACGAACTGTATGGGCTGTACGGCGGCATGAGCCTAGTCAAGCGTCTACGGATACAACGCTTAAGGTGGCTAGGCCATGTAGAGCGCATGGACACCACTGCTCCAGCCCGAAGAGTCTTCGAATCCGAACCACAGGGACAACGCAACAGAGGGCGTCCTAGACTGAGATGGCGCACACAAGTGGAAAAGGACCTCAACCATCTTGGAGTGCGCAATTGGAGACAGCTGGTAAGAGATCGTGCTAGCTGGAGAGGCATGTTGGTTGAGGCCCAGGTCCACCCCGGACTGTAGCGCCATCCGAAGAAGAAGAAGCTCCTCAAACTTCGCCGTTCGGAGTCGGCAAAAAACTGTATGTCCCTTTTAGTCGTGAGAGGACATTAGCGCGCACAACACGAGTAGTTGATGAGCAAGCTAGGCCCTGGTCCCCCTGTGGACTGTCTCGCAAACAATTATTATGAAGGTTACTATGTGGTAGTACAATGGACCAGTATTTGCGTCTGAGTGCTCCATCCTATCCTCCAAAAAAAAAATATACCATCTATTCCCACTGACTTCTTCTTTTTGAGGACACCTTCGAGTTTGTCTTTAGAAATAAGGATGGAGTTATTTCCAACATCGGCGACGGTATTATTTGTCGGAAGATCGTAACTGAACCTGGTAAAACTATGAATCTCGGATCGCTATTGACTTATTTCATTTCAAAGACACACATGGTTTAGCAAGGCTCTGTTTTCCAGGTCGTGATTCGAACTACGCGTCTCGTTGACCATATACACTCTCTGGAGAACAGCACCAATTGCTTTCACCTTCTCCTGGAGATCCTTAACTACCACATAGTCGTTGTCAACCACAGCCCTATCCGGATCGATGCCAACTAGTAGTTTCGCATTGTCTGTGGCTCTGTCAATTCGAACGCACTGAATGGCATTATGATCTCTCCTCCGGAAGATTTGATTTACTTGCGGGAACATGCTCTTGTTGTTAGATCTTACAGCCCCAAACTTTTTTGCGCCAATGCAAGCTAGGCCGCAATTTTGGCGAATTAGCTTTTGGAGTACTTTGATCTGTGACTTCAGATAGCGAAACTATGCATTCTGCGGATCTGTATACCGCCTGTACAAGAGTTTTAGTCTTGACAAGAGTAGACTTAGTCCCGATGTCGTAGACAGATTTACTCGTAGATGCACATTTTAATTGCCGGGACAATTGGAGTCCGCAACTGTCTTCATCTCTCCTGGTTGCGCATCCATTATCTCAGCGCCACCTTCTGTTTTGGTCATTTTGGCTTACGCCATCTTCTCAGCATAGACATGATCTTCTGTACTGCCGTTAGCTGCTCTCCATTATTTCACAATTGGTGTTCTGCCTACTGAAGTTTGATGACGCTTTGTCACTTCATTACTTCCGAAATAGCGTACATTTTGTGGTTGCAGCATTGTGACCCACCTCACCCGGGGTCAGCAATTCTCGGTTAAACCTTTCCTCGCCAACGCGGACAAGACTTGAGATTGCCGTTTGCAAAGCACCCAAGATTCGTTTGCTTTTAAAAGAACTTAAACGATTTGGAGAGACTTCTTTAAATCAAGAGTCTTGACAAAGTATAGAATGCTTGGTTGGGTTTAAGCCGACACCTATGGAATTGTTCTTTAAAGTTGTTGGCCTCTAATTTTGACTTAAGGTAACCGTAGGACTGCAGTACATACAATTTTTGCTTTGACACCTTACTCCTTTATCCGAATTTCTTAGATTTAGATGCACGCTGTTAAAATATAGACCGGAACCTTCAATGTGCAGAAGTACCTCGATCTTGCCCAGTTTGTTTTGACTTGTTATTGACATATAAGACCTCAACCAACTTAGAGTGTGCAATTGCAGTCAGCTGGCGAGAGATCATGCATGCTGGGTGAAGTTCCTGTCCACCACGGACAGTTGTGCCATACAAAGAAGAAGAAGTAACAAATAATAATTCGATGGAAGGACGAAATTAGTCCCTTTTTTTGGTGTTAAATTAAAATGTCTTAAAGTACACACGCATCACTTAATCCCGCAAAATTTTATCTTCCCCAATTTTCAGCTCCAATCCCGGGGATGAGTCCTTTTCATTCCCCAATCCATTACCTCTCCGTCAACTGGCTTTTTGACAAAACTCAGAGTGCGGATACATTTCAGTTTCGATACGTCAATCAATTTCCAACACATTTCATTCAAGAGACCCCCTCCAGTGCGGTGTCATGAATTCACAGCGTTCATGCAGACTCAAAGGGTATAACTATGCCACTTGAAAGTCATTGGGCCTTTTGTTAAAATTTCACGTACAATTTCGGAACACATTTTGCTGATGGCCAAAAACGCGTGGTTGCTTAACCCCGGGATCATATGCGCTAAAGGTAAAACCCATCATTTCTGTATTCGGCGTTCACTTCAAATTTTGCATGGAAGCCGGCAATTTACATAAGCGGATCCATTGGGAAATGTTTTGCATTTAAGTGTACTGCTGAATATTTCATAGCCCTTCGCATCGCACTCTTTGATCACAAATCCGTGTGTAGCGGCATATTCACTCGCAAACATTTATTATATTGAAATCCTTTCACATTATGCGATTTTGTTTAATAGCCCTGATTAAGGGATCAATTTACGAAAAATTCACACAGACTAATGTGGAACGTAAAAAGGATTAACTGTGCGTGCGGGAGTAGTAAGTTGAAATTACAGTGCGCCCTGCCACGAAGGACAGACATCGAATGCCTGGTACGAACGAATCGATTTTGGAACAAGACACTGCGGGACTTTGCACACTGCTCTTCATTTGGCAGGGCTCTAAATATGATTTCACACTCCATATCGCTATTCTTTGCTCATCGCCTTCTAGCTGAGGATTCCTCGGCTACCATGGCGCAGCGGGTAGTTACTTGCATTGTTTGTCATAAGAAAGATTTTCAAATTTCATCCATTTTGAAGTTGGAACTAGACAGTGGATCTCTTCTGCTAAGGGGAGGACAATAGTACGCATAGAAGAAGTGGTTGCTGGAGACGTTGGACTCTTGTGGTGGTGAGTGTCGATTTGCACTTCTTGAGTCTTTTCCAGGATCTGCAGTAAAGTGGAGATTTGGTCTATCATGGACTTCCTTGGCTTGAAACTACACTGATAGGGGCCTATTAGGTCATGGACAAACGGTTTCAGACGCTCACACAACACGGCAGAGAGGATCCTGTAGGCGTTGTTCAGGAGGCTGATCGGTAATTGGCTCAGTCAAAGGGGTCTCCTTTCTTGTGGACAAACGACGCTGAGAGTCCACTCATTGGGCATGCTTTCCTCTAACCATATATTACAAATGCGCTGGTGCATGCGCCCAACCAGGTCTTCTCCAACTGCCTTAAATAGTTCTGTGGACAGTCCGTCCACTACAGAAGCTTTGTTCGACTTCAGCATCGATATTGCTATCTTCACTTCGTCTTAGTCGGGCGAACGGATTTCTTATCTATCATCATCCAAATTGGGTATAACATTCGGCTTAACAGCGGAATTTGGACCGTCATCGCCGTTAAGGAATCTACAGAAATGATCCTTCCAGACTCTCACCACAAACTGCCACTCTACTAAAATATGATAATTTTGCCTAAAAAAGAAATTGGGGTCGTCGTCGCCCTTAAGGAGTCTGCAAGCATGATCCCTCCAGATTCTCAGCACGGACTGCGACTCTACCACCAGTTGTCCATTTTGGCCCCGGCAGGCTTCGATTCGAACCTTGTATCCTCTGGATAGCTGTTTTACCTTTCGGTAAAACTTTCGGAATTCATTCCTGCCATAACACCTTTCCATTTCCTCGACAGCGCGCTTCTCTTGCTCCTTCTTTTTCCTTTTGGGAAGCCAGTGCTCTACCCTTCTTCTCTGTTCATAGAGCTCACGAACAGCCCTCGTTTTTCGATGCAGCGTTGAGTGTATTACTCTGTTGGTACATTTTGGAGTCCAGCTGAATCTCTCGAATTTAATGCTCCATTTTTTTAAAAACACACCACGGTAAGCTACTTCCCCGTTCAATCCTGCCCCCATTCATAAGGCAAGATTCCTGTTTCTTCTATTCCTGAGTAATTCCCTCTCCGCCCTTTGAAAAAGTAAAGTGTCTTCCCATCCTGCGACGTCATCTCCAACCAATTCGGCTTAAATGTCGAATATCCGTGTACATCAGTGGACTCAGAGTGAAATTAAAATTTCTTTTAGTCCTCCTCGTTTTCGTTTCATTCGATGTCTTCCCAAGCACTCGTCGAACACATCCATTCACATATACAGCGTAAGATCCCACAAATCGTCTACTCGTATCCAAGCCACGTACGTACGTAAACGCTGATTTCGCTAACGGCTTACAGAACATGTCACACACGTGAAACACGACGATCTCTTTGTCACAGCTCAAAGCCAAACCCATCTGAGACAGCAGGATGAACAGCACGGTGAAAATCTCCCCATTAATTTGATTGAAAATTTCACTTCCAGAGCCCACCGTTAAGACTACTCTCACAAATTTATTCAACTTAACCTGTACTTGATAAAATAGGGTAACCGAGGGGGCACAGCAAATGAGAAAAAAAAAGGCCCGTAGTTACATTGCCATCTCTCCTACTTAGCTTCTCGGGTATTACAAAATCGAAGAAAGGGAGAAAAAAAATCATCC
The DNA here is from genome assembly GCA_955652365.1 of Eristalinus aeneus. Lineage (NCBI taxonomy): Eukaryota > Metazoa > Arthropoda > Insecta > Diptera > Syrphidae > Eristalinus > Eristalinus aeneus. Next base: position 25,625,545 of record OY019130.1, on the reverse strand, counting down.
ACTTACCATATTTATCCTAAAATGACACAGGGTTTTGAAGTGTCGCAGCATTATATATAAACGTAGCCGCTAACACCATTTCCAAGCGGGGGAAAATCTGCCGCTGCCGGAGTAGGGCGCGCAACCTTTTCAATTTTCTAATTTTCAATTAAAACCCTGTAAAAGATATGGAACCCACCAAAGTGCTCTGTGAAGCTCAATTCAAAACGTAAAAATGTAGGATATTCCTCTTATTGTGTCGGGTATTTAGGGGATTGCGGGAAGGTTATTACAAATTTATCAGTAAATCTTTCAACACGCCATCGTCAGATACAAAGCGAGCAAAATGGCAGAACGGGTAGCGAAACCGCAAGAGTGCTTTACATAGTCTTCCCCTCCTTTGCAGCTCGGATGGGTACATGTGCGGCACTTATTTTTTGATTTCCTACCCTTATCATATTTTCGTAGCTTTAGTCCAGAATTTGTACCTGTAGATACGGTGGCAGGCGCTTTTCCGATTCCACTTCACCAAAGTTGAATGCAGGATCTGGCTGCCAGTCAGCCGCAATCGATTATGTTTTCTTCTTTTTTTTCACGGATGGGTAAAACACTTTTGGGGTTTTGTGGCTTTGCGGTTTATTATAGGTGTATCTTTGAATAGACACAGCTTTCGACGTGAACATCTTGATCTGCCGTTCATGTGTACACACGTATGCCGGAAAAAAGGGAATTTTCGCCCCCGTTTTTACGGAAGTGGGAAATCTCATTTTGTAATTTAGTCTGATAGATTGCGGCTTGCTGCGCTCGGGCGGGCTGAATTGGAAGGCAATTGGCTGTGGTGTGTTTTGCGAAGCTGAATTTATTCCAGATCTGGATTCAAAATTGATTTTAGTGAACGCTCCTAGCAGAAGCTGAGCATCTCATTCAAATTTAATAAATTAATTGAAGAAGACCGACAGAACAGACTTCCTTGCATGTTTCTCTTTTCGCTTGCTCTCATGCTGGGAAAAAGACAAATCCCGAAGTTGGTGCCACTTTCACAGGAGACGGAGGAACTGTTCATGAAATTGTAAAAAAGGTCACTTTTGGCAAACTTTTGAAGCGAAAGTGAAATCTATCCGAATCCGATATCTTACTACATTTTCCACGGTCAACTGCCGCCGTCCCAGTGGGTCAACTATGCCGAACTTGTGTTAATTTATTTTCGTGTTGCTTGAGGTTCTGGACAGCGGGTTTCTGGAAAAAAAGTTCCACACTTCTGGCAGTTGATTTTCAACTTCCAGTCTTCGCAAAATCGTTGAATTGCATCGAAGTTACTTTGCAACAAAACATTTATTTATTTTACCTTCAGACCTGATCTGATCATCGGCAAACGTTATTTCGTTAGGCATAGAACCTATTAGATCGCTGGTGATTGTAGTGAACAAGATCAGCGAACCCACTGCCCCTTGTTGCCGTCCATTCTTTATATGGAATATATTTGTGGGAGTTTCGTTGCCATTTTCCACAACGAACTAATAAATAAACACGCTTACTTTATTGTACAAGAGCATTGAAGCATAGAACTGCTTGTACTCAGACTATGTACATCTTAAGGCAGTCCCAAACTCATTCCTTCTCGCAGAACCCCATCCTTCTGGAAACAACTTAAGTTGCTCCTCTAAACCAACTTGTTTGGAATAGCGAAGGCGTTTTGAGCTTTTGTCAGACTATATAGAAACTGGTCCAACATAATTCTCAAATGTCGCACTGCTAATGGTCACCTACGTAGACTCAAAATGCTAAGCTCACACTATCTTCAGTTCGCATTCTAGACAGGCCCGTAACAATTGTGACCAACATACTACATTACTACTCGTTGTACTAATAAGGTGAATTGGTGAACTCTCAGAGCCTAAGATCTCATAACGAACTGAAAAGCAGCTGGTTTAGAAAGGTAGCCTTAACAACATGATTTTAATGTTTTAGAAAATGTGGATTATTACGAAGGTTGTCTTTTATATTTCTGGATTGGGCAACCCTAGTGTTGTAATCTGGCAAACGCCAGCTCTATCGTAAAGTTTGACATATTCTGAGGACTGGTCCCCCTGTGGACTGTCGCGCCAACAATTATTGTTATGGTGAATTCGTAGTTCACTACAAGACGAATTTCGTGAAGGTCGTCCCAAATCAGTTGTTGTTTCGGAAACCATTGATGCTGTGCGCCAACTGATAGTGCAAGATCGACATGTGACCAACCGTAAGACTGAGACAACCATAAGCTATAGTGGGACCAGCATACATTCAATATTGCATGAACATTTGACCGTCAAAAAAATTGTTCACGTTGCATCCTACACAATTTGTCAATCGCTTTTTTTGGTCGAAAGAAATGCTCCAAAAATACGATGGCGGTGCATCGAAACACGTCTATGGCATAGTGACAGGTGATGAATCGCGGATTTTTGCGTATGAGCACGAAAGTAAACAGCAGGCGACTATATGGGTGTTTCAAATTAAATCCAAATCCAAATCCAATCCAAAGCCAAATCCAACAAAAGTAGCTCGCTCGCGAAGCACTTCCAAGCAAATGGTCGCCTGTTTTTTCGGAGAAACTGGACATGTCGCAACCGTACCACTAGAACAACGCAGAACAGTCAATTCTGAGCGAAACACAACCATTTGTTTGCCAGTTGTCTTCCAATAAATCAGGAAAACCAACCGCCGAAGAAGAATCACTCTTCATCGCGACAATGCGAGCTCTCACACATCGACACGAACAACTGCATTTTTGAGCCCTCAAAACATCGATTTGATGAGTCATACGCCATATAGTCCTGACATGGCACCGAATGACTTGTTTTTATTCCCGTACGTAAAAAACAAAATGAGAGGTCAACGACACCTGAAGAAGCGATTGATGCGTTCAGGATGCATGTTTTGAAGATACCTCAATCAGAGTGGCAAAAGTGCTTCGACAATTGGTTCAAACGCATGCAAAAGTGTATAGAACTTAATGGGGAATATTTTGAAAAACAATAAAACTATTTTCAAGGATAAATATTTGTTTTTGTTCTATAAAATGCAACCCTCGTATATAACCTACTCGAAAGTAGGGGAATGTGTTCCAGTGATGGGTTATTCATTAGCAATGCATCGCTAACGACGTATAAAATCATTAGTAACAAACCGTATGTCTACACAAGTAAAGAATAACTATTCCTTTTTCCTTCTTGCGTTTATTTTGGATTCTTTAGAAGATGAACGACGAACGGAACGACGGTTCCGATGAAGGGACCAGGAGTGACATTGACGCGAGGTCGGTTCCAAAAATAAAGCTAATTTTCTTTGTTACAAAAAATTATTTATTTATTCATCATCTATTTTGTCACCCCCCAAAGTAGCCTCCCAGATTTCATAGTCATGCATCAGCGTTTTTTCCGATCCCCAAAGCAGTTCTGAAATTCACTTTTTGGTATGCCTTTCAGCTCTTTCGGTGATTCGGTTTGCACAAATGATATCTGTCAATTTTTCCTGACAATTTCCTGATTATTAGTTTACACAGTTACACAGTGCTTCAAATGGCGGTATTTTCGCGATTTTTAAAGCAATGGAAAAGTCAGAATTTCTTGTGTAGATTAAACACCGCTTTTTCATTGTTAAAAATACCGTGCAAGCTCAGCAATGGCTTGGAAAGCGTTACAGGGACTCTGCTCTATCGAAAATATCTATTTGTCGGTGGTATACTTACTTTAAACGTGGCCGTACAACGATGCTGAACGCTTTTAAAGGCCAATTTAGGTGTTTACACCTGAAAACTTCGAAAAAGTACACAAAATCGTTTTGTAAAACCACAAAGTGAAGTTGCTTGAGATAACTGACACCTTCAAGGTATCAGGATGCAGTGAGTACACTATTTGGTATGAACATTTGTCCTTGAGAAAGCTGTTTTTGAAATGGATGCCGCCTTTGCTCACAATGGACCGAAAAGAACAACGTTCCGATCTAAGAGCTGTTTGGAGCCGAATTAACAGTAGTTTTTGGGTCGGTATGTCACAATAGACGAAACATCGATCCACGATTATACTCCAGAGTCAAATCGGCAGACAGCGTAGTGATCAGTAGCCGGTGAACCACGCCCAAAGCTTCCAAATACACAGAGGTCGGTGGCAAGGTTATGGTATCTGTATTTTGGGAAGCGCACAGAATTTAATTCACCGACCATCTTGGGAAAAGCAAAAGGGTCAATAGCGAATATAACATGACATTATTGGTGCATTTGACGGAAGAAATTGCAAACACACGGTCCCATATGAAGATGAAAATAATTCTCTTTCACAAAGACTATGCACCGTGTCACAAGTCGTTAGCTACGAGTTGGGTCTTGAACTGCTTCCGCACCCATCGTATTCCCCAGATCTTGCCCTAACTTCTATCTCATTCCAGACTTCAAAAATAATTTCCCCGGAAAAAAATATGACTTGAATGAGGAAGTGATCGAAACTGAAACTCCAGCATATTTTGAGGTCAAAAATAAATCGTTTTATAAAAAAGGTATTCGCGCAGGTGTTTGATTTCACACGACTTTGGTAGGGATATAGTTACAATTCACAAGATACAAGTTCCTAGCATCAACTACTCCTACTGTGCTATAAGTGAATCATAAGTAGGAGAGATCTGCCGTCTTTGACTCCGGGCCATTAAAATGACGCAAAGGTAGACGTCCCCGAGCGAGACTTCGCACACGAGTAGAGAGGAACTCCAACCAATTGGAGGCCCAGGCCCGCTCCAAACTAAAATGTGTTTAAAATGGTAACGTTGTATGAATTACTGTTTCAAAAGCTTGTGTTCTGCAAATGCTTTTGATTTCGATTTAATTATTGAAATGTACAACATCTCCCTGATAAAACTCCTTTACAGCGATTTGCTGGGTACTTACTGAGTGATGTGTTATGCGAATATCGATAATCGGATGTATGTAGCCGATTTCAATACGAAATTTACCAATTTTCTTCCAGGATGAAGCATTTATCGACCATATCAAATAAAACACTTCTGTGCTATATGACATTTTAGCCAGTGACCAAAAAAACATTAACTTCTGCAAACCCATTTGAAATATCTGTCCAACCTTTGACTTGTGTATTAGGTGCTCGAATATTCCCACACTTAACCTCTTCCACAACGGCATCGTTTTTCTACAAAAGGCGGAATTTAAAATTCGTTACAATTATCAAATTAAGTTCCATGCTTCAACTTTTTTGATGCAATATTCGCGGAATCCATCCTACGCGGAAACTTTTCACGAATTCAATTCCAATAACTCGCCTCAAATATTTTTGGTCCAGAAAACTTTTCATGAGTTTCATGTTTTCTCATAACGTCATTGATTTGTTTTTTTTTTTTTTTTCTAGTGTTTGTTACACGAGAATTTGTATGTTTTTTGTTCCCCGTGAACTGTATCAGTGAAACACGTGCAAAAAAATTGATTCTAATTATCATATTCAGGAACCACATGTTTGCATACTGTGTGCATAACGAACACGTTCTCGCTGTAATTATGATTTTGTTTCAACGTCTGTTACATAAAAACAGCTTCATTTACCCCGATCATAGTTTTATGTCATTTCGGCAAACTAGATATTCTAATACGAACTTCTACTAAGCATATGTGTATGTATGTATGGGAGAGTTGAAAGTCTGTTTAAAAGGAGCTGCGGTGGCAAACCTTATGAGGGAGTCTAAGCTAAAGAATCCAAATGCAATACAAGTCTCCTAGCCTTGAAGTGAAATGTCAGGACTATACGGCGGGTGACTCATCAAATTGATGTTTTGAGTGCTCAAAAATGCAGTTGTTTGAGCCGATGTGTGAAAGTTCGCATTGTCGTGGTGAAGAGTGATCCGCCTTCGGTGGTTGGTTTTCTTGATTTCTTGGAAGACAACTGGCAAAGAAATGGTTGTGTATCACTCAGAATTGACTCTTCTGCGTTGTTCTAGTGGTACGGTTGCGACATATCCAGTTTTTTCGAAAAAAAAAACAGGCGACCAGACGAAAGGGCTTCGTGCGCGAGCAACTTTTGTTTTATCTGGTTCAATTTGAAACACCCATACAGTCGACTGCTCTTTACTGCATTCGGTCTCATATGCGTAAGACCACGAATCATCACCTGTCACGATGTCATAGACGTGTTTCGAAGCACCGCGATCGCATTTTGGAGCATTTCTTTCGACGACAAGTTGTGTGAGTTCCAACGCGAACCAATTTTTTTGACGGTCAAATGTTCTTGCAATATTGAATGTATGCTGGTCCCACTAATGCCTAAGGTTGTCTCAATCTCACAATAGGTCACATGACGATCTTGCCATATCAGTTGGCTCACAGCATCAATGGTTTCCAGAACAACAACTGATTTTGGACGACCTTCACGAAATTCGTCTTGGAGTGAACTACTACCTCGGTTGAGTTCAACATACCATCGATAAACACTGGTTCTTGATGAGTTTCATCACCAAAAATTGAATAAGGTTCATCGATGCACTGTTGTTGAGTTGATCCACGGTGAAAGTTGTAAAAAATAATCGCATAAAAATTTTCACGATTTAATTCCATTTTTTTGGGCGAGATGAATATTTTAAGTTACGGTAGACAACACAAATAGCACTCGTATGCCAAAACGCTCTGAGTACGTATAACCTCAAAAATGTTAAACTTTACGATAGAGCTGGCTGTTGCCAAGTTGCAATACTAAAGTTGCCCAATCCCGAAATATAAAAGGCAACCTTCGTATATTTTTCATCTTTGAATATCAACTCTTCCTATTTGTTTTAATAAAAAACAGATCAAAAGATTACTACAACACACTACTATGTCTTTAAAAGAACTACATTTTTATTCACCTACCACATTCCATTTGATTTATTGGAAGAACAGTGTCCAAAAGTTGGCGCTGTCTGCGAACTGAAAGCAATTACATACTTCACTGGAAGAGCGTAACATGTGTCAGCAATAACTGGTACGCCTCATCATCTGTTTAAGGCAACAAAGTTGTGTTTTGATTTTTCGAAAATGTCTGGATTTTCCTCAATAAGCAGCACTTGCGGTACATTTTTATTTTCTTTTTTAACTGGAAGAAGCTGGCTACTGAAGCTCATCGAATGTTTTTGGTGAACCTGCTTCGACTGATAGATCTTGCTGAGAGTGGCTTCAACGATTCAAATTGAGTGATCTTTACGTCTTAGGCAAATAGCATCTTTGCATGCCCAAATAGTTTGAGGATCACGAATCGGATACCGAGATCCGTGCCAAAAGCAAAGTGAATTTATAGAATCAATGGGAGTGACAAACAATTTTGGTTTAAGAAAGCAAGGAAATTGGGTGCCGAACATGTTGAAACTGAAATGCTCTTATGACTAAAGTCGATTGCTTGCTTCTCGAAATTGGACGTCCAAAGATGGGATTTTTGCAACGAATCGTGACTGGAGATGAAACGTGGGAATGCAGTGAAAACCTCAAGAAGAAAGAAATATTATTTAAAACCTGTTGAACCTGTTTCATAATCGTCTATACATCGACACCTAAAAACATTTGTGTTGCGCCAAAATCTCTAAGAACCACGCGAAACCATCGATGGGAAACGTCTTTGAGTGCAACTAATGCGCTTGAGCGATGCATTGCGTGAATAACGGTCAGAAACGTCCGAAAGACATGACAAGATGATTCGGCAGCATTATAGCGTCCACCTCTTCGTGGGTGCGGAGTTCAAAAACTGCCAGAAAACATTGGAGTGGTATGTCTAATTCCACTCTTTATATCCTCTGCACCTCGCTTCTACTGATTACTGGCTTTCCCATGAATGCAAAAAAAGTGAGTGGAGTGGATTAAAGCCAGAGAGGATTCATGTTTTGGAGATGATATGAGAGAAATGGGAAACAGAAGTTGTTGCCCGACGAACAACACTTCGGGTGATGTATTTTTTACGACTTCTCAATAAAAAGATTTTTAGAACACAAAAAAGGACTTAATTTGTACTCCCAATATGTCGGAATGTGATATACAGAATGTGGCCTCAAGAGCGAGTATAGAAAAGACTACCGCTCCTTGATGACAATCGGTACGATCACAGACAGCAGACTGCCACCAGATGAACAAAAATCTCGTAAAGCTTGTGAAAGAGTTTCTCACGTCCACGTGGTTCAAAAGTTTCGTACCGGTGTCCTTAATCGACTTGATTCCTGAAACATGTAAGCACTAACGTCCACATTTCGCCAAAGAAGTCTATCACCATTCCAATTACGAAGTCCTCCATGTGCGATGTCCTGCATTGCACAGCATGTAAATACATCCACGTGCTCGCTTATTCGTATAAATTAACATGCATACCTCTAGGTACGGTTGTATATTATATTCATTGCTATCTCCTACATTAAGAGTGGTCAAACAATTAATTTCGTAATTATTGCCAGGGGGAGCGGCTTGTAGACAGAAATTAATGTTAGTACGTTCTCCATTATTATTATCGTTATTAAGTGGACAATGATTCATCGGCGTCCGACGCACAAGAAGGTACGTATCTGCACTACACGTACGTGAAGTGAGCATCGTATATTAGAGCAGACTAACGACATGATTGTGTCCCGTAGAAATTAGTTTCGTGTTCGGCGAACAAAGGTGGAGACTAGTATAAATTCAATTCGCTGCCAACATGCATCTCATCAGTGTAGTGCTGTGTTGTCTCGAACATGCTCTTCTTATTTAATGTGAGTAAAATTAGTTTCCGAACCTGTATGTAATATGATTACGTTTGTCAACTGAGTGGTACTTCGGTTGTCCACTAAGGCTTTGACGACGAGGCTGTGACTGCATTGAAAGGTCTTCGAGTGCTTGTGACCCTTGGCTGGAAGTGGTTCAACAATGAGTGAAATTCTTTTATGGTAGACCTATGGAAATAGTCTCTCCAGTCATATCGTTCTCTAACTGAGTTGAGCATAAATCTAAAATGGTTGTTATCCCAGCAGACGAAGAGGAGTCTGTCAAGTGAGTGTTATTCAACCGCCCACCGGGTATCTGAACAACTATTGTCCTCGTTATTCAAATTCTCTTTTTCTAAGTGACACTTCTGTTTTGTGGAATTCGACAAATGAACCGACGCTTGAGCCTGTCTGTCATAAGTTGAGGGCAAAATAATGATTGATGATCGACAGAGCAATTATCTTAAGTCAATACGACAGTGGTCGTTGTCGGATATGATTACCAAATTTTATCTCTCTGCGGATAATAGGAAAGGAGTGAAGATTGATGAGATCTTCAGTGACGGGGCGTGTGTGATACCCGTCATTCACATATAATAACATCATAAAAATCTACTCATTATAGCAGAAGGACTACGCTATCCTCTGCCATGCTTATGACGAATACAAAGAAGGACTTACGGCTGTAGCACATGGAATATACGGGGATTCGTTAAAGATTTTCTGTATGAGAGAGAGAGAGAGAAAGAGAGTGAGGGAGAGAAAGAGACTGAGAGAGAGAAAGAGAGCTAAAATAACGCCCCAGGAGTGGAACATATTCCTAAAGAAGATAATCTTCAACTCCAAACACTTATGGACGTTTGCTCTGAAATTCATTTCACTACTGTTTAACTGTTTGTCGCTTTAGAGGCTTAGGATTGATGTGGTTCTTGCGGTGCAATGCGATTTTACGTTCAGCGAGCTTTATTTAATTAATGTTCCAATCCTTGCAGATTGAACATTTAATGCAGGGATGCATTCCACGTGCCGCAGCCTTTGACTGTAAATACATGTACAACACAAACATCTCTCTGTCTGATTGTTGGTGCCTGGAAAGCAAATTAGATGTTCTGAGTTACATTATGCCGAGCTGCAACACTACAATTTGAATAATTAGCTAATTACAAACCAATCCTTCAACATCTGTTCATATGCTCAAATAGCATGCATTTCAGGGTATTCTTGTTAGTGAGGCAATTCGCTTTTGGAAGTGCGAATTTCGATGATGGACATTACGCGGCCAGAGAACACGTTGTCGAAAAATCATTGCTCTGGCGGATGAATGCCTACGAACACAACTATAAGCATGGAGGTGGACTGTGACTAGTGACTTATGTCGGAAGTGCAGCATGACAACAAAAAAATTGATAAATAGCACTAATCACTCTGTTCTACATTTTTTTTGAGCACCAAGTAAACGGCTTACATATACCTGCAAAAGCTTTGCTTAATCCACTTCATCACGAGTAGTTGATGAGCACGCTAGGCCCTTGTCCCGCTTGCTTGGTTATTATTAGTTGTAGGATATAAATAGATTTTTCTCAGGGTTAATGTTACACTTTACATTCTTTGTAAACAGGTCGTCCTATTTCCTTTCTTTGAAAAAGTATTTTCTGAATTACTTTCAACTATTCTGCCAGTTCACTTTGCTTCACAGGCACAGGTCTTCATCCATTAAAGACAATTTCCCCTATTCAAACCTTTTAGGCTCTTTGTCTTTGACGCTAATATCGGCACTTCTGAACCGTCGAAACCACTCTATTTGTGACTTATTTGTCGAAACAGATTCACCATAAAAGTATTCCATGAGCTTCAGTCGAAATGTTCTTTCACTTAAAAAGAGCAAATCAAAACTTCCTATAAATGTTGTTTATTCAACACAAATTCGAAGAGGAGGTGTGCTGATGCACACTTATTATTGCTGAGGAATGTCATCATTCCCGTGAAATGTCATCATTCCCGTGAAATGTCACCATTCCCGTGAAATGTCACCATTCCCGTGAAATGTCACCAGTCCCGTGAAGTGTCACCATTCCAGTCAAGTAGGTAATCGCTTCCAAGATCAGCCGTAATTTTCAGGTGGCGCCATCTTTTGAAAAATAATTCATTTGTACCCCCAACACATCAGAAGCTTCCTTTTTAATAAATGAATTAAATTCTCTCTGTCTCTCTATAAACCGAATGTCCCGAATAAAAAAGTTCTAAATGTTACAGAAGAATATAAAATGAAGGCGAACACATTTGCAAACAAGAGTCACTCGAAAAGAAGTCCAATTTGTGTGCAAAACTTTAACCACTCCAGTTCGTCCATATGGCGGTTTTAGTTCTCGCCAAAAATTTCCATATCTCATCCAATAAAAGCTGAATATCCGCAATCAAGTGCCTTCCAGTGGCCACGCAACTTGATCAATGGTGAAGCAAATTTAATTTGAAAACTGTCAGAAAATAATCTCAAATTTGTGAGTGAACAAACTCGGAACCAACAACCCAACCGAAGGGGGAGTACTTAACGACCTTAACTTTTACTTTCCCAAACATATTTCGATACATCCTAGCACCACCAATCCACAATGCGGCAAGGGGAAGTTATGAAACTCCGAAGAGTTACGTCCAATAGTAAACACTTGTGTACAATTGTACGTGGTTGAAAATGTGTCCACACATGCATACATCACTGTATGTGTGTTGGCTCTTATTGATTTGTTATCCTCAAATCCGGTAACATATTGCCTTTACTTGTTGTACTCTCCGTGTACTCGCTGAAAATATGTTTATGCTGGTACACCGAAACGACATTCACGTTTTATTACAGCTTCCCAATGGGTTTCCGGATAAATGACATTATTCATTTTATCTTACGTCAGAAGACGCATGTGCCATAAATTGAAGATGCCTTAATGTTAAGTGATTGAAACATTTGCGTGTCATACTTGCTCAGTGCCCAAGAGGGGCAAACAACTTGCGCCTTAGATATTGTAACTTTCATAAAATATACCAAATGGATAACATTATCGGTAGAATACTGAAGGTTGTTTGTCGTCCTTGTTGTATGAGTGTGCTTCTTGCGATATTTTGCGAAGAAGGGGCTTTTTAGTGGCACTTTAGCACTTTCCTCTGAGCTCCTTGATTGAGACCAAACTAACGTCCACATGATGAAATGAGCACCTAAAACTCAGTGCTGACGACACATATTGTTTGCAAATGCTAGAGTATTGATACACGTCACTGATATGTTTGCAAGTGATGTTGGCTCCATGATTTTAAGTTTTACAGGTCAGATTTGCAACCAAATACCATAAAACTTCAACAACAAAACCAACGAATTTTGGCCTCATGCTCGAGCTTAAGTAATTCTTCATCATCTCTATTGAGTATGGAAAATGGTGATGGTCCAAAATGTCATTGAGCCCGATAAATTCACTATTTTCGCAATACACTGCCTCCCTCGCCGTTAACAAATTCTTACCTAGCACATCACTCAATAAGTCCAGGAACTTATTAAGTTGTGCTAGAGGGCGCCACAAGCAAAAAAAAACTATATTCTTTTAGGGAGTACAAACATTAAAATGATAACTGTCAATATTTCATGACAATCTGACATATCTTTTTTATAGAGTCAGTTTCGGCGCTTACCTTCCTTATTCGACCCATGTTTTTTCCGGTGATCATCTTTTTGAGGTCTGAAAAGAGATAAAAATACCCGAAGGTCAGACCTGGAGAATACAGTGGGTGCTGAAGCAATTCAAAGCCCAACTCGCGAAATTTGACCATGGTAGCCAACGACTTGTGGCACGGTGCATTGTCTTGGTGTAAGAGAATTCATTTCTTCTTCATATGAGTCGGTCGACTGAGCACGTTGGTCTCAGCAGGTTGAAGCGGCGAAATATCTACCTGTAGCTATTTGTCAAGTTGTGCTTAAGGTCTAACTCAACCTTGCAAGCCTTTCTTTAATTTGCTCGGCAAACTAAATACAGATTCATCAAGACATGGTTCCGAGCCACGGAATCGCGGGAAATGAGATTAACGATGAACTCGCTAAAGAGGGATCAAAAGAGGCATTCAAAGGCCGGAATCAACCTTTGAACTGCACGCATCTTTGGCTAAAGCTTCTACCGACGGCCGGACATCCTGACATCATAGCCCGAGATGGCATGACTCTCCAGGATGTAGGCTGATCAAGCGAATGCTCCCAAAATTCAACTAGAAATCCACGGCATTTCTGCTATCTTTAGACAGGTCTCTTTTTCCTCTCCCCTGTCTACCGATTTGGCTCTGGAGTGTAGTGGTAGATTCATGTTTCATTCATTGTGACATACCGACGCAAAAAGTTCTGTTTGTTCTGACTAAATAGTTCCAAATAGCTATCATTATCTTATTGATACGTTGTTGGTTTTGGTCCATTGTTAGCAAAGGATGCACCCATTTCGAAAACAGCTTTCTCATGGACAAATGTTCATGCCATATAGTGTACCATAGTCTGTAATGTGAAACTAAAAATCTGCAAAGCGTTTCCTTCAAAACAATCAATTGTGGTTGGTGACTTTTATCGAGTTTTGTTTAAAACTCCTGCCCATCCTTGATGAACGAAAAAGTCAGTAATCACGGCTTTACAGAGGTCAACATTCACTGTAATATTCAGGTTAGCATCGTATTTTTTAAGTAAAAGCTTAAAGGGAAAACTAAGCAATGAGATTTTATGAATTTTACGAAACTTTAACATATACTGGATGATTATCGTCAACCCAACTCTTCAGTTCTTATAATTGACGAACATATTTAACCAGATAAAGGTTATCAATGCTAAGTAAAACTGGGATCATGTTTCCAAAAACTTGCAAGTCTTGTAGGCGTCAGCCTATGGTATATTGTTCTCAAAGATCGTGTGATTTAGTGAAGATATTTCAATTTGACGCGGATACATTCGATCACTTGGAGGAAAACATTCGCGGCGTTGTTATTGCTTGTAGTCGCCGTGGCGTAGTGGGTAGAGTGTGACGCTCACACGCCGAACGGTCCAGGTTCGATTACCGGCTGAACACCTCGAATTTCTAACGGCGCCACCTCTTTCAAGCTGCTGACAACACTCAAAGAGTAATAACTGTCTAAGAAAGCTTCTCAAACTTCGCCGTTCGGAGTCCTCAAAAAACTGTAGGTCCCTTCTACTCGTGAGAGAAGTGAATTCCTCATTGGCCGCAAAGACTTTTCAAATAATTTCAACCCATTATAATGGTTATCCCATTGTATTGGGTCGAAAAAAAGTCTTCTACAATAAAGGGATACAACTTAATAAGCACATCATCATATTTGATTTTGCAAGTGATACTTCCCAAAATTTTAAGCGGGCTTCCACTAACCCCACAGTTTTAATGTCCGTGAAACTCTTGTCTTCCCATCAAGGATATTGATAAAAACAGGTACTGCACAAAACTGATTGGACTCCCGGAGTCCAGTAGTGTCCACAACGACGTTGAAATCTTCATGTGATCTGCATCGAATTGATAATTAACCCAGTTCTTGAATTCGTTGAATTTATTTTCTGCCAGCTTTTCCTCAGGACTTTCAGTAACATCGACGTTGATTGTTTTTTTGGAGAATGTTTCTACATCGGTTCGTTCTTGATGTTTATGGAGCATCATCAGTGATTTATTTTTTTTTTTTTTTGCAATTTGTTGAGATATGCCCCACTTCTCCACACTTATAGCAAGTCAAATTGTTTTTGCGATTTCTATTTCTATTTCCTCTTTCAATGTTATTATTTTGTGTTGCCACAAAAGACATATGCCTGTCAAATTCCCTGGGTGTTCTAACTTTGCTGTTTCTTTTCACTCTGATTGTTTCATTTATTGCCGTTATATTCACATAGTTGTTGTAGTTATTAACGCAAATTCATAGTCAGCTCATTAATAGTGGCTAAAGCCGTCTTCAATTATAGCCGACTCTAAAACAAAAAGCTAACTTTAACTTTTTGTTATTCATAGACACATATATGTCTGTGCATAACTAATATCTGCTTAAAAGCGTTATTGTAAAGTGTTTTCATCGAACAAACCCAAATGTCAAAATATTTCACAAGAAATCTATTACTTTCAAGTGTTTTTCTTTTGAATTTACAAATTTTCTGAGAAAAAAGTAATTGAAATCAATAGAATGGATTCAAAAAATTAAATAAATGTATTACGGGTCTATTATTTAAGATTTATTATAAGTAAGACGGTATAATTGCAGACAAAACGAGACAGATCGCATAACTAGGACCCCATAGAAAGGGAAATGCAGCGGCAATTTGTGGAACAGAATATGGAGGTGGTTGAAAACAGAGGCAACGATATAAAAATGATACGGAGAAAAAAAGCTGCCCGGGAGTCAATTGAAACAAGTATGCGTGCTGCTGGCTATCAAAGGAGCATGGATAAATTGAAGCAGCAATGGGTGTGAATGAAAATGGTCGCAAAAAAGTCCACTGCCGCTGTTAAGAAAGCAGTAACGGCTACTGGAAACTGCGTTACCACACCAGTCCTTGTACAAGCCATGATTGCTGATGACTTGGAAAATGGTAACATCCTCATCGACAGCAATACCATACTGCACATATAGCGATACAATTGGCGCTTTAAAATCTCCTGCCGTCGTTGCCTTTGAAACCAGTATTCCACAAACTGCCGCAGTTATTAGTCCCAAAAACGCCGGTAATTTTTTGTCTCCAAATGAAGAAGTTGGAATGAGTTCGGGTGCTGTGCTTAAAGTTACCGCTCACTTCAGTTCTGTCAATTTATTTGCACTGTATAGTATTGTTTTATTCAATTCTCTATCGGTGATATGATAACGATGAATTAGACAATATGGTCTTCTTCTATGGAGCCATGAGACGCTATTTCTTGCTTAGGAGGTACTGTTGCATTGTTTCATCCTTCTGTTTGCGCTTGTTTCGTAGTTCTTCGTATACATCTGCTCTTGTTACAGTTTTTTGAAATTCAATTTTTAAGGCTGCTTTAAGTTCTGGCCAACTCTTGGAGTTAATGGTTCTTGCAAATTGTACAGTTGTCCGTCAGAGCAATCGCTTGGCATAGAAGAATTTGGTCTTTTCGGCTAAGCCAACAATTCCAAGGCATTCCTCGAACTATTCAATCCAATGTATAACAAGAAAGTTATCTTCGCCACTAACCGTTTGAATTGAGTTCTCTACGTCACTGAAGATATAGCGCGTCGACAAACTCGTACACTCATGAAGTTTTAGCTTCAATTTCGCGATCTCCTCCTTTTTCTTACATACTCTTATCAGTCTTTCTAGCTCTTCATCCAGTTCGTCCTCTCCACCCATGCACGATTCTCCAGACACATGCACACTAAAATGAGTTCTATCACTGGCTGATGGGGTATTCTCATGCATAGGTTTAATCAGCTCCTCGTTTGAAAATTCAGACACTGACTCCAGAATCCGGATCCTCAGTTCTGCTTTAGTTCCACTTGAAGGTAGTTTTAAACTCCTGAGCCAATCCTTTAACACAGCCACGGTGGCTGATTGCAGGAATTGTACCCAATCACACATTATTTAAATCAAATTTCGGTTGATTGCTCTTGTACTACTGTAGAAGAATAATTTCAGAGAAAAAGAGAAACGAGAATTGAAGAGAGAATTGGAGTATAGATCATGACAGAAGAGAGGACTACTGGTTAATAATAATTGTTGGCGCTACAGTCCATAGGGGAACTTGGGCCTAGCTCGCTCATCAACTGCTCGTGTTGTGCGCGCTACTGTTCTCTCACGAGTAGAAGGGACCTACAGTTTTTTACCGACTCCGAACGGCGAGATTTGAGAAGCTTTCTTAGACAGTTATTACTCTTCGAGTGTTGTCAGCAGCTCGAAAGAGGTGGTGCCGTGAAAAATTCGAAAAATTGATGTTGAGCTGGGAGTCGAACCTAGACCCTTCGGCGTGTGAGCATCGCACTCTAACCACTACGCCACAGCGACCACAGGACAACTGGTTAGGTCAGGGAAATAATATTGTAAGGGGGCACAGTCGATAGAGGAGCGTTTAAGTATTCGGAGCAATAATAAAGTTTAAAAAGAAAAAATAGAAATTTGTGTTTCTTTTAAACAATAATCCCTTAAACTACGATAAATAGATACACACTTTAAGTTGTTTTTTTTTTTTTTGTTCATTTCCGCGATTCTACTTCTGAAACTGTAAGAGAACGTCGCGGAAGAAACAACAGAAGATGGTTTTCCGTTTGGGGGTCAGTAACAGACTCCTTATTTACTGTATTTTACATTCTTATATAGATTATAAGAGAACTGCTAGTGGAGGGTTTTCAGGAAAATCAGCCGTTTAGACAGCGCAATTAATAGAATAGAATTTATCAATTATGTAGCGTACATTACACTGGGCTTCCGGTCAATAACGGAAGCAGATGATTCCAACACAGGTTTGGAGGAAATGGATGCCGTTGACTTGCAGTCCGTACAGTGTACCTTCAACAGGGTGTTTCAATTTTGTGGCTTTCTGTTTTTTCCAATACAGTCTTGTGTTGTAGAAAATTTGTGTCCAAGTCAATACGCATTGCCCAAATGTGTAGAAAATACCCAAAAGTGTTGTTTTGTGCAGATATTTGAAACATCAGTCATTATTGAGAGCCTCCATCATCTCACCATTGTGAAAAATGATTATTGTTCCGTACTACTTTACCCCATAGAACATACAAGTGCAAACGGCTGATTATGTTTTTGTAACAAATCTTTCAATTAATTTTCTCCCCAACTGCAAAAACCAATGCCGATGTATTTGCACATCTGTGACTCATTAAGTAACCAAACATGAACACATTTAATCACTTGCGTTAATAAAGTCAAAACCTTCAGGTATTGGACTTGTTTGAAAAAAAGGGATAAATAAATTGAATTTAAATTACACGAGATCTGCAAACATAAGCAACGAGGTGTGAGATTTAACCTCATTAATGAATTGGCGTTTCGAAGCACGTTAAGTGGTGCGTTCTTTTCTCTTTGTATTAACATTTTAATTTGTTCAATGCGGTGTTATACAATCACTCTGCCAGTTCTTTTGTGATATTTTTTAAATGGATTCCTGTCCGTACACAATTTCGCGTTAAAATTGTCTGCATGCTTTGTTTTTGATTAGGCATAAATGTTCGTCAAGTCAAATTTGAAAAATCTGAATTTTTTTCATCCATTTAACGGATTTGTTGACGGTGACTGCATTACGTTTGGCTTCAGAGAGGCATCTGATTTTATTTTCACACGTACCCATTTACGTTTCGTTTACGGATTATCGACTAAAACCTTTTGGTGTTAGTCCTTGTTTTATGTTATTGATAAATCCCATTTCGGAGGACCGGTGGCATTAGGACCTTTTTGAAAGTGTATTTCACACAATGCCAGTTTAGATTTGGATTGGGTTGGAGGTTTCATATACTTCGAGATGTATGTAGAAATAAAACACACGTGAGCTGAGTTTGATGTATATTCCAACAATGCTAAGTTAGAACTACACCAGACGATCGAACATTTCTTAGTGTTCATGGCATTTTTTTTTAAATTTTAAAGTGTATTTTTTATTATTGTTTTTTTCTGATTTCTTATATCTAGAACAAAAGTACTTAAACTAGTTACAAAGTATGTTGTTATGTGAACTTTCTTAATGGCCCTCTGCGGGCGCTACCGCAATCAATCTACCAGGTATACCGGTAGTGAGTGAGCATCAAGATACAAATGTCTCAAAAGGGAACATTTGTTGTGAACGAGCTCTTATTTTTGTTTTTTTGGTTGTTTGCTATGACATCTGTGAAAAGTATTTTGTATACATCAAGTCATTGAACAGACAACATCATATTTTTTCATCGTGTTAAAAATGTCGAATTTCGTACCAGAAAGTGATGATTTGCGGAAGGAATTAATTTTTTTGTTTTCATTCTCTCTCTTTCGCAGATTTGCATCGAATGCTCGTCGAGGCATATGGTGATCATGCTCTATCAGAAGCAACATGCAAAATATGGTTTCAACGGTTCAGAAATAATGATTTCGATGTGAGAAATGAAGATCGTGGAAGATCAGGAAAAAAGTTTGAAGACGCCGAATTGCAAACGATATTGGATGGAGATGACACAACTTGAGTCAAAAGCAAATGGCAGCAATGTTAAATGTTGCACAACAAACAATTTCTGACCATTTAAAAGCTATGAGAAAGATCCAAAAGTGTGGAAAATGGGTGCCACATGAATTGAATGAAAGACAGATGGAAAACCGAAAAACACTTGTGAAATTTTGCTTCAAAGACACGAAAGAAAGCCGGTTTTGCATCGGATTGTTACTGGCGATGAAAAATGGATTTATTTTAAGAATTCTGAACGGAAAATGGGACAACCATCAACATCGACTGCAAAACCAGATCAATTCGGCAAGAAGACAATGCTGTGTGTTTGGTGGGGCCAGAAAGGTGTGCTGCACCACGAGCTCCTAAAACCTGGTGAAACCGTAACTCTGATCGCTGCCGACAACAAATGATCAATTTGAACCGTGCATTGATCGAGAAACGACCAGAATGGGCCAGAAGACACGACAAGGTAATTTTGCTCCATGACAATGCACCTGCACACAAAGCAAAACCGGTTCAGGAAACAATCAAAACACTTGGCTGGAAGCAGCTACCCCACCCGCCGTATTCACCAGACTTGGCTCCTTCCGACTACCATTTGTTATCATCGATGGGAGACGCATTGGCTGAGCAGCACTTTGATTCCTACGAAAAGGACGAAAATTGGGTGTCTGATTGGTTTGCTTTAAAAGACGAACAATTTTATTGGCGTGGTATTCACAAATTGCCAGATAGGTGGTCAAAATGTGTAGAAACCAATGGCCAATACTTTGAATAAAATGTTTGTAATAATAATAATAATAATTGTTGGCGCTTCAGTCCAATGACTTAGGCCTAGCTTGCTCATCAACTACTCTTGTTATGCGCGCTACTCTTCTCCCACGAGTAGAAGGGATTTACAGTTATTTGCCGACTCCGAACGGCGAAATTTGAGAAGCTTTCTTAGACAGTTATTACTCTTCGAGTGTTGTTAGCAACTCGAAAGAGGTGGTGCCGTGGAAAATTCAAAAAATTGATGTTGAGCTGGAAATCGAACCTAGACCCTTCGGCGTGTGAGCGTCGCACTCTACAACGCACCCACTACGCCACGGCGACCACAACAACACCCTTTATTGATATAGAAATATTGGATGGCGTAGCGGTACACAAGGGAACCAGAGCCTAGCTTCCTCAGCTATACGTGTCTTGTTAGCAGCACGAAAGACATGGTAGCTTGAAAAAACAGCAATCCAACTTGGGTCCTTCGCCATGTTAGTGTCACACCTTACTCACTATTCCACGACTCACGTCTCATATGAAAAAACCACCACACACACAAATTCATTTACGTATGCCCTCTACATGATGTCATTTATAATTTTCGTGCTTTCAGTATAACTTCGGGTTTTACTAGTGACATGAACGCACAATACAGCATTCACGGTCTATATGAAATTTAAAGGTTTCGACACACACTGCCACAATGGTAAAGTGCTCAAGTTTATACAATGTACCACATCTCCCTATCTGCCCACATATTTCCGATCAGCGCAGCTAATCAGATTCAATAAGTTAATTACTCCCATTTGAAGTCGCATGACATAATTTCAAAACTGCTTATCTCGGTGAAAAACTTCAATTACATTTACGCTGTGTACATCTGACACACATGTCCTCCCACAGCGCAAGGCACATGTGCTCTTCGCACGCTGACAGATAAACGTTTCGTCCACTGATAGAGTTGTTAGCCCAATATCAGCAGCCATTCAAGCCATTACTTTAAATCACATTTTTTTTACGGTGAAACGAGAGTGTTCGGCTTTAGTCTTTAACTCAGTCTGGCCAGGCCTGCGATTTGGTGAACTCATCGCATTCGCACACAAAGACAAGTGCCACTTCTGAATAATTTATTTTATTGTCACATGGGAAATTCCGAACTCGAATCAATTTATATCGTTTTTATTCTACTTTGCTCGGATCGAACTTCGGGGTATGCCAGAGATGAGATTCATCCCGCTTCTATTGTCGTTCACTGTCTCCTTCGCCGGTCGGGCCGCACTCACCGACTCTCTGCGCGATACGTATTGTTGTGAGGAGAGTCAAATTTGTTGGTCAGAACACTACAGCAGAAGTGTTTAAAATGTGAACGGAATAAATTTTCGACATTGGGATTTGGCAATGCGATGAATTCGAGAGTTGAGGTTTTTTTTGTTGCTCCCTGATTTGTTTGGAGATGGATTTGCGCAAAAAGTTTTGGGATTTTTTTTCTGCGATTGTTTTGCTCCAGGAATGGAATTTCATGGATTTTTATTTTCTCGTCGAATTGTTTGCATTGTAGTGCCTTTTTTTCTTTTTTTCGTTCAGCTTGAAAACCGAAAACCAAGCGAAGAGGGATGACATAAAAATGCTGAA
This sequence comes from Eristalinus aeneus, assembly GCA_955652365.1. Taxonomy (NCBI): domain Eukaryota; kingdom Metazoa; phylum Arthropoda; class Insecta; order Diptera; family Syrphidae; genus Eristalinus; species Eristalinus aeneus. The sequence continues at coordinate 25,604,300 of OY019130.1, read as the reverse complement.
AAGTAATTTCATTCTGGAGTACTTGATTTCCCGTGAAGAATGAACAAGCAAGAAGGTATTCTGGGATTTGCTGTCTGATTCCTAAATGTATTTGAATGCATCTATAAGTGTCTGCTGGATTCCCGCATCTACTGAAAACAAGATTACATTGCTTTGTTTGAATATCGAACTGAGTTGATAAAGGCACCCGCACGTCTGTTGTTATCGTTATGGTTTATAAGGTGTATTATGGACTATCGACTCAGACCGTGATCAAATGCCTTTTCAGCCTTTTACCACGGGGCGTCGTAGATAAGGCTGGTCAAGAAGCTATCAAAGAAGCAGCCACTGATGTGCTGGGTTTCACGTCAACCCAGAAGGAACTCATGGTTTGACAACGAGGACAGGCAAGCGCATGCAGCCAAATAAGGCGCCTATAAGGCGACGCTGCATCGAACGACGAGGGCTGTTCCTGAGCTCTACGAACAGAGAAGAAGAGAAGAGGACTGACTTCTCAGAAGGAACAAGAATGATGATGAGAAACGCGCGGTCGAGGAAATGGAAAGGTGTTATGGGAGTATTGAAGTTCTAAAGTTTTACCGAAAGGCAAAACAGCTATCCGGAGGATACAAGCCTCGGACCAATACCTGCCGGGACCAAAATGGATAACTCGTAGTAGAGTCTCACTCTATGTTGAGAATCTGGAAGGATCACTTCTGAATTCTCCTAAACGGTGATGAAGGCCCAAATCCCGCTGTTAGGCAGAATGTTTCACTCAATTTGGACGATGATAGACAAGAATTCCGTACCCCCGACTTAGAGGAGGTGACGATAGCAATATCTAAGCCGAAGTCTAAAAACGCAGCTGGAGCAAATGGACTGCCCGCAGAACTATTAAAAGCAGCTGGAAATAAGTCGGCTGGGCGCATGCACCAACTCATCTGTAAGATATGGTCAGAGGAAAGCATGCCCGGTCGTCAGCGTCGATTGCACAGTCCACAAGAAAGGAGATCCTTTTGACTGCGCAAATTATCAAGGGATTAATCTTCTTAACATCGCCTACAAGATACTCTCTGCCAAATTGTATGGGCGTCTGAAACCGTTTGTCCATGACCTGACAAGTCCTTATGAGTGCGGTTACAGACCAGGGAAGTCCACGATAGACCAAATTTTCACATTACGTTAGATCCTAGAAAAGAGTCAAGAAGTGCAAATCGACACTCACCAGCTTTTCGTCGATTTTAAGGCCGCATACGACAGTGTGCATAGAGACGAGCAATACAGTGCCATGTCTAGTTTTGGCATTCCTACCACACTCGTCAGATTGTGTAGGATGACGATGGATGACTCTCGCTGCTACGTCAAGGTCGGTAGCGAACTCACTGAGAGTTTCAATGTCCAACAACTTTTTAGACAAAGCGACGCACTGGCATGTGACTTCTTCAACAGCATCCTCGCGAAGATCGTGCGTAACTCACAAGTGAACACCAGAGGCACAATCTTCCAAAAGTCAGTTTAATCGCTAGCTTACGCTGCTGACATTGACGTTATTGGACGAACACAGCGAGCCGTCAATGAGGCGTTTCCTGGCATTGAAGCTGAAGCAGCTAAAATGAGTCTGGCAGTAAATGAGGGAAAAACAAAGTACACGCTGCAATCAAAGAAGGACACACAACATCAACGGCGCGGACAGAGCGTCACACTAGGCAGCAGAAGCTTCAAGGTAGTCAAGGACTTCGTCTACCTCGGGTCTGAGGGGTAAAGGGTTGTTGTCTCAGTACCCATTACTGAAATCAAACGCAAAATCACTCTTGTCGACCGCTGTTTCTTTGGGCTCAAAAGTCAATTGACTAATAAAAACGCCTCTCGACGGAAAATCTGTTATATAAAGCGAGTTTAGCTTTATATAACAGGCTGATTTTCCCGGTCCTACTTTATGGCGCGGAATCTTGGACGTTAGCAATGGCGGAAGAGAAAGCTCTTAATTTTTTCTAGAGAAAAGTTTTGCTTGTGATTTATGGCCCTGTTTGCGTTGATCGAGGAGAAGATTTAACGACGATTTAACTCTTTGGGATATACAGCGACATACGCCTGGTCAAGCGTCTACGGATACAACGCTTAAGATGGCTTGGCCTTGTAGAGCGTAAGGACACCACTGCTCCGCCCCGAAAAGTCTTTGAATCCGAGCCATTGGGACAACGCAACAGAGGACCACCTAGACTAAAGTGGCGCACACAAGTGGAGAAGGGCCTTAACTCAACCTAAACTTGGAGTGCGCAACTGGAGGCAGCTGGCGAAATATCGTGCTGACTGGAGAGGCATGTTGGTTAAGGCCCAGGTCCACCCTGGACTGTAGCGCCAGAAGAAGAAGAAGAAGTAGTATATGAGTCAAGGCAAGACGCCTCAGTTGCAAAAGTACCAAGCTCAGATCGTGTTTGAGGGAAAGTCACTCCTTCTTGGTTGGGAGCGAGACGTCTTAAAGCTTTCTGGATGGCCGTATACGGGTGGGAGTTGCAATCACACTGAGCTGGAAAAGTTCCCTAGTTGCTCGAATGAGTAATTTGAACAACCATCAGCTCGGTCTTTTTTGGTTTTAAGACACAGCCACCACGGTTCAGCAGTCGCAGCAATGCTAGACTGAATATAAGTCGCAAGTGTGATTATTTTTACGTATGGTTCATAAGTACATGCTCAGCCTCAAGGCGAAATTCGGGTACGTCGGCCTGATTCGCGCCCATGCTCCAGATAAAAGGGATGAAAAGAGCAAAGATATACTTCTAGTATCCCCTAGAAAGAACATATAATCGTGCGCCAGCTGCGACACCAAGCTATTTCTAGAAAATTACCACACTCTACTGGAAAAAGAGGACTTCCTTCCTGGAGTCATTGAAAAACGCTCAAGACTCCACATCCTGAAACGGGCTTGGGGCTATTGTACTTCACGTCGGGCAAAACCTCTTTGTGGTTAGTATATGTACATCCAACTGATCACTCGACCGCCAACCAGTTTGATCACATTGCGATCGATGTCAGACACTCCTCCAATTTTTTCAATGCCCCAACGTTCCAAACAGCCAACAGTGACACACATCTAGTCAAGTACGAACATATCGCCAGGAGGATCGAGGAAGGACAGTACACTTCGGTTTGACGTTGGAAAGCCTCGATCGAAATCGAAGGCTTACCCAACCGAGTCACTCATAAACATTTTGGAAGTTTGAATCTACCAACACTCAAGATACACCAGGGGTGGAAACATTTTTTTAGAAATTATCAAAGAAGCTGTTTGTGATGTGCCTGATCCTAGACAGGACCAGGAAAAATGCATGGTTTGACGATGAGTACAGACGGGCACAAGCAGCCAAACTAGAAGTCTTCGAGACAAGACCATATCGAGCAACTAGAGCAGTTCGTGAAGTCTACAAACATAAGACAAAGGAATAAAACCTGCTTCTCAGAAGGACCAGGAAAAATCATGAGAAGCGCGCCGTCGAGGAGATAAAGAGGTATTGCAGCAGGAAGGACGTGCGGAAGATGAACCAAAACGTAAAACATGTACCAGGAGAATTCAAATCTTCTAGGACGAAAAGAAACTGAGTGTCGTTTTCGCGTTGTCTCAAAATCGTAGTGGGTAAAGTGCGACACACTCACGCCGAAGGGTCTAAGTTCGATTCCCGGCTGAACACCTCGAATTTTTCACGGCACCGCCTTTGAGTTGCAGACAACACTCAAAGAGTAATAACTGTCTTAGAAAGCTTCTCATCGTTCTCGTCGTTCGGAGTTGACAAAAAACTGCAGGTTCCTTTTACTCGTGAGAGAGCAGTAGCGCGCAAAACACGAGAAGTTGATAGTCTAGCTACGTCGTGCTCTCCCTTTGGGTTATGGCGCCGTCCAATTATTTATTAATAACAGTGTTTATCATGAATTCAGTAAAAGCGCTTCTATAAATTTTCAGAAATTTTCATTTAATTTGGAATTACAAATTCAGCTTTTTTCACTTAGACTTGACTGAAGCCAACCAAAGCTGCTGGAGTGGACAAACTGTCATTAGAATTGTTTAAACCAGCTGGAGAAGATCTGGATAGGCGTAAACAACAGCTCGCTTATACGATAAGGTCAGCAGCATCGTCTGATCCCGAAGGAAACCTTTTAGACTGCGGTAACTATGGAGGAATTTCCTTCTTAAAATTTTATGTTAGATCCTATATTCCATTTTGTGTGAACGCTTTAAACCATTCCTCAACTTATCGGTTTTTACCAAGCCAGGAAAGCCCACAGTCGGTCGAGTCGTGACACCCAGGACATGTTCGTTCATTCACTGCCGCATATGACAGCTCACATAGAGACGATCTACAGTGACATGTTTTTCCTCTCAAACACAGGATGGTTGCTCCTTCAAGACAAGGAGACACACTGTATGACTACTTGAATATCATACTTTAGGAGATTGTGCGATTTCGAATGTCAGCATTGTAGTTGGTTTGAATTTCTTACCTTTACGTTTAACATTGATATTAGCGAATTGACAATGAGACGTTAGCTGGGATTGAAACGGAAACGGCTTAACTGAGTTTAGTGTGGAAAAACGACAAGACATAGCACACGCTTTCATCCGGGAAAGACGCACAACATCGATATTTCAGAACTACAGAGCGTTGTAATTCGTAGTAGACTCATTGAGCAGGCATTTGCCATCCTGGAATATCACACAGAACAATTTCTTAAAACACCAATCTCTGATCATTCCCATCATGCTGTATGAACTCTTCCAATTCAATAGTTGTCAACAGAATAGTTAGTATACTTAATAACCTTTTGGAGTCCAATCACAAATTAATTTTCGAAATATTAATACATGTGTTAAATCGAAATTTTAGTTAAGTAAACATTAAACATTTTCCGTGGACTGTATTCAAAGCAGATGGAGGAGTCCTTGGTGGTTTTGAGAGAAAAGTTATGCGTGTGATCTTTGGTTTGGAGTGTTTTAAACTTATCACCAGCTTCAACATGAAATTCAACGTCTTTTGAATTTTAAATCCTTATGGAGACGTCAATAAAAATTTAATTGTGACATCCTTTGTTTCAAGTCGACATCTTGTCTGTTCATTCAGATGCACGAGACTATGTTCATATTCAAATCACAACCAGATTGTTAAATTCTTAATAAGCATATGTCTGCAGATTCTCTCGCTGCTGAAGACAATAATTGATTTCGTTGAATATTAAATGACTGTGGCACAATTTGCATTGATACACATCACAACCAAATAGCTGAGGACTGCTGATGTCTGATGTCACATTAAATAGTAAACAGAATTGGTAATTATCGAATTTAATACATGACTGAGCTCATAACAAATTATTAAGGGCAGCAAGCTAAAACGATTAAGGAGGCATGCACCGTCAGCAACTAATGAGATAATTATAGGAAGGCGGTCAAGGTCAGTCTATTTCAGGGATTTGGGGAGTGCCACATATATATGCGCATTGACATTAGATGGATTGAATTTTCCTTTGTTTTTAGGATTCCGAGATTTGTGTTGGACTTGTTTTGAGGTCTCGTTTTCGAAGAAAACTCTCAAACTCACAAAAAACTTTTTAATGTAGGTAATGGGTGAATAGCACTAGGCTAAGGGGATATTAGATATTTACCGAAATGTAATTTCAGGGTATAGTTGGACGTCTCCCATACAGACCATGAGTCTGGGTCAAAACTTTGTACCCCAGCATGTGGGAATTGGAGATTCATTGTAAGGTTTAAATTTTCACTAGACTTTTCCTTTCACTTCAAGTCACGAGTGACTAGAATGAAACGAATTCGTCATTTCTTTTCAACGTCACGTGGAGAAAGACCTCAATCAACTTGGAGTGCGCAACTGGAGACAGTTGGCGAAACAGCGTGCTGGCTGGAGAGGCATGTTGGTTGAGGCCCAGGTCCATCCCGGACTGTAGCGCCACAAGAAGAAGAAGAAGTCACCTGGCAACTCATCGTGGAAAGACTCGCTCCACAACAACATTTTCAAAAAATGCAAGTGTATTACATTAGTGAAAGTTCTGTATGAAATGGCATTTCTATTCCCAGCTTGTATTAATGGATGACTTCAGATCAGTTCGACCACATCCAGTGTGTGGGACTAACCACAAGAGACCTTAGCAACTGAGGCTGCACTTCCGCAGAGAGGAATCGATTTGACATCATACTCAGCAGCTTAGTTTAGCGTATTTGAATAGTACCCGTATTTTATGTGACAATCGGAACCCATGAGAAAACTAAAATTAAGCAAATAGTCTTAGTTAGCTCTGGTTTCAAAAGCGTGCCTCTCAACATGAACTGTAGGGATATATATATATATATATATATATATATATATATATATATAAATATCACCTTTCGTTACAGGGTATTTAGACCTGAAGTCGAATCTGGATCCTTCGAAGTGTGAATGTTGCAGACACAATATTGCGTACACTTCCATTTCTTTTCATCTGAAGAAAAATAACAATATACAATATTTTGAAAAGTGGAGAATGGAGTAGGTGCAAAAACTAAATAATAATTTTAATTTTTTTCCTATGCAAGTTCTTAAGCTGTGGCACCACTGTAACAAAATTGTAATAGACAAAATTGTATTAGAGACAAAAATTGTAATAGGAACAAGAAAAGAGTAGATGACAGACTACGAATTTAGCCTTTTATATTTCGGGACTGGGCAACCCTAGTGTTGCAATCTGACAACTGCCAGCTCTATCGTAAAGTTTGACATTTTTCAGGTTATACGTACTCAGAAAGTTTTGACACACGAGCGCTATTTGCATTGTTTACAGTAAATTAAAAGATTCATCTCGCCCAAAAAATGGAATTAAATCGTGAAAATTCTTTTGTGATAATTTTTTGCAACTTTCGACGTGGATTAACTCAACAACAGTGCATCATTGAACTTAGTTCAATTTTTGGCGATGAAGCTCCAACCAGGAACTGTGTTTATCGATGGCATGGTGAATTCAACCTAAGTCGTGGTTCACTCCAAGACGAATTTCGTGAAGTTGTTGTTCCGGAACAATTGATGCCGTGTGCCAACTGATATGGCAAGATCGTCATGTGACCTATCGTGAGATTGAGACAACCATAGGCATTAGCATACATTCAATATTGCATGAACATTTGACCGTCAAAAAAAAATGTTCGCGTTGGATCCCACACAATTTGTCAATCGCTCAAAAAAAGGCTTGTGTCGATTGGTCGAAAAAATGCTCCAAAAATACGATCGCGGTGCATCGAAACACGTCTGTGACATCGTGACAGGTGATGAATCGTGGATTTACGCATATGAGCTCGAAATTAAACAGCAGGCGACTGTATGGGTGTTTCAAATTGAGCCAAATCCAACAAAAGTTGCTCGCGAAAGAAGCACGTCCAAGCCAATCATCCTCTGTTTTTTCGGAAAAACTGGACATGTCGCAACTGTACCAATAGAACAATGCAGAACAATAAATTCTGAGTGGTACACAACTATTTGTTTGCCAGTTGTCTTCCAAGAAATCAGGAAAATCAACTGCCGAAGACGGATAACTCTTTATTACGACAAAGCGAGCTCTCACACATCGGCTCAAACAACTGCATTTTAGAGCACTCAAAACATCGATTTGATGCGACATCCGCCGTATATTCCTGACTTGGCACCGAATGACTTCTTTTTATTCCCGAACGTAAAAAATAAATTGAAAGGTGAACGTTTTTCGACACCTAAAGATGCGGTTGATGCGTTCAGAATGCATGTTTTGGAGATACCTCAATTAGAGTGGCAAAAGTGCTTCGACAATTGGTTCAAACGCATGCGAAAGTGCATAGATCTTAATTTTGAATATTTTGAAAAACAATAAAGGTATTTTCGATGATTAATATTTGTTTTTGTTCTCCAATCTCGAAATATTAAAGGCAACCCTCGTAGTCTAGTGTAGAAGAGTAGTGTTAATAGAGACGTTAATGAAGTTCTTCTTCTTCTTGTGGCGCTACAGTCCGGGGTGGACCTGCGCCTCAATCAACATGCCTCTCCAGCAGCCAGCACGATCTTTCGCCAGCTGTCTCCAATTGTGCACTCCAAGTTTGTTGAGGTCCTTCTCCACTTGTGTTCGCTACACTAGTCTAGGTCGTCCTCTGTTGCGTTGTCCAAATGGCACGGATATAAAGACTTTTCGGGCCGGAGCAGTGGTGTCCATACGCTCTACATGGCCTAGCCATCTGAAGCGTTGGATACCTCAGACGCTTGACCAGGCGCATGTCGCTGTACAGCCGATAGAGTTCGTCATTAAATCTTTTCCTCCAGATGCCTCCAGATTAAAGCGATCACAAAATAATCAGCCGTTATCCATGAATGGCACTTGCGTTGTTGAAACCGAAAGACTTTCCATCCTCGGTATGTGTATCAACCCAACAATTAGTTGGAACAATCACATATTTGAAGTCGCCAAAAATGCTGCGAAATGTCTAGGCTTCCTTAAACGATGCAAGAAGTACTTCACCCCCTCTGATCAGGCTGCAATATACAAGGCCTACATACGCCCAAATATTTGAGTATAACGCTCCTATTTGGTCAGGGGCTTCTAAGACATCCCTGCACCTGCTGGATAGAATTCAGAAGCGAGCGATAGAACTTATAGGTGATAGTAATATTGCGAAGTCGATTGACTCGTTAGAACACCGACGTAATGTCACGTCGTTGTCACTCTCTTATCCCTATTTTAACAAGAAATTTTCAGATGAATTAGCCAGTTGCATTCAACCCCTTCAAGAATTCACCCGCAAAACACGCCTCGCTAGGAATGCCCACCAATTCACCCTCAAGCCCTCTTTCGGACGTACAGTCAAATTCAGAGACTCGTTCTTTAGCCGCACGACACGAATCTGGAATGCTCTTCCCAGCCGAATTTTTTCTCCTCATTACAATTCACAGGCATTTAGAACCAATGTGCATCGGTACCTCCTCTCCCTCTCTTCCTCTATACCATCGGCCAAAGCTGTGACTTGATCTGGTCACTTAAGAGTACTCGCAACCCCTTTTGCACGCGTCAATTATAAAAAAAAAATCGCACGCAAAACTCTTCAATCGAAGAGACTAAGGGCTTCCTCATCCGCCTTTGCTAACGTCCAAGATTCCGCGCCGTATAGTAGGACGGGGATGATCAACTTGTTATATAAAGCGAACATTTCGGACGGTATCTCACGAATAAATACTTCAATGTATGCCAATGCGTCAATTGATGCAGGCTTGTCTGTACATGGTAAACATGAGCTTTAACATAGCCCCACAAAAAATAGTTTAAAGGCGTTAAATCGCACGATCTAGGGGGTCAATTGACCGGTCCCAAATGTAGATTAAAATGTTCACCGAACTCGCCTCTCAATATGTCCATTGTTGCGCGTGCTGTGTGGCATGTGGCACCGTCTTGTTGAAACCACATGTCATGCAAGTCAAGCTCTTGCATTTTGGGCAAAAAAGAGTTGGATATCATCTCACGGTAGTGCTCACCATTCACAGTTATGTAACGATTCCCATCATGAAAAACTACGGTCCGATGATGCCATCAGCCCATAAACCGCACAAAACTGTGACTTTTCTCGATGCATTGGTAGCTCTTGAAATGCTTCTAGCTGATATGCAGAACTCATACGCTCCTTTTAATGACGATTTTTAATTCCTAACGTTATTTAGCCGATTCCTGGTGCTGATTTTCTTTAACACTTCGATCTGTAAGTAGGCCTCAGCTACCAAAAACTCGTCGATTGTCGAACAAACCCTTCGTCTTGGTGTAATATAACAAAAACGAAAGGGGTAATTATCCACAATCGATAAATCCTTGCCATTCCAGAAGTTACTACACGAATTTAAGGACATCACACGCACTACCTTGTCACCGACCCCAATTTTATCAAGCCCTAGCAGCAGCCCTACCAACAATTGGAATGAAAAGTGGTCATAACTGCTGCTTCGGTTATGAACTTGGGAAGGCAGGCAAGATTACTTCTACAGCGGTGAGAAAATTTGTAGGACTTGTGACGTTATTTTGTAATTGATATTTTTTTCCTGTCTGCACAAGAAGCGGTTGATCTTTGTTGTTTTAATATTCAATTGGTTGGCGATGAGATTAAATTGTTCAATTCGGAAGAAACGTATTACGATGAAAGCAATTTTGACTTCTCGTGGTTGGGAAATTTTTGTTCAAAGGGCCAATGTAGTATGTCGACCAAAATCCTTTCACAATTGAGCTTTCGTATTGGTGGCACAGAAAGACGAAAGACAATGCTTTGTTTTTTTCGCAAGCTAAACAAGCTTAAGTGGTTGAGTGTTTGGGTAGATTTAGCAGCATTGACGAATGGTTTCCAGTCTCGGTGGGATTAGAATCCAGCAAGCTCACGGCTGTCTAGACAGCTCACAAAACTTATATTTTTTATGTTACTCCACACAAAAGTAATCTTTAGTATCTACTCAATGAATTTTTTAATGAAGAGAAACTTAAAAAATGTCTCAAGGAGCAGAAACCTGTTCTTTGGCGTTATTGTTTTGTTCCTTTAAGAAGTGTAATTCCCGGGGAACAATATTTTTTCACCGTTGATCAGATTCTGTAATGACTGCTTACACTCAGCATTGGTTGGCTGCATATGCAGACCCTTGTTACGTATCAGGTTGGAAATTGGGTGTCTGATTGGTTTGCTTTAAAAGATGAACAATTTTATTAGCGCGGTATTCACAAATTGCCAGAAAGGTGGTCAAAATGTGTAGAAAACAATGGCCAAAACTTTGAATAAAATGTTTTTGCTTTCCCATTAATAAGTAGTGCTTTATTTTCAAAAAAAAAAACCGGTATACCTGGTATATGACAGAGTGTTCGAATTCCGGTATTTATTTTTCGCTTGGTGCTACGAACCCGGGTACATATCGTTCTCAACTCCTATTGTAGTCTGCTGTGCACTAATTGAGCCGGAGGCGTTCGTTTATGTACAAGTAGGTTAAGATTTATTGCACGAGCCTGCCAAGAAAATTCGAATGAACGCTGTCTTTGGAGCAGTGGGCGTTGAAGAGCGTGTGTAACACATTTAGATGAATGTTCCTGCCAAGAATTTTAAGGAAAATAGTCAACGAAGTGGTAATATTTTGCTACAATTCCCTGTATTTACAATTGTGCTTAAATCTTTAAGAATTGGAGGAAATTGGTATTGAGCCCTGTAAACTCTTGGAATTTAAGCGAATGACACAACGCAGTAACGTTCGCCGTCGCTTGAAAAGTGGGATGTCTTCATAAACTTGGAGTACGCTGCTTGATTCTATCGGTGAGCCAGCCACATTGGCTTAGGCGGACCCCATACTATTGCGCCACCCAGAGAAGGAATGGATTCAATAGACAACATCTTCAGCAACTTGTCTTCATTCCAATGTCAGTACACATTTGTTGTTGAATTGGAGACAAATCGAGCAAACAAATCAAATAAACATTCGTCAACTTCACACAGCATGACAACCTGCCACCATAAATTGAATGTCATTTGATATCCTCAGCAGTCTGTGGCCAGGGATGATTTTTCATCTTCACAGACCTCGCATTGCATCACCACACCCGCCATTCTAGAATGGAAAAATCCGTGATCCTTCAAAAACGGAGTTACGACTCCAGAGACCAGAGCTGAGGTCTAATCCACAGCTTTAACGCCATCTCGCCGATTGCTGTACAATGGAATGGCATCACAGCGACAGCAAATATTGTGTCACTAACCAAAATTCTGTGGAAATGGATTCCTTTATTATTTAATCAGCAATCCCTCCATTTGTTATTTATTTTCTGGTCCATGACATTTTTTTAGTTTCACGAATGCCGTTTCGTGCGGTAGATTAACCCTTTGTGGATGTTCATTGTTATTCTTTTATTTAATAATCCGCGGTCGCATTTAAATACTGCAGTGTGTGCTTGCGCAAAAACAGAGATATTGTGAAACTAAACTAATGCCTTTATTATTATTTACTGACGGTGAAAGTTATTAGCGCTCTTAGAGTGCCTGCCTGACCAGATGTTATATGGAACATTGGTGTATTAATTTTTGCCCAATGACGCGGAAATCCTTTTTTCATAGTGGGTTTGTGTTAAATATTGATATTGTTCGCCAGCAGGTACCATTTCCGCACCGATAGGGTATATCAGTCCATTTTAAGTGCATTTTTTTGTAAATTAAAGAACATTTTAAATGGGAACTATGTGAAATTTGAGAGTTGACAGTTTGGATGAAATTTAGGTCAGCTTCAATTGGAGATTTTTTTTTTTTGAAAACTAATTTGAATTGTAAATTTAAGTTGATGAAAATGAAGGACTTTTTGGAACAACAAAAACATGAGTACTTAAAATAAATAAAAAATATTTTTAAATGCCTTTACTGTCCTGGTGTATTCAAAGCAGCGGAGTTTTGAAGGCGGACTTTGCAGCATATTTGGAGAATTAGATAAAAAACTAAACTTTCAGATTATTAAGTCGAAAGTCTTTCTACAGGGAGATTGTTCATGCCAACATGGCGTTTCTTTATTCCTCACTGCTGCTGATAATAAGATAGAATCGGTGACGAGACAAAAGGCCTTGAAACGAAGTCTTTTCCCCGAGTAACGTTAATAAGCGGTCATAAGGTATTAGGCCCTTAAAAAAGGCCGAAATTTGAATAAAGGCATTTTAATCGTTTTCAAAGATTGACTTGACAAAAACAAAAAAAAAACTGTTGGAAGCTGACTTAAGCTCAAGATGGAAAATTGTTCAGCCTTCTTCTTGTGATGCTACAGCCCGAGGTGAACCTGGGCCTTATAAATTGTTCAGCTATTCAAATATATTAGTTGTAGCTTCGCTTGGTGGCCGCCGTGGTGTAGTGGGTAGAGTGCGACGCTCACACGCCAAAGGATCTAGGTTCGATTCCCGGCTGAACACCTCGAATTTTTCACGGCATCACCTCTTTCGAGCTGCTGAAAACACTCAAAGTGAAACGACTTTCTAAGAAAGCTTCTCAAATTTCGCCGTTCGGAGTCGGGAATAAACTGTAGGTCCCTCTACTCGTGGGAGAACAGTAGCGCGCATAACCCGAGTAGTTGATGAGTAAGCTAGGCCCTGGTCCCCCTATGGACTGTCGCGCCAACAATTATTATTAGCACAGCCCACTCGTTTGGTTCCATCATATGCAAAACATAACCTTTGAACAGTGGATATATTATATTCACCTTGCGTCGATGACGTCGTCGTAGACAACATTGGAACATGTACACCTGGGTTTGCATAATACAGGGTTCACATCTAAGTAATTACAAATTTTTTTTAAAAATAGAAGACATTTTTTTTTTCATGGAACTAAATAACTTAATTCTGTAATGTATTACCCATTTGGAGCAATGACCTTTAACGATCTTTCAGGCAGCATCATAATTTCACTTCTAGTTTTTATCAGCAATAAACTGAACAAGGTACGATTTAACATCATCAAAATTATTAAAATTTTTACCATTCAAGGAGTTTTGCACGGATAGAAATGAAAAGTTATTGGACGGGGCAAGGTCAGGACTTAATGGTGGATGTGGCAAAACATCTCAACCAAGCTCCAATAATTTTTGCCGAGTGATCAAAGATGTGTGGGGCTTTGCATTGTCATGATGGCATACACCACATTTTTGATTTGTCGATTCGGTACGCATTCTTTAACGGCATTGTTCAATTTTGTTATTTGTTTGTTGTTCAAAGTGCTGAATTGATCGTTCGGTTGTAGCGACACAAGAAGAGGAATAAGAAGATACGTATTAAATTTTTCAACAGTGACAGCGAAATTGAATGTAATTTGCGAACGCACTCTTTCACTTTCAGAATAGATATGGTAGAAAGATAGATACCTTTACATTGCCTGCAATTCACAAAAAGTTTATACCAAAATTTAGAGACCGCTCGGGTAAAATTCTTGGTCATGGTGGTTTAAACCAGTACAAGATGAAGCTTAACGAAGAATAAAAGCTGTTGGAGCATTTGAAACTACAAAAGTTTTTCGATTGGCATCAGAGGAGATGCGCCAAGGTGAAGAATTCCATTGCAAAATCATCTACATCGACGAAGCTCATATTTGAGCTCGATGGGTTCGCCAATAAGCAAAATATAAGGTCATGTCTAAATCTAAATGAGTTTCATGAATCACCACCTTATCCACAAACAAATATTTTTTTGGTGTGATTTGCATGCCTACGGCTGCAAATGTGGATCACCACATAAGTGTAAATGGTCAGTGTTATCGCGCAAGAATTTTTTGTGGTAGGACTTGGACGATAATAATAATAATAAATAATTTTTGGCGCTACAGTCCACAGGGGGACCAGGGCCTAGCTTGCGCATCAACTACTCGTGTTGTGCGCGCTACTGTTCCCTCACGAGTAGAAGGGACCTACAGTTTTTTGCCGACTCCGAACGGCGAAGTTTGAGAAGCTTTCTTAGACAGTTATTACTCTTTGAGTGTTGTCAGCAGCTCGAAAGAGGTGGTGCCGTGAAATATTAGAAAAATTGGTGTTGAACTGGGAGTCGAACCTAGACCCTTCGGCGTGTGAGCGTCGCACTCTACCCACTACGCCACGGCGACCACAACTCACCTGCCGAAGCAACTAGCCCTTAAAATGGATGGCGCTTAAGTTGTATACCTATACATTTTGGAGATTATCACATAAAATAAGGCAAGTTACGAAAAGCTAGAGTGCTGAGAACAGATGAATCAAATCGATTCGCATTGGACGTCACGTAGAGTCTCTGCTAAGAGTAGTGAAAGTCTCTTGTCAGTAAACTAGATGTGGAGTAACTGGTAGAAAATCACTAGTAGACGTAAGCTGAAAATGGAATTGCCTATGATGGGCACCGAAAGTTCCTTAAGACACACAAAAGACATTTCTCACAAAATGTTGATTTTTTTTTTTTATAATTGGCGCGTGCAAAAGGGGTTGCGAGTACCCTTAAGTGACCGGATCAAGTCACAGCAGGGGCCGATTTTTTGTAATAAAGGTTGTCCCAACAAGAACGCCGTGGTGTAGTGGGTAGAGTGTGATGCTCCCACGCCGAAGGGTGTGATGCTCCCACGCCGAAGGGTCTAGGTCCGATTACCAGCTCAACATCAATTTTTTGAATTTTTCACGGCACCACTTTTTTTGAGCTGCTAACAATACTCAAATAGCAATAACTGTCTAAGAAAGCTTCTCAGATTTCACTGTACGGAGTCGGCAAAATAACTGTAGGTCTCTTTACTCGTGAGAGAACAGTAGCGCGCACGAGTAGTTGAGGAGCAAGCTAAGCTCTGGTCCCCCTTTGGACTGTAGCGCGAACAATTATTATTATTAACAAGAACGCAAGATTTAAATTTGGCGCCATTCGAATTGTCATTGTTTGACATATGAACAATTATTATTGTTTGTTAGAAGTAGGTATGAGGTTAATAAAAATGGAGCGCTACACGAATGAGCAACGCATTCTCATATTGAAATTGTTTTACCAAAATGGTGAAAGTTTTGCGGCTACAGTTCGCAAATTGCGATCAATTTGGGGTTATAATAATGCTCTAAAAGAGTCAACTGTAAAGCGATTAATTGAAAAACTTGCTGAAACACGGTCTGTAGTTGATGCAAAGAGAAAAACGCGCCTTCGACCAGGTCGATCGACCGAAAATACTGCAAGAATCATTGGACCTTTTTTTTAGGAAAATGGGTCAGGTCAAGCGCAAACAGTCAATGGTGTTCGGTATCGTGAAATGATAACCAATTTGTCGTGCCTAGAATTGAAGAAATGAATGTGGAGGGGATGTGGTTTCAACAAGACGGCACCACATCTCATATAGCTAGAGAAAAAATTCAGTTGCTGCATCATTCATTTCCCGGTTGTGTTATTACGCGTTTTGGAGACCAGAATTGTCCGCATAGATCGTGCGATCAACACCATTGGACTTTTTTCTTTGGGGTTTGTTGAAGTCGATGGTTAATGCAAATAAGCCGACGACTACTCAACCCTGAAAAGATGAAATTGGACTCTGCATTAATGAAATGCCGCAGCATTTATGCAAAACGGCCATTAAAATATCATTATAAGATCGCTTCGCTTATAAGCCAGCAAAGCCATCTGGCCGATTTGTAATTAAACACATAACCTCATCTCGTCTACTTTACGATATAATAAAGAATTCACGACTTTTTTTAAATATCTGCGTTTTATTCAAAATTTAAATCTTACGTTCTTGTTAGGACACCATTTACCATTTACATTTGTTGTGAACGAGCAATTATTTTTTGTTTGGTTGTTTGCTATGACATCTGCGAAAAATATTTAGTATACATCAAGTCATTGAACAGATAACATCATATTTTTTCATCGTGTTAAAAATGTCAAATTTTGTACCAGAAAGTGATGATTTGCGGAAAGCATTAATTTTTTGTTTCCATTTGAAGAAAAGTGCTGCAAAGTCGCATCGAATGCTTTTCGAGGCATGTAGTGATCATGATCTATCAGAAGCAACATGCAAAAGATGGTTTCGACAGTTCAGAAATAATGATTTCGATGTGAGAAATGAAGAACGTGGAAGACCACCAAAAAAGTTTGAAGACGCCGAGTTGCAAACGATATTGGATTGAGATGACACTTTGAGTAAAAAGCAAATGGCAGCAATGTTAAATGTTGCACAACAAACAATTTCTGACCGTTTAAAAGCTATGGGAAAGATCCAAAAGCGTGGAAAATGGGTGCCACATGAATTGAATGAAAGACAGATGGAAAACCGAAAAAACACTTGTGAAATTTTGCTTCAAAGACACGAAAGAGAACCGGTCTTGCATCGGATTGTTACTGGGGATCAAAAATAGATCCATTTTAAGAATCCTAAACGGAAAATGGGACAACCATCAACATCGACTGCAAAACCAGATCGATTCGGCAAGAAGACAATGCTGTGTGTTTGGTGGGACCAGAAAGTTGTGCTGTACCACGAGCTCCTAAAACCTGGTGAAACCGTAACTCTGATCGCTGCCGACAACAAATGATCAATTTGAACCATGCATTGATCGAGAAACGACCAGATTGGGCCAGAAGACACGGCAAGGTAATTTTGCTTCATGACAATGCACCTGCACACAAAGCAAACCCGGTTCAGGATACAATCAAAACACTTGGCTGGGAGCAGCTACCCCACCCGCCGTATTCACCAGACTTGGCTCCTTCCGACTACCATCTGTTTTCATCGAAGGGACACGATTGGCCGAGCAGCACTATGCTTCCTACGAGGAGGTCGAAAATTGGGTGTCTGATTGATTTGCTTTAAAAGACGAACAATTTTATTGGCATGGTATTCACAAATTGCCAGAAAGGTGGTCAAAATGTGTAGAAAACAATGGCCAATACTTTGAATAAAATGATTTAACTTTCCCATTAATAATAAGTGTTTTATTATAAAAAAAAAAACATACTGGTATAACTGCTACCTGCGTTTTATTTTAAATTTGAATCTTGCTTTCTTGTTGGGACACCATTTACATGTGAACTTTTTAGCGACGCAATTGTAATGTCAGTTCTTCCCGGATGACTTGCCAAACGATGTTGTACAAAAATCACAAAGCAGTTTGATAGGAGTCACGCGTGATCTGTCAATTGATAGCTGAGACCTCGCGGTGAACCACATTTTACATCCACGCTTATAAGGAATAGTTCAAATGAATCATTTAAAGCATTCTTTTGGCAATCCTCTGCTCCCTCCTGAATTTCAGACCTCTGTATTTTTCCTTTCCCAAACACAAACCCATAGTCCCTTTCTAACACCCAGAATGCAGTCTGCCGATGTCCGCTGACTAACTAATTCATCAATTGATACAAAAATGTAATGCAAAAATCACTGAGTTCTAGAGAACAGCGGAAGGCACTTTTAAAGTCATTTATCGAAAAGGCCAGAAATCATAAAATCTGATTTCCATAGAACTGCAAATATTTAATTCCTTTAGAATTTCAGTTCTGCCCGCGAATCCACTGCTCCTAAAGCAATTCTAAGTAAAATGAAAACATAATCATTATTGAAATTAATTTCCTTTGTTATTTCAAACGGGGAAGCATTAAACTACGAGGCTGGTCTTGTCATTTCCCGACAAACCGTAAAGTTTTGAAAAGTTCCCGCCGTTCAGCCTATAACTTTGCAATCTTCAAAAGCAATTTCTTAAGAAATAATGTAAAACAACAACAGCGGCGAAAAGAAAAGAAATCTCCTCTTCAATTAGTGTAGTACACGTTCCTTTTCCCTCGAGGAACAAGCGTGCATTTAGAAACTTTCTTCGTTACTCACTGAAAGTCCCCGAAGCAAGGTCCTCAGCGCGAGAGTAATAGGAACCTGTTAAACTTTACAAACCTGTGCAGAAATCATAATGTTACTATTTCTGTATGTATTTAATTTATTCAGTTTCAGTAACTCTTGCAACCCACTCTGACCGTTCCCTAGACAATGGATAACTTTTGCTCCTTATCTTTGGATGTGTCTGTGCGTGTGTGTGAGTTTAATTATATGGCAGCTAGAAATTTTCACCTCGCAAGACGCGAAGAAACAAGTTTATGAGAGCTAAGTGTAAAATTCCCAAGACCACCGATGCCCTTAGGGTTCAAACGTAATTTATTGGAAACTCAAAACAGAAACAAAAAAAAAGTGAAACAAAGGCTATGAGCACACCTTTTGAGCCAGACAGACTTCAGGCACATCTCGAAAACAACATCAAAA
Source organism: Eristalinus aeneus (assembly GCA_955652365.1). NCBI lineage: Eukaryota > Metazoa > Arthropoda > Insecta > Diptera > Syrphidae > Eristalinus > Eristalinus aeneus. Next base: position 25,585,546 of record OY019130.1, on the reverse strand, counting down.
CAACATCAACAGAAGGATAGAGGTGACAACCTTCCAAGCAGCTTTGAGAGGACATTATTTTTGAATTAAAATTTTGCTGTAAACAAACTGCCTCTGTAAAGGAGCAAGTGACGTTGTTTGGGGCGAGTTTCTAAAGAATTGATGAAGTGACTTGAAAGGGCGATTCAAAGACACACAACGCATAGGTGCATCTGTTTTTATAGCTCATACTCCACGATGGGCTTTCAGTGTTTAGCACCTTTTTGTTTCTCGCCTAAAGATTCTTTTAAGTAAGGACCCAAAACATCGACTTCTCAAATAAAGCATCCTCCATGACGCTGAAACTTCAAACTTATCAAGAACTTCGTGTTTCTCGGCTCCGGCGTAAAAAAGGAGAGCAATATACACACGAAAAGAAAACACAGGATAACTCTTGCCAGTCGCTGCTTCTTTGGGCTCATGGGTCAATTGAGTAATAGAGTTCTTAAATACAATTTTTAAGGTATAAGGGTACAAGACATGAAACATCAAGGCAATAAAAAACAATTTAAATTTATTTAAAGTGAAGATGGATATAAGAAGAAAGGATGAAAACATAGAAGAGGGATGAAAGGAAGACAGGAACGGAATGTTTAAAACATTTAGTATTAGTAGTTGTTTGTTTATTCGATAGCATAGAGAAAAAGAGAAGCGACGAGTAAGTGTAAAGGTGACGAAGTGGTATTAGAGCATGTGTTCTGACAGATCGAGCAAAAGTGAATTTTTTTTATAGTTCGAGTGTAGAGTTTAAAATGTAGAGTGCGACACTCACACGCTGAAGTTCTGGGTTCGATTCCCGGGTGAACACCTGGAATTTTTCACGGCACCACCGCTTTCAAGTTGTTGACAACACTCAAAGTGTAACAACTGTCGAAAAAAAAGCTTCTCAAATTTCGCCGTTCGGAGTCGACAAAAAAAATAGTAGGTCCTTTCTACTCGTGAGAGACAGCACAACATGAGCAAGCTAGGCCTTGGTCAACCTGTGGACTGTAGCGGCACTCACAAGTCCCTGTGGAAACTTGTTTACAATAATATTTTGCAAAAACATTAAATTTCTGGCATACAGGTAGTGATCGTGTGAGTTTCTTAACAAACTACTCGGATACTCGGATACACGATATGCGTAAACGATAAATGTACAAAATAGCATTATAATGGTGGACCTTACCTGCAACTTTCGTTGGGACAGAGTCACTTTAGTCAACTTTACTGAAGACAACCTCGGCGTGGAAGAATGAGGGCGGTAACGGGTTTTCCCTGGCATCTATTGGAGTAAAGCTAGAGGTTAGCCAAAACTACGCTAAACAACCATAGGCACAATATATGAGGCTTCTGCCTGTCCATTAGAAAAATTAATTAGCATAATAGTGACATAGTCGAACACAGTGGTTTTATTTGCACAGTACTGTAGATGCAATAAACCTGCTAATGTGGTCATATCCTGAGAATTATTTTTTTTTTATATTATTTACAATTTCGAGTCTATTGTCCGATATTTGGCAAGGAGCAAAAGGGCACAACCGAATTGGCAAAGGGAATTACGTGAGATTTCTTCGGACTCTGTTGTAAACCATTTCTTAAAGACCAGAATATTTCCGAGCACTTCGTTTATTAAATTAATTAAATCACCTATTCTACTAGGGCTTTCGGAGGACTACAGTTGCACATCATCCGCATAAAAGTGGACCGTGGAATGTTAATACGCAGACGGAAGATCATTAACAAATAACAAAACAAAATATGTCCAAAGATTGAGCCCTGTGGTTTACCCTGTTTAACAGGTGTTGAGCAACTGTCGGGGTTAATAACACCTTTCTTATATCTGTCGGACAGGAAACTATGAATTAATCTCACAGCGGCATGCGCTGGGTCAAACGTTTTCAAATACAAAGCTGAAGATAGTCAGGGTATGTAGTACGTGTGCTCCGCCCTGGGATGTCTTCGAATCTGAGCCATTGGCACAACGAAACAGAGGACGGCCTAGGCTGAGGTGGGGCAAACAAGTGGAGAAGGACTTGGACTACGCCACTGGAGGCAGCTGGAGCGCATGTTGGGTACACTTAGGTCCAGCCCGGACTGCGTCAGACGAAGGTAGGAATTCTACAATGGTCATGATTTGTGATACGAGGGACGTTGAATATATTCTCGGTATCGGGGTGAAGCTGTGGTTGTGTATATATATAATATGACTTATTTATCAAGTAGTACTATTATTTTAGTGCATTTATGTAAAATTTCATATACATGTGATTATAATTTCGCGTTTTATCTCTAGATAAACAGAATCATAATGACAACTGAGACGAAGATGGTGAAAATTGAGCATCGTGCTGTAATTAAATTTCTCACTAAGCAAGGAAAAGGTAAAAAAGAACTATTCATGAGGATGGTGGCTGTTTACTAGGCTTTCGCACCTTTATATCAACTGTGCAAAAGCGGTCAAGTGAGTTTAAAAGAGGCAGAGAGAGCATTGAAGACGACCCCCGCTACGGGGCGTAGCCTACTGCTTGTACGGAAGAAAGCATCAAAGAAGTCGAAAAACTTTTTCTTGAGGATGGCCAAATAAAGGTGAAAATGATGGCAGGGATCACCAAGCTTTCAACTGGTACCATTCACACCTTCTTTATGACCATCTTAATCTTTCAAATTTCAGTTCAAGGTGGGTGCCACGAATGCACAGAGCTCCTCAGAAAAAAGCGAGAATCGCATGCTGTAGAGAGCTCTTGGAGATGTGTAGTGAGAAGGCGGACGGTGATATGGATCGTCTTGTTACAGGGGACGAAATATGGGCTTACCACTATGACCCTGAATGCAAACAAGATTCCATGCAGTGGCATAAAATAGGAACAGACCCCCAGAAGAAGTTCAAAGTCACTCCGTCTGCCGGGAAGCACATGATCACGATTTTTTGGGACTCAAAGGGAATCTTGCTCATGGAGCACAAAATAAAAGGTTAAACCATCAACGACACATCCCTCGCTTCTACTTTGCATAATTTGTGGGAGGAAATTAAAAAGAAAAAACGGAGTAAACTCGCAGCGAGATTGTTGCTTCTTCATGACAACACTCCTGTTCACACGGTGAGAGTTTCTGAGGCTGATGCGCGAGATTGTGGTTTCGAAGAAATTCAACACCGACCCTATAGTCCAGATCTTGCCCCTTGTGATTATTTATTGTTTCCGGATTTGGAAAAATGTCTTCATGGAAAAATACTTACGAATAATGAAGAACTCAAGTCGGCAATAAATAGGTATTTTGCAGAAAAGGAGGAAAATTATTTTTTTGAGGGTTTGGAAAAGCTTATTCCAAGATGTAACAAATGCAATAACAAAATGTTATTGAAAAATAAAAACAATTTATATTGTATTTGCAATTTCTTTCATATCAATACCGAGAATATATGGAACGCCCCTCGTACATTATGTGCCATTATGCCAGCTCTATCGAAAAGTTTGACATTTTTGAGGTTATACGTACTCAGAACGTTTTGACATACGAGCGCTATTTGTGTTGTTTACAGTAACTTAAAAGATTCATCTCGCCCAAAAAATGGAATTAAATCGTGAACATTTTCGGTCGATTATTTTTCAACAACTTTCGACGTGGATTAACTAAACAACTGTGCATCGATGAACTTAATTCAATTTTTGGCGATGAACCTCAATCAAGTACCAGTGTTTATCGATGGTATAGTGAATTCAACCGAGGTCGTAGTTAACTCCAAGACGAATTTCGTGAAGTTCGTCCAAAATCAATTGTTGTTCCGGAAACCATTGATGCTGGGCCCTAACTGATATTGCAAGATCGTCATGTGACGTATCGTGAGATTGAGACAATCTGAGGCATTAGTGGGACCAGCATACATTCAATATTGCATGAACATTTAACCGTCAAAAAAAATTTGTTCGCGTTGGATCCCACACAATTTGGCAATCGTTCAAGAAAGGCTCATGTTGATTGGTCGAAAGAAATGATGCAAATGATGATGATACGATCGCGGTGCTTCGAAACACGTCTATGACATCATGGCAGGTGATGAATCGTGGATTTATGCGTATGAGCCCGAAAGTAATCAGCAGTCGACTGTATGGGTGTTTCAAAATAAGCCAAATCCAACAAAAGTTGCTCGCGCACGAAGCACTTCCAAGCAAATGGTCGCCTGTTTTTCGGAAAAAAAACTGGACATGTCGCAACTGTACCAATAGAACAAGGCAGAACAGTTAATTCTGAGCGATACACAAACCATTTGTTTGCCAGTTGTCCTCCAAGAAATCGGGAAGACCAACCGCCGGAGACGGATCACTCTTCACCACGACAATGCGAGCTCTCACACATCGGCTAAAACAAATGCATTTGTGAGTACTCAAAACATCGATTTGATAAGTCATCTGCCGTATAGTCCTGACTTGGCATCGATAGTAGGTTGACCATCCGTATTAGAGCTTTACTAGAAGGTAAACAAATCTTTTATTTACAACTATAGAAAGTGTGTCCTTTGTTTTGCCTCCAATGAATCAGGCCCAGGGTTGTCTGTATGCATAATATTACATTGTGCAAAAATTTAGTCCATATGCCATCAGACCACCACTGGGTCTGCTGCTGAGGAATCCGTACTATCGGCTGCTGGCGGTTTATTAGCGCTTTCATGACGAAAGGGAGGGGCTGAAATGATATGGTGGGGTTGACAAAGATTTAGTAGTGGTTATTCTCCTTTTTCTATTCTTCAGAAGAAGAGCGCTACCAGCAACTTGAAAGTGTCGTTGCCCTGAGGAAATGCACTGTCAGTGCTTCAAGCCTCATGAAAGGTCTTCTGAAAATAATGCAGATCTGATAAAGTAGCGAAATTAATTCTGTTCTTTAAGGACACATATAGGCGTAGAAAAATACATGGTGGTTTCTTTTCGATCTGAAATTCCTACGCCTACTTTGAATGTCATTAAATAAACCTTAAGTTTCAATTTCAAGATATGTTTCGAAGAAAGCTTTTAGCTTATGAATATGTTTTGATTGAATAGAAATACTATGTAGTAGAAACGTTCCTAAAGCTACAGAGGCCATTTGTGTGAGGCATCACAAGCTGACAGCACAAATTCTTTAGGAGCGTGAACAATCGCCGAATGCATGCATAGTTGCTTCAGTGTTGTCTAAATTTTAGAGCACCTCACCTGAACTACATTAATAACTTTAATTATTAAAGGCTTATCCCCGTAACCTCATGAGTGCGCCAGTGCTTTAAGCCATGCTGTTCATCCGTTACTGACTTTAATTTACTCAATTTCGGTTCGACGGCTGCGCTATCTCTAAATTTATTTCAGTCGCATTCGCCGCCGGTGCTTTGAATGATTGTTCGTTCACAGTTTGCTTTTGCTTCGGGGATAGTTTGCATGGGTTGCAGATATTTTAGAAACGCTTTATTGTTTTACATTGGATTGGATTTCGATTGACAAGCGAGTTTTGCTCTAGTTCGCTCTGAGTTTTTCACAAAATGGAAAAAATAAAATTATCATGACAAAGTTATTCTTTGTTTTGGAAACCTCACAAAATGTGGAGACTGGTGCTGAATAATAATAAATAATAATTGGATGGCGCGACAGTCCACAGGGGGAACAGGGTCTAGCTTCCTCATCAAGTACTTGTGTTGTGCGGGCTACTGTTCTCTTACGAGTAGAAGGGACCTACAGTTTTTTGCCGACTCCGAACGTCGAAGTTTGAGAAGCTTTTTCTTAGACTGTTAATACTCTTTGAGTGTTGTCACCAACTCGAAAGAGGTGGTGCCGGGAAAAATTCGAGGTGTTCTGCCGTGAATCAAACTTGAACCCCCGGCGTGTGAGTGTGAGTGTCGCACTTTACCCACTACGCCACTTCGGCCGCCACAGCTGCTGAAGCACCTCCCAAATTTGCATCAAATTTTTGTACAGCTCAAGTTTAAGCACTTAAACTTAAAATATTTGTCTTATCTGGGTTTTGGGATACCAAAGTTATGGAAATCTCCAAAGCAGTTCAACTGACAAGAAACTGTCAATTTACTATTCTCTTCTAGCCAACACAAGTCCTGCATCGATCCACACACATCAGGTAGACATGATTAATTACATGAAAAGCACAGTCTACCGCATCGCTAGCACCATTTCTCCCAAACTAAGCCTTTGGCGGTTGTTGCACTTTATCGGATTACGAAGAACAGCGGCCGAAACTTACGTCATTACCGAGAACTACACCTTTGGCTTGCACGCGGAGGAAAAAAGGAAGGAAGCATTTAAATCATGCCCAACCCAGTTTGGTGCTAGAACAAAACAATTGATTGCAGTTTGAAAGGTAGGAGGTCTTTGATCGGCACGTCATTGATGGAGAGCAATCAGCCTCATCTGCTTAACTACCAAGATTTTACCACCGAGAATTTTACTCTTGGCTGGAGAGTCCTGCTTCTCCATTAACTTCTTTTTATGTTTCCGTATATTTACTTACTTATCAGGCAGACGAACTATGAAGAGTCTGAGCCTGAGCAATTGCTGCCTTACATCGTTGACGGTGCTGGGTACGCTGCATCCAGTCATCAAGGCCAAGTAGTCTTACATCCGCGATGACTTGGTCTCTGTACCGGAGACGGTCCTGGGCACACTGCTTCCAGTCATCAAGGCCAAGTAGTCTTACATCCGCCATGACTTGGTCTCTGTACCGGAGATGGTCCTGGGCACGCTGCTTCCAGTCATCAAGGCCAAGTAGTCTTACATCCGCGATGACTTGGTTTCTGTACCGGAGACGGTCCTGGGCACGCTGCTTCCAGTCATCAAAGCCAAGTAGTCTTTCATCCGCGATGACTTGGTCTCTGTACCGGAGACGGTCCTGGGCACGCTGCTTCCAGTCATCAAGGCCAAGTAGTCTTACATCCGCGATGACTTGGTTTCTGTACCGGATATTCGGTCTTCCTCTCCTTCTCAAACCAGAAGACTCGAATTCGAAGACCCTCTTTGCTGGAGCGTTGTTGTCCATTCGCTCATGTGGCCGAGCCACTGTAGTCGACGGATTTTTGCCTTCCGGACTACATCCACATCCCTGTACAGCTCGTTGGGTTCGCGGTTGTGTCTTTTCTTCCATTCGCTTTCCTCGCATATATCCGACGGAGAATTTTTCTTTCGAGGGCAGCCTTACTCAATGTCCAGCTTTCGGCTCCGTAAAGCAGGACTGGCAGAATAAATGTTTTGTAGATCATGACTTTGGTCCTTCGAGTCAGGAGTTTTGGGCCCAGTAAGTTTTACAAACCGAAGTAGCATCGGTTGTCAAGGGCGATTCTACGTCGGATCTCCACTACGATGTCATTCGTGGAGTTTACGTTTGCCCCTAAGTATACAAACTCCTTTACTACCTCGAAATGGGAGCTGTCGATTGTAACGTTTTGGCCTAGATGGTATGCGGCAGATCTTTATTTGATCGACAGCATATATTTGGTTTTGTTCTCGATAACCTTTAGGCCAGGTCGTTTTGCCTGTTCCTCAATTGCTGTGAAAGCTTCCACTACGGCGCGTTGGGACCGCGCGATAATGTCGATATCATCAGCGTATCCCAACAGCTGGACTAACTTGTAGAAGATAGTGCCTTCCGTGTTGACTCAGCCAGCTCGATTTTTCCTCTTCATTGCAATCCACAGGCATTTAAAACCAATGTGCATCGGTACCTCCTCTTCCTCTCTTCCTCTATACCTTCGGCCCGTGCTGTGACTTCATACGGTCACCTAAGGGTACTCGCAACCCCTTTTGAACGCGTCAATTATAAAAAAAAAACAAGTTGAAGAAATCGTACGGCACTGCACCTCCTTGCCGAAATCCAGGGCAGGTCTCGAACGGTTCAGAGGTTTTTGAACGGTTTTCGTATATAATAATTTGTTTACATCTTCGACCCGAAAACATTGTTTCATGTGCCAATGCCTTTTATTTAAACTAAATTAAGGTACAATACAATGAAAATTTCAACTTTCTGCGGTAGTTTTGTTTTCACATTTCTAGTTTCGCTTTATTCATATGTCTGTTTGTCACAGTGTGAATACCCGTTTCTACTATGCAGTAAACAGAAATAAAATCCCGATACATGTACGAGAATTGTCGAGTGACATCGCCTACCAACCGTAAGCCACCAGGGAGGTTTCAGGAAGAATTCCTTGAGGCCCTTGAGTATACGTTGAACATGACGATTCAAACATATTCTTTTAGAAAATGTCAGACTTCAGCACATTGAATTTTAACTGAATACGTCAAAAAATGTTTAAACTCTAAATGAAAACTAAGGCCCTAAGGCTAAGATCACGCTTGGTAGTAGAGATTTCGGGACATGTACGGGAGTTTGAATGATGAACTAGAATTGTAAGGCCATCATAAATAACAAAAGTCTTTATTTTGGATTGTACCGGATTTGAAAGTAAGTAAATGAAAACTCCCTGAGTGTCAAAAGGCCGCTAATGAATATTGCCACGCACAGTACTAAAGTTACACAAGATTCTTGCCTCTTTATTCAAACCTGGAATGTCGCGTAGGTACAATTGTCGAAAATATTTGATCACTGCTCCTACTACTTGAAGGTACATTCTGCAGGAGTTTCACCAACCGAACTCAGTGAAAGAACTCACCACTTCCTCCTCGTTCGCGTTTCTTCCACCACAAAATTCAAACTATGCTTTGCACTTTAAAGACCCCAAACAAACTAGTCTAATTTGCTGGAGCCTTGTTTTATTCAATCCATGAAGCACTCCAAAAAACAATTGGTGTGACTTCGTCTTATGATACTGCCTTAACTCATCCTGTCTTAAATCCTGAAGGGTAAAGTAGCATGGTCCTTTCATAAGGCCACTAGAGATAGCGTGCGGTTTCTTGTAAAAGAAAGTAGAAGCAACGGTGGGACTTACAGTGAACCAAACAAAAACTAGGGCACTTATTACCTTCAAAGCTTGAAGGTATTCAGCTTGAAATATCTCAGCTATTTTGTAATATGTCAAAACGAAATGTATTGTATATGAAACTGCATTTTAATACGATTTCAGTAATCCAAACACATTAATTGTTATTTTTTTTAATTTTAGCAACTAAAGTTTTAAATCCAATTCATCGGCAAAAAAACTGGGACAATTAAAAAAAATGAAAATAAATATTTTTTTTATATTTTGTGTGTTGTCATTTAGCTTTTATAACTTCCTGCAATCTTCTGTTCATCGATCCGACCATGTTTTTTGTTACAGTCGATGAAATTTTTTGCCATCCTTCACACAATGCTATCTTTAACTCTTCTCTGGTACAAATGGTTCTTTTTAAAACTTCCTTTTCTAAAACAACCCAAAAGTACTCTCTGGGATTAAGATCCGGACTTTGGGGGGATGCGGCAACACCTTTTTTATGTTCCAAATACACCAGTCTTTTTTTTATACCGGCTGTGTGTTTTTGTTCATTATCATGCAACAGCATTACACCCGGCGGTAGTCTCAATTTTTCTTCGGTTTCGCGGATACAACGTTTTAGGATATAAACGTATCCAAACTCTGTTAAATTTCCTTCAATTACATGAAGAGAACCAAGTCCGTTTGTTGCCATTGAACTCCAAACCATTATGTTTCCACCACCGTGCTTAACTGTAGAAGTGATATTTTTGCGATCCAAAGCAGTTCTGTTCCTCCCCCACACAAAGCGTCGACCATCACTACCGAAAATTTACATTTTGATTCGTCATAACAAAGTACTTGATTTCAAAACTCATCCGTCTTCTGCACGTACTCCTTGGCATACACCAGTCGCTTTTTTATGTTTCTTTCTGATAAGGCTGGCTTTTCGCGAGGTATGCGAGCTTTAAAAACATTTTTATGTAAAAAATTGCGCACTGTTTGCGGATGAACTCTGCAATTTTTTTTTTTTTCTGCGCTCAGGCAATTTCCACAGCTGATTGCTTCGGGTTTCCATTTACCACTCTTAAAAGTATTCGTTTACTATGATCCGAAGAAATTTTGGAAGGCCTTCCACTTCCCGAAACGCGATTATGAAAACTGTTATCTTTAAAAGACTATATAATATAGAAGACTGTTGATCTAGATTTGTTAACCACTGAAGAAATTTCGGGAATACTATAATTTTCTTCATAACAATCAATTATTAATGCTTTCATATCACGGGACGTCTATTTATTTTCCATTTTTACAACAACAAAATTTAATTATATAAATATGCAATTGTAAACAACTTGTCAGAATAGTGCAGGTAATTTTTGATCAAAGATAAGGAACGGTATATTATTTCTGGTCTTGGAAAACAAGTGTCCCAGTTTATGTTTTGCCGATGAATGTGCACTATTTTTGATTTAAACCTGTAGTTGCTAAAATTAAAAACTACCAATAAATGTGTTTGGATTACTGAAAGCTTATTAGGGTTACGAAGGTTACCTTTTATATTTCGGAATTAGTGAACAAAAATAAATATTAACCATCGAAAATAGGTTTATTGTTTTTCAAAACATTCCCCATTAAGATCTATACGCTTTTGCACGCGTTTGAATCAATTGTCGAAGCACTTTTGCCGCTCTGATTGAGGTATCTCCAAAACATGCATTCTGAACGCATCAACCGATTCTTCAGGTGTCAAAAAACCTGTCCCATTTATCTCTTTTTATATTTTACGTACGGGAATAAAAACAAGTCATTCGGTGCAAAGTCAGGACTATACGGCGGATGACTCATCAAATCGATGTGTGAGAGCTCGCATAGTAGTGGTGAAGAGTGATCCGTCTTCGGCGGTTGGTTTTCCTGATTTCTTTGGAAGACAACTGACAAACACATGGTTGTGTACCACTCAGAATTGACTGTTCTGCGTTGTTCTGGTGGTACGGTTGACACATGTCTAGATTTTCCGAAAGAGCAGGCGACCATTTGCTTGGAAGTGCTTCGTGCGCGAGCAACTTTTGTTGGATTTGGTTCAGTTTGAAACACCCATACACCCATACAGACTGCTGTTTACTGCATTCGGTCTCATATGTGTAAGTCGACACGAGCCTTTTTTTGATCGATTGACAAATTGTGTGGGATCCAACACGAACAAAGTTTTTTGACGGTCAAATGTTCATGCAATATTGAATGTATGCTACTCCCACTAATGCCTAAGGTTGTCTCAATATCACGATAGTCTACATAACGATATTGCAATATCGGTTGGCGCAAAGCATTAATGCTTTCCGGAACAACAACGGATTTTGGACGACCTTCACGAAATTCGTCTTGAAGTGAACGTCGACCTCGTTTGAATTCACCATACCATCGATAAGAACTGGTCCTTGATGGAGCTTCATCGCCAAAAAATGAATTAAGTTCAGCGATGCACTGTTGTTGACTTAATCCACGTCGAAAGTTGTAAAAAATAATCGCACGAAAATTTTCACGATTTAACTCCATTTTTTGCGGCGTGATGAGTCTTCCAACAACACAAATAACGCTTGTATGTCAAAACTTTCTGAGTACAGATAACCTCAAAAATGTCAAACTATACGAGAGAGCTGGCAGTTGCCAGATTGCAACACTAAGGTTGCCCAATCCCGAATTGTAAATAGCAACGTTCGTAAAGTGTAGTGTCATATGCAATTTATTTCGTTTTAATATATTAAAAAATGGCTGAGATATTTCAAGCTGAATTTGAAGGTAATAAGTGTTTTTTCTGACTCGCTGTACGTTCTTCGGCTCTCGGCTCTCGTTTACTGCCACACGCTTGGAACGGCAGCGTATGTTGATCTCATTAAATTCCGATCTTTGCAGCATAATTGATTGGGGTAAAAAGAATAGAGTAAAATTGAATGTTTTAATACCTCCGCGCTGTGTGCTGTCACTCAAGCGATCTCAATATAACCAGTTATTATCCATGAATGGCTCCTGCGTTGTTGAAAGCGAACGACTTTCCATCCTCGGTGTGTGTATCAAATCAACACTAAGTTAAAACGATCACATATTTGAGATCGGAAAAAATGCAGGGAAATGTCCAGGTTTCTTAAAGCGATGCAAGAAATATTTCAAACTCTTTTAAATTGGCAACAATATATGAGGCGTACATCCTCCCAAAGCATGAGTATAACGCTACTTTCGAGTCTGGAGCTTCTAAGACCACTCTGCACCTATTAGATAGAATCCAACAGCTAGCAGTAAAACTTATTGGTAATAATAATGCTGCGAAGTCAATCGACTCGCTTGAACATCGACAAATTGTTGCGGCTTTATCACTATTTTATCGCCATTTCAACCAAAAATGGTCTAACGAGTTAGCCAGCCAGCAATGCCCGTTTCTCTAGGAATACCCACCCGTTCACCCTTTAGCCCACCTTCGGAAGTACAGGTTAGTTTAGAGACTCGTTCTTTAGCCGCACCACACGAATATGGAATGTTCTTTCCAGCCCAACTTCCTCCCCATTACAATCAACAGGCATTTGAAAGCAATGTGCATCGGTACCTTCTTTCCCTCTCTTCCTTTATGCCTTCGGCCATGCTGTGACTTAATTCCGCTCACTTAAGGGTAGAAAATCCCTTTATCTCGCGCCAATTATAAAAGATATTGTTACCTGACGATTTAAAGAGTGTAAAGCTATTCGAACATGAAAGAAAAATATAACGAGAGGTTGCTAATTAAGTCAGACTGTAGTATCTTCACACACTTGGGTTTAAAACACACAAATGGTGTTGCAGCAACTTCATTAGGCTACAATTTAATGTTGGTCGTGGATATTTGTTCGCCCATTAATGCCCCACACTTGTTTGCAAAACAATTCTCCAAACACAATTATCTAACCTAAACTGTGCAAACTCAATTTTGCTGCGCTTTGATTATTGTGTTTGTATTAAGTTCATCTAATTAAGATGTCCGGCCAGCATAAATTGCCAACTTAGCTGTAATCTTTCAGGCGACATGCATCTTGTGAGGGGACGTCAACATGAGTGAACCTTAAAGCACATTGAAGGCGACGCATTGTGCTCCATAATTTATTAACAAACTCATTCCGTATGGGCATTCTTTATCCTATTAAACTAATCAACGGCCACGTCTAAGCGATAGAAATCCCATTAATCTTATTAGTACAATCCCTTTGCATATCTGCGCACATATGTCTACTGAGCTGGAAGGGTATGCTAAGGTTGTGAATGGAACCATCAGAATATGTAATCAAAACTTGAATTGGCAACATTGATAAGAGGAGCTGTGAATGGGTGCCGATTGCCCTGATTTATGGGGCATTTGTTGCCGCCGATTTACAACGATTTATGAGTCCTTACAATGGCTTCTTGGAAGGACATTTTTTATCATCCACAATGCAGATTGAAGGTTTTATTTAAAATGTGTCGCCTTTGTGGGAATATTATTCCCAGGAAGGGAGGGATGGATGGATATCTGCATATCTGACAGGCATGAGTTCCGAGAAAGGGCCTTATCGCAGAATCAAAATCACTGAACTATGCATTTGTAATTACACAAGCATCCGGTCCCGATTAATTCTACATGATTTCCTTAGGGACTTGCTTCCGTCACACAATTCACGGTTATTTATCCATGTCGTGTAGGTCTTTGAAGTCGGAACATATTCGGACACAGGATGTTCAACTTGCACACGCATGAAATGGTTCTCTTCTGAAAATGCGAGGATGGGAAGAACCTAATTCTTAAGTCGCTTTGAAATATTGTGAAAGTTTATTTCAGATTCATTTAGTGCTGTGGAAGTGTGAGTGGAATCGGAAGTCTCAACAACAAATTTTTAGCATACCAACGATGTAGACCGGAATCCATGGCAACTACAAAATGAGACCTGATCAATACGAAACATGTAGTTGCTGAGAAGCTTAAGTCCTTTAATTGGATGTTTCAGAATTTATCCAAAGGAAGGACAACTAATCAAGTTTCTCATTTTGCCAATGTCAAATGTTTTCGAACGTTTCATTGATTGGCTTTAACCAAGGGCACACTTGCCTTTACCATGTCTTGTACTTTTGGCCCTTTCACAATTTAAAATTGTATCTATGACAATTTTTTATTAATTGAAGAACTTGGTTTGGCATCTTCTTTGTAAGCTATGTGTAAGTAATCTCGACAGCCGTACTAAAAAGGTCGAACTGGAAACTTTTTTCTCACTTTGCTGGAGGACTGACATAATAATGCAGGTAAGATAGAAAATGGCTGCCGTGACGTAGTATGTAGAGTGCGACGCTCACACGCCGAAGGGTTTAGGTTTGATTCCCGGCTGAACACCTCGAATTTTCCACGGCACTACCCCTTTCGAGCTGCTGACAACACTCAAAGCGTAATAACTGCCTAAGAAAGCTTCTCAAAATTTGCCGTTTGGAGTTGGCAAAAACCTGTAGGTCCCTTCTACTCGTTAGAGAACAGTAGCGCGCACAACACGAGTTGTGCATGAGCAACCTAGGCCCTGGTCCCCCTGTGGACTCTGACGCCAACAATTATTATTATTATTATGCTGGAGGACTCAATTTTGTCTGTACACGAGTGGATCAAAGATTGAGGCTTTTATGAGGTAGGAGGTGAGAGAGTTTACTCTAGCCACTTAAAACTTCCTTTCTCCCTGTTCTTATCACTGTAGTAATTATCAGATAACGATTATGGCTATAACGGAAACACTGATCTGGAGAACAGTACGATTTTGGTCCCATTTGTGTTAGTGGCAACGACGAACTCTGTGTGCTGTACAGCGACATGCGCCTGCTATCTTAGGATACAACGTAGAAGATGTCTAAGCCATATAGACATCCATTGCTCCGGCCCGAAAAGTCTTCACATCTCAGCCATTGGAAAAACACAACCGAAGAGGGCTTTGGCTAAGATGGCTTTGGTTAAGATGGCTCTGGCTTAGATCTCTTAGGATCAAATGCTGTACATAAGTGGAGAAGTGCACCACTGGCTGGAGAGGCAAGTGGCTGAGACCCATATCCATACCGGACTGTAGCCCTACAAGAAGAAGAGAATAAGTTCTGAAAAACAATTCCTTCTTTAAAAGAAATCTGACTGCCATTCCACAATTAAATCTCTGGAAGGTCGCACATTTTAATCAAACTCTTTCCTTTAGAGCAGTATACTGTTCAATAAGATGGTTCAAGTTTCGCCCTATATCATTGCTACGACGCAGAGAAATCCAGAGGAATCACAGGGCCAATGAATCGCTAGCTTTTCCGGGGTATTTTGCCTCCTATCCTCCATGCTACACTCAAACACAACCTTCAAATACACACACTGAGCGAACAAAGTAAAAATTGGGGGCACAGTTCTATCCTAATCGTCAGCGCACCAAAAAAATCCTCAGAAACATAATTGGTGTCAAAATAAGAAACTTCCATCCTTGGCTTTCATAACTGCAGAAATTGCACAGATGAGAAGAAGTTGCGTACTATCTTCAACTAGCAAAAGCTTGCAACATCTAGAAAAATACTTTTCCGACATACATATGTTACCTCCTTACTTACCAGGCTTGTGATCCATGAAGGGTCTGAGCCTGAGCTATAACTGCTTTCTATTCTTCACGGTCCCGGGCACGCTGTTTCCAGTTGTCAAGAACAAGCTCTCTAGCGTCCGCAAACACTTCATCTCTATGTAGGAGGTTCCGCCTTCCTTTCCTTCTCGAACCCGGAGAGTGGAATTCATTGTTGTCCATTCCCTTGATGTGGCCGAGCCACTGAGTGGATGAACTGAATTCAACACCAGAGGCACGATCTTCCAGAAGTCAGTTCAATTGCTAGCTTACGCTGCTGACGTTGACGTGATCGGACGAACACAGCGAGCCGTCAATGAGGCGTTTGCTGGCATTGAAGGGGAAGCGGCTGAAATGGGTTTGTCGATAAATGAGGGCAAAACAAAGTACATGCTGTCATCAAGAAAAAACACACAACATCGACGTCGCGGACAGAGCGTCACACAAGGCAGCAGAAACTTGGATGTAGTCAAGGACTTCGCCTACCTTGGCTCCACGCTTAATAGGGATAACAACATCAGTACCGAAATCAAACGCAGAATCACACTTGCCAATCGATGTTTCTTTGGGCTCAAGAGGCAATTGAGTAATAAAACCCTCTCTCGAAGGACTAAGCGCGCTATATAAAACAGACTGACCATCCCGGTCCTACTTTATGGCGCGGAAACTTGGACGTTAGCAAAGGCGGATGAGGAAGCCCTTAGTTTTTTCGAGAGAAAAGTTTTGCGTGCCATTTTTGGTCCTCTTTGCATTGATGGCATCTGGAGGAGAAGATTTAACGACGAACTCTATGGGCTGTACAGCGTCATGAGCCAGGTCAAGCGTCTTTGGATGCAGCGCTTCAGATGACTAGGTCATGTAGAGTGGACGAACACCACTGCTTCCGCCCGAAATGCCTTCAAGTCTGAGCCATTGGGATAACGCAACAGTGGACGACCTAGGTGGCGCACACAAGTGGAGAAGGACCTCAACCAACTTGGAGTGCACAACTGGAGGCAGCTGGCGAAAGATCATGCTGGCTGGAGAGGCATGTCGGTTTAGGCCTTTCTTCCAAAGGAACCAAGAAACAGCTCTGCCGATTTGCTTATCATCCAGCACTCAGCTCCGTATAAGAGTGCGGGTAGGACTCACGTTTTTCTTTGTTTCCTTCGAATCAGGAGTTTCGACCCTAGTTGTTTTTACAAACCGAAATGACACCGGTTGCCAATTTGATTCTTCGTCGAATCTCCACTAAGATGTCCTTTGTGGAGTTCACTTTTGCACTTTTCCGATAACCCAAATGAATTTAGGGAAGGCGGTACTCAATAGCCAAATGACTAGCCCACCAGGGTTTCATATGAACAGCGTGGAACTTATGCACACGGCTTCACAGTGGGCCCATTGAGTCTATTGGTAGGCAGTCTAACCTTCTCTTTAGGAAACTGTGCGTTTCATTTTGCAAGTTCTGTACAAATGCATGCAATATTCCTCACCACTGTTTGTCCGTTCCAATTAGTTCATATTGAGGATTCTGCAAAAACCCATTTACAAATGTAAATTAACTTACACCATGTCCAGATATTTTTGATGAACCCCTTATTAAACTCTTGTATGTCAAACAATGTCTGAAATTGGCGCTTGCCCAATAAACATGATTTTGTGCAATGGGATTGCGATGGATAAGTGGGCTTTTCAAAATGGTATTGCTCATTTCGCTCGATTCCTGTCAACGCTGTCAGCGAATTCCGGGAAATGAGCTTGTAAAACAACATTGACGTATTCTATTTAACATGAGTTGTGGCCCTTGTTTTTTCCCGGAATTCATCGAATTCCGTTAATTAACTGGTTGGATGCTGAAATTTGTGTTGCTGAGTGTGGGACGTTATTAAAATGTGTGTTGCTGTCTTGCGGCTCAAGATAAAGCTATTTAACAAATTGATCTATCCAAAATCCTTTCATATTTATTTCGATTCAACTCTGTGGAGAAGTGGAGGTGACCAAAGAGCTAAATGCAACTGTCCTCATATCTCTTAGACCCTGCTGAGATTCCATAAATTGCAAGGGAAGATCTTATTTAGTTCCTACTGGTGTTAGACTTTTTGAGGAGTAGATCAAAAATCAACCTGTAAATGTCCCTGACAAGCGTTCCCTCAAATAGTGCTCCATGATGGCAAACATTTCAACATGGATTGTGGTTCAGAGAAAAATTTGTCTGCTTGTGTGGCTACTAGATTATTTCTGCTGCCCATCTGGGTTTGACTTTTTAATTCAGGCGGCACCTTAAGTTATACTTTGCAAGTTAATACAATGTATGCCGTCTTTCCGGCACTCAATACTCATGAGTTGAATATGCAATCTATATGGTGGGCCTTTGCAATTCCTATTCAGCATTGACAAAGTGAATGAGAGCGACATTCAGGGAGGGAATAATTTGACAAACAATAAAGCTATTTTCGATGATTTGTCTTTGTTCTCTAATCCCGAAATATAAAACGCAACCCTTGTATAACACATGCGCACTGATGCACGCGTCCGTATAGTTTTACGGACATAGTTAAGATTACTATTAAAAGTTATGTAGAACTAAATTAAAGTTTCGTATAATTGTATATAGACATAAGCTTAAATTTATTTCAATTTTTAGGTATGTAGTTATATTACAAAGTTTTTGAAGTAAGTTTTAGACCTAGAACAACGAAATCAACCTGTTTTTTGTAATTATTTTGGAGAAAGTTAAAAAATATTTATAGGTTTATATTCTTTATTTTAACGTTTATAAGAAGCCAAAGAGCATAAAACAAAAATTCTAGATTAGCCAAAAGTACTCATACAGTCCCTGATCAAATTATTGTTAGACGCACTACAGATTTTATGCAAAATCTCAGTTAACATGCAATCAATAAATCAAAATTCAGCAAAAAATACAGAGTATTTGGAACTGAGTTGTTGTCAAATAGCCACAGCTTTCTAGTTTTATTCATTTCTTTTCATTTCTTTGATGTCGCAGTAGTTAGCAAAAAACTTCGTGGCTATCCTACTAAGTTGCGAGAGTCAAGAGGATATCTTTAAAATGTCACTGGAAGACATATGGGTAATTCAGTCAGCTTTCAAAAGATGGCGCCAGTTGCTAATCTTAAATAATTTCAGACAAAAGGCATCTTGGGAAGTGCAAAACGTTTGAAGAAGATGATTCCCAGGATCCGTGCTGATTCGTTAAAACTCACTGACCTAATATTTCCTGATAAGCAGGGAAATCGGGTGCTGTACGATTTAAACCAGTGATATATGGAAACGCGATCCACTAGGAGCTGATTCTTTAAAGACACCAATGGAAGGGATTTTTGCATCAGATCGTGTCTGGGTATGAAAAGTGGAATGACTGAGATAACCCCAGAAAGAAAGACTGCTATGTAAACAGTATGAACATGTGAACATGTTCCATCATGGTTGACATCGATGCCAAGAATAAAATTTCACAGCACAAAGATTAGGTTTGCATAGAGTGGAAGCTGATGGATGTGGTATACTATCAGCTGATTAAACCGAAACCGTGGTTGGGGAACGTTACCGACTACAACTTATGTGTTTGAGCCGTGCCTTGCAGGAAAACGATACTTTTTCAACATGAAAAAGCTCGTCTCCACGTCGCTGAAGCGGTCAAAAACTACCAGCAAAATTTGAAGTTGAAGGTCTTACCCACTCCCCTTATTCTGAAACCCTTGCTCCTTCCAACTACTGGCTTTTCAACGAATTCAAACCAATTAAGGGGGTACTGGTTCAAGGAATGCCTTAATGATTGTATCGATGCCAGAGAGGACTCATGTTTTAGATAGTCCGCCGTGTCGTAGTGGGTAGAGTGCGACGCTCACACGCCGATAGGTCTGGGTCCGATTTCAGGCTGAACACCTCGAATTTTTCACGGCACCACCTCTTTCGAGCTACTGACAACACTCAAAGAGTAGTAACTATCCAAGAAAGTTTCTCAAACTTCGCCGATCGGAGTCGGCAAAAAACTGTAGGTCCCTTCTGCTCGTGAGAGAACAGTAGCGCGCACAACACGAGTAGTTGATGAGCAAGCTAGGCCCAGGTCCCCCTGTGGATTGTTGCGCCAACAATTATTATTAATCAGACATTACCAGACATGTGAAAGAGGTAACCATTTCCAACGGACATTTTTTCAATAAAAAATATTTTTGGAACAAACAACAAGTAACCCTGACAAGGCAACTTATACTTCAATTGCTTCTGCAGAAACTGTCTGTGGATAAAAAAAAAAACTTGTCAAAAAAGTTTTCAATTTTTTCCGCGAAATATGAAACTCTACATTGAATCTTTATCGCATTTCCATATATATCGACGACAGAGAACAACTTTCGCCGCTTTGAAGAAAAAAACATGAAGCGGAACAGATTTCCTCATGTGTGTGTCCACAGAACTTATCAAAGTTTACTTCAAACAAGAACGCATAAACAGTTTAAAGAAAGTTTACGTTTCCATTCAAACTTTAAATTAGATGCACGTTTGAAACCCATCTAACTTTGGTGGTGGACGGAATAAATCTACAGCCGCTTGATACAAGTGAACACATTCACCTTCGCTGTGTTCCACGTTGTTGTTGAATCCCGTATTAAATTTGCATTTAGAAAGTTTCGTTTTTTTGCATTTTTATTGGATAAATCATTGGAAATCGATTAAGTCTGGAAATGGAATGGTGAATTGACGATAAGCGGTTTAAGGACTGCCAAGTTGGCGATAACATTTATTTTACCATTTCTACTTATTCACTCCTGTGTGTGTGTGTCTTTCTTTTTTTAAATGAATTGGAATTAGATTTTTATTTCTTGTTTTATGATCAAATCAAATACGGATAACGACATAACGATACCTGTCAGTGTATTCGGACGGTGAAGGGGATTTGAATTGTATCCTTTCCTGACAATAGTGAATTGATGGTTTGCTCTTGCTTTCTATTTCTGAAAAAATGCGTGGCAGAATGGGCTGTTTTGTAGTCGAAAATAATAATAGTCTTTCAAAATTGAAAAGTTAATTTGAAGTTCCTACAGGTGGGTTCACATTTTTGCGCTCACTTTCCTGCAGAGCTGTGGTTGAAGTTATGGCTTACCATTCTTTGAGGCTCCGAAAAAACACTCTTTTGATATCTTATTTTTGATTTTATGGCACTTTTGGAGGCAAGTACCCGAGAACTAAAGTCATTTGAGACACAGGCCTCTCCTTGCGATTTGTGACGAACGAAAATATTTTTTGCTGCAAATTTGAGCAGGTGTTCACTTTGAGCTCTCGAGGACACACTGAATTTCGACAGCTCACTTTGTTGGTTAATTTAAACATAACAAGAAAAAAGTTCATCTAAGAATGAACGAATATCTACAACGGCTAGTCGTGCAGATTGGGTCTGAAGGTAAAAGTTACAAACGACTTACAAGTGCAAAGTGTAGCAGAAAAAAAATAATAAATAAATAAGTAAATAGAACTAATCACCCTGTTTTATATTTGTTTTCGAACACCTAGTAAACGGCTTACATGTACTTGCAAAAGCTTTGTTCAATCCATCTGATCAGGTTATCGACCGCGAATACAGCTTCATTATAAATAGGAGACAAAATATATTTTGGCTTTCTTTTCCGTTTATCGACCGAGTAATAAAGATAAGGAACTGTGTGATCTCGAACCTCAATAGTTTTTTCCAACACAAAGTAATCGTTGCCGATAGCCGCGTTCAGAAATTATGTTTGTAAGACAGTAGTTGTACCAGAAAAACAAAATTCTTAAAATTTCATGATTAATTCGAGAACAAAATGAGGATATAAACTTAGTTTAAGCGCAATAATTTACTAAATCGTGTTTATGAGTTAATAAACATTACAAAACACTGAAAAACAGCTATTTATTTTAAATTCTATAACTCGGTTTCTATAAATGTATTAATTTTATAACTGTTGTTAATAAATATTATGTCTGATATTATTTTTGTTCTTATTGAAATAATACTCAAAGGGTATATTAAATTTGTAAAAAAGTTCTCATTGCTAACCAATTTAATTGTTTTAAGTATATTTAATGTATTTCAATTGTCATATACCTTCGTTCTGAGTTAAATTAGACAAAAAATTAGACATTTTTGTTTATTTTTTATTATTGTTATTTTCTTTGCACGAAACACGTTTAATATTTGTTTTTGGGTTTGGTTTTATTGTTTTTATTGATTACAACACCTTTTGTATTGAATTGATGTCATTTGGACAATAAAAATAGCATTTTGTAATAATAATATATAGCAACATATGTATATCTATTTTAATTATAATACGCGTAACTCGGAATATCAACTGATATTCCTTTTTCAAATATGCGACTTTTCAGCACGCGTTACTCTCTTGTTTTTTTACATATTTCATAAGTAATTAAATATAATTGTGGTCGCCGTGGCGTACTGGGTAGAGTGCGACGCTCACACGCCGAAGAGTCTATGTTCAACTCCCAGTTCAACACCAATTTTTGTTATATTTCACGGCACCACCTCTTTCGAGCTCCTGACAACACTCAAAGAGTAATAACTGTCTAAGAAAGCTTCTCAAATTTCGCCGTTTGGAGTCGGCAAAAAACTGTAGGTCCCTTCTATTCGTGAGAGAACAGTAACGCACACAACACGAGTAGTTGATGAGCAAGCTAGGCCCTGGTCCCCCTTTGGACTGTAGCGCCAACTATTATTATTAGTTAAATATAATTGCTATCAAATTATCGATTTATTAGGAATAAATCCTATTTAATGTTCTTATTATACTAACTTGCGTAAACAATTTGCAGTAGATTTTCCGAACGCGTTGTGTTGAATGTACACAAAATGGCTGCCGAATTCACGAACAGTTGACAATTTTCGAGTGTTTGACACTATTGAAGGCGAAATTTGACGAATCAGCTGCAATTTTCCCAATTTTGGAGGGGAAACGTATAGATTCGTGAGTAAAATGACACAATGTTCCATGTTACGTAAATAACTTTCAAAAATTGGGTTTTTTTTTCTACAAGAACACTTAAATAACAGTCAAACGGTCGATTGACAAAGGGGAAATCAGCTGTTTGATCAGCTGTTCAGTTGACTATCTCCTTCCTGAATGGTTTCTGCTGTAAACAACACAAATAGTGCCCGTATGTCAAAACGTTCTGAGTACATACAACCTCCAAAATATCAAACTTTACGATAGAGCTAGCAGTTGCCAGATTACAACACCAGGGTTGCCCAATCCCGAAATATAAAAGGCAACCTTCGTATTGTGGATTTTTCTGTTGAAAAGTAGATGACTGAAATTCCCGTACCTTATTTAAAGTCACCTTTTTCTTAATTTTATTAGCAGTGTGTATGTTTATTTTGCATCTTTTGGCAAGTCGTTCGTATGTTGCGACACGTCACCATGTGTAGATCTTTTGTGAGTACTTCGCCCCTGGCTCCGCTTGGTCAGTTATTTTGAATTTTACATTCCACCATGTTTTTTCCACTGCTTCCACACAGTTACCCGTTTGAGGCTAATGCCTGACTCATTCATTTAAACTAACTCGGCGCACACAAAAGAGCAAATACTCCGCAAAAAATTCTAACCATACATGACATTCTGCTGCTTCGTCAAAATGTGAATCCACTTTACCTCCTCACAGAATGTTGCCAGGAACGGCCAAAAAAATATGCACCGCAGCACCGGCGACCGGTGAAAAGTAAAAAAACACGAATTCAACGCAATTAAACGAGCACAGTACCATTTGTGCCGGTGTAATTTGAACCATAAATTCGACTGGTCACACAGCGCTCTCTCTAATATTTCAAAATCATATCGAGGCTCTGTCTCACGCATACGGCGGCGCATACGTCCGGGAGCAATTTATTTAAAATTTAATTAACACCAGTCCTGGCTGAAAGTTACTTTTTGTGATAATTAAAACAGATTTTCGCGCATGAAATGTTTGCGTTTGCAAAACGCTTTAAATGTGACCAGGTGGGCCACTCATGCAGCAGTCTTTACCTCCGGGAATGGTTCTCTCCACGAATTCAATGACGGACGGCAGCTTGAGTTTAGGTTCCCTTTCTCCTGCTTTGCCGTTTCACTTTAAACTTGGCCCCCGACTGCTCTGCGGCACGTAGTACGATAGTTAGGCCAACTCCTAGAGTAGCCCTTCCCTTTGAATCGATATTAAATGGTCAGACAATAGGCGGAGCGGTGTAGTTTTGAAAACGGAACCTGAACGAAAATATTTCGGGGGTAAATTGCTTTTGAAGTGAGATTTCCTTGACTAATTTATTGCACCCCTTGGGAGGGGAGAGGCGGTGGGAAATGGGTCTAATAGGTTTTTAATTACGGTTGACTTTAGCCTTCAATCGGTTCCCTGATACTTAATCTGATGCTATCGGCTTCGGAAAGTTTTGCAATGGAGAAAGTTAAAGGCGCGCAAGTTGATGTTTCGTGCACGGGGGTGTATTGTAAATCTTTTATTTAAAATTTTGCCCCATGTACACTGGTGGCCTTAATCAGGTTGGGATATAATTAGTCGTCGATGCTTGTGAAAGTTGGTCCTTGAACTTAGGCGCTACGGAATTTGACGCGCGAGTCCACGATTTGACTTGTTACGCCCGATTAAGAAATTTCGAAAAGGGATATGACGTTGACTTAATCATATTTTAATTAACTTTTTCACTTTGAGTTGGCGCGAGTGGAAAGTTTTCAACGATCTCAATAATTAAATACCCGATACTTGAGTTATTTGGGCGCTCAACCACGGTAGACGTGTTTAGTTATCCAAGGAACTATATAACTGAGCTGCTTGTGTAACAAATATATGAAAGAAAGAGGATGGCGCTTGAATGGAGGAACAGCACAGTTAATGGACGCTTGGATGCCACCGACAAGGATATTAACAGCAGGACATGAGGAATATAAGGTTGCTTCTTTGCTCTTCATTCAATGCTTCATAAAAAGTGTTATATTGATCGGATTTAGTTTAAATATGCGCAATTTTGTTTGATAATCTGTTTCCATTTAGACGGCAACTTCACAATACCCCTATCGTAGAAGACAGTCTCCTTATTTGCGAAGAACTCGGACAGCCAATATTCACAAGCTCCTTTTGAGTTCAAGTTCACACCACCAAGGGCGTTCGCACTGGACTGGAACAAACGGGCTATATAGTGGATGCAAAGAAAACCTACCATCCGAGCTCCCGTAGCTTCTGACGAGTCATAAACGAAGTGTGTGGTCTGGCGTTGTACTAGCGGAACACTACACCCTTCCAGTTTCCCAATTCTAGACGCTTCTAGTCAATCGCCTGCTTCAAGTGGTCCACTTGATCGCACTAGATGGTAGAATTAAGGGTCTGGCCATATACGAACAGCTCATAGTGGATGATTCCCTTCCAATCCCACCAAACACACAGCAAAACCTGACCTTCCTGGCCGTCAACCAAAAACCTTCCTGGCCGTCAATCCCGGCTTGGCCACTGTTTGGGACGATTCACCGGCCTTCAATCACGACCGTTTCTGCTTGACATTATTGTACGTGATCCATTTTTCATCGCCAGTCATGATCATCTTCAAAAAATTGTCGAGTTCGTTCCGTTTCAGCAGGATAACGGAGGCGTTGATTCTGTTTAGAAGGTTTTATTGCATCAAATCATGAGGCACCCAAACATCAAGCTTTTTTTTGTTCCCAGTCTTCTGCAGATGGCTTAAAATTGTATGGTGACTAGCTCGCATCTCCTGGGCGATGTCACGAGATGCCACATGGCGGCCTAGCTCGATGATTTCCATGATTCGTCGTATTCGTCGTCACAGGTCTTTCGCCGGCTGGCATATCTATAGTGTCGTTTTCACCGGCTCTGAATCGTCGAAACCATTCCTCCGCAGGTCGAAGTGATAGAGTACCATCCCCCAAAACATCATTAATCTCACGGAACGTTTCTCTAGCGGATGTGCCTTAAACAAAGGAAAACTTTAAAATAGCGCGTATTTCGGCGTTAGTGAACTCCATGTTTACACGTCTATAACTGTTGAATACAAAATATCCAAACTAATGTGCATAATGTCGTTTTGTATGTATGTCATGACCTTTCAAATGATGTAAGGTATTGCCGGATACGAGCTCTGTAGCTTTTTGTACATAGCCGGAAATTTCAAAAGACAAACAGTGGGCGAATAAAATATAGCACAATTATTTTTTTTTAATATTTTTTTTTGTTTTTGCACATTAAACAAACACAGTAAAATTTATTTTCGATCACAATTTGGAATACTTCTTATTCATGTATTGAGTTTTTCTATTAAATGGAATGCAGAGGACATAAAAATACACCAAATTTTGGTGCGAAAAAAAGATATCACATTTGCAGCATGTAGTTTAAAAAAAAAATATCATATGTATTACTATTTTATTTTCTTTTAACTCCTAATAATGAGCAGTTCCTCCACTTTTTTAATTATTGCTGCCATTCTGTTTGGTAAAAATTTAAACTTAAAAACTTAAACTTAAACTTTTGTAATGCTTTTTTTTGTGGTAATTTGCGCCAATTTGATACAATGCTTTGTTTAAGCTCATTAACACTTTCGTGTTGCCAGTTTTCAGAATAAACAGTCCTGGCAAGAAGAAGAAGACCCGAACAGTTTTCAATAATATTTATATCTGGCGATTGTGCTGCCCAATCTAAAACATCAACTTTGTTATCTGAAAAATGTGTTTTAACAATCGTCGCCGTATGCACTGCTGCATCAGAGTTGGGCATAAAATAACATAATGACCTATGACCAAAGAAACCTGACTAAACGTTGTTCATGAATAATTTATTTGCCGCATTTATTCATGACTAATGTTTATTCATGAATTTTCGTTATTTACACATATGATTGACGGTTATTTATGATTATTGTATAGTCATGATTAACTCTGTATCATGAATAACCACCAATTGCGGGCATGTCGGAATTTACGCATATATTTGCATTTCCGGTAACGAGACCTTTTGTAATGACAAGATGAAGCTTTTAATGTTTTGTTTATAGGTTTCATGACTGATGTAATAGATGTTGTGCAATAAATACGAGGCGCCTGCCTGGCCATAGGAAAAAGTAATTAGCATAATAGTGACACAGTCGAAGATGGTGCTACTACAATTGCAAAAACCATAAGAAATCACCAAAAAACACAAAAAGTTCGACGGTAGTATTTTAAAGCTCGTTATCCACTCTATCCTTTGAAATAACTCATTAAGCTGTCTTATTTTTTTTATAAGCAGAGATATGTCTTGAATAAATGCGCTTATTTATGACTAATGATTAACTTGTTTGAATTACTCATGAATAATGATTGATTTATTCATGAGTAATATCTGCGAATAGTGAATAATTTATTGGTAAATCATTATTTTCATAAATAATGAATAAATTAACCATTAGTCGCTTGAATCCGGCAACTAATGACTAATTTAGTTGTTATTCAACTAAAATTTGCGAAACACTGTGCAGCATTGTCTTACTGAAAAAAAGCGGCAAGTCCGTAAATTCACCAGTTAATTCTGTTGTTTCATGGGCAATCAAATCCAGGTACTTTTTCTTGTCCATTCTTTGTGGTACGAACTTTATATCAGTTTTACCATGGTATCCCATTCCAGCCCATATCGTAACAGTTCCTCCACCATGTTGTCGACGACTCAATATTGTTTCTTCTTTTCTTAGGTCGTGATAGTAACATGGCAGGCGATCGGGACAGTCGAGATTAAACTTCTTCTCGACCGTGAATAATAGCCAACGCCATCGTTTCTTCCAATGAATAGGCTCCATGGCGAATTTTGAAATCACTTCTCGGCTTTTTTCCAGTTTTTCGGCAATATACACAATTCTGAAATTTTCTTGGTGAAGTATTGTAAGTGGTCGCCGTGGCGTAGTGGGTAGAGTGCGACGCTCACACGCTGAAGGGTCTAGGGCCGACTCCCAGCTCAACACCAATTTTTCGAATATTTTACGGCACCACCTCTTTCGAGCTGCTGACAACATTCAAAGTATAACAACCGCCTAAGAAAGCTTCTCAGATTTCGGCGTTTGGAGTCGGCAAAAAACCGTAGGTCCCTTCTGCTCGTGAGAGAACAGTATCGCACACAACACGAGTAGTTGATGAGCAAGCTGGGCCCTGGTCCCCCTTTGGACTGTAGCGCCTTCAATTATTTTTATTACTAATTTTGTAACAACCTTTATATCGGGACTAGTTAATTTATACCCTCTATCATTTTTCAACTTTTGGTACTCTCAAAAAAATAAAATCACCAAATGGGCCTTTTTCTTTGATTTCCTTCACAATTGCTTACGCAAATATCATCAAAACGCGACTAAAATTCTTTTTTTGTGAAAATGTGCTGTCTTTTTTTGGGGTCTCATATGTAGTTATTTCCCATAATTAAGGATTTTCTAGAAACTTCTTCAGGTACCCAGTACAAAACCACTGTGGCTTTACTGGGGCGCAGGGGGGTAAAAGGAAAAAAGGATATAAGTCATTAACCACCATCCTATTAAAACTAATTGTGAAATTACATGAAGAGCTATATTTTTTTCGCAGACTGTATATAAAAACAGCTTCACCCCGATACCGAGAATATTCTCGTAGACAAAGGAAGTACAACCAGCTTTGTATACAAAATCAAGTTTTGCGGCAAAGGCAATGAATAGCGCAATTTTTGTTACATAGACACCACCAAAAAATTGCTTCCTTAAAGATTTGGCGGTTAAATCAATAACAAGAACAAAAAAAGCGGAAAAAGCATTGACCAACCATTTCGCTTAAAGTAAAAAAGTCAGGTAGGGACTTTGACAATGGCAAAATCCTGTAACAGGAAACACGCGCAAGCAAATGGTGCACTCAGGACACCCTACACATATTCAACAGTATGAAAAGGAGACAGGACATCCAGAACATAAATGCCGTGTATTCAACTCTTGTAACGACTCAAATATAATAAAGTAAAACTTTAAATTTCCCTTCATTCAAGGCTAATCTTCACACGTGAAATGGGTCAATATTTCATTTTCAGTAGCTTGATTTTTTTAAATCAACTGTCTGAAATGTACACTTTTTAAAACAACAGCGGGATTCAATATATGTAAATCTGTTCAGAATTTGTTTCAATAAAAAGATCCCCTGACGAAGGCAGCAAACTCTGCCGAAAATTTGGGACAATAGCAATGAAATAACCTCGTTTCACTAAAATTTGATAGTGGCTATAAAGCTGATGAAAAAAACAATGTTTCTTAAGTATCATAATAATCAGCCAGTGCCAATTGTTGGCACTTGTGTTGATGAGGCCGAAAGACCACCATCCGCGCCAAGTGTTCTAAGTCGGCACTTAGTTGGCTAAATTACGAAATCCTAGGTTCCTCAAGAAAGGAATACTACATTCCTTGTTATTAAACTACAATATATTGGTACAATGCATTAATACGCCATAAGCCATATGCCACAGTACGGAGCTCGTTTCTGGATTTGTTCTAAAAAAATTTTTCTACCCCTATAATGTTGGTTTCAGCAGTGACCTATACGAGGGTTGCCTTTTATTCTTCGGGATTAGAGAACAAAAACAAATATTTTTCATCGAAAATAGATTTATTGCTTTTCAAAATATTCCCCATCAAGATCTACACACTTTTGCATGCGTTTGAACCAATTGTGGAAGTACTTTTGCCACTCTGATTAAGGTATCTCCAAAACATGCATTCTGAACGCAGCAACCGCTTCTTCAGGTGTCAAAAAACCTGTCTCATTTGTTTCCTTTTAGTTTTTACGTACGGGAATCAAAAGTAGTCATTGGGCGCCGAGTCAGGCCTATACGGTGGAAGACTCATCAAATCGATGTTTCGAGTGCTCAGAAATGCAGTTGTTTGAGCCGATGTGAGAGAGCTCGCATTGTCGTGGTGAAGAGTGATCCGTCTTCGGCGGTTGGTTTTCCTGATTTCTTGGAAGACAATGTGCAAACAAATGGTTGTGTACATAGAATTGACTGTTCTGCGTTGTTCTAGTGGTACGGCTGCGACATGTCCAGTTTTTCCGAAAAACAGGCGACCATTTGCTTGGAAGTGCTTCATGCGCGAGCAACGTTTGTTGGATTTGACTTATTTTGAAACACCCATACTTTCGGCCTCATACGCGTATATCCACGATTCTTCACTTGTCACGATGTCATGGACGTGTTTCGAAGCACCGCGATCGTATTTTTGGAGCATTTCTTTCGACCAATCGACACGAGCCTTTCTTGAGCGATTGACATATTGTATGGGATCCAACACGAACATATTTTATTTGACGGTCAAATGTTCATGTAATCTTGAATGTATGCTGGTCCCACTAATGCCTAAGGTTGTCTCAATCTCACAATAGGTCACATGACGATCTTGCAATATCAGTTGCCGCACAACATCAATGGTTTCCGGAACAACAACTGACTTTGGACGACCTTCACGAAATTCGTCTTGGAGTGAACTTCGACCTCGTTTGAATTCACCATACCATCGATAAACACTGGTCCTTGATGGAGCTTCATCGCCAAAAATTGAAGTAAGTTCATCGATGCTCTGCTGTTGAGTTAGTCCACGTCGAAAGTTGTGAAAACTAATCGCACGAAAATTTTCACGATTTAATTCCATTTGTTTAGAGAGATGAATCTTATAAGTTACTTTAAACAGCACAAATAGTTCTCGAATGTCAAAACATTCCGAGGACGTATAACCTCAAAAATATCAAAGTTTACGATAGAGCTGGCAGTTGCCAGATTGCAACACCAGGGTTTGCCCAATCCCGAAATATAAAATGCAACCTTCGTACTTGCAGAATTGTTTCATCGATCGACACAAGATTCTCCGACTTTATGACTTTGTTCGTGTTATTCAATCACACGACGTTCAGATGATTTAGTCATTTGCATTTCTTCACTTCAAGCATTCAATAGCAACTTACCCTGTTCTTGGAGTGGGTATCCTTCAACCCTTCGGTCCACTGTCGAATGAACTATTGTGTTTAGAGACTCTTTTGTTGACTGTAATGGAGTGGTTCTTGCAGGACTGTGGTTTCTCAAGCTTTAAAACTCATAGGCCATATGGTCAATGCGCATCCTCCTCCATTCTCCTTCCTCCATTCTTCTTTCTCTATTCTTCTTCTTCCATTCTTCTTCTTCCATTCTTCTTTCTCCATTCTTCTTCCTCCATACCTTAAGGCCGTGTTGTGCCTTGATTCCAGTCTTAATTCCTCAAAAGTATTTTTAATACTATAGGGGCGTGCGTCTCTTTTCTAGCTAATGAAACACGCAGGCTTTGTTTCTAGGACGCACTGAATTCTACAACAATAAACTGTCTGCCCAAAACTACAAATTGTGAAGGTTAGAAGTGTCGAATATATTTTTTGTCATTGTTGTTAATTCACGGTTTTCAGATTGAAAATGCAAGTCGATGTTATGATTTGCAGTATTCCCAAGTCGAAGTTTAAGGGCTGTACAACCGCAAGCGCCTGGTCAAGGGTCTTCGGTTACATATCATAATCATTTGATGGATGGGCCAGGTCAACTCAAAAGTCTTCGAATCCGATACATTATAACAATGTAACGGTGGGCGACCTAGGCAAAGATATCGCACACGAGTACAAAGAGACTACAGCCAACTTGGAATGGACAACTAGAAGCAGCTGGAGAGGAAAGTTAGTTGCCTCCACATCCGCCTTTAACTCTAGCATCGCTCAAAGAAGTAGAAGAATTCTTAAGTCGACGCGTATATTCACGAAGAAATGCGCTCAAAGTCAGAAAATACGATGGTGTAAAAGTTCCAGCAGCACATTGTGAATCTGCTTACTTCTTGTTTCTATTTCAAGCAAATAAGAATGAAGGCCTCAATGACAGTGTTATCAATTTAATTTCAAAAAGTGCTCCTGCTGTGAGATTTTCTCAGCCATCCCTTCATCTAACTGGCATTAAGTCGTAAGCCGCCCCATCCCCCTGAGACTTTTTGCCAACAGACTGCCCAGACAAGGTAATAAATAATATCAAAATGAAGCAAAATGTACAAATGGGTGTACAAAAACGTCTTTGTGTGTTCATGTCGTGTCCGCCCACCTTAAATCGATGATGATGCAGAAAAAGAAAAGAAAACAGAGCTTCCTATTGTTGAGCTACCATAACTTGGGGCGGACGAAGGATGACTCAGAATTTTTCCGTTCGCATTTAGATCAGCCAACAAAGAATAAACGAATACAACCGTGCTGTTTTCACAGTAAATGACCCCCGGAGTTTGCAACAATGAAGATTGGTGCGTCTTCAAATCAGTGCCATCATTATTCGTCAGGGTAATGTTTCTGCATTCACAAAGCAAATGTCCACGGCCTAAGGGACGGGGAATAACACGATACCGCCGTAAGTGCAAATGTGTTCCAAGAAAACTTGAAATTCGTTTGAATCTCGATAACAAACAAACAGGCAAGAATTCTGTGTAAACTTTGGACATTAAAAGATCACGGGAACAAAGGCGATTGAGCGATAATTGATTAATTGTCTTTCTGATGGCGCCTTACGAAAATCTTTTAGAGTTTTTTTTCATTCTCCTCCGCCGTGATGAATCGTCACGTTTGGTTTTTTTTCGTTTCATTGCTGTGAAACTTGATAAAAAAAGAAACTACCTTGAACCTTTGTAAGGCACCCCCGGTATAATCCGTCTCAATGCAGAAAGAATAAGATGAATGGAAGCCCAACGTGAAGCCTAATTATGAAGTGATGATGCTTCGGTTCGGAAGGAAGAGCGCCGAATAAGACATTATTTATCGGAACAGAAGTCATTGGAAGACAGTTCCATCATTGTTAATGGGCTGATTGATAGGGAGTGTGTTATTTTGTGTGCACGAGTGTGTGTAAGCGGGTGGTAGATGCCCTCTTGAGGATGATGAAATCGGGAGCAACTAATGAATGATAATTATGCTAAGTGAATATAAAAGCTTCATCTTTTTACGCACCGTTTTAGTAGGAATAACTTATTGAGATACAGTGAGGGCTGTTGTACATACATTGGAGAGGGGTGGCAAGGATTTAAACCCTTGAGGATTGTCTTTTGGGGTGAAAAACGAACGTAGGCAAATTCAGCTAGAAGATGAAAAAAATAAAAAAAATCTGCACGAGCTTTGTCATTTCAACACCACTTTATTCTTGCCGATCTTTTGCCTTGCCAGTGTATATAATGCTCTACGGACCACAAAAGTTGCGAAAAAGATCACCTAGCAATAACCGCTTTGCACAGTGAACATCCCACAGTATGAGATACCTCACTCCCTACTTCAAGCAGGGCATCCCTCTAAAAGAAAAGGAAGAGTTTGAGTTAAATCTTCACGTTTTCTGCGACTGTCAAGCTTCTGCGAAAAAACGACAGAAAATCCTACTAATATAACTTCTTAGCAATTAAAGCGAAATCAGTAACAAAAGTGTGCTTCAGTTATTGTATAGCTTGTCTCCAATGGTCTGGCACACTGAGGAAGCTACCAGGTATGCCGGTATGAAGTGAGTGTCAAGATACAAATGTATCGATAGGGAACATTTGTTGTGAACGAGAACTTATTTTTTTTTTTTTTTTTTTGCTATGACATCTGTGAAAAATATTAAGTATACATCAAGTCATTGAACAGACAACATCATATTTTTTCATTGTGTAAAAATGTCGAATGTTGTATAAGAAAGTGATGAAGAAAAGTGCTCAGAGTCGCATCAAATGCTTGTCGAGGCATACGTTTTGCTTCAAAGAAACGAAAGAAAATCAGTTTTGCATCGGATTGTTACTGGCGATGAAAAATGGATTTATTTTAAGAATCCTGAACGGAAAAAATCATGGGTTAATCTTGGATAACCATCAACATCAACTGCAAAACCTGATCGATTCGGCAAGAAAACAATGATGTGTGTTTGGTGGGACCAGAAAGGTGTGCTGTACCACGAGCTTCTAAAACCTGGTGAAACCATTAATTCTGATCGCTACCGACAACAAATGATCAATTTGAACCATGCATTGAGCGAGAAACGACCATAATGAGCCTGAATACACGGCAAGGTAATTTTGCTCTATGACCTGCACACAAAGCAAAACCGGTTCAGGATACAATCAAAACACTTGGCTGGGAGCAGCTATACCACCCGCCGTATTCACCAGACCTGCACACAAAGCAAAACCGGTTCAGGATACAATCAAAACACTTGGCTGGGAGCAGCTATACCACCCGCCGTATTCACCAGACTTGGCTCCCTTCATCAATGGGACACACAATTGGCCGAGCAGCATTTTGATTCCTACGAGGAGGTCGAAAATTGGGTGTCTGATTGATTTGCTTTAAAAGACGAACAATTTTACTGGCGTGATATTCACAAATTGCCAGAAAGGTGGTCAAAAAGTGTAGAAAACAATGACCAATACTTTGAATAAAATGTTTTTACTTTCCCATTAATTTCATACCGATATAACTGGTATATGAAGGTGCGAAAGGTTATTAAAATTTAGAGGCATATTGACTTTAAGAACAAACATTTTTAATTAATTATGAAAAGGATTCCAATGACCGCTCTGGTTGGCAGGGCGGCACCGCATTCGCGCACACCCAATGTCAGCTAAGGTGGGCTTCAACAAAAGGGTCCAGTGACGGTACTATCCATAGACCCATTGGATCCTTAAGTTTATCTCAAACCATTTTGAGGTAGCTCTGTACTTTTAAACCTCCTACACTAATATCACTGAACTCTCCTCGGTTTTCATTTTAGTGCTGCTCTAAGAGCACAAAGCTCTTTTCTGGGTTTGTTCTCTAAAAGCTTCTCCTCGCCTACAAGATTGGCTTCTGAAGTAAACTTCTTCTTCTTTTTCTTGTGGCGCTACTGTCCGGGATAGACCTGAGCCTCAACACAGAAGTAAACTATACTTGCAAAATTGTTGCATCAATCAACACGAGATTCTCCGACTTTCTAAGTATTGCAGGCAGTTTGAGAAAAGATGAGAGAAAGACTTTATGTCCTCCTTGTTTCTTCATTCCCTACAGAAGACGTAGTAGATTAATGCAAAGCAGAAGGCGTACAGCGGTCTCTTATGACGACGTTTGCGGTTCACAGAAGAGATCTAAACTGACACATAACTCACTCTGATTTGAGCGCAACCTAAATTCGAACTTATTTATGGAGGTTTTTGCAATAAGGGCTCGACAACGAGACTTTTCAGAAGTCTGGCTCAATGTATAATCAACAAATTTTGATTTCGTTTAAATGGCCAATGGGGGAATGTTTACAATAGGCGAGTCTTTGGAATCTATTTTCAAAGACAAACGTTTAGGGCGAAATGGCTTCTATTTCGCGTTAAAGTTGGCCCAGACCTCAACTTGTTGGCATAACCCAGTGTCTTTACGTACTTTTCCAGCAATTATTTAGACGGCGTTCAGTCGCACAAACGAGGCTATAAATCAATCGAACCTTTTCTAGAGGTAAACGTTCGCCATACTAGCTTTTGAATAAACTGATTGTAATATGTGCCGTGTAGCTTGTGCCAAAGTCCTGTTGAAACCAAATGTTGCCCAAGCCCATATAATCAATTCAGCCAAAAAATCATGGTGCGTAAATCACGCAGCTATAACACTGACAATACCCAGTATCGGAACAGTCGTTATAATAATAATAATTGTTGGTGCGACAGTCCACAGGGGGACCAGGGCCTAGCTTGCTCATCATCTACTCGTGTTGTGCGCGCTACTGTTCTCTCACGAGTAGAAGGGACCTACAGTTTTTTGCCGACTCCGAACGGCGAAGTTTGAGAAGCTTTCTTAGACAGTTATTACTCTTTGAGTGTTGTCAGCAGCTCGAAAGAGGTGATGCCGTGAAAAATTCGAAAAATTGGTGTTGAGCTGGGAATCGAACCTAGACCCTTCGGCGTGTGAGCGTCGCACTCTACCCACTATGCCACGGCGGCCACAGCACAAAGTCAGCAGTTCGAAAGAGGTGGTGCAATGAAAAATTCGAGGAGTTCAGCCGGGAATCGAAACTAGACCCTTTGGCGTATAAGCGCCGCACTGCGCCACGGCGGCACCTGGAACAGTCCTTATCGTCGTCAAAAAAATATGGTTCAATAAAGCCTCTGGCATATGTGCCAGATTTCTTTTCTGTTTTTGATGATTTCTTTTTAATCAAGATTTATTCATGAAGC
This sequence comes from Eristalinus aeneus, assembly GCA_955652365.1. Classification (NCBI taxonomy): domain Eukaryota; kingdom Metazoa; phylum Arthropoda; class Insecta; order Diptera; family Syrphidae; genus Eristalinus; species Eristalinus aeneus. Next base: position 25,549,848 of record OY019130.1, on the reverse strand, counting down.
ATTTGTTTCGATTTTCGCATCACCAACAGCGAATAGTTTGCTTAATGACGAGACCAATGAGTCCAAAATTGAGTTTCATCTCTGAAGACGATTTTCCGTTAAAATTCTGGAGAATATGCCTCAAAGACTGCCCTAGCGAAAATTCCCCAGAACCTCATTGTCGCTTTAAATGGTTCAACATCTTCAATTATTGAGTCAGCTGTATTTTGTATGGGTATGAACCAAGATGCTTTTGCGAAAAATGCCATCATGTGGTCCTAGAAAAGTGTATAATTTATGGGAATACGAGGGAATTAACACATTTCTGTCGCTTGCTACAGACGTAAACAGCAACTATATTCTTGACACTGCAACCAGTCAGTTTGTCCATAACCTGATAGGTACCCCAACAGTGTGGTTTCAGACCAGGGATGTCCACAACAGACCAGATCTTCACATTACGGCAGATCTTGAAAAAGACCTAAGAAGTACAAATCAACACTCACCACCTATTCGTCGATTTTAAGGCCGCGTATGATAATGTTCATAGAGACGAGCTATACAGTGCCATGTCTTGTTTTGGCATTCCTACCAAGCTCATCAGATTGTGTAGGATGATGATAGAGAACTCTCGCTGTTCCGTCAAAGTCGGCAACGAAATCTTTTTTGCGTTTTTTTTTGTATATTGTATTAAATATCTAATGTTATCGTATTTTATTTCTAGAAAAATTCTTAAAACTAGCTTACATTTATCTTAACAGAAGTTCTTAAATCTAACTTACTGACCATTAGCAGGTGCTCTAAGCCATTCTTGATGCAATTAAAAAATTGGCTTTGGGCATAGTTTGTGCATTAAAATTTGTTTATAATAATTTATTTTGTTTTCTTTTCCTAAGAAACGTTATACAACTTAGGTCTAAGACTTAACCTAAGCCTATGCTAACCTTTCTTAAATATAAACTTAATTGAAACCTACGAAAAAATAAAACAAACGAAATCTTCAAGGTTTTCAATGTCAAAAGAGGTTAGAGACAAGGCGACGCACTGTCATGTCACGTTTTCAATAGCATTCTTGAGAAAATCCTGCGCAACTCAAAGGCCAACACCAGAGGCACGATTTTCCAAAAGTCAGTTCAATTCCTGGCTTACGCCGATAACATTGAACTGATTGGACGAACACAGCGAGCCGTCAATATGGCATTTACTGGCATTGAAGCCGAAATGGCTACATTGCGTCTGGCGGTGAATGAGCACAAAACAAAGTACATGCTGGCGTAAAGGAACGACACATAACATTGACTTCTCCGTCACATAAGCAGCATAAACTTTGAGGTTATCAAGGACATCGCCTACAGCGGCTCCGCGGTAAATACGGACAGCAACAACAGTTTCTAAATCAAACTCAGAATCACTCCTACACCCTACGATTAACGTTTACATCACAATTTTAAAACTAAAAAATTTGTTAAATGTTTCATAGCATTAATTGAAATTATGATTGCATCAATTTAACATTTTCCTACTTGTCTGGAAGAATTGACATTCATGGTTCTGCCCTTTTTTATTTAAAATGTTTTAATCGGCAGTAGCATAAATTCGATAAAAACAGTATCAGCTGATTGACATTCTTAAAATAATTGATTTCAGTTGCCCTTGTGGTTTGCATCCTTCAACTTCAGGGTAGCACTTAACGCTCAGCCTCCTGCGGCTGTGCTCAGATCCACGAAAGGACGATGACGCCGAAAACGGCTTTTAGTCCAAGAAAACAATCAGAAAATAATAACCTGTCAATCAATGTTGACAAGTTATGGTACAGTGATGTATTTTACTTTGCAAGTGGTTGGTTGTTAAAAGACTGCGCCTGGCTGCCGGTAATTGGTATGAAGGGGTGCTATTTGATGTTGAATGTGATGAGCATGCATTCACGATGTAAGGCACAGACAAAAATTTCTCAAACATTACATAATTAACATTGTTCTTTTGAGTTTCATCTGATACGATGTGAACTTCAAAGAGGCGAAGCTAATAAAGTGAATCGAATTTTCAGTTATTTTTTCACCTACTTATCCTTAAATTGATTTAATAAACATGAAGCAAACTGCAGGATACATATTTGAAAACTAGATTTGTCAGTGAAACAGGATTGTTAACTTGCTTATGTTAATTCAAAGAAAAAACAAGTAAGAAGAACTAAAACCATATTTGGTATGCATACATACACTCGGTTGCGCCTTTTATGCATACGAGGGTTGGCTTTTATATTTCGGGATTGGACAACCCTAGTGTTGCAATTCGGCAACTGCAAGCTCACTTGTAAGGTTTGACATTTTTGATGTTATACGTACTCAAACGTTTTGACATACGAGCGCTATTTGTGTTGTTTACAGTAACTTAAAAGGTTCATCTCGCCCAAAAAATAGAATTAAAATGTGAAAATTTTCGATCAGTTTTTACAATTTTCGCAGTGGATTAACTCAACAAGAGTGCATCGATGAGCTTAATTCAATTTTTGGCGATCAAGGACCAGTTTTTATATATGGTATGGCGAATTCATCCGAGGTCGTAGTTCACTCCAAGACAAATTTCGTGAAGGTCGTCCAAAGTCCGTTGTTGTTCCGGAAACCATTGATGCTGTGCGCCAACTGATAGTGCAAGATCGTCATGTGACCTATCGCAAGATTGAGACAACCTAAACCATAAGTGGGACCAGCATACATTCAATATTGCATGAACATTTGACTGTCGAAAAAATTTGTTCGCATTGGATCCCAGACAATTTGTCAATTGCTCAAATAAAAGCTCGTGTCGATTGGTCGAAAGAAATGCTCCAAAAATACGATCGTGGTGCTTCGAAACACGTCTATGACATCGTGACAAGTGACGAATCGTTGACTTACGCGTATGAGCCCGAAAGTATAAACAGCAGTCGACTGTATGGGTGTTTCAAATTGAACCAAATCCAAAAAAGTTGCTCGCGCACGAAGCGCTTCCAAGCAAATGTTCGCCTGTTTTTCGGAAGGACTGGACATGTCGCAACCATTCCACTAGAACAACGTAGAACAGTCAATTCTATGTACACAACCATTTGTTTACCAGTTGTCTTCCAAGAAATCAGGAAAATCAACCGCCGAAGTCGGATCACTCTTCACCACGACAATGCGAGCTCTCACACATCGGCTGAAACAACTGCATTTTTGAGCACTCAAAACATCGATTTGATGAGTCATCCGCCGTATAGTCCTGACTTGGCACCGAATGACTTCTTTTTTATTCCCGTACGTAAGATATAAAATCAGACAAATGAGACAGGTTTTTCGACACCTGAGGAACCGGTTTATGCGTTCAGAATGCATGTTTTGGATATACCTCAATCTGAGGGGCAAAAGTGCTTCGACAATTGGTTCAAATGCATGCAAAAGTGTATGGGGAATATTTTGAAAAACAATAAAGCTATTTTCGATGATTAATATTTGCTTTTGTTCCCTAATCCCGAAATATAAAAGGCAACTTTCGTAAATACACTCGGTCTGAAGCAATGTATCCATAGAGACTTGGCGTAGCCCATGCTGTAGCACAGTCAACAGAGATCACTGTTGTATCTCCTCGTTTGGGTTCCGTTCAAGTAACCATGGCTAAAAGTCTCATGTAGAAAAATTTCTCTTAGAAAAGTCAAGAGCTTTTGCATCCGCTTTAAGGGTTGGCAACGTTTCTGGCCAGGATAGATTAGGACTTAAAATGGCAAGACATTATACAAGTCAAGCTAGGTTTTCTGTCAGAGGGTATATTGGCGGCACATTTAGCGACTGCCACTTGGAGCCAGAGAAGCTGCTATTGGCTCCTTACTGGTGTTGATGTTTTATTCTTGAATGAGTCGGGGTCAGAACTGATGATTTTTGGTTCCTATTCATGCAACCACTCTAAATAGCAGACGGCGCAGTGTGTGCCTTTGTTTGACGAGAGATCCTTTTCAGTTGATTACACTTGTATGCCAGCTGGATATCTTCGTATTATCTTGGCAATACCATTCGAAGAGGTCTTGTAATAAGACGACCATTTATGAGAACCTTTGCCTGTTCCCAACTGTTAAGTTCGGCCTGATCTTCTCAAGAAACAGCTAAACAAATTGAATGAAAATTAAATGCCATCGCCTCTACTCGCTATTTCGGCAGGCCGCTGAAAATTAATACAGCAGGTAAAGCTTTGCATTGTCAACGTTCTTAACTTCACTATTTAAGTAAGAATTTCCGCTGGAGCGAACAGTCTATCCGCACGAACTAATTAAAGTAGCTGGAGATGACCTGGTTGGGCGCATGCACCAACTCATCTGTCAACTATGGTGGGGAAAGCATGCCCGATGAGTGGAATTTCAGCGTCGTTTGCCCGGTCCACAAGAAAGGAGACTCTTTGACTGCATCAATTGTCAGAGGATCAGCCTTCGTATCATCGCATACAAGATCCTTTCTGCCATATTGTGTGGGCGCCTTAAACCGTTTGAACACAACCTTATTGATCCTGTCAGTGTGGTCTCAGACCAGGGAAGTCCATGATAGACCAAATCTTCACTTTACGGCAGATCCTGCAAATCGACATCCACCACCTTTTTGTCAATTTTAAGGCCGCATATGACGGTGTGCATAGAGACGAGTTATACAGTGTCGTGTCTAATTTTGGCATTCCTACCAAACTCGTCAGATTGTGTAGGATGACGATGAAGAACTCTCGCGGCTCTGTCAAGGCCGGTAACGGACTCACCGAGATCTTCAATTTGAAAATAGCTTTAAGGCAAGGCGACGCACTCTCATGCGACTTCTTCAACATCATCGATCGAGAAGATAGTGCGTAACTCACAACCCAACACCAGAGACACGATCTTCCAGAAGTCAGTTCAATTGCTATCTTACGCTGATTACATTGCGGTGATGAGATGAACACGGGAGTCGTCAATGGGGCTTTTTCTGGTATTGAAACGGAAGCACTTTAAATGGGTCTGATGGCTAATAAGGGCAAAACGAAGTACATACATGCAGTCATCATGGAGGAACACAAAACATCGACTTTTCGGACAGAGCGTCACACTAGGCAGCAGACACTTAGGGGTTCTCAAGGACTTCGTCTACCTCCGCGGTAAATAGACACACGAACACCAGTTCCGAAATAAAACGCAGAATCACTCTTGCCAATCGCTGTTTCTTTGAGCTCAAAATACAATTAACTAATAAAGCCACCTCTCGAAGGACTAAGCCCCCTTTATATAACAGCCTGATCATTCCGGTCATACTTTATGCCGCGGAAACATGGACGTTAGCAAAGACGAATGAGAAAGCCCTTAGCCTTTTCGAGAGAAAAATATTTTGGATGTGATTTTTGGTTCTGTTTGCGTTGATGGCATCTGGAGGAGAAGATTTAACGACGAATTCTAAGGGCTGTACAGCTACAAGCGCCTGGTCAATCGACGAGAATGATTCTGCGTTTCGGTACTGGTGTTGTTGTCCCTGTTTACCGCAGAGCCGAGATAGCCGTAGTCCTTAATTACCTCGAAGTTTCTGCTGCCTAGTGTGACGCTCTGTCCGAGACGTGTATGTTGTGTGTCCTTCCATGATGACTGCATGCACTTTGTTTTGCCCTCATTGACCGCCACACCAATTATACTCGCTTCCGCTTCAATGCGGGCGAAGGCCTCATTGAGGGCTCGCTGTGTTTGTCCAATCACGTCAATGTGATCAGCGTACGCTAGCAATTGAACTGACTTTTTGAAGATCGTGCGTCTGGTGTTGGGTTGTGAGTTACGCACGGTCTTCTCGAGGATGATATTAAAGAAGTCACTTGACAGTCGGCTTGTCTAAAATCTTTTTTGACATTGAATATCTCGTTGAGTTCGTTACCGACCTTTATGGAACAGCGAGAGTTCTCCATCTTCATCCTACACAATTTGACCAGATTGCAAAGACCAATAAATGCGGCCTTAAAGTCGGCGGATAGGTGGTGAGTAGCACTGCTTGGATCTTTTCCAGGATCTGCCGTAAAATGAAGATCTGGTATACCGTGCACTTCCCTGGTCTGAAACCACTAGATCGGTCTGAAGTCCGGATCGCTGTTATAAACATCGCAGTTCTTCATGTTTTTTTTTTCGAGCCCGTCCCATCGCACTTCCTGGATGGAGGTAATGTCTGCTTTGAAGCAGTTCAGGGCCTCTGCAGGTTGTTCGGCTGAACGTGGCCACTTAAGGGATCTCACATTCTAAGTGTAAAATCGAAAATCATTATCCGTAAAACGTTTGCTGGGATGCCCAGCAAAATTCAGTCTAAGCCGACGTCGTCCGAACGATTCAAATATTGTTGTGTTATACGAGGCAATACATTCGTCGAAACGATATCGTCAGACGATTCTCGCACCTCTCAATTAGACAATTAGAGTCCAGTAAATTGCCAATTTGTTCCTGCAGACAACCACTTCAGCTTGAATATTACTAGAAACTGGATTAAAGTTGTGTCGTCGGAGAACTGAAGAGCTCTAAGTCCTGAAATGTACTTAAGAGTCAAAGAAATTCAGTACCCTATGGCGGCAACGAAGACGTTAAAGGAAGGCTTGAAAATCGACAAACTGTTTCAGGTAAGGATTGGCTCTTTCTTTTTCCTGGATATATTGTCTATATTGGTTGAGAACTACAATTAAATATTACATTAGGCGTGAGAATTTCCGTTTTTAAGAGATGGCACCACCTACAACTTATGGGTGATCTTGAAAATTATTATCTATTTCATTGGAAAGGTAGGAAGTTTTGATTTCCTTTTTGAATTGGAAGAAAAGTGCAGTTGAAGCCCATTGAATGCCTATAGAAGTTTGTTGTGAATCTGCTAAGACTGGTGAATTTTGTAGAGAGTAGTTTCGATTCTTCAAAGGAGATGATCTTTGCGTCAAAGATATTGAACGTCTCGGCAAGCTCATAAGGTTTGAAAATGGTGTATTGGAGGCTTTACTGGATCAAGGTTGATGCCAAACAGAAGGTAAACCTACACAACCGTTGATGTAGAGGCGGGAGGAGAGCAAACACTTTTCGTTCAATTAGAGGAAGTTGAATTGGTTCAGAAGCAAGGAAATTGGGTGCCGTGTGAGGTGAAAGCGATAGATGTGGAAAGGCGATTTGCTTGCTTTTGATAGGAATCAAAGGAAGACATTTTTGAACCGGAGATGAAAAGTGAATGTACTACGACAAAGTCAGGAAGCAAAAAATGCTATACAAAGCCTGGTGAAAATGTTCCATCATCTTCTATATTGACACCAAAGAACAATATTCACGGTGCAAAGGCCATGCTCCACGTCTGGTGGGAGCAGACGGGTGTGATGTGATATGAGCTGCTAAACGTAGAACGTAGCTGCTTACGCAGGGCGAAGAACGTTGAGATATGTCATAGAGACATAGAGAATGATTTTGCAGCATAAAAGCACTTGATTGAGAGATCTTATTCACCCGCGGTTGCTCTAGAGCTTGTACCTTCCGACTGCTGGCGACAGAAGTAAAACGATTCGGAGGTCACTGATTTGTGTCTTTTGAAGAAATCAAAGAATAGCATAATGATCGTAGCCAGAGAGGTCTCATTTCTTAGAGATCGTATTCAACATTTTTAAGAAAGATATGAAAAGCTCAACATAATACTTTAGGTGGTGTAGTTTTTTAATTTATTTTGTGGTTGAAAAATCTAATTCCTCGTCGGCTGTTTGTGTCATTAAGTAGCAAATGAAACAAGTTTATGTCATTTGTACTGTCCCGATGTTTCGACAGGGAATGCTGTCATCTTCAGAGAATCTTTGTTTTAGTTATGGGCATAATCGAATGATTTTATGAATCGAGACTTTAGTAAACGAGACATTTTAATAATCAAATGATCACTCGAATGACTACTAACCACTTGATTGACTACTAAACACTCGAGTGACTACTAATAATTTCACCATCATTTTTATCGACGAATTGCCAATTTGATCCTCCTTGTTAACTCCTTGCTCTTTCCTGTATGCAGCCGCAATTGTTTTATCTTTTTCTGACTAAGCGATTAGCTTTCGGCACCTGAAGCAACTTTTAGAACAACTCGGCACATCTGCTTCTGTTGCAGTTGGAGGTTCATCCTGATGCACTTCTCCAGGTTTTTTGCTAGATTTTGCTATTAGTACATGATGGACTGCCTTAAGATAGCACTTCAAATTTGTAGTATTACCAAAAAATTTCAGTGTTCTTCTGCAGATCTTGCAATTCATAGATTTTGCATCTGTGTTCTTCTGGAAAAAAATTCCCTACTATTGATTTTTGGCCTCCTGGTTTAATTTTGAAATTCCTTGAAATAAAGTTGCTGTAGAAATAGTGCAGGGTTTGATGTAAATGTAGCACTTGAACATAGGTAACTATTACCGTTGAATTGGCTACACACAATGATACAATTTGCAAAGCAAAAAATTCAATGTGGAGTAATATTTGAGTTCTTCTCTTTTGCGCTTTGCTTTCATTCTCCTCATGATTCTGATCAGTAGCTCTCGACAAGAATTTTTTGTTACTCGTTCTCGAACTGTTGATACATTAATCGAGTTCTCTTGTGTTAGTAGTTAGAAGCCATGTCGGTGGTTAGTAGTTATTCGAGTGATTAGTTGTCATTGGAGTAATAAGTAGTCACTCAAAAGATTAGTAGTGATTGATAGAGATGTTGAAATAATCGATTATCACTCGAGACATGATTCGAATGCGCCCAACACTACATTGTTTATTGAGATGATAGAAATAATACAACGTTCGTGCACTTTAATAAAAATGGGATTAAAAAACTTACAGTTATGTAATACTTTTTGGTTTTTAGTACACGAATTCTTTGACATTTTACTTTTAACATTAAATTAAACTAACAAAATTTATAATATGCTATTTAAACTCAAAACACGTAATATTAGCACTTTGTTGGGCGAAGATCAGTCTTGATGTGACATTTCCAAATTGGCGGCTGTTACCATTGCTGGTTAAGCCGCCGACATGTTTTGTGTGTCCTGGTTTCTGTTCATATTGTTCTTCTTCTTCTTCTTGTGGGGCTACAGTCCGGGGTGGACCTGGGCCTCAACCAATATACCTCTCCAGCTAACACGATCTTTCGCCAGCTGTCTCCAGTTGCGCACTCCAAGTTGGTTGAGGTCCTTCTCCACTTGTGTGCGCCAATTTAGTCTAGGTCGTCCTCTGTTGCGTTGTCCCAATGGCTCGGATTCAAAGACTTTTCGGGCCGGAGCAGAGATGTCCATTCGATCTACATGGCCTAGCCATCTTAAGCGTTGTATCCGTAGACGCTTGACCAGGCGCATGTCGCTGTACAGCCTATAGATTTCGTCATTAAATCTTCTCCTCCAGATGCCATCAACGCAAACAGGACCAAAAAATCGCACGCAAAACTTTTCTCTCGAAAAGACTAAGGGCTTCCTCATCCGCTTTTGCTAATTCAATTTGTTCATATTTTTGCTGCTGTTAATAATGTGAAGTATTTCTAATGTATACCATTTGCTGGTGTCTTTTTCAGTCTACAGAATTGTAATATTGTTAAAGTCCAGATGGTGGTAAGTCAGTAGGCAGTGGTTGGCCAGTGCTCTTTTTCATTACTTCTTATCGTTAATGTCGGATCAATGGCCAGCCAGTCACTTTCGTAAAAATTTTTTTATTGTGCCTACGTAACACAGATTGCATGATTTTACGTTATTTCCCTTACAATTGATTTTGTATATGACGTGAGTTTTATTTCCTTTGTCAATTTGCGCTTTGAGTTAGGTGAAGAGGGGTGTAAGACTCTGGTGTGTTCTGAAAGCTAACTTAATGTTGACACAATGATCGGATATCATTTTTTTTTTAATTTTCCAACAAAGTTAGTAAACCGGGTATACTGGTATGAAGTGAGCGTCAAGAAACAAATGTCTCGATAGGGAACATTTGACGTGAACGAGCCCTTATTTTTTGTTTTCCTATGACATCTGTGAAAAATATTTAGCATACATCAAGTCATTGAACAGACAACATCATATTTTTTCATCGTGTTAAAAATGTCGAATTTTGTACCAGAAAGTGATGATTTGCGGAAAGCATTAATTTTTTGTTTTCATTTGAAGAAAAGTGCTGCAGAGTCGCATCGAATGCTTGTCGGGGCATATGGTGATAATGCTCTATCAGAAGCAAAATGCAAAAGATGGTATCAACGTTTCAGAAATAATGGTCTTGATGTGTGAAATGACGAACGTGGAAGACCACCAAAAAAGTTTGAAGACGCCGAATTGCAAACGATATTGGATGGAGATGCCACTTTGAGTCAAAAGCAAATGGCAGCAATGTTAAACGTTGCATAACAAACAAAAAAAAAAAAACAAAGCTATGGGAAAGATCCAAAAGTGTAGAAAATGCGTACCACGTAAATTGAATGAAAGACAGATGGAAAACCGAAAAAACACTTGTGAAATTTTGCTTTAAAGACACGAAGAAAAATCGGTTTTGCATCGGATTGTTACTGGCGATGAAAAATGGATTTATTTTAAGAATCCTAAACGGAAAATATCGTTTAATATAATATTAATCTGGTACAATCATCAACATCGACTGCAAAACCAAGATCGATTCGGCAAGAAGACAATGCTGTCTGTCTGGTGAGACCAGAAAGGTGGGCGGTACCACAAGCTCCTAAAACCTAGTGAAGCCGTTAATACTGATCGCTACTGACAACAAATGATCAATTTGAACCATGCATTAATTTGGAAACAACCAGAATGAGCCAGAAGATACGGCAAGGTAATTTTACTCCATGACAATGCACCACAAAGCAAAACAGGTTCAGGATACAATCAAAACACTTGGCTGGGAGCAGCTACCCCACCCGACGTATTCACCAGACTTGGCTCCTTCCGACTATCGTTTGTTTTCATCTATGGGACACACATTAGCTGAGCACCACTTTGATTACTACGTGGAGGTCGAAAATTGGGTGTCTGATTGATTAAATTTGATTGATTAAAACACGAACAATTTTATTGGCGCGGTATTCACAAATCGCCAGAAAGGTGGTCAAAATGTGTAGAAAACAATGGTCAATACTTTTAATAAAATGTTATTACTTTCCCATTAATAAATAGTGTTTTATTTTCAAAAATAACGCCAAATTAATACCGGTATACGATTCTTTTGTACAAAGGGTCTGTGAAGTTATTCGACCGTGAAGCAAACTGAATATCACTTATATTGCGGTGACACACAAGCCACCTGGTAAGTTCGTCAGGGTAGCCATTTCTTGTCAGAATATCCTCACAGTCCTCTCGTTCTTCGGATGAAACTTTTCGTCACTTATTTTGAAATCTTTAGTTATCAATCAATATGTGTTTGTCAATATGTGTTTGGCCGGGATGTTTCTTAAATTATTTCAACTATATGTATGTAGTTGGTACACAGCTAACCTTTCTCCTTGTGTCAGTCACATTCTAGAACCACTCTTGAATACATCATCACTCCTTACTTATTTCAAATTGTCGCTAGTCTCCTGCGAACTGCAACATAGCAGAAGAAATTTGCTCTTGAGATTTATAATGGAGCTTTGCAAATTTTATTAAATTTTCGTTAAAGCATGATTAAGTCAAATTGAAATGACATGCATCTCATTCCTATGAGCATCGCTACTGTAAGTATGAGACGAATGACTCAAATCATCTGTCAAACTTATCTGTCACACTTGTCTAATAAATTCCGTGCAAAATTGATAAAGATTGCGAAATTTCAAATGTCCCCTTCATACCTGCGTTGTAGTGTTGCAAATACAATACTTACAGATGAATCTATGTTGCGCTAAATTTTGTCTAAATTCCTCTCTGCTATCAAAATTTCATGAAGCGTTTAACGACCCTACACAGACCACCTAAAGTAAGAATGCGTCTTCGACTGGAAAAAACCCCTTACCCATTAGAAAACACGCATACTATCTTATTCCCAAACTATATTTCACGCATACTTTTACAATTGGTGTGTTTCGTTCAGCTGATTACTTCCAAACATCAAATTCCCCCATAATAGTTTCAAATAAATGGCGAATATCACAGCGCGACAGGCAAAAAGTATCAAATTGGAAATCCTCTGGAAGTGTCTCAAAGGCAGTGTTCGCCGAGGCAGCTGATCGATTTACCCTACATTTCGTGGTAGAATAGGTGAACAATTTGGATTTGAAATAACACAAACCAAACTAAACAAATTATGTTCTCATACGAGAGGCGTTCAATATATTCTCGGTATCAGTATGAAGGGAAATGAGAATTCGTTTTAAATTTTTTTTTGGTTTTTAATATAATCCCTCCCTAACACCAATGGATTTACTACACGTTGAAAAAAGTTTTGTAAAACCTCTGAAAAATAAATTTCCTCTTTTTCTGTAAAATACTCATTTATTACCGAATTGAGTTCTTCATCTTCCAAAAATCTTTTTCCACTAAGAAATTTTTTTTAAATCCGGAAACAGGAAATAATCACTAGGAGCAAGGTCTGGATTATAGGATGGGTGTTATATTTCTTCAAAACCATAATCTTTAGCTGGGCTGTCCCGTATTATTCATTGGTGAATTATTCTTACAACTAACTTACAAAAATCTACGAATGCCAGAAAAAGGTATATCGAAACAGAAGAATTACTTCACCTACTTCCGCAACATTCTGGAGTCGGCAATTCCCTTGCTTGTGTTCTCATTTCACAATTCGTCACCCAATGGTTGGTTTGGTTTAATTTGTCATTCCCGGACATTGTCACTTTAACGGGTCAACATAAAAGTTATGACGTCAACTTTTTGTTTTGCACTGAGGGCATTGCCCAATGTAATGCGTCAATGACGAAATGAGTGCACAAAAACAATATTGCATTGAAATATGATATTACGACCAACACTTAACTTGCGCATACAACTTTTGTTGGTTTTGGCTCAACACCCGTACAGACTGCTGTTTACTTTCAGGCGTACATCCACGACTCATCACCTGTCACAATGTCATAGACGTGTTTCGAAGCACCGCGATTTTTTTTTGGAGCATTTCATTCGAACAATCGACACGAGTCTTTTTCTGAGCGATTGACAAATTATGTGGGATCCAACGCGAACAAAATTTTTTGACAGTCATATGTTCATGCAATTTTGAAGGTATGCTGGTCCCACTAATGCCTAAGGTTGTCTCAATCTCACGATAGGTCACATGACTATCTTGAAATATCAGTTGGCGCACAGCATCAATGGTTTCCGGAACAAAAACTGATTTTGGACGACCTTCACGAAATTCGTCTTGGAGTCAACTACGACCTCGATTGAATTCACCATACCATCGATAAACACTGATCTGGAACTTCTTCGCCAAAAATTGAATTAAGTTCATCGATGCACTGTTGTTGAGTTAATCCACTTCGAAAGTTGTTAAATATAATCGCACGAAAATTTTCACGATTTAATTTTATTTTTTGGGCGAGATGAATCCTTTAAGTTACTGTAAACAACACAAATGGCGATCGTATGTCGAAACGTTCTGAGTATGTGTAACTCCAAAAATGTCAAACTTTACAATAGAGCTGACAGTTGCCAGATTGCTACACCAATCCCGAAATCTAAAACGCAGCCTTCACATAAAAACAGTTTCACCTCGATACCGAGAATATATTGAACGCCTCTGTGAGATATTCCACCTCCATTTTGGGAGTGGAGGGTAATCAGTTAACTAAAAGCTCACACGTATTCACAGACGCTACAAAACCAACAAGCTGTCAAAAATTCCTCGGTGGCAAGGAGGGCTAAAGAAGCATGTCTTTAGGTGGCTTGCGCGGCCCGCTGAGAGCAACGTCCTCCAAATGGATTAAGGCAGATCGCATAAAAGCATTGCTCCCCGAAATTCTCGCACCACGCACACTAACAGTGAGTGTAATTGCATCACTTCCAAATGTTCAACGCGTACTGTGGAGTCTTTCTATTTTCTTAAAATTAAATTCACTCATTTCTACATTAATTTAAGCAGACTTAAAGCCATCCAACCCCCATTTGGAACTGATTAAAATAGAAGCTTGAATTATGAATAAATAATGAAACGAAGTGGAATTCTGCTTTTGGCCAAAAATTCAGACAGTTCACCGAGCAATCACTCAATGATTGGCAATTGTGGGCGGTTGCCATGGAGATGCACTAAATGACGAGCCGATGAATTGATTGATGCAGACATTGTGCTCTTAATGACAAGAGAATTTTATTTTTAACCAATGAATAACAATGCTCCCAACATATGTGCCTTAAAAAAAATGTAAAACCAAACGGCAATGAGTCCAATTTGAAATGAATAATGCGACTGAATATTCAGTATACCAACAAAAAGTCGCTTGCAACGTACGCGATCGTCGGTAAATTAGTACGAAGAACTGCGTGTCAATATTCCCTGTTTTACGCAAATGAATAATTTAATTTATTTTTTTTTTTTCATTTTCAATGGCTAATTAGCTGCACTGGCATTTCCCAGCAAAAAGATAAAACAAAAAAATTGATTTCCAATAGATTGTTCGTGCATGTGGAACTCTTTGTTTCGTGTGTACGCTTCATCGTCCTTGGTGTGTCGACAGGTGACTATGTGAATCGAGTGGAGAGCCTCTAGACAGAATTAGCGTTTAATTTTTAATTTTACCACGGAATTTGAAAGGCAAATTATTTTTTCAGTGCCTGTCTTCTATAGATTGAACACAAGTTTAACAGTAGACCTACATACGTTAAAAAATATCGACTAATATTACGTTGGTGGGTTGTTTTCGAACCTCATATATTTTTCAAGAATTTACATACAAAAATTAACGTTTTTTAAGAAAAAATTGTTTTGTTTAGAATGCATTACATATTATATAATAAACGTATGCAAACAATTACTGAATTCAATTATTCCAAACACTTGATGCATATGTTCCGGTTGTGTTTGTTTTTGCAAACATTTTTTTCCACACAAGCAATAGACCAACAACGATTTGTTTTCCTTAGTGATGGAGTTTTCTGCCAAGCAAATGACACATCTGTGGCTGCCGTGGCGTAGTGGGTAGAGTGCGACGCTCACACGCCGAAGGGTCTAGGTTCGATTCCCAGCTCAAAACCAATTTTTCGAATATTTCACGGCACCACCTCTTTCGAGCTGCTGACAACACTAAAAGAGTCTAAGAAAGCTTCTCAAATTTCGCCGTTCAGAGTCGGCAAAAGACTGTAGGCACCTTCTACTCGAGAGAGAACAATAGCCCGCACAGCATTAGTAGTTGATGAGCAAGCTAGGCCATGGTCCCCCTTTGGACTGTAGCGCCAACAATTATTATTATTAAATGACACATCTGCCAAGCTTTTTGGATGTGTGGGAGCAAGTCGTGGGCGATTGACAGGTGGGGTGGAGTCTCCACTGCCGTTGTCGCTCATATTCGATGTGGATAAGTCAGATACCGTTGACGGAAGTTAGTTAGTTAGTAGTAAGTTAGTTAGTTTGACTTTTATTGTCAATAAATGTTTGTACAATGTAAAGTTAGACCTAAGTCATTTATGGTCTGGCCTATGGCCGTCTACCAGGTTGACAAAATACATACATACGTTTTACATTTAAAATCTCCATCTATGATACGTTTTCTATAACAAAGTGCTGCTACTGAATAATCGTGTAAGGCCTTCCATCTCTTTTCTTCATTTAAGATGCACGTTACTTCATATTCGTCTAAAACAAGTTTTTCGAAAATTGCTAGTCGAAATTCTTTTAGAATCGGACACACACCAATAAAATGTAAGATGTCTTCTCTCTTCCTCATGTTACATAGGTTACAAAGAATTGGTAAATCTGGTCTGTGGGGGATAACGTTTAACTGAACGAGTTCTCCTCTCAGTTTAAAAATTGTGCTTATTTTTTCGATTGAGTGACTGTCAAGGAAGTATGTTTTTTCATTTAAAAAATGGTTTAGTTTGCTGTAGTAGTTCCTAAACGGTGAAGATTCAGCTTCTTCAACATATTTGCAATACCTACCAAAATTCTCCAAAACAGAGTTAAATTTTTTTCTTAGAAGATGAGGAGGCTCGTGCGCCTCAATAGACAGATTTAAACCGCATTTAAAAGCTGTTTTTTTCCGTTCCTCGCAAATATAGCCGTTTGTTCTAATTATACTTCTCAAAACTACGTTTGGTAATCTGCATTCGCTCATCTGTAGTATTTTTAAAACATAGTTGAAGTGCATTTTGATGGTATACAAGAGCAACGAAGGAGTTCCTGTTTCAATATGTAGCATATAGTTGGGGGTATTTTTTGGTAACCGAAAGATCTTCTTCAAAAAGTAGCGAAGGAATTTTTCCACATCATTATAGCCTTTGTAACCCCATACCTGAGCTCCGTAGAGCATTGTTGAAGCTGCAGTTGAGTGGAATAAAGTTTGTTTTGCACTTTTCGATACATATTTATTTTTGAAGCAACGTTCCCAAATCGAACAGATAGCTCTTTTAGCAACAGCTAGTTTTTCCTCAAAGTGCGGTTTCAAATTTAAAGAGGACGATATTAGGATACCTAGGTATTTGTATCTGGATACTACCTCAATCTCGTCCCCGTCCAACTTCCACTTTTCCAAAGATGAGACGCGTCCCTCTGCGTTTCTGAATGTCATCATTTTTGATTTACCAAGGTTTATAGTCAGATTCCAATTTTTACAGAAATCGTTAATCCTGTCTATCATTAATTGCGTAGCTTGGATCACACAGAAAGACGATATCATCAGCATACATCAGCGCGGGAATGGATACATCGTTGAATCTTATTCCACCTTTGACATCATCTGTTATATCGTTGATGTATAGTATAAAAAGTAAAAAAAGCGTTGGCTGAAGTTAAAGGGAACATGGTGCTCGAAATGTTCTGGATCTACCAAGGATGTAATCTTTTGTCAATTCTACACCAAGATCACGGAGAAACTTTTTGCGACCTTGTTTGCCTCTGGATGTTAGGTAGCCTGGATCTATTTGCATATATACGATAAATTCATTCAATGCAGAAATATCGATAATGTTGGCAAGCACGCACATTGGTGAACGATTTGTTCTTCGCTTTGAACTATATCCTGAAAGCATTTTATCAGCAGTCAACACCGCCTTTCGTATTGTTATAATACTTTATCATCACAGGCATCTTTATCGCTTCAGGCCCAATATCAGGTGTATTATGCATTGTGCTTTGAACTATTTTACATTTATTTTTTTTACTGATGTAAAAGACCAAAGTAGTTGAATCAGTAAACGCAAATGTGGATTGAAATATTGGTTGCTTTTTTCCAATAAGAGTTTCGGGGGTATATACCTTTGATTTTTTCTTACCATGCCAACCATAGTCAATTTCTCTTGCAGTAATTCTTGTCCCAATTCGTATGAGGAAAAAAGTGTCCATGGTGATGTTGTGACCTTTCAACCCTTCAACTAAATCCAAGACCACACGTTCACCTTGGGTCTTTTCAGCCGCAGCCCTATTTTCTTTGCCTTAGTACGGCTGAATCTTCCAAATATATGAAGTTTCGGCACAAGTACCGAACCAAAAACTTCAAACCGTATTTTTCTGGTTTACTTGGCATATATTGCCTGAATGAACAGCGGCCATGAAATCCGAGTAATTGCTCGTCAACTGTGACACGAGACGATGGCTTGAAATACAGAGGAAGCAATTCAACCCATTTGTCCCATAAGTTACGAATTCGAGTAAATTTATCCCTGACCGATAGTTTTTTTGTCTCCGGTTGGTTGGGTCGTCGAAACGCAGGACTTTCGTTATATATTGGAAAGTTTCCTTAGACATGATCGCACGAAAAATTGGTCGACAGAAATTTGCGTCAAACAATTCTTCAATTCGTTCTGCTTTTGACCTGAGGAAAACAACTTCTATTCAAAGCAAACAACAAATAACTGAAAGAACTCACTTGTAAACACCTGCAAGAATTAAGATGCCAAAATATGCATGCAACATACTTTTGTCCATTTCTTTATGTTTGTCGCCAAATGTTGCGTGACCAAAACTGTTAGTATTTTCGATTATTATTTTCTCGAAACGAGTTGGAAAAAACAATAAAAAAAACACGAGCAATAGCATAACGAGTAACACCTCTCTTCATTGTAATAATATTTTCGGGCCGGGCCCGAGTGACTGAAATCACAAATTTCACCTATTATAAAACAAAAACATGCGCATTGAACAATGATTTACCAGGATTCAACGGTATTGAACTCCAAATCGTACTGTTTTTAGATACGAAAAGTGGATCAGCTGTATCATCTTCATTTTTTCATTCTGATTCACTTGATTCACACATGTCACTAACACCGTTTTCGACTTCTGGTGCAAACTCTTCATTACTGCCCGACGAGAAATCTTTTCCAGTGGACATTTTCCAAAATATTTCACTTCGAAATAAATTAAATGATGCCTTGAATTCTGTTTGTCACGAGTGTCCTCACACGAATGTATCAAAATACAACGGGTCGAAAACGACCAAACCTCCCAAATTTTAAAAAGGCGCCATCTAACTGTAGGGAAGCTGAAATATCCCAATTTCGCTTTATGCATGGTCAGGTAAAGCAATCATGAAAGTACAGCCTAATAATATTAGTATGGAAAGTATTTAAGTTCGAAAAAAAATTGGTCGAAAACGACCCCAACGTTGGTCTACGGTTAACGCCCCAGAATATTCTACTTTTGCGTAACTCTTTTACACATTGTGTCAGCTCTGACTTACAGCTTATCTTATGATAAGACATCACTGGGTCTTGAAAGGCCAACATATGCCACAAGCCACAGTTCCTGCAGGCTCATGTTCTTTTCGTGAGTTCTAACATCACAAAAAAGGTAATCTACGTTTGTTCGCCCCTTTATTGGGTGACGGGCCAAAATCACAATTTCTTAACATTCAAAAGCAAGACTAAACTTAGCTGGATTCTACCTAAGATGTACTGAAACCACTTTCAGACTGCAAGAATATTTAAAGTGTTCATGGCAGTAAGATATAACACATTATTCAATAAATTCCGAAGTATATAGGTGGCGCCACTAACAAAAAAAAATCCATAGTCGACTATTAGTTTATAAAGTTGACAAGTAAGTATTTGCAGATTTTTTAAAAAAATAAAAAATAAAAAACAAAATCTTCATGTAACGAAATAGCTTTATTCGGTAATGTATTGCGGATTTGGAACAATAATCTTTATAAAAATTCTACTTCTGTTTTTTTATCAGAAAAAACTAATCCACGTACAATTTGACATCATCATCATTTCGGAAATTTTTGCCATTCAAGGACTTTTGCGAAGATCGAAATTAAAAGTAATCAGATGTTGCAAGGACAGGACTATGTGGTGGATGTGGCAAAACATCCCAAACAAGCTTCAATATTTGTTGTCGAGTGACCAAGGATGTATGTGACCTTGTTGCACATCACTCAATAAGTCCCGTGACAGACATATAGGGAGTGCCACTAACACTAAAATACATACAACTTTTAGAAGTACAAACATTTACATGGCACCTGTCAAATTTTCATGACAATTTGATTATTAGGTTACAAGTTACAGTGCTTCAAGTGACGCTGCTCTTGCGATTTTTCAAACAATGGAAAAAACAGAATTTCGTGTGTTGATTAGAGACTGCTTTTTGGTGGGAGAAAACACCGTGCGAGCTCAGCAATGGCTTGAAACAGTATTGCAGGAACTCTGCTCCATCAAAAACAAATATTTGTTACTGACTTCAAACGTGTCCGTACAGACACCAACGATGCTGCACGCTCTGGAGGGCCAATTGAGGTGGTTACACCTGAAAACGTCAAAAACACAACATCCTTTCGGAAAACCACAAAGTGTTATTTCGTTAGACAGCTGGCACCAGAAATATATCAGAAGGCAGTGGGTACACTATTTTACAGTAACATTTGTCCATGAGAAAGCCGTTTTCGAAATGTGTGCCGCGTTTGCTCATAAAGGATCAAAAACACCTACATATCGATGTTTTCGAGACCTGATTGCAGCTGTTTCGGCAGAATAAACAAGACAGGAAAGGGACATTATGCTAACCACCAAGTAATAAGATTTAAAAATCATGTGATTGATAAACTTAAACTGAAAGAATCCACGGGGCTTGTTTTGTTCGACATAGAAAAAGCATTTGACCCGGTCTGGCATGATGTGCTAATTCACAAGCTCTACAAATATAACTTTCCAATCACAATTATTAAACTGATCCACAGTTTTTTAAGTGACAGATATTCAACATGGTGTACCCCAAGGATCCATTCTTGGCCCCACACTTTTCAATATATACGCTTCTGACCTACCTTTCCTCGGTAACGTTAACATTGCAATGTTGTCAGATCGTGCTGCCATATTTGCAGCAGGGACCTTATTTACTGATATAAATAATGTACTACAAACAGCCCTTTACAAATTTGAAGAGTATTGTCATAAGTGGAAGATAAAACTTAATGCTCAAAAAACCCAAGCTGCTTCGTTCACCAAACGTCAAAAACTTTGTTATCATCCGAATAATAATCTAAGCCCATGTTCCTTGGATATAAGTTGGGCAAAACATTGTAAATGTCTTGGTGTTATTTTGGATAAAAAAAACTTAGCTTCGAGAAACATATATCCACTACCATTGATAAAGTAAATAAATTGAAACGAGTTCTCTATCCATTAATTTGTAGAAGTTCAAAACTAAGCACTGATAACAAACTATTTTTATATAAAACAATCTTCCAAGCTATTCTATTATATGGAGCTCCTGTCTGGGGCGACTGTGCAAAAACTCAGAGGTTAAAATTGCAGGGATCTCAAAACACATTGTTTAAAATGATATTTAATCTTCCGTGGTATTACTCGACTAGAAGATTGCATGATGAAGCCAATGTTAACTTGATAGATAACCTCATTAATAAATATAAAATATCTTTTTATGAAAATTGTATCTTATCAGAAAATTAACTTGTGATTTAACTTATTATTAACAATTCCTGAATTGAACGAGAAATGGCAATAATAGTTTTAAGTTTTAAGTATATAAGGGTTTTTGTTTGTGGTTTTCCCACAATAAATTAGTTCTTAAAATACTTTATTATATAATATTATATTTTAGTTGTAAAGGTACGCAGATTCCTAAATCTCTAACTTATGAAATATGTAAAAAAAAAACACAATAAAATAAAATGAAATGACAAAAAAAATAGGACTTTTTGCATTAGTATGTCAGAATGAATGAGAAATGGATCCACCACTACACTCCAGGGTCAAATCGGCAGTCAGCTGAGCGGAGAACAGCCGGTAAATCAGGACCAAAGCGGCCGAAAATACAAAAGTCGGCTAGCAAGGCTATGGCATCCGCGAGAAAGGCAACGGAAATGCGATTACTACATTGCCTTTGAAGGAAGGAATTGAAAAAAACGGTCCCTTTTGAACAGGAAAGAAATTCTCTTCCACAAGTGTGCCACGACGTGCACCGTGCCCTAAGTCGTTCGCTACCAGGGCCAAATTGCACGATTTGGGCTTTAAATTGCTTCCGCACGCACCATATTCTCCAGATCTGGCCCCCAACGACTTCTACCTCTTTTCAGACCTCAAAAAGATGCTGGCCAGAGAAAATACATTGTTCGAATGAGGAGGTGATCGCCGAAACTAAAGAATATTTTTAAGCCAAAAATAAAGCGTTTTATAAAAGAAAATGAAATGTTAAGACGAGTTGATCATTCGGTTGGGTGGTTAAAACAAACTGATAACATAACTTTCCTTTGATGAATATAAGCTTTTGATGTTGCTTGAGGTTCACCTGGCTTACTCCACGATCTTTTCCAATTGACATTGTTGTACATAACTCATTTCCATCATCAGTTATTATTATTTAAAAAAGGATAATTTCCAATACGTTTCTTTAACAAATTGCATATGTTAATGGGCTTGGTTAAATAATTTTTTTTTCAGTTCACGACGGACCTACTCGTATATATCGAGTTTTCGTACATACCAAAGTTGTTTTAAGCGATTTTCAATCAATGTATCTGTTTCACGGAGCATCTCTGCAATCAAATGTTGTACTGCGGCAATCCGAACCGATTATGGCTTTGATTTGGTCGTCATTGGACGGCAAGAGTGTACTTCATCTTTGAGCGAAACATCACCAAAATGGAATATGGCAAACCAATTTTCACACGGCGTTTGTTAAAAGCTTCGTCAACATAAACAGCAAGTAACTTTTTGTGAGCTTGCAATGCGTTTTTTTCTTCCCGGAAATAAAAAAGCAAAATATGACAAAAATGTTCGTTTTGATTTTTCATTTCTAAACGAATAATAATTAATAATAATAATTGTTGGCGCAACAGTCCACAGGGGGACCAGGGACTAGCTCATCAACTACTCGTGTTGTGAGCGCTACTGTTCTTTCACAAGTAGAAGGGACCAACAGTTTTTTACCGACTCCGAACGGCGAAGTTTGAGAAGCTATCTTAGACAGTTATTACTCTTTGAGTGTTGTCAGCAGCTCGAAAGAGGTGGTGCAGTAAAATATTCGAAAAACCGATGTTGAGCTGGGAATCGAACCTAGACCCTTCGGCGTGTGAGAGTCGCACTCTACCGTACCCACTACTACATGGCGGCCACAATTTGTTCAACAGAAGCCAAACAAAATTTACACAATCGATCAAAAAATTGTTTTACTGATTGACAGTTGAAGTACCAACTAGCAAATATTAAAATCTGTTCGACATTTCGATTACGTCAGCAAACCTTAAAATTCAATGCAATTAATTACCTGTCAGCCCAATAATGGCTTGCAAGCTTTTTAAACGATTTGCGCCTCACTTGCTAAAAAAAGTTTTTATTCGCATTGGACTTTGAAGCTTAAGCTTGTCTGGAAAAATCCCATATATCTCTCGTTAGAGGCACTCAACAACTCAATGCAAGTAAATCATGTTCATCTCGAACCATAGGCCGCTACAATGAGACTAGGAATGTTTCGCCATGGATGTGGTCATCGAAAAACAGTCACGGCAGAAGACATTCGGAAAGTGAAGGCTTAAATTGGGCCAGAACAATTGTACGTGAGCTCAGGAATGGTTGCAACATATACTGAGCAATGAGCTTGGGCTCAAGCCCCTCAAGTTTCAAAGAGCACACTATCTAACACCGCAATAGAAACAAGTTACAGTCCAAAGAGAGAGGGATTTGATTGGCTTGCCTTTGCATGTTGCTTCTGATAGAGCATGATCACCATATGCCTCGACAAGCATTCGATGAGACTTTGCAGCACTTTTCTTCAAATGAAAACAAAAAATTAATGCTTTCCACATATCATCACTTTCTGGTACAAAATTCGACAGTTTTAACACGATGAGAAAATATGATGTTCTCTGTTCAATGACTTGATGTATACTTAATATATTTCACAGATGTCATAGCAAACAAACAAAAAATAAATAAGGGATCGTTCACAAGAAATGTTTCCTATCGAGACATTTGTATCTTTACGCTCATACCGGTTTACCTGTATGAGTTTCGGAAGGCCACCAGAGAACAGGAAGCAACTATGGCTTGTGCCGCAGCAACCACAGATGCTCACTCTCCACTCGTTCTTTCATATCGTGGCGTCAAAGTAGTGACGTTGTTTACCAAGACACACATCAAAGCCTTGGGGAAACAAACATTTCATTTGGAGACTGCTGACAAGACTTGTAACTGTCTCTTGGCCAAAAGATGATGATCCAGACTTCATGTCTTAGAAGCAACTGATGCAGTGAGGCAAATTCTCTGGATGCAAATCCGTTGGAGTTCTGTGTCTTCTTTGAGGACGATGGTTATCGGCGTTTTTTCAAAGAAATTAAACAAAAATTAATTTTGAAAAAACAACCCTCAAAAACTCCATCGCACACTTTCGTTTCAGGTTGCCCAACCGTGCTTCGTGCAGTTTAAAAGCAGAAACAAAAACATTCGACAACAAAGTCATGCATTTCATATTTAATTAGAAAGTAAAAAAATTCGACAACACAATTTGGAAGTCATGAGATGAGCCACGGGGACTCCGAGGCATGTAGATTCATAAACAAAAACAACAACGTAAATTTCTTTTAAAAAGAATTTCAATCTGTTCACGCTGTGCCGGAGGAAGGACCTTCTTCAAATAATCAGGTGAGTGATTAACATAAGTGAATTGTTTTGTTATTCCCATAGCTTTGCATACCGTTATTTTTGTGAAAAGTCCACTCACCTCAAACATTTAATTCCAGAATTTCCAGGGATTCAGTTAATTCTGCTCGAGCACGATGATGAATGCTCACCATTCATTGTTGCACGCGGCCAATTTCATTACCATAATCGGCAAAATGATTGTTATCATCGCGGAGGCAGTACTTAAAGCCGTCGCCACCATCGACGTCGTCTTCGTTATTGTCGAAAAGTGTAACTTATTTAGCAAGGTATTTGCGCAGCGAAAAACTCATAAAACTTTTTCAATTTCCCGGGAAATATGCAAGAGAGAAATTTAATTTTGATAATTTTCCATTGCTATTGTTGGTGTTGTTTTGTTATTCATTCCGTTGTGTTGTTTGGTACGCTCTTCGTCTTCATTATTATTTTATACGCACTTATATCGTATCTCTGCATCAACACTGGCCACAACACAGAGGTGGTGGTTGTCCATTTGAAGATAAATGTGTGCTTCCCACTTTCCATCATTCCTCTATTTCGTCGGACTGGCCTCTTCTTAATTGAAATTGAAATTCAAATTACAAACATGTTTTGTTACGCACACTTCAAGCGCAAAAAAAAACACACTTCAGTTGCACTGACCATTTTCAAGATTTAATTTCCATAAAGTGGTGTTTCCTTGGTCTTCCTGCTCTGAATTAATAACAAAATATTTCCCGATTATTAAAAAACCTCTCAGTTGGAAGTATTTCTTTGTTGTGATTTGCCTTCGACAGGCGGCGGAAGAGGAAGGCGAAGGAGATTGTCTCGGACAGTGGGCACACAGCACTTGTCAAGCAGGGACCCTGCAAATTAGTGGGCATTGTGTGCTTGTTGTAATTTAATGACAAGTGACACGATCCAAATCAATTTAAGGCATGTTGTGGGGGAAATTTGGTCAACATTATTTTCTGTTTACGCAATGCTATATTGTAAACTAGAGAATTGAATTTAAATGCGATTTTGGGGGTGGTGAGGATGTGTTGCGATCCAATTAACATTGCCTTTGTTGAGGGGTTGATGGGGGCGATGTGATTTGGGCACGTCCACAGTGCTCGAAATTGAATGAAAGTATATTCAAAATATATGCATTTTCTCAATTCGTTGAAAGGACTTTGGGGGAACTTTACCACAAAGACTGTGACTCACGACTTGATTGGAATCGTGCTGTGTTTTCAAAATACACTTCCAACGAATTTAAACTGTGTATTGTTCGCAGTGTATTGCTGAGTCGCATGAAAGGCAACTGATGGAGGAACCGTTGGGACATTCTGAGGCAACACAGTGTTAAACGAAATGGGTTTGCTTTCGAGGCGGACGTGGAAAAAATGGGTGAAAAAACGGTGTTAAGGCTTTTTTGGGAAATTGATTCGCTTGTCTATTTCAAAAGAGGTCTAAACACCACGAATGGCCTTCTTGTACCAATCTGACTCAGAATTACAATTGGCAACAAATTTATATTTCGGCTTATCTGTTGAAACTTGTACTTCTATGGAGCAAAGCGCTGGATAAGGCCGTGCTGGACAATGAGTTCTTCATTGTTGAGGATGCCCAAGCGAAGGTAGAAGCAATAGGAGCAGTCTTCCATGAAGTGTACACGGTCAACGAAACTTGTAGGCCGAATCACGACTTGGAGAACAAAGTCTTGCGTAACCATTTCCACCATCGAAATGAAATGCAGCAATGGCGTTCCAAAAATCTTGGTTTCACTAGGTTCAATGATGAAAACAAGTCAGTAAATGCTGTCACACAAATTGCCTCTAATGCCATTCTTATTTCGAAGGTGGATCTAAAGGACATCTTCCGCAGCCTTAAGGACAAAAAGTCCACCGGAATATATGGAATACCGAATATTGTGTTGCGTCATCTCCCTTAAGAGGTGGTAGAGATGTACACAATAAAGTTCATCAATGTTTTATGCAATGCACATTACCCAGAGCATTGGAAGACGGCAGTATTTCAACCCAATCCTAAAAGGGATTAAGATTCCTCTCTTCCGAAAAATCTTCGGTCGGTAAGTCTCCTCAATTATAAAATTTTCGAAAAGATTGACAATAGAGTCCTGATACAGTGGACTGAGAATAAACTAAATAAGAATTCAAAACAAAAAAAGATTTGGATTAAGGGCTGCGCGCAATATTGTACATGTCGCGTCAAAATTGGTTTCGAACATACAATGGAACAAGGGTAAAATCCAGTGCACAGGGGCCTCTCTTGTTGACTTGGAAAAGGCTTTTGATACCATCAGGTTAGAAGGCCTCTTCCTTATGTCGACGAGATTGGGTCGAGGCAAAAAACCGCTTTACATTCTCTACAATATTTTGACAAGCAAAAGCTTTCTGTGGCAACAAGGTTTGCAGTAAAAATGGAATCCAACAGGGCGCGGTGAACTCACCAATTTTTAGTACTGTTTTCGCCAGTGCATTAATTGGTTCCATGCAGTACCTGATCGCGTACGCTGACGACTGGACTGAGTACGGGACAGC
Organism: Eristalinus aeneus; assembly: GCA_955652365.1. Lineage (NCBI taxonomy): Eukaryota > Metazoa > Arthropoda > Insecta > Diptera > Syrphidae > Eristalinus > Eristalinus aeneus. Next base: position 25,523,125 of record OY019130.1, on the reverse strand, counting down.
TCCAAGGACTGAGGTCATTGATATCCTCTTGCAACGTGATTTCGAGAAAATCCAGCGACTGGAAGTTGAAAATCTATTACCAGGAGAGTGAAACCATCCTGTTTCGAACTCAGTTTTACAAGGCTTCAAGAGATGCGAATATAAAGTGTACGCATCTAGGACCCACAAAGGTGACCATGTGAAACTTTTGCAGGTAGGGGGCAAGGCGCTTATACATATGTGGTGTTTTTTAGATGTGGTGCGACGAACTTTTCTTCAGCCCCCGAGTACATTATTTTAAGTTTGGTCTTATATTGCGAGAACTGGATAACTTGATAATAATAATAAAAATTCGGCGCGACAGTCCACAGGGGGACCAGGCCCTAGCTTGCTCATCAACTACTCGTGTTGCGCGCGCTACTGTTCTCTCACAAGTAGAAGGGACCTGCAGTTTTTTGCCGACTCCGAACAGCGAAGTTTTTTTTAAAGCTTTCCTAGACAGTTATTACTCTTTAAGTGTTGTTAGCAGCTCGGAAGAGGTGGTGCCGTGAAAAATTCGGGGTGTTCAGCCGGGAATCGAAAATAGAATCGAAACGCCACGGCGGCCAGAACCACTGGATAACTTAGTAAGGCGTATATTCAGTGAACAAGAACAAGATTTCCGTTTATCCTAACTTTCATAATCGAAATTATTTAAGCGATAAACCTCACCTTCGGTTGGGTGCGTCACTTCCACATCTACACTAATCTACTGTTTGGAGTGCTTGATGGGTTGGTGGAATAGGTAGACCGTATTTCATTAAAAGCGATGTTGGCCAGAACACAATGATGGCCGCTGTGGAGGACATACCTTTTCGGTCATCTAAATTGAACAACCATGGAGTCTTGGTTTCAGCAAAAAAAGTCAACATGTTGGACAGCTTTTGTCATAATCATTCAATTGAAGGAAAACTTTGGTAACCGCAGAGCATCTTATTACGGACACCTGAAGTGTTCTGCAAGATCGTGTGAACCTGAGGACCTAAGGACCTATGAACCATAAGGTGTCGTAGGCTTTTTCCGTGTCTATTAAGCATGTGTCTGTACACAACCTTTTGTCTCATCTCCTCTTAGTGTCGAAAACCTAGACGTGGCCCGTCCTGAAGCAAAATTAATTGTCCGGCTTTATTTGTTTTCCCACAACCCACTCTGTCAGACCTTTGATGACTATTGTCTCTTCACAAATACGTTGCTTATCAAACAAGAGAAAGGTTTCAGTACTGCTTCTAAAACAGTAACACAGCTTACGGTTAAATAGATTTTGGCGCCACAATAAACAAGAAATACAAGCAGAGGGCGACCATTAGTGGATATGGCCGCTCAAAGAATCACCATTGGTGCTGCCTACTTCTTGTTAGCCGTCCTCATTGTCTACGTTTTGCAGAGACAGGGGAAGGCAGCATTATGCAAGGAACAGTGCAGTCTGAAGTTGGTTGCAAAACAACATACATGTAGAATTCGGGAAATAAAACTCACTTTTATTAACTTCAATTAACAATATTTATTTAATTAATTATAAATTACCTTCTGCATTTGGTGGCCACTGACGTGTTCAAAGGCTCTACTACAACTCTTCGTTATCTCTTTACTATTCTCCCTTTTATCTCGCTAGGGTGTCCGTATATTAAGGGTATGTGTGCGTAAGATTTTGTCTTACTGTTTAGTCGCCTGATGCTAGCTGTTGTTTCATCGCGTGATGATGAACTGACCTTATTATACAATGACAAATTGTAGGATAAAGTCAGTTCGTTTGGCTCCCTATCCCACATACATTTTGTGCGCAATAAAATTAGTCTTTTTGACTAGACGTTTTGTTTGTGGCCTCTATCCTCACTTTAATGCTTGTACATGAAAATTTATAAATTTTAGGGATAGTGCATACAAACAAATCGTTTATTGGAATTGTGTACTTTGACAGACAAACGCATGATTGTTTGTAATTTGATTGCTTTCATTCTTGGCTTCAGAAGCATTATCATACGTAGGTAACCTTTTATATTTCGGGATTGGGCAACCCTAGTGTTGCAACAACTGCCAGCTCTATCGTAAAGTTTGACATTTTTGAGTTTATACGTACTCAGAACGTTTTGACATACGAGTGCTTTTTGTGTTGTTTACAGTAATTTAAAACATCTCTCCAAAAAATGGAATTAAATCGTGAAAAAATTCGTGCGATTAATTTTTACAACTTTCGACGTGGATTAACGCAACAACAGCACATCGATGAACTTACGTTTTTGGCGATGAAGCTCCATCATGTGTTTATCCAGTGTTTATCGATGCTATGGTGAATTCAACCGAGGTCGTAGTTCACTCCAAGACGAATTTCGTGAAGGTCGTCCAAAATCAGTTGTTGTTCCGGAAACCATTGATGCTGTGCGCCACCTGATATTGCACGATTGTCACGTTACCTATCGTGGGACTGAGTCAACCATGGGCATTGGTGGGAGCAGAATTCATTCAATATTGCATGAATATTTGACCGTCAAAAAGATTTGTTCGCGTTGAATCCCACACAATTTGTCAATCGCTCAGAAAAAGGCTCGTGTCGATTGGTAGAAAGAAATTCTCCAAAAATAAGATCGCGGTGCTTCGAAACACGTCTATGACATCGTGACAGGTGATGAATTGTGGATTTACGCGTATGAGCCCGAAAGTAAACAGCAGTCGGCATTATGGGTGTTTCAAATTGAGCCAAATCCAACAAAAGTTGCTCGCGCACGAAGCACTTCCAAGCAAATGGTCGCCTGTTTTTTCGGAAAAACTAGACATGTCGTAACGTTACCAATACAACAACGCAGAACAGTCAATTCTGAGTGGTACACAACCATTTGTTTGCCAGTTGTCTTCCAAGAAATCAGGAAAACCAACCGCCGAAGACGGATGAGTTTTCACCACGAAAATACGAGCTCTCACACATCGGCTCAAACAACTGCATTTGTGAGCACTCAAAACATCGATTTGCTGAGTTAAAACATCCGCCGTAAATTCCTCACTTGGCATCGAATGACTTCTTTTCATTCCAGTGCTTAAAAAATAAAATGAGAGGTCAACATTTTTCGACACCTGAAGAAGCGATTGATGCGTTCAGAATGCATGATTTGGAGATACCTCAATCAGAGTGGCAAAAGTGCTTCGACAATGGTTCAAACGCATGCAAAAGTGTATAGATCTAAATGGGGAATACTTTGACAAACAATAAAGCTACATTCGATGTTTAATATTTGTTGTTCTTGTTGTTCTCTAATCCCGAAATATAAATACAACACTCGTAAAAACGAGGCAAAGCAGTTCCTTTCTCCTGCGCCAACATTCTACAAACAACAGTTACATTAAGCAGTCCGAACAAATGTTAACTGTTGGAAGAGCAAGTGCAAATTTGTTTATTCCCTAATATTGCAATCCATTGTGACACCCATATAGCTGACTTAACATTCTTTTTTCTGAATAGTTCACATTTATAGAGGCATCATTTACATTGTCCAAAAACTATAATCAATTCAAATATGCCTGCAAATTCCATTGCAGATCAATAAAATATGCGTTAGACTCAGAAAATCTGTTGCACTGGTTCCCCTCTTCACCAAATCTGTAAAAATCTTTTTCAGTTATTTATGACCTCGACTGAATAAGTTTGCTTCATGAATTCCCCACGGCTGGATCAATAGGCAGTTCCCATAGGGACGTACATATGGGGTCCGATAAATTCAATTTAAGTTTTTGATGAGGGTAAGCCAGACATTTTTCTTTACCCTCTAATTCGAAAATTTACTTTTCCTACTTATTCCTTTTGCGATGAGCAAATTCGATAAATTCCAAAATTAAATAAAGTCCTGGCATAAATAATGTATCTTCGGAATCTTCAAACATGTTGAACTAACGTGAACAAGAAGATAACCCCACTTTTGATTGGAGCAAATAAACCTCGTTGTTGCAGTTTACGTTCAAGAATGACAAATAATAATTTGGGGGACCAGGGCTTAGCTTGCTTATCATCTACTCGTGTTGTGCGCGCTTCTGTTCATTCAGTTTGAGAAGCCTTTACTTAGACAAATATTACTCTTCGAGTGTTCCAAGCAGCTCAAGAGAGGTGGTGTCGTGAAAAATTAGAGGTGTTCAGCTGAGAATAGAATCTAGGCTTTTGGCATGTGAGTGTCGCACTCTAAGCACTACGACACGGCAGCCACTTACTGCTTAGAAAATACAAGAATCTCAATTTTGGCGAAATTTGTTTTCGTTGGAACCAGATCAGAAATACCATACATCACTTTTCTATCCAATGATGGACTTTTAAAAGTGAGATAAAGTGCGAAAACAAACCAAAAACATGTTCCACACGGAGTTGACCTGCCCCACAAGATTTACAGCTTTTTCTTCTTCTTCTTCGTCTTCTTCTTCTTCATCTTCTTCTTCGTTGGGCCTCAACCAACATTTTTCTCCAGCCAGCACGATTTTTCGCCAGCTGTCTCCAGTTGCGCACCCCAAGTTGGTTGAGGTCCTTCTCAAATTGTGTGCGCCACCTAAGTCTACGTCGTTCTCTGTTGCGTTGTCCAAATGGCACGGATTCAAAGACTTTTCGGGCCGGAGCAGTGGTGTCCACACGCTCTTCATGACCTAGCTATCTTAAGCGTTGTATCCGTAGACGCTTGACCAGGCACATGTTGCTGTACGGCCCGTAGAGTTTGTCGTTAAATCTTCTCCTCCAAATGCCATCAACGCAAACAGGACCAAAAATCGCACGCAAAACTTTTCTCTCGAAAAGAATTAGGTCTATCTCATCCACTTTTGCTAACGTCCAAGCTTCCGCGCCATAAATTACGGCTGGGATGATCAAGCTGTTATATAAAGTGAGCTTAGTTCTTCGAAAGAGGGCTTAATTACTCAATTGCCTCTTGACCCCAAAAAAACAGCGATTGCCAGGAGTGATTCTGCGTTTGATTTCGGTACTGATGTTGTTGTCTCTGTTTATAGCTAACGGCATTGAAATATTGTTGTCTTCATAATTGAATCGGGCTTGAGAAGAACGTCAGTTGGTGTACAAAAACACAAAGTTTAGGTAAGAAGGGAACTTTAAATATATTCAGGCACCAACCTTGGGTCTATTTTAATGAGAGAAAAGCATTTCAAATGGGGAGTGATGTTACAAAACATCTGGATCTGATGGTTGTCCGCCCGCTAGCTTGATGGCTTCTCAGAGGCTTTATCCTCCACCTTCAACTAGAATGAAAGTGCGTCAAGTAATGCAATAAATTTCCCTCAAATGATATCTATACAAAACAAATGCAATGCTTCTATGCAAAATATAACTTGAGAATAAATAATTTTAAGCTTACCAAACACTGTCTTGTGTTGTGCCTTTTACGTACAAATTTAATGAGTTCGGAGGATAATTTTCTGTCAGTGCTCTAACGACCTGTAAGTCGGCAGACCTCTAGCATTTGCTCACATTCTGGTGTAAGAATTTTCATTAGCGGTGCTTCACCTTTTTTTCTAAAGATTAAGGTCTACACAAAGAATGGAACAGTGGTAATGAGATGTGAATTTTAATTTCTTCAGCATGACTACAGCTATCACGTTTGCAAAATTCCAACGAATGTAGAGTGTCCCTAGTGAAAATCCGTTGTCTAGGGAACCAGTAAGAGGTCTGAACTTGTCATCCCATTACATGAGCACGTTGCTTGCAACTAAGGAACAAACTGAAAGAGTTTATGGCTGACGAAGCAAAAATTTGTTCTCCATAAAATAACATCAATAAGTCCCGGGACACATAGGGGGCGCCACTAACGAAAATTATAAGTTAAATATAAATTTTGTGATATTTAACTAAATGCTTAGAACTTCATGACGCATGATGGCTTTTCGAAAAATTACAGTGTCTAAGCCCGGCAAGTGCAGAATAGACGCAACGGAATTTTAAAACAGTTTTCAGTTACAAAACCCTGCGTCTACCTAACAGCTGCCCAAAGCTCCATGTCAGGCAAAATGTTACATTCTACTTGGACGATGATAGACAAGAATTCCCTCCCTTCGACTTAGACGGAGTTAAGAGAGCAAAATGTACACAGAATTTTACAGCAAGACACAGAATAGATCTGGTTTGGCGCACGCAGTAGGTCATTTGTTAGAAAACATGCCCGATGACAGAAGTCTCATAGCCGTTTATCCGATCCACAAGAAAAAATACCCCATTGACTGCGTCAACTATCGAGGATTCAGCCTTCTCAACATCGTCCACAGGATCCTGTTTGCCGTGTTGTGTCTGTCACCGCTTACCCACAAACCGACGGGTTCTAATCAGTGCGGCATTATAACAGGAAAGTCCGCAAAAGACCAGATTTTCACTTTGCGGCAAAGAGTGGAACATTGCCCCTGATTGACCTGCAGTTTGTAAGATGGTGCCGATTACCGTTAAAATGGCACGTATGTTGACGTCACAGTCCAAAAAGTTCCAGCGAGCAGCGACCATCGGTGGTTTTGGCAGCCGAATACCATTGGTTAAGTTTGCCTTCTGGTGGTCCACTGAAAGTGTACATTTTCAAAGTACGAGGGTTGTCTTTATAGATAAGAGAACAAAAACAAATACTAATCATCGAAAATAGCTTTATTGTTGGTCGAAGTATTCTCCATTTAGATCTATACACTTTTCCATGCGTTTGACCCATTGTCGAAGCACTTCCCCACTCTGATTGAGGTATCTCCAAACCATGCATTCTGAACGCATCAACCGCTTCTTCAGGTGTCAAGAAACTTGTGTCATTTGCCTCATTTTATTTTTTACGTATGGGAATAAAAAGAAGTCATTCGGTGCCAAGTCAGGACTATACGGCGGATGACTCATCAAATCGATGTTTTGAGTGGTCGAACAGCAGTTGTTTGAGCCGATGTGTGAGAGCTCGCATTGTCGTGGTGAAGAATGATCCGTTTTCGGCGGTTGGTTTGTCCTGAAGACAACTGGCAAACAAATGGTTGTGTACTACTCAGAATTGACTGTTCTGCGTTGTTCTAGTGGTACGGTTGCGACATGTCCAGTCTTTCCGAAAAAACAGGCGACCATTTGCTTGGAAGTGCTTCGTGCACGAGCAACTTTTGTTGGATTTGCCTCAATTTAAAACACCCATACAGTCGACTGCTGTTTACTTTCGAGCTCATACGCGTAAATCTACCATTCATCACCTGTCACGATATCGTAGATGTGTTTCGAAGCACCTTGATCGTATTTTTGGAAAATTTCTTTCGACCAATCGACACGAGTGTTGTTTGAGCGATTGACAAATTGTGTGGGATCCAACCCGAACAAATTTTTTTGACGGTCAAATGTTAATGCAATATAGAATGTATGCTGCTCCCACTAATACCTAAAGTTATCTCAATCTCACGGTAGGTCACATGACGATCTTGCAATATCAGTTAGGGCCCAGCATCAATGGTTTCCGGAACAACAACTGATTTTGGACGACCTTCACGAAATTCGTCTTGGAGTGAACTACGACCTCGGATGAATTCACCATAGCATCGAGAAACACTGGATAAATACATGATGGAGCTTCATCGCCAAAAATTTAAGTTCATCGATGCGCTGTTGTTGAGTTAATCCACGTCGAAAGTTGTAAAAATTAATTGGACGAAAATTTTCACGATTTAATTCCAATTTTTGGGGGAGATGAATGTTTTAAGTTACTGTAAACAACACAAATAGTATTCGTATGTCAAAACATTCTGAGTACGTATGACCGCAAGAATGTCAAACTTTACGATAGAGCAGGCAGTTACCAGATTGCAACACTAGGTTTGCCCAATCCCGAAGTATAAAAGTCAACATTGATACTTCTCTAGCAAGTAAGCTCGATTATTCTGACTTGACTTGACTTGACTTGACTTGACTTGACTTGACTTGACTTGACTTGACTTGACTTGACTTGACTTGACTTGACTTGACTTGACTTGACTTGACTTGACTTGACTTGACTTGACTTGACTTGACTTGACTTGACTTGACTTGACTTGACTTGACTTGACTTGACTTGACTTGACTTGACTTGACTTGACTTGACTTGACTTGACTTGACTTGACTTGACTTGACTTGACTTGACTTGACTTGACTTGACTTGACTTGACTTGACTTGACTTGACTTGACTTGACTTGACTTGACTTGACTTGACTTGACTTGACTTGACTTGACTTGACTTGACTTGACTTGACTTGACTTGACTTGACTTGACTTGACTTGACTTGACTTGACTTGACTTGACTTGACTTGACTTGACTTGACTTGACTTGACTTGACTTGACTTGACTTGACTTGACTTGACTTGACTTGACTTGACTTGACTTGACTTGACTTGACTTGACTTGACTTGACTTGACTTGACTTGACTTGACTTGACTTGACTTGACTTGACTTGACTTGACTTGACTTGACTTGACTTGACTTGACTTGACTTGACTTGACTTGACTTGCCTTGACTTGACTTGACTTGACTTGACTTGACTTGACTTGACTTGACTTGACTTGACTTGACTTGACTTGACTTGACTTGACTTGACTTGACTTGACTTGACTTGACTTGACTTGACTTGACTTGACTTGACTTGACTTGACTTGACTTGACTTGACTTGACTTGACTTGACTTGACTTGACTTGACTTGACTTGACTTGACTTGACTTGACTTGACTTGACTTGACTTGACTTGACTTGACTTGACTTGACTTGACTTGACTTGACTTGACTTGACTTGACTTGACTTGACTTGACTTGACTTGACTTGACTTGACTTGACTTGACTTGACTTGACTTGACTTGACTTGACTTGACTTGACTTGACTTGACTTGACTTGACTTGACTTGACTTGACTTGACTTGACTTGACTTGACTTGACTTGACTTGACTTGACTTGACTTGACTTGACTTGACTTGACTTGACTTGACTTGACTTGACTTGACTTGACTTGACTTGACTTGACTTGACTTGACTTGACTTGACTTGACTTGACTTGACTTGACTTGACTTGACTTGACTTGACTTGTTCGATAGCAAGTGAGGAGCTATTGGAAAGATTCATGTTTGGCAATTCAACACTTTCTTGGGATCGTAGGAATTTTTTCGGACCTTGTACTCTAATATTTTTCTGTTGCTATGTAAGATCGTGTGAAATTCTTATAATTTGAACCCTATCTGATTTTTAGAATCTCTTGCATCCATTTTATCAATATTAAGGCCGCGTATGATAGTGTGTATAGGGGCGAACTATACAGTGCCATGTGTGATTTTGGCATTCCTACCAGACTCGTCAGATTGAGCAGAATGACACTCAATAAACCGTAAAGGTTGATAACGATCTCACTGAAATATGAATAGGTCTTAGACAAAAAGAAGGGCTGTCGTGCAACCTTATCAACATCATCCTTACAAAATCCTTTCGTAATTCAGAGGTCAATACCAGAGGAGCAATCTATCAGAAGTCAGGTCAACTGTCAGCTTCCGTAGAAGGCATTGACGCGGAGGCGCCTGAAATAGGTCTGCTAATAAATGAAGGAAGAACTATGTATTTGCTGTTGTTGAAGAAAGACGCACAACATTCTCACATTATGCGAAACTTCGAGCTTGTCAAGAACCTCATTTACCTTAGTTTCGCGCCACAAAGGGACAACAGCATCAATATCGAAATCAGACGCTGAATTCATGCAGTCGCTGTTTATTTGGACTTAAGAGGCAATTGAAAGACTAAGCCATCTTCGTATAAAAGCTTGATAAGCCTGCTTTACTGGGTGGAAATTTGACGTTTACTAAAAGCGGATGAGGAACCCTTAGCATTTTCAAGGGTAAAGTTGGTGGCAATTTTGGGAAAAACTTCAATTGCGAACTTTATGGGCTGTACGGTAGCATGCGCCTGCTCGAGCTTCTTTGGATACTTAGTTTAAGAAATCTTGGCCATTTGGAGCGTAGTAGCCTTTGAATCCGAGCCATTAAAATTAAGAGCTACCTACACTTAAGTGGCGCACACAACTGGGGAAACACCTCAACAAAATTCGAAAGCACACTTCTAGACAGCTGGCCAAAGATCCTGCTGGCTGAAGAAGCCTGTTTACTAAGGCGCAAGTTGATGTGTATGTTTATGTGAGAAAACAATCGCAAGTGCGGCATGTATGGCTGCTGAAGAAGCTGCAAATTGGCCCCTGGTATGTTTATAATGATTACAACCAGCTTTATAGGGATTGCAAAAACAAATCTCGAATACTGATGCCCACATCATCCCTTTCTTTGTGTCTTAGTCTACGATTTATAGCGGAGCAGTTCAATGGTACTTCCTCAACAGCAAATAGCAAAACAATATAAGCATGTGCACAAAAACTTCATTAACTCCTCGGTCTTAAAGTTTCATGAAGTCCAACTGGAACCATCAACTCGCAAAATTATTTGTGGTTGTTCTTTGAAGAAGTTTGGAGTTTTCTCCACAGCTCTTGTTGATGCAGCTTGTGTGTGGTTAATTTGTGTTTTTGTGCCAGATTGTGCAGGCGTACATGGCTCTAAAATTGTTCTCAACTTTTTGATTTTTTTTATGTTTTCGAGTAGTTTCTTTTGTCCTTAGACCATTCGGTTTGCATTATAATGGGGAAGGGAAACCGATAAAGTTGCTATTGGGTGCGATCTCAAAAATATATTGTACCCGTTTCTTCTGAAGTTTATGGCTCAAGCGGAATATGTTTTCGTTGGACTGGAATTAGTTTTCAAAACGAAAGGATTTCTTGCTGTCCTTTGTTAGTGAGAGCGAACTGAATTGTGCCATATTATGCAATGCAAGTCGCTGCATTGGGGAATACACAGAAGTGTTATCTTTGTCCAAATTTTTTGATTCCCCGGTATGACAGATACTTTTGATGTCATTGACGTTGAGTGTTATTAAGTTAGAAGGCCTGGGCTATGTGATATGGGCAGTCAGTCGAAAGTCGCTGAAATTCATATTTTTAGATCCTGAACAAGTTGAGTTAACTAGGCTCTGTATAGCCCAATCCCATCCAAACTGTCACTCTCAGTCCAGATGTGACTGGATTTTATGAATCACATGATTCAAAAATCACATCCGTAACACTACCAATTTAAAGTGTCAACGGAAACACTGATGGAGAAAAGACCACCTTGTGGCGGGATGGTGGCTAACAGACCCAGATTTTGAATAGGACTGACTAGAGTGACAGCTTCACCAGAATCTATATTCTGGTGCCATGGGAAGTCAGACCCTGAAACTTCGGTTTCAGCATGACCGAGCGGTGGCAGTATCGTGGTGGCTGTGGATAACCACCTAACATCGCAGGGAGAGTTGAGGATAGTGTACTGTGCAGACTTTTCTAGGTTTTGTTCACCCTGGGCTAAGCAAGGCGGATGGCGGACTATCCCGGCTGAGTATGGAGTTGCATTATCAACCGGCCGCTGCGGCCCAGAGAGTGGAAAAGGTTTTAGGAGGGCCTCCCATCAAATGAAGGTGGGGTGATTGTTCCTCTCAATTTGGTATTTGGATTACAAAAGCGTTTAGTCATGCGTTATGAACACCATTTGGGAAAATGGACCCCGTGATATAATCCGTTAAGGCGGAGGTGATAACGTAAAACCAAATCCCACATCTGTCACGCTCAGGCGATGCAGAGTCTTGTCAATAATTAATTGTGGGTTACCCCAGAATATCATAGGAATTTAAGAAACGACTGATCCGAAGACCGCTTTCAAATCGAGACTGTTTCAAATCGTAGTCCAGGAAGAGATAACGTGATGACAACTCGAGCTCTCTAAGTTCATGAATTATTTTAAAAGTGAAAACCAATTGATTTTCGTTGCTACGGCTCTGTCCACTTCGCAGAATTTCCCATACACTTCATTATCAAATCTTCTCCTCGACTCACTTTAAAGCAAACGGGACCGAAAAGACCGAGTTATGTTTCTATCATAATCAATACTTATGTACCTTACAGCATGGTTAAGACGATTATAGTCTTATAGAAGTTTACCTTAGTTGTTCGAGAGAGGTATCAAACTGTCAGTTGCTTTCTTAGCGTTAAGAAGCATCAGTTCGCAAGAGTAATTCATTGATTTGATTGATTGATTTCAGACTCTGACTGGCGTTACTTGAGTTGAGTGCAGTTCCTGGGTTTGCATAGTTTTCATCATATTGAAGCTATACACGTCCATTGTGACATTTTGACCAAAACGTCGGTGTTGCGAATCTTTCATCATTTTTCGGGAACTAAGAATGAAATTTAATATCCTTCGCAAAGCCAGCAGAAGCACGTTTGAGTAGTATACTACTGTTAAACCCGAATTTTATCCAATTTTCGTATAAATTATCGGGAATTCGAGTTTTTCGATGTTCAATATCGACTCTTACATCATCATCTTCATAGCCACCAACTTAATCTAGCGTACAAGAAAGTATTGTAGAGGAAGGGATTGGATTGAAGAAAACACTTTGTATTTCATTTGAGATAAGAGTCTTTATTATTCGTCGAACTCAAACTCACTGCCTGCAATCGGTCATGACATGTAATTTAATAATAATTGTTGGCGACACAGTCCAAAGGGGGACCAGGGCCTAGCTTGCTAATTAACTACTCGTGTTGTGCGCGCTACTGTTCTTTCACGAGTAGAAGGGACCTACAGTTTTTTGCCGACTCCGAACGGCGAAGTTTGAGAAGCCTTCATAGACAGTTATTACTCTTTGAGTGTTGTCAGCAGTTCGAAAGAGGTAGTGCCGTGAGAACTCGAATAATTGGTGTTGATCTGGGAGTCAAACGTAGACCCTTCGGCGAGTGAGCGTCGCACTCTACCCACTACGCCACGGCGACCACAAGTAGGCGTCATGACAAGTAGGTTTACATTTAAGATTTTATCGGAATTGTTAAAAAGCCTGAATAAATGCGTGAGTGAGTAAATGTGCAATGTACATTAGCAAAATTATAAGCTTTTCGTGTAGATTATTCGATCGGTCCTGGTACGTTAAATCAATAGATATCGCAAAAGATGTAAATTCTCGTCTAAATATGTCACCGGAATATAATACGCCAGTGTAGTCAGATATTTTTCAAACGTTTTCAATTTTTTATTGTTTGGCTACAATATACACCTGGTTTTGCCTTCATTAACCCATAAACTTACTTTACGACCTTCTACACAATGCTCTTTCTAATACAGTTGACATTACGCTGCGATCCTTAGATTACGTCTTTATCATCGGCATTTAAGAGGGCGGACTCCTTAAAGACTTCACCTTTGGTGCAAACTAGCAACTTCACAGCGCGTCAACTTGTCTGAAGCCTTGTTGGATAGAAAAGGTCTTGCTATGACCATTACCAACTTTGGTGTTGCATCGTAAATCGTCCATCGTCAACCTGCCCTAATTGGAAGGAGTGCCTTAACTAGACATTGTCCTGCAGAAAAGTCTTGTAAGGCTTCGCAGAAACACATGATAATTGTTAATTAATAATCTGAATAATAAAAAAAATAATTCACCTCTATAGATGCTATCAAAGGCCTTTGATGTTTTCTTCTTTTTCAAATTTTCCGAAATGTAAGTGCAGGGAAATTCGCCTATATGGACTATAAAAAATAAATAGTTACGACTAGAATTGGCTTATAGATATGCGATGAAAGGTTTTTCGCTCTGGAAAGACGTTTTATTTACGGTTGAATAAAATTCAACCCTTTTTGAGTTAGATGAGCGTACCAACGTATGGCGAAAGCCCAATGAGGAAATAAATCCAGTCATTTACGTGCACCTGTCAAACATGAAAGGGGCATATGAATCGTCCCAAACAATGGTCAAGCCGGGATTGACGGCCAGGAAGGTTTTTCTGTGTGTTTAGTGGTATTAGAAGGCAATCATCCAATATGAGCTGCCATCATATGGCCGGACTCTTAATTCTACCATCTACTGCGAGCAACTGGACCGCTTGAAGCAGGCGATCGACCAGAAGCGTCCAGAATTGGCCAACAGCAAGGATGTAGTTCTTGACCAGTATAAAGCCCAGACCACACACTTCGTTGATGAATCGTCAGAAGCTACGGGAGCTCGAATGATAGGTTTTATCGCAATCACCATATAGCCCGGACATAGCGCCAAGTGATTACCGCCTGCTTCTGTCCACGGCGAACGCCCTTGGTGGTGTGAAGTTGAACTCAAAAGAGACTTGTGAAAAATGGCTGTCCGAGTTCTTCGCCTATAAGAAGGGGGCGTCTACGGATGATGGGGGTATTATTATGAACTTGCCGTTTAGATGGAAACAGATTATTGAACAAAACGGAGCATATTTGAACTCAAACCGATCACTGTAACACGTTTTATGAAGCATGGAATGAAGAACAAAACAGCGGAAGGGAGATATTTGGCAACCTTATCTGACAGACTTGTTCATGGCAATAATTTAGGTACTCGTATAAGTTGAGCTATTTTAAAAAAATATATGTTTGCTTACTTTTTTCACTTCTGAATAATTTATAAAAATTTAAATATATACAAATGTGTTCTAACCTACAAGCAAAAATGTTATTTCTTTGTTGACATTCGGTTGTGGCAACATTTGGCTATAACGACCAGTTAAGTTCGGTCCCTTCACTGTCCTTATATCCGTATTTCTCTGTATACTTAATAGTGAATGTATGTTTAATGGTGAATTCTGTAAGGCCATTTTGAAGCGACTTGTATGCACCAACCAGGTTGTAAACAAATGACTTTAGGCATTCAGCATCGGGTATGTTTCAAATTCAATTTACCTTGGCTCTCTCTGTAGGCCTTATAAGGCTCGAAACCTTATGCCTCTGAATGGCTTAAACTTTTATTCCTCGTTTCCGCATAGGCGCCCTCTTATAGAATACTTTCCTCTCTTCTGTTTTACTTTTGAGGAGACAGTTTTTCTTCTTCTATTCATCCCTATTATTCTGTTCTTCTCGCTTCTTCTGTTCATCGAGCTTGCGAGCAGTTTTTATCCCCTTTAGAAGGGCTGGGTGTGGCCGCCGTGGCATAGTAGGTAGAGTGCGACGCTCACACGCCGAAGGGTCTAGGTTCAATTCCCGGCTGAACACATCGAATTTTTTCACGTCACCACCTCTTTCGAGCTACTTACAACACTCAAAGAGTACTAACTGTCTAAGAAACTTCTCAAACTTCGCCGTTCGGAATCGGAAGAAAACTCTAGGTCCCTTCCACTTGTAAGAGAACAGTAGCGTAAAACACGTGAGAGAACAGTAGCGCACAAGTTAAAGAGCACGCTAGGCCCTGGTTCCCCTGTGGACTGTTGCGCCAAAATTTTTCATTATTAGAAGACCTGGCTTGTAGACCTTTTCGTGGATATTGTGTCCTTAAAAGAAAATTTATGCCTAAGACTAATGTCAACTAAAGCGCAATTCCTGTATAAAAATATTAACATGTTACTCAATAAGACCCGGGACATTAATACGACGCCACTAACAAAAATTAATAATATAATGTTCATTTTTGTTTGTTAGTGGCGTCCCCTGCATTTGCCGGGATATATTGAATGATATGTTAATTTATTGAACAACAAAAAGCCCAGCTTCTTTGAAAAAAAATCCAGTTCTTAAAATTTCGGACAAGTTTTTCTCTCAGTAACTGAGGAGACCATAGCCCGCCTAGTATTTAATTCTGCTCTCCACATAAGTTTTTCGTTCAACTCCTCCCACGTCATTCATTCGTTCTGTGCTGCGAACACTTACGTGCCATCGGCTAGCCGCAGCACTTTACGTGGCCCCTGGTGGCTCCGATTTGGTGTTCGCGCAACAAAACACAAAAAGCCAAACAATGTCTGCCAATTTATCACACAGAACACGTCTCCTGCAAGATTTCGGCTGGATTCTCGTAAAAGAAAAAAGAAAATAACTCAACCAAACAACAACTACACAGTTTATATTTAATTACCCACGTTTTAGGACTCACAACTTCAAAGAAAAGCTCAGCACACAATCGTATTTTCAAACTCAATTAGTGGCCGGCCCTTTACTATTGGCATCAAATTAATTCTCCTCTGTAGCATTCATTCCTGAATGAGGACTCGGCGTTATTATTTGGCATGTCAAGGGAGTGCTGCACAGCGTCACGGCAGAGATGGTAGTTTTAATTAAGCAAAGAGAGGGCCTTGAATAGATTTCTTCGAGGATTGCATTCAGGTCGGTCGGTCTGGGGTCACGTCTGGGAAATTGCAATCCCATAAACTGGACGAAACTTCAAGAGTCTTGTCCCCTAAACCTTTAATTATGCCAAGTTTAGGGTCCGACATGAGTGAACCACGGCCTACGTTAATTGAACTAATTTGGGAAGGCTTTTTATTACATGCGTCTGCGGATTATCGAGAATTATTTAATTAAAGTTTGCAGTGAAAGTCAATGAACCATCAGACATGAGTGTGTGGGAGACAGAAATCGAAGTTAATTCTGTGTTTCGAGTTACGCCTGTGACTTGTCACTTTATGCGATTTGGACATGCATGTGAAGGTGGTCGTTTCGACGATGGTGGAAAGTAAAAGCCGTGGGGACGGTAATTATGTCAACTTCAGAGAAATGGCTGTGTGTCATAAGTGGCTAATATGATATGTTTATTTTCCATAAGGAAGGTAAAGTAATGCCAATATACGATCAAGCAGAAAGGGAGAGGTTTCTTTCCTCAACTTAATTCTCTTAAGTTTGTGAGTAAATTAGCTTTCAGAAACTGTGCTCTTATATACTTCTGAGACAAGTCATAGTTTCTTGCCTTCAGCTTGAGCGGACATGCAGTACAATGCCGGTCGTGAAAAGCAGAAGAACTATGGGCATTTTTTTACTACCAAAATTTCACTTGAATTATAGCTTGAGCATAAATGTCAAAGAAAATATGACGATATGATATGAGGTTGAGCACCCCCATGGAAAACTCCGTTATGGTTGGTTATGCCGTGGAAAGTTCGGAAACAGAGAAAACAAAACCATGAGCTCTTAATTGCAGCGGAATAAACTTTGGGAAGCGAAACTAGGAGTGACCACTTCTAAACCAACCTGTCCGCCAGCTTTACCGATCCCACATCTTCATGATCTATGAAGCACCGTACATAGATTCTAATTTAATCTATATATTTGGGATACTGTGACACAGTGTTGTTTCCTAGAAGAGTTACAAAAGACAGGATATTGTTTTTCTTCTTCTTCTTATGACGCTACAGTGCGGGATGGATCTGGGTCTCAACCAACATGCCTTTCCAGCCAGCACGATCTTTCGCCAGTTACGCACCCCAAGTTGGTTGGGGTCCTTCTTCACTTGTGTGCGCCACCTTAGCCTAGACCGTCTTCTATTGCGTTGCCCCAATGGCTAAAATTCGAAGACTTTTCGGTCTGTAGAAGCGGTGTTCAAAAGCTCTACATGGGCTAGCCATCATAAGCGTTGTATCCGAAGACGCTTGACCGGGCGAAGACCCTTGACGACGAAATATATGGGTAGCCCATAAATTTTCATCTCCGAATTCCATCAACGCCAACAGGACTAAAAATCGCACGCAACACTTTTCTCTCGAAAAGACTAAGGTGTTCCTAATCCAGGTTCCCGCGTCATAAATTACGGTAAAGCTGTTATCAAAAGCAAGCTTAGTCCTGCGAAACAGAGCTTTATTACTCACTTGCCTCTTGAGTCCAAAGAAACTGCGATTGGCAAAAGTGATTCTGCGTTTGATTTCGATACTGGTGTTCGATACTGATGCTCCAATTTACCGCGGAGCTGAGGTAGACGAAGTCCTTGACTACCTCGAAGTTTCTGCTGCCTAGTGTGATGCTTTGTCCGCGACGTCGATGTTGTGTGTCCTTTCTTGATGACAGCAAGTAGTTTGTTTTGCCCTCATTTACCGCCAGACTCATTTAGGCGCTTCCGCTTCAATGCCAACAAACGCCTCATTAATGGCACCTGTGTTCGTCCAATCCCGTCTATGTCATCAACGTAAGCTAGCAATTGAACTGACTTTAGGAAGATCGTGCCTCTTGCATCGACTAGTGAGTTACGTACGATCTTCTCGAGGATGATGTTGAAGAAGTCACATGAAAGTGCGTCCCCTTGTCTTAAACCTTTTTTGACATTGAAGGCTTCTGTGAATTCGTTATCGACCTTGACGGAGCAGTGCGAGTTCTCCATCGTCATCCTACACAATCTGACGAGTTTGGTATGAATGCCAGAACTAGACATGGAACCTTGTAACGCGCACACTGTCATATGCGGCATCAAAATCGACGAATTGGTGGTGAGTGTCAATTTGTACTCCTTGGGTCTTTTCACGGATTTGCCATAATGTGAAGATCTAGTCTATTGTGAACTTCCCTGCCCTGAAACCACACTGATAAGGACCTCTCAGGTCATGGACAAACAGGTTCAGGCGCTCACACAATACGGCAGAGAGGATCTTGTAGGCGATGCTAAGAAGGCTGATCCGCCGATAATTATAGGAGGTGGCCAGAATTGACAAATCGAAAAGTAGCCGTGCGATAGTGTAGGGCCGCACATATATTTGGTTACTCCAAAAATACTTAAGCTTGATTGGGATGTTTTGCCACATCCACCATATAGTGACCACCTGACCTTGCACTATCTGATCGAATTTTATTTCCGTTTTTGCAAAACTCCTTGAATTTAAAAAACTTCAATAATAATGCTGTTCAGTTTGTGGATCAGTTTTATGCTGTTAAAAATCAGAAGTGGAATTATTATGCTACCAAATGGTTACAGGTCATTGCTCCAAATGGGCAAAACATTGTATAATAAATTTTTTTTCGTTTCACGAAAAAATTGTACTTTATTTTCTAAAAAAAATCTGCAACAACTTGCCAACCTAATTGAACATATATATTTTTTTAAATGTCGGTTTCCTTACTATTATCAACTTTATTTAATATCACGTTGCACTAATGCACGCTCAAGAGATTAAAAGCTATTGTTAAATGACGGAATTCCATCCAAGGCACGCCGAGGAAGTCGTGATGGAAATTCATACCAAACCAAAGCAACAAAGCACCATCTGTCGCAAGAAAAATTGTGAATACTCAGCATCACAACCGCATTTGTCAGCCTATCTCGACGAAGAATAATTTTTTTTCGGCTTTCACGACCTCATTCTTTCGGTCTATTCCCATAACAAGCCGTGAAAGTTGGAAAAATCACAGAGCTAGAACAACGACATGTTCTTCCCCTTTAATATTGGTTTGAAAGTATATTGATGACCCGGATCTGCAAGGAAATTGAAAGTGAAAATGACATATTATTGCATTGAATAAACCAGCAGAGCTAAGAGGTTTGATGCTTGAACTTGACATTCGTAACTTTTTTCCGTAAGTCCAATCCTGCCAAGATTTTTATACAAAACTCTGCCTTCCGTTGTGAAGATTTTCAAATTTTGCCATCAGTTGCCTGCATTAAACACGATCGTAGGAGATCAGAACCAGGCCCAGACGTAGAAGAGAAAATTGTTATAAATGCAAATACCCTAGCTCTCTCTTTTTAATGCCTGTCAGCAGGCTTTAACTATAACCCTCTGAACATAATTCTTGCTCGCACAAAAGGTCATTTATTCAAAAGCAATGAGATATATGATTTTCGACTTTTTTTTAAAGCCGACCGTGTGCTTCCTGGGAAGTCCATTGACTACATGTTATTCTACAATAGACACTGGGGAAGACCCAAGAGAAGCAGATCAAAACCAACCGCCTACTCGTGAATCTTAAGGCCGCATGTAACAGAATGCTAAGAGAGATGAGCTATACAGCCACATTTCTATTTTTGGCTTTACTTTATGGTCCAAGCAAGTCGTCAATGAGGCGTTTCATGACTCTGAATCGGAAGTGGCTATAACAAGGTATATGCTGTCGTGATAAAAAGATGCAGAATATTTTTTTCTTGGGAAGACATGATGTTCAACAGAAACTTTTTGATGTGTTAAAAGTTAACTGGCACTAAGACTGAACGCAGACTACTCGTTCTTGTCGTTGCTCTTTGGACTCTGAGTCACATAGCAATATCTCGAAACAATAAACAGTATTTCCATAATCCTTTGATTATACTTGTCCTACTCTTTTATACACGCCCATGCGGTCTTTTGAAAGCGGATGAACAAGTCTTTGGTCGCTTTGAAACATGAGTAAGCTTTGCTCCTGTTGACGCTACCGTCATCAGGAGGAAAAGATTCGACCACTGTAAAAGCTTCGGATCATACTCTTAAGTAACGAGGATTGCTCTGGTTCTGGCCAAAGAAAATTGGGGTTTTGGAGCAAAGTGAGGGAAGACCCTGTCGCATCAAATGGAGTACACCAGCGGATAAGCCTACTACTAGTTCTTCTTCTTCGGATTGCGCTACAGTCCGGGGTGGACCTGGGCCACAACATGCCTCTCCACCTAAGCACAATCTCTTGCCAGCTGCCTTCAATTGCGCACTCCAAGTTGATTAAGGTCCTTTTCCACTTGTGTGTGCCATCTTAGCCTAGGACGTCCTCTGTTGAGTTGTTCTTGTGGTTCGGATTCGAAGACTCTTCGGGCCGGAACAGTGTTGTCCATCCGCTCTACATGGCCTAGCCACCTTAAGCGTTGTATCCGAAGACTTTTGACTAGGCTCATGCTGCCGTACAGCCCATACAGTTCGTGGTTGAATCTACTCCTCCAGATGGCATCAACGCAAACAGGACCAAAAATCGCAAGTAGAACTTTTCTCTTGAAAAGACCAACGGCTTCCTCATCCGTTTTTAGTAGCGTCCAGAAGATGATCAGGGTGCTGTACAAAGTCACTTTGGTCGTTCGGGAGAGGGCTTTATTACTCAATTGCCTCCTAAGACCAAGGAAACAGCGATTGGCAAGAGTAAGCTGGAGAAATATCGTGCTGTCTGGAGATATTTGCTGGCTTAGGCTAAGGTCAACACCTATTTGTAGAGCAACACACAGAAGGCGAAAAGCCCTTTCCTTAAGTTATTTGTTGATTGTCGGACTCATACTGGCCGACATATTTTGGAATGTGAATAATTTCGTTCTCAAATGAACAATGTTCAATCGCATAGTCCTTTGTAGTTTTCGTGGTGACAAGTGTTTTGCTTCTTCTAAAAAATTATTGTAGAATACTCGCATACCAGCCCACAGTCCTCTCATCTTTCGAATTTCGATAGGTTCGTTATTGAGCCCGAGATGAGCGTAGCTAATTAAATATTTTTAATAATTGTTGACGCGACAGTCCACAGGAGGACCAGGGCATAGCTTAATCATCCACTACTTGTATAGTGAGCGCTACTGTTCTCTCACGAGTAGGAGGGACCTACAGTTTTTTCCCGACTCCGAACGGCCAAGTTTGAGAAGCTTTCTTAGAAAGTTATTAATCTTTGAGTGTTGTCAACAGCTAGAAAAAGGTGGTGCCGTGAAAAAATCGAAGTGTTCAGCCGGGAATCGAACCTAGACCCTTCGGCGCGTAAGCGTCGCACTCTACCCACTACGCCACGGCGGCTACAATTAAACTAATTTGCTGTTAAAAAAAACTTCTAAAGTCAGTTTGATTCCTTTGTATTGATACAGTGTGCAGTTATCTCCTCTATTCGCACTCCCCGCAGGAGTACAATGTTTTCGACGCAGAATTCATTTTCCGAAAGTTCCAGGAATCTGCTTTACCGTTTTGCTTATCGTGCAGCACTCAGCTCCGAATCGGAGAACGTGCAAGACGTCGTCACAGAAAGAAGGCTCTACATGTCCCTCACTTAACTTTCAATAGAAATTTAAATCTACTGGCATACACACACTTACGTGCTGTTGGAAATATCGAATAAATTAACCATTCATACGCCAGCCATTCACATGAATCAATTCGATAAAATTCTCTGAAAACGAATTTCCTTTTGAATGTGTCATCTACAACCTCGTGTGCGCCAAAAGGAAAGGAAATCATTAATTGTACACATTTCCCAACAAGCAAATGATACATCTCAGCAAAAGCAATTACTCGTTTTGAAATCAAAATTCCCAATAAATTGGGCAAATTCCGAACAGACAACGTCCCCGAAACAATCAATATCCAATTCAATCCAATTTAATCACTGCCCCGTATAAATAAAATTTCATTTTTATTTTCCCCTTGTTTCACGCGCCTTTCCCGCCCTCCATCAACTCCTGGACAAACATTTTTGAATATCCTTTGATAAATTCGGTGGGCACAAAAAAAAGAGCAGACAACTGAAATGAGAAACGAAAATGAGCACGGGATTCAACCCATTTTGAGGCCCATTTATGGACATGCCTCAAGAGAGCCGAAAAAAAACCCTGAATCATTTTTTTTTGTTCGTACTATCTATCCATCTGTCGAATGTCCTTACGACGGGAACCCCCACACTCACACACACACATGCTGTTTGCGGGCTGAGACTGAACCTATAAAAAAGAATAAATATCCTGACTTTTGTCCTGACTGTTCTATTCAGGAGGGATATGGTAATCCATTTTGATTTTCATCCCTTTCCGCCTTTCAACATGAGAATGTCAATAATATTTAATGCGGATTGAAATTGAACGCAAAATTGGGTAAGGCTGAGAAAATAAAAGGCTTTCATATTATTTAAAGTGGGGTCAGTGTGTGGATGGATACTGTGAGTGGCACTGGTGTCTCGTCACACACACATACACCCACGCACGTGTACGCCGCCGCCGTCGCCACCGCTTGAATAAAAAATAAACATCCCATTTTGCAAAATCCACTTAAGCCGTTGACAACACTTTGATGGATTAATAGTATTATTTAGATTTTTTAAACAGGATGGTGAAATACTTCCTCTTCCATTTTGTTCACAATTTCGTGTGAATATTACGACAAAATGGTGCACAGGGTGTGGGCGGAATATGGAATCGTTCCATATTGAAATTTCTCTGCGGCTACATGTACCCTCGATGAATTCGGGGTGGATTGCGGATTAGCTGGGGTTAAGTTCTGACAGTAAATAATGTTCTAACACATTTTGGGATGCAGTTTTATTTTTGCCTCTTTTCAACGGAGTGGGGCATACATAGCTAGTCTGCGGTTTGAAAAAGCTATTATATTTATCGCCGCTTTTTGGCGATAAATCTCTAAGCTGATCATAGAGAATTGAGATGAACAAAGGCAAGCTGTCAATCTGTCGAACTTAGAAATTCGCATATTTTTGTTTTGTTGAAACACATTTCGTGGAGAGCTTATGGAAGGAGACAGGTCCCAGGCTGAGGGACTCCAGTTTTTGTTTTTTCTTGCTCTCCTCCGCCTTTTTTTTTTATTTTGTTGCAATGTCGGAGGCGTGGATTAGGTGGTGAGGTGGTGGGGTCAAAGAGTATCTCCAGTTTTGAAGACTCAGCTCAGCTAAGATTCCTTTGCTGTTGGCATGTAACAAACGAGCTCCTTACCCAGAACGTTGTTTTATGGGATTAGAGATTCTTCGATCTGGAGTGTCAGCTTTCATTACGATTATACGACCCAGGCAACTACGTTGCTGAAAGTACAACTGTTCGATTTTGAATAAACTTGTATCTCAATTTGCTTCCTTAACGCAACTTGCTTAAGTTAGTAAAGTTTGAAATGGAGACTGAGGAAACTGCTTATATTACTTTAGTTTACAATAATTATAATTAATAATTCGATGGCGCGACAGTCCACAGGGGGACCTAGTTTGCTCATCAACTACTCTTGTGCGCGCTACTGTTCTCACACGAGTAGAAAGACCTACATTTGTTTGCCGACTCCGAACGGCGAAGTTTTGAGACGCTTTCTTGGACAGAAATTAATCTTTGAGTGTTGTCAAGAGCTCGAAAGAGGTGGTGTCGTGAAATATTAGAAAAATTGGTGTTGAACTGGGAGTTGAACGTAGACCCTTGTGCGTGTGAGCGTTGCACTCTACCCACTACGCTACGGCGGCCACAATAACACTTTTTCTATCACATATACCGGTATGAAGTGAGCGTCAGATACAAATGTCTCGATAGGAAACATTTGTTGTGAACGAGCCCTGATTTTTTTTTGTTTGTTTGCTATGACATCTGTGAGAAATATTTAGTATACATCAAGTCATTGAACAGACAACATTATATTTTTTCATCGTGTTAAAAATGTCGAATTTTGTACAAGAAAGTGATGATTTGCGGAAAGCATTAATTTTTTGTTTTCATTTGAAGAAAAGTGGTGCAGAGTCGCATCGAATGCTTGTCGAGGCATATGGCGATCATGCTCTATCAGAAGCAACATGCAAAAGATGGTTTCAACGGTTCAGAAATAATGATTTGAATGTGAGAAATGACAAACGTGTAAGACCACCAAAAAAGTTTGAAGACACCCAATTGCAAACGATTTTGGATTGAGATGACACTTTGAGTCAAAATCAAATGGCAGCAATGTTAAATGTTGCACAACAAACAATTTCTGACCGTTTAAATGCTATGGGAAAGACCCTAAAGTGTGGAATATGGGTGCCACATGAATTGAATGAAAGACTGATGGCAAACCAAAAAAAACATTTGTGAAATTTTGCTTCAAAGACACGAAAGAAAATCGGTTTTGCATCGGATTGTTACTGGCGATGAAAAATGGATTTATTTTAAGAACCGTTAACGGCAAAAATCATGGGTTAATCTGGGACAACCATCAACATCGACTGCAAAACCAGATCGATTTGTCAAGAAGACAATACTGTGTTTGGTGGGACCAGAAAGTTGTGCTGTACCACGAGCTCCTAAGACCTGGTGAAACCGTTAATACTGATCGCTACCGACAACAAATGATCTATATGAACCATGCATTGATAGAGAAGCGACCAAAATGGGCCAGAAGACACGGCAAGGTAATTTTGCTTCATGACAATTCACCTGCACACAAAGCAAACCCGGTTCAGGATACAATCAAAACACTTGGCTGGGAGCAGCTACCCCACCCGCCGTATTCACCAGACTTGGCTCCTTCCGATTATCATTTGTTTTCATCTATGGGACACGCATTGACTGAGCAGCACTTTGATTCCTACGAGGAGGTCCAAAATTGGGTGTCTGATTGGTTTACTTTAAAAGACGAACAATTTTATTGGCGTGGTATTCACAAATTGCCAGAAAGGTGGTCAAAATGTGTAGAAAACAATGGCTAATACTTTGAATAAAATTTACTTTCCCATTAATTATTAGTGTTTCATTTCATACCCGTATACCTAGTAAATATCACAAGTATTATAATCTTCACTGGCCTTTCCTTGAACAACGAGTATGATGGTAAACAATAATTAAGCGTATGTTGCACATCTTCGTACTCACGTGAAATGTTTTATTTGGTTCGTTCTGTTATGCCCATTTTTTTTAGATGCCTTTCGGTCATTTTCCGCAATGCACTGCCCTAACGCATTAGTTGTAGTCGCTTACAATTCCCATCAATGGTTTCGCTTGGTCTTAGCAGCTTTTAAGACACCACATTCGTCTGGTTGCAGTGTGACTCTTCTTTGGCATTAATATAGACGATGATAGCGTTGGTTTACCAGGATTTGGATAATATTTTAAGGTTGTCGTAGCATATCCAATTGCGAAAAAGTATTTATGAAGTTTTTGTCTAAAACGTAGCTGATGCACACTTAATACTTCTATTTTCACTAAATATGGCAAGTGGCGCCATCTTTTGAAAACGGACCGATCGATCTATTACTTCTTTTTTATTTCTTCCATAGCTTCAATGGTCACTTAAGTTTAACAATGAATATATTTTACTGAATGGGATACGGAAAAAACTGGCGTAAGTTCAGCATCTTGGACCCACAGACACAACCATTAGCTGTAAAGACGGTAAAAGGATGTCTTGTAATTTTCTTGGACCAGTTTCTGTATGGTAGCACCCGTTCAGTTTCAGATCTTAAGAAAGCCAAGAAAGTGTTTGTTAAGGCAAGTAGGCTGTTTTACAGCAGCCAACGTAACTCCAAAGTAAAAGTGAATTGCTACACGGCTCTGGTCCGGCCAGTCATTGTGTATGGCTGTCCAGTGTGGTTCAATGAGAGTCCTTGTTAGATGGAAAAGATAAGGATTTTCGGGGGGGCAATGTCTTCACGCTTGTCTCAAGAAACACAAAACACCCGAATCTGGGTAAAAGAAATTCTATCGCAATGATATATATATATATACTGAAGCAAAAGTGAATAGGTTGGATAATTTCATTATTAAGCTAATTCGAAGATACATTGCATGATCCATAAGTTCCCACAACGAACTTATATTTGGAGCCTACTACCTCAGTGATGCATATCATGAGAATATTCGCCGAAGTGGAATCGGTCCATCGGAAGCATTTATATATTTTTATCGTATTTGATTAATCCAAAATGCGGAGGGATGTCAACTTTTGTATCACATAGTAACAAATCTAGTGGACAAGAGGCTGGTTTATAATACCGATATAGCAATCGTAAGCCCATATGATCTCTGATTTAGAAATTCATACCTTTCAGCAATACATAAGGTTGCTGTTCATTCAATGCTTCATAAAAAGTCTTACAGTGATCGGACTTAGTTCAAATATGCAGCATTTTGTTTGATAGTCTGTTTCCATATAAACGGCTGCTTCATAATAATACCAAACCCCCCCACAACCAAAGCAGCCCTCTTCTTTTTTGCGAAGAACTCGGACAGCAATTTTTCAGAAGTCTCTTTTGAGTTCAACTTCACACCACCAAGGCCGTTCGCCGTGGACAGGAACAGGTGGTAATCATTTGGCGCTATGTCCGGACTATATGATGGATAGGATAAAACCTCCCATCCGAGCTCCCGTAGCTTCTGACGATTCATCAACGAAGTGTGGGGTCTGACGTTGTCCCGGTGGAACACTACCCTCTTCCTGTTGGCCAATTGTGGACGATTCTGGTCGATCGCCTGCTAAAAGCGGTCCAATTGTTCACTGTAGATGGTAGAATTAAGCGTCTGCCCATGTGGGAGCAGCTCATAGTGGATGATTCAATTTCAATCCCACCAAACACACAGCAAAACCTTCCTGGACGTTAATCCCGGCTTGGCCACTATTTGGGACGATTCACCGACCTTCAACCACAACGGTTTTCGTTTGATATTGTCGTATGTGATCCATTTTCCATCGCCAGTCACCATCCGATACAAAAATAAGTCGAGTTCGTTCCGTTTCAGCAGGATATCGCAGGCGTTGATTCAGTCCAGAAGGTTTCATTGCGTCAAATCATGCGGCACCCAAACATCATTTTTTTTTGTTCCCAGCGTTCTGCAGATGGTTTAAAATGGTATGGTGACTAACACCCATCTCCTGGGCGATGTCACGAGATGTCACATGCCGGCCTAACTCGATGATTTCCATGATTCGATTGGTATTCGTCGTCACAGGTCTTTTGCCGGCTGGCTTATCTATAGTGTCGTTTTCACCGGATCTGAGTCGTCGAAACCATTCCTCCGCAGGTCGAAGTGATAGAGTACCATCCCCCAAAACACCGTTAACCTCACGGAACGTTTCTCTAGCGGATTTGCCTTTAACGAAGGAAAACTTTAAAATAGCGTGAATTTCGGCGTTAGTGAACTCCATATTTGCACGTCTATAACTGTTGAACGCAATATCCAAAACTAATCATGCATGGCGTAATTTTGTAGGTTATGTCGAGATCTTTCAAATGATTTATAGTATTGCCAGATACGCGCTCTGTAGCGCTTTCCACATAGCCGGAAAATTCAAAAGACAAAAAGGCGGAAGTGATATATACATTTCACATGCCAAGGGTCCCAGGTTCGACTACTAAACTAAGCTCCTTGAATTTTTCACGAACTCCACAATTTTGAGAGTTGCTGGCAAAATTCCAACAGTTCTTCCTGTTTATGAAGAGGCTTATCAAATTCAAAAAGTCCACATATGGATCATGGGCTAGCTTATTCAGCTGCTCGTATACTACTCCGCACAGTATGGGCGTTCGGAAGAAAGTAGACGAACGAACCACGAACCTACAGTCTTTTATCAACTCCGACGAAAAGTGGGGGGCTGTCACATTGACAATTTGTACTCTTCGAGTTTTGTCAACCGTTGGAAACAGAGAGATTACCCAGAAAAATGTGAGGTGTTCAGGAATCGAACTTGGGACTTCCTGCATGTGAGTCTCAACATTTATCCATATTGCCATGGCTATTTGACCAAATACTCCAAAGGAAAGCAAAGATATCAACGGTTTTTCTGAAAAATGAAAGTTTCCTTGGTAAAGCATAAGTCTGCCGCAGTTACATTCAGCAGCAGAATCTACATTGCGAAGAATTATACACGAATGCGAAGAAGGACGCCAAAGAAGAACTCAGAGGTTTTGTTCTACTTTCAATGCTGCCCGTTCTATGAGCAAAACGAAAACTTGCTTGCGCGAATTCCATAAACGATGACTGTGTTTCTGTATTCGGTTCTACAGTACTCGCAACGTGTCCTTCAAAAAAGATTCTGTAAGGATATTTTTCAAACAGACGAAATTGATTTTTGCAAAACGCCATGTAATTTTATTTAATTTCTTGTGCTGACCTAGTAAGAGTTAAATCAACACAACTTATGATTGAAAACGTGAAAGAGAAAAACTGAAGCCAAACTTACTCTAGTGCTCCAACTGCAAGCAGTCAACAACAAAAGTTGTGCTTTTACCCAAGACTCAAACAAACGGCTGCCAGTGCTTCAAACATAAGCGCTCCCTTCAACAATTATGTGCAGAGTGACCTCGAAAACTTTTCGGCCTCCAAAAGCGCTGTGAAATACGAGGCCTTTGAAGACAAAGTTATGAAACGAAAATGAAAATAAGTTCCCTGTGTTGGTCTGTTAGTTCAGGAACAGAAACGCCTTGTCAACTGGAAGGGAAAACATTTCAACACAACTTGTCAGCTGACTACTGCATCTGTAGAAATAGAGCAACTGGATGAGAATACGATTTTGTCTACAAGGTCGATGGGGGCCATTCCCAGAATGAGGTTGAGGGTTCCATTCATTTCAGTTGCGAACCCTATTGCCTTCAATTCGAATTCCACAAATTCCTCCTGTGAAGTCTGAGTGGATTCTCCACTGTAGGGTTGAAATTGATTTCACAAGAAACTTCGGACTTCGGATAATATACTAGAAATACTTGAGAGTGTCGTAGGAAAAAATTGAAGCATTGAAAGCATTTCAAAACCTTCCAACAGGAAATCGAGTTCGGAATAAATGGCCCATCTCAAGTGACACCAAACTAATATTGGCTATCGAAGCCCACCCTCGAGTTGTTGGGCCTTGTAAGTAGGTTAAGGATATCCAAATAAATTTCTGGATTCATTTGATTGATGTGCACGTAATTTCGTATTTCCTGGCTTTACACTTGACTTTTCTTTTCACGTCCACCTCTGGTGAGCAAGCTAATTAATCAATCCAACCCAACTGAGACAAACCGCAATGGCTGAAAATGTGAAACAACTTCAACGAAATTCACTTTCAATACTGCTTTGAAATTGATACGGTTTTGTGAAAATACCCAGAGGTGTGGCTGACTCCAGTATGACGCACATGTTATTTATTGAGTGATATTGTCCCAGCATTAACCTCCAAGGGAGTATCCTCGATTATGGAAAATGATGGCAGCGCTTAAGGAAACGAAGGACTGCCCCCACGGAATTCATCAATCATAACTTAAGGAAGAAGTGCCACACTTCCCTCCTTTTTTATTCCCTTGATTGAATACTTAGATTTTGTCCGGGGAAAAATTCTGAAATGAGGACACGCGTTTTTTTTGCTTTTTGTGTCAAACTCGGATTTGCGTTATCGTGACATTTACACGCGGGTATGGGAAGCAGACCAACTTGAGTCGGGTGGATGGACTCGCTTCATTTCAACTTGCACATTGTTGTATGTAGTTAAAGGTTGGATACCAAGTGTGTGAGTGCAGCGAGTGGGGAATATTTGAATTTAACCTATGATGCATTTTCTATAAAATTTTAGAACAAAGTGGACTCTTAGTATCAACCTTTGGTTTTAAGTGGCTCGAATTTCAACGGGAAACTTTCTAACGTCCTTAGAGGAACACAAAACGCCGTCCTGGTGGTCCTAGTGGTCCTGGTGGTCCTGGTGGAAGATAAATTGGAGCGCTGCGGGAGGTAGTAAGCCCATTACTTGGGTCTCCTTATGGATTCCAACTTATCAAGACGAGATTTGGCTTAACATCTTGCAAAGCATAGCTGTCATTTATCTAGATTTAGTCGCTTTCATATTAAGCGTCTTGGCCTGTAACTAAGAGTAATATCTGGAAATATCTAAAGGCTTCCAGTTTCAGCAAGTTCGTCAAACCTGCAGCTTCCTGTTGCACAGCTCTTGAAATCACAGAAAACAGACGTCTGCGAAGCTGTTCGAAGCTCTAATCAAGAATCAGACTACCCGCAGAGAGCAGCTGGAGATGACCTTGTTGGACGCATCCACCAGCTCATCTGTAAGATATGGTTGGAGGAAAACATGCCTGATGAGTGTAATCTCAGTGTCGGTTGTCCGGTCCTTAAGAAAGGAGAACCCTTTGACTGCGCCAATTTTCAAGGGATCAGCCCCCTTAATACAAATGTCACCTAGAAGATCCTCTCTGCCATGTTGTGTGAGCGCATGAAACCTTTTGTCCACAACCTGATAAGGATCTATCAATGTGATTTCAGGCCAGGAAAGTCAACAATAGACCAGATCTTCACATTACGTTAGATCATAGAAAAGACCCAAGAACTCACAACGACACTCACCATCTATTCTTCGATTTTAAGGCCACATATGACAGTGTGCATGGAGACGAGCTATGTAGTGCCATGTCTAGTTTTGGCATTCCTACCAAACTCGTCAGATTGAGTAGGATGACGATGGAGAACTTTCGCTGCTCCGTCAAGGTCGGTACCGAACTCACCGAAATCTTCAATGTCAAAAAGGTTTTAAACAAGTCGACACACTTTCATGTGACTTCTTCAACATAATCCTCGAGAAGATCGTACGTAACTCACTGGTCAATACAAGAGGCACGATCTTCCAGAAGTCAGTTCAATTTCTAGCTTACGGTGATGACATTGACGTGATTGGACGAACACAGCGAGCCATCTTTGAGGCGTTTCCTGCCATTGAAATGAAAACCGCTAAAATGGGTCTGGTGGCTAATGAGGGCAAAACAAAGAACAACGACGTCTTGGACAGAGCGTCACACTAGACAGCAGAAACTTCGAGGTAGGCAAATACTTCGTCTACCTCGGCTCCGCGGTAAACAGGGACAACAACATCAATTCCGAAATCAGACGCAATGGCTTTTGCCAATGGATGTTTCTTAGGACTCAAGAGGCAATAGAGTTATAAAGCCCTTTCTCGAAGGCCTAGGCTCGTTTTATTGAGATGGCTATCCCATGTAGAGCGTATGGACACACTGATTCGGCCCGAAAGGTCTTCGAATCAGAGCTATTGAGACCTCAACCAACATGGAGTGCGCTAGCGAAAGATCGTGCTGGCTGGAGAGGCATGGAGCGCCACAAGAAGAAGAAGAAGAATTCAGAATTGTATGGGACCCAGTTTCTTATATGAAATGTAGACTGAAGTTCATGATCTTGTAGCAAACCTGACTATTTGCAGGGTTGCACAATTCGTTGCCACAAAAAAGCATCTCCGATAGCCTGCTTAACTATACTTACGACAGGTTCGCCGATAGATTTGGAGCATCTGCGCCTTTTTCATTACAACTCATCTGTGTTATCATGCAACGTGTTATTTTAACTAGCGGCGCATATATTTCTGTGCAAAATCTGATCTTTTATAGGAAATGTAGTTAGGAGGAGTAAAATTTAGTATTACGGTGCTTTTTAGTTTCTACGTTGGCCAAATTCAACATCACTCCAATAAAGTAAAACGTTCAAAAGTACTGCAGTGCTGATAAATCAAGACTGGTTTGTGAAGACTGTTTTTTATAGGTCTGAAACATAAGTATTTCTAGTGATCCTAAGAGCTTCGTTGATGCATCACTTATTTATTTATCGGTAATCCATACAAAGTTTTATCCTTCCATTGTTGAAAATTGAGTGCACACTCCAGCTTCCAGTCATCAAGATCGAACTGTAAGATAACCTGTTTGCTGGGGCATTGGTCTTCATGCGCTCGGTGTGGCCGAATTAGTTTAGTAGACTACATCTGCATTTCTTCGCACTAATATCCTCCACATTCTCCAACTTCTTCGGAAACAGAACTGAAGTGTTGTGTAGTGGCGTTTTGCTGGTTTCTTAAGTGTATGATTCCTTTTTTTCATTCATTCTTTATCCAGAAATTTAGTAAGCAAAATGTGCAAGTGGGTCGGCGTAAAGTCTCCGGATAAACATAATGGTGATGGCGTGGTGAAAAAATGTCGCTTTATTGTACATCCCAAATTTATCATTAAGTGGCTTCCATTTTTTAGTGGATAGAGTGCCATGCTCATACGACTAAGGTTGTTCGATTTCCGGATTAACACCCCGTCTTTTTTCACTGCACCACCTCTTTCGAGCTGCTGACAACCTGCAAAGGGTAATAACTGTCTACAAAAAGAATTCTCAAACTTCGCCGTTCGGAATCGGCAAATAACTGTAGGTCCCTTCTACTCGTGAGAGAACAACACGAGTAGTTGATGAGCAAGCTAGGCCCTGATCCCCCTTTGGACTGTCGCGCCAACAATTACTATTATTATTATCCCCATGATGACAGCTTCATCCGATATTGATATAAAGAAAGTTTTGTTTTCTTGCTCTAAAACTATGAAGGTTTCGGGATTGCGCAACCCTAGTGTTGCAATCTGACTACTGCCAGCTCTACCGTAAAGTTTGACATTTTTGAGGTTATACGTACTCAGAACGTTTTGACATTCGAGCGCTATTTGCGTTGTTTACAGTAACTTAAAAGATTCACCTCGCCCAAAATATGGAATTAAATCGTGAAAATCGTCCGATTAATTTTTGCAACTTTCGACGTGGATTAAATGAACAACAGTGCATCGATGAACTGAATTCAATTTTTGGCGAAGAATCTAGAGCAAGGACCGGTGTTTATCGATGGTATGGTGAACTCAACCGAGGTCGTAGTTCACTCCAAGAAGAGTTTCGTGAGGGTCGTCCAAAATCAGTTGTTGTTGCGGAAACCATTGATGCTGTGCGCCAACTGATATTTCAAGATCGTCATGTGACCTATCGTGAGATTGAGACAACCTTAGGCATTAGTGGGACCAGCACACTTTCAATATTGCATGAACATTTGACTGTCAAAAAAATTTGTTCGAGTTGGATCCCACACAATTTGTCAATCGCTCAAAAAACACTCGTGTCGATGGGTCGAAAGAAATGTTCCAAAAATACGATCAAGGTGCTTCGAAACACGTCCACGATATCGTGACAGGTGATGAATCGTAGATTTACGCGTATGAGCTCGAAAGTAAACACCAGTCGACTGTATGGGTGTTTTAAATTGAGCCAAATCCAACAAAAGTTGCTCGCACACGAAGCACTTCCAAGCAAATGGTTGCCTGTTTTTTCGAAAAAACTGGATATGTCGTAACCTCTAGAATAACGCAGAATAATCAATTCTGTGTGGTACAAAACCATTTGTTTGCCAGTTGTCTTCCAAGAAATCAGGAAAACCAACCGACGAAGGCGGATCACTCTAAACCACAACAATGTGAGATCTCACACATCGGCTGAAACAATTGAATTTTTGAGCATTCAAAACATCGATTTGATGAGTCATCCACCGTATAGTTCTGATTTGGCACCGAATGACTTCTTTTTATTAACGTACGTGCAAAATAAAATGATAAGTCAACGATTTTCGACACCTGAAGAAGCGGTTAATGTGTTCCGAATGCATGTTTTGGTGATACCTCAATCAGAGTGGCAAAAGTGCTTCGACAATTGCAACAGTGTATAGATCTTTAAGGGTAATACTTTGAAAAACAATAAGGCTTTTTTTCGATGATTAATATTTGTTTTTGTTCTTTAATCCCGAAATATAAGAGTCAGCTCTCGTACTAGCGGACATATTGCATAAAAGTGTCAGTTTTTGTGGAAGTTGAGGTGCCCCAACATATGTACATACACTTGAAAACTATCAACACTCCTTATACAACAGATTTGTTTATTGTGTTATCCTTTCAATCAAAAGCTGCCTTTTCTCGCCAAACAAAATTCACCTATGAGTATTCGGATCAATGGCAGTCTTGTTTTGGGTCTATTCACTGAATGTACACCTGGCTTGCCTTCCGTTGGTGGATATGCCAATCCAGACTGAAGTTGATAGCTGACAAAAAAGCTGCCAATTCAAATAGTGTTGCTCACCTAAAGTTTCAGAAAGCGCAAAACAAAGGAAACCCTCTTTAAAAAAAACATCCAAACCTCCTATCCTTCAAGGCACACAGAAATTATCGCGCAATTTAAAAATCAATATTCTAAATGGCAATTCCTTTCTCAGGGCTTCTACTATGAATCATATTAAACGGCACACAAACCGCAAACTCATAAACATCTCGCAAGATTCTCTTCTTTCATTGCGGGGTCGTTTCGGTTGGATAAATTCTTTCCTAAGGCAAGGATGTCTAGATTGCTAGACACAGTGTCAATTTCACCTGCCCGAAGAAACAAGATTCGAGGTAAACATATACTCGTACCCTTCAACACCACCGCCTGCCTTCCGTCCTCGTTTAATCTAAGAAACTCATTTTGTCTAGGGAAAGAAAAACCCAAATCGAAAACGTTCAGTGACACAAAGCTACATCTGCTCCCATCTCCAGAAACACCCGCACACAGGGAATTTTAATTCCAATAAGGTAAGCAATATGCAAGGTCGCACGCAAAATAACGCCACAACGTATGCACTGACACAGAATCCTCGAGGATATCTGAGAAAAATCGAGATAATTAATTTAATGCGTTTAGGGTGGGCAAATGTACGCGCTCATTTCATTCAGTATCACTTTACTTTTATTTCTATCTCTGCAGGGATTTGAAATTTGATGTCAGCTCTTAGGATGCTTCTGCACGTGAATGAGGAGAGCAAAAACAACAAAAAGAACAGACACGAAAACTCGTTTCGGATTCATCGCAACCAAAGAGTGGTATGTGTTCAGTTACGAGGACATCGTCAACCCGTCTCGCACAACACACGTACCCTGTAAGTACGTCGCGCTTTTTTTCTGCCTTCTGAGTGCTTTACTCAGATCCGGGAAAATTTTCATGATTATATTACAGGATCAACCAACAACCCGTTACCATTTTCAGTTATTTTTTTTTTTTTTTTCCTGAAACTCCCCGAGAGAACATCTGTGTACGGCACACATGGCGCTCTGAATTCCTAATGATGGCATTCATTCATTCACCCAACAGCGAACGCGAGCCGAGAATTATAAAAAAAAAACCGTTGCCGTACACACAAGCCTATACATATTATATGTCGGATGTGCGGATAAATATGTGCCATGATAAACGGCAAAAACAAGTGCAGAGCTTTCAGTCTATATATTTCGCCTGTCAAACAAATTCGCTCCGACAACTCATAGTTTTCAGTTGATAACTTGTTTTTGAGCTAGAAGTGTGGGATACGTGTACGTGTACACAGCCACCCGCCCAGCTTACATTCAAATGTAATACATTTTCCTCAAAGGATATTGACTGGAGGCGGCTGGTATTGATACTGATTCGAGCTCACGGCACCGGCAGCCTAGACGGCCCTGAACGAATTAAGACGTTTATTTCTCTATATGCACGAGCAAATACCGCGTAATGGATACATACGTAACCTTATTCTTAAATCGAAGCACACAGCGCTGTGATCCCGTGGGAGTGCAGGCAATATTCGGATAATGGCTGTGAAATATGCTCCTCGCAGGGGATGCGATTGAAAAATTGATTTCACGCACAAGTCTTACTTAATTTGGAGGATTTATGTATGTGCATTTATATGAACTGGGCTGCTCCTTCATACCGTGTGTCATAATTAATGGCCTCCTTCGTCTAGGTTATGTCGACGGGATGAAGTAAAAAATAAATGCCATCTTAAGGAATCTCCTGAGACAGTCGAGTTATTTCTGTTCTAGATAATTGGGTACTGCCGTTGATGATTACCATTTAGAGTTGGTCTGCGGAGTTTTGAATTTAAATAATGCAGAAAATAATTTGTGGTGTGGCAAACCAGACTTTGAAATGGGAAGCTCGTTGTGATAACCACATTGACTGCGTAAAACTCATTCATAAATATATGTCTGAGACGATATTATTTCTGTTAAGGGAATATTTATTGTTTGTAGGCCTTAAAGTCGCTTATTACAGTGTGCATAGAGACGAGCTGTACAGTGCCATGTCTAGTTTTGGCATTTGTACAAACCTCGCCAGGACGATGGAGAGCTCTTGCTGCTTTGTTAAGGCTTCCTGCCTTAAACTCACTAAACTTTCAAAGTGAAAAAAATTTTAAGATGTACAACCCGCTGTTATATGATATTCGTGAAAGGCATGACCCTTCAAGACTCAGCTTATCTGCTAGCTTACGCCGATGACATTGACGTGATTGGACGAACACAGTGAGCCGTCTACGAA
This sequence comes from Eristalinus aeneus, assembly GCA_955652365.1. NCBI lineage: Eukaryota > Metazoa > Arthropoda > Insecta > Diptera > Syrphidae > Eristalinus > Eristalinus aeneus. The sequence goes on along the minus strand of OY019130.1, from coordinate 25,486,538 downwards.
GTTTTTGCAGATATTAGAGCGGAAGTGACTAAAATCGGTTTGGCAGCAAATGAGGTTAAAACGAACTTTGTGCTGTCATCAAGGAAGGACACACAGCATCGAACTGTCCGATAGAGAGAAAGTTTGGGTTTATCAAATTCATCAACTTGGCTTCGCGGTCGATAGGAACAAAAACATTAGTACCTGAATTAATTGAAAAACCAGAAATTGAGTAATAAAACTCCTTCTCCAAAGACTAATCTTGCTTTGTATAACAGCTTGATTAGCCCAGTCCTGCTTTACGTTTCGAATACCTAAACCGCACTAAAACGGACACTCTTCTCTTAAATGGAAAATTAAACGCGTGATTTTTGGTTCTGTTTGGATTGGTGGCATTTGGAAGTAAAGATTCAACGACGATCTTTTTGGGCGTAGCAAACAATCGTCCTTGGATAAGACACGTTAGGTGACTAGGCCATGTAGAGTGTTTCAGTCCAAAAAGTCAGTTTAAACCATTCGGACAAGACAATAGGGCATGACCTAAGTTGGAATGGCGCACACAAGTGGAGATTGACCTAAATCAACTTGGAGTGTGAAATACAAATCAGTAGGCGTGAGATCGTTCTAGTCAGATTATAGCCGCTAGCACGAATTATGCAGACAATTTTTTTTTTAAAATCAGAATAAACCGTTTTAGCATAAGATCGCACAAATCAAAAGAAATTGCAACGTTGGACGATCATGAGTTCATTTGGGGACTCTCTCTTTCTTCCTCTTACTTCCCAATCCAATTGAAGTCGATATTCTGTTCACATTCATGATTTCATTAAGTCCTCAAACCACTTAACGGACGACAAGCAGCATTTTCTGAGGTGTAATTGGATTGTAAAACTGATTGCGTCGGGCTGATGAAAGTAAACATAATATTCCTTTAAACGGAGGTAAATACCTGATACACCAGTATGAAATGAAAATAATTTTTTCGAAAATAAAACACTAATTATGAATGGGAAAGTAAAAACATTTTATTCAAAGTATTGGCCATTGTTTTATACGCATTTTGACCACCTGTCTGGCAATTTGTGAATACCACGCCAATAAAATTGTTCGTCTTTTAAAGCAAACCAATCAGACACACAATTTTCGACCTCCTCGTAGGAATCAAAGTGCTGCTTAGCCAATGCGTGTCCCATCGATGAAAACAGATGGTAGTCGGAAGGAGCCAAGTCTGGTGAGTAGTGTAGGGTAGCTGCTCCCAGCCAAGTGTTTTGATTGTATCCTGAACCGGTTTTGCTTTGTGTGCAGGTGCATTGTCATGGAGCAAAATTACCTTGCCGTGTATTCTGTCCCATTCTGATCGTTTTTCAATCAATGCATGGTTCAAATTGATCACTTGTTGTCGGTAGCGATCAGTATTAACTGTTTTATCAGGTTTTAGGAGCTCGTGGTATAGCACACATTTCTGGTCCCACCAAACACACAGCATTGTCTTCTTGCCGAATCGATCTGGTTTTGCAGTCGATGTTGATGGTTGTCCCAGATTAACCCATGATTTTTGCCATTTAGGATTCTTAAAAATAAATGCAGTTTTCAACGCCAGTAACAATCCGATTTCTTTTGTGTCTTTGAAGCAAAATTTCACAAGTGTTTTTTCGGTTTTCCATCTGTTTTCCATTCAATTCATGTGGTACCCATTTTCCACACTTCTAGATCTTTCCCATAGCTTTCAAACGGTCAGAAATTGTTTGCTGTGCAACGTTTAACATTGCTGCCATTTGCTTTTGACTCAAGATGTCATCTCCATCCAATATCGTTTGCAATTCGGCGTTAGTTCTCACATCAAAATCATTATTTCTGAACCGTTGAAACCATCTTTTGCATGTTGCTTCTGATAGAGCGTGATCACCATATGCCTCGACAAGCATTCGATCCGATCCGATTTTCCGCAAATCATCACTTTCTGGTCCAAAATTCGACATTTTTAACACCATGAAAAAATATGATGTTGTCTGTTCAATGACTTGATGTATACTAAATATTTGTCACAGATATCATGGCAAACAAACAAAAAAAAACACAAGGGCTCCTTCCCAACAAATGTGCCATGTCTAGTTTTGGCATTCATACCAATCTTGTCAGTTTTTGTTGGTTATCAAGGCCGAAACCGAACTCTCCGAAATCTTTCAAATGTCAAAATGGGTTTTAGACAAAGCAACCCGCTATCATGTGACTTCGTTAACATTATTTGTGAGAGGCAGACCTTTCAAAATTCAGCTCATTTGGTAGCCGATGACATAGACGTGAACGAACAAAGCGAGCCGTCAATGAGGCGTTTGCTGGCATGATCTTCAAAATGAACCTTCAAAAATGACCTTTCAAAATTCAGCTCATTTGGTAGCCGATGACATAGACGTGAACGAACAAAGCGAGCCGTCAATGAGGCGTTTGTTGGCATTGAAGTGTAATAGGTTTGAATGGGTCTGTGGGCAAGTGAGGGTGAAACGAACTGAAACGAACGGAAACGAAATCTCGGGAAGAAAGGCAGCAGAAGCTTTGAGTTGGTCAAGGACATCAACTCGGCTTCGCAACTGCAACGTTGGTCGATCATGATCGTCGATCATCGTGTGCACTTTAAAGAGTGGATGAGTTTGAATTTTTTTTAAAAAAATATCAATACCAAGAACAAATTGGTAAGAAAGCACCCACTTTGTTTCAGGCTTCAAGAACAGTACATGACCAACAACTGTAGCTAATATGTTCATGAATCATTTTGCGAATATAAACGCTCATTTTGTTAACAGCCCTTCAAGAAATTCATGCGATTGTCCGGGGGATGTTATTGCAAAACTCAGACTTCAAAGTTTTTTCTTTGAAAATGATACCGCATTTCGTACAACTAACAGGTCCCTGAAAAATTCGAGTTCCATATCAAATGATATGATATCTAGTAAAATTTAAAAGCAGATCTCGTTTAATGTTTCTTATGTGACATACATAGCATGCATAAGGGCGTTTTCCCTGATGGACTTAAAGAAGTTATTATCATTCCCCTGTATAAAAATCGTGAAACCACTGATCTCAATAACTATCGTCCTATCTCACTCTCATTTAACATTAAGAAAAGTTGACCGGTTAGATTGTGGGACTATTTGATCTCTGGTCTTGAGAAAAATGGCCAATATCACTCAAGTTGCTATGCTCGAACGAGTTCCGGAAGAGTTCACCTTCGAGTAGGCCATCTTAGACGTGGTCATGGCTAAAATTTGCTTGGAATCCTTCTCAGAAAATAACTGCCATAAATTTTTCCCTCATCAGATGGCAGGAGTATTAAGTTTTCTTAAAAAAGTGTATGTATTATTTTAGATCATAAACCAAACCTCACCACAAATCACTCCCTAGGCAAAATTTCCAAATTTCTACATAAAAGCTGTCAGGACCAACGGCATAATTCCATGAAAGCCACCCTCAATCTGGCTTTCGGACAGTAATGGCCGAGGAGTGCTTCCCATACTCCCAAGTGAAATGAAGACACTGATAATACACGGGCGTGTGTAATTATTGTTTACTTAAAGCATTGAACATATTTTTCATCCACAGACTTCACGTGTCTGAAACTCAATACCACTGACTGGAATTTTATTTTTTTCCTGCGACAGTAATGGACTCGCAACGTCAACAATTTAGTGGAGGCAGTAAACGATGTACCCATGGTGATATGAGTTGATGCCACCGAAACTCAAGCAATATGTGGCAAGAAGAAACCGAATGATTGAGTCTGTTTCGCTTGAGCATTTCTAGGAAATCATCGATGGTAGACCCTGAGAACACCGCTGTGGTGGGGATCCCTAATAAACGGACACGCAAAATTCCGGGGAATACACGTCCCAAAGAAGAGGATTATGTTCATTCGCACAAGGAGATCGAAATAGGCTAGCTGACCAAAATTTCAGACAATACAAACGGGAGATACAATGGAATTTAAGCGGAGACCGAAGTCTGCCTACTCCTAATGAAACCAATAACAAGCCGACCAGGCCCTGCAGTATATTATGTACATTTAAAGGGAAATGCCGAAATTAATTATCAAAGGTAGCAACTACAAGAGAACAGGGAAAAATGCTCTAAGATTAGTAAACTCAGAAACTCTGAATAATTAGAATACTGGAAACGTACCATAGGTTATTTTTTACGACCTGTGTGGTAGCGGATTATTTTAAGTTTTGTTTGATGTCTTCCTTTTAGGGAAGTTTGTGTTAAGTTGGATTCACGATGACAGGTTTCTCTGAGAGTCAGCGGTTGGCTACTAAGGGTGTGCTGAGGTAGGTGCAGAATAAGCTATACGTCGAAGAATGTTGCGCTTACAAATTTCTTAAGATAAAAGTAGTTAGAAAAGGTTCCTGTTAGCTGCCAAAATGAGTATAGTCTTATGCCAAACGTATGATGAAACTGAAAAACGTTCAGTTACGAGTGTTGATTTCGGGATTAGAGAACAAAAACAAATATTAATCATCGAAAATAGCTTAATTGGTTTTTAAAATATTCCCCATTAAGATCTATACAATTTTCATGCGTTTGAACCAATTATCGAAGCGCTTTTGCCAGTCTGATCATGACAGCATAGTTGGTTGGTTAAAAAGAATAGAATGGAATTTAATGCTTCCAAAACTCAGTACTGTCTCTTGTCACTCAGGCATTCCCAAAACAAGCTGCCATTATCTAAATGGCTCTAGCATTGTTGAAACTTAACGACTTTCCATCGTCTGTACGTGTATCAACTCAACACTTAGTTGGAACGAACACATATTCGAGATCGCCAAAAGTGCAGCGAAATGTCTGGGTTTTTTAAAGCGATGCAAAAATTATTGTACCCCTTCTGACCTGGCAACAATATATAAGGCGTACATTCGCCCAAAACTTGAGTACATCGCTCCTATCTGGTCTGGTGCTCCTAATACCTCCCTGCACCTATTAAATATATTCCAACAGCGAGAGATAAAACTTATTGGTGATAAAAGTGCTGCGAAGTGAATCGACTCGCCTCAACATCGAGGAAATGTTTCGTCTCTATTACTATCTTATCGCTATTTCAACAAAAAAAAAGGCTCAAACGAATCAGCCAGCTGTATTCTCCCCTTCAAGAATTCACACGCAATACCTGCCTCGCTAGGAATGCTCACCCGTTCACCCTTAAGCCCACCTTCAGACGTACAGCTAAGTCTTCGGCCGCACCACAGGAATATGGAATGCTCTTCCCTGCCCAATTTCCCCCCCCCCCCCCCCCCATTACAATCCACAGGCATTAAAAACCAATATGCATCGGGACCTCCTTTCCCTCACGTCCTATTTATCTTCGGCCCGTGCTGTGACTTAGTTCCAGTCATTTAAGAGTGTAAGCAATCCCTTTAGTGCGCCCCAATTACAAAAAATTAACATGCATTCTGAACGCACCAACCGTTCCTTCAGGTATCGACCTCTCATTTTAATTTTTACGTACGCGATTAAAAAGAAGTCATTCGGTGCCAAGTCAGGAATATACGGCGGATGATTCATAAAATCGATGTTTTGAGTGCTCAAAAATGCAGTTGTTTGAGCCGATCTGTGAGAGCTCGCATTGTCGTGGTGAAGAGTGATCCGTCTTCGGCGGTTGGTTTTCCTGATTTCTTGGAAGACAACTGGCAAACAAATGGTTTTGTACCACTCAGAATTGACTACTCTGCGTTGTTCTAGTGGTACGGTTGCGACATGTCCAGTCTTTCAGAAAAAATAGGCGACCATTTTCTTGGAAGTGCTTCGTGCGCGAGCAACTTTTGTTGGATTTGGCTCAATTTGAAACACCCACCCAGGAGACTGGTGTTTACTTTCGACCTCATACGCATAAATCCTCCATTCATCACCTGTCACGATATCGTAGACATGTTTCGAAGCACCTTGATCGTATTTTTGGAGCATTTCCTTCGACCAATCGACACGAGTGTTTTTGTTTTGAGCGATTGACAAATTGTGTGGGATCCAACGCGCACAAATTTTTTTGGCGGTCAAATGTTCATGAAATAGTGAATGTATGCTGGTCCCACTAATGCCTAAGGTTATGTCAATCTCACGATAGGTCACATGACGATCTTGAGATATCAGTTGGCGCACAGCATCAATGGTTTCCCGAATAACAACTGATTTTGGACGCCCTTCACAAAATTCGTCTTGGAGTGAGCTACGACCTCGCTTGAATTCACTATACCATCGGTAAACACTTATTCTTGATGGAGCTTCGTCGTCATAAATTGAATTTAGTTTATCGATGCACTGTTGTTGAGTTAGTCCGCATCGAAGGTTGCAAAAATAATAACGATTGAACTCCATGAACTCCGTAAATTTAGGTCGAAGTATTATGCTTGGTCGTATGCCAGATATGTTGCTTAGGATTTATCAGAACAAGGCATACAGGCAGTGGGTATTTAGGGCTATGTTAAATTTCTTGTTTCGTCTTCTTATCTGCCCTTGGCATAAATCCACCAAATCAATAACGTCAATCTTCATTATTGTTGGAATAGGGCCTTATTCATGGAATGATGTGAAAATCTATATAAATAGATAGTCCATTAGAATAGAAGGCTGTATGAAGTGCTGCATCAAATAATCCTAAATAGGGGGAAACTTGTCTTCACTTCATTATATCCGACATAACTCAGATTACATTCATACAGGCCCTCAACAGTCCAAATTCCCGAAATTCGTGAAGAAAGACACTTGAAGGAGACTGTACATTTTTTGCTGGATTGGTGTTTAGTTCTAGTGCAATATCTCAGGTCGATTATAACTGTCATCCTTGGCTTTGTGCAATATGGTGCAGTTTGAGTATTGTAACACTAGCACTGCATATATGTCCCGAGACCTATTAAGTGATCTTTTACATATTCTTCGATTTTTTTTTCAAAAGAATCTCGATCTTCAAGTGTGCAAAAGTTTGTAGTTTGCATAAGGCTTTTAAAAGCGAAAACCAAATTGCAAATAATGTCATGTCGATCTTGAGAAACATACTTGAAAACATACATACTTGCGCGAAAGCAAGAAAAAAGTCCTTTAAATTCCTCAAACTTCTTAGATCGAACAAATTCAATATTTTTAAAGCTCTCTCAAGATGCCAACATGGAATATAAGCGCATTTGTTACTTAAAAAAAGTAGCCTTTGAGCAACAAAACATTGCGCTCATAAACACCTCTAAATCTCCTGCTCAGTTCTAAAAAGCTGTCAAATAGCTTAATGGTTACACGTCTAACATCTCTGTAACTCTTAAAGCTACGCAACTCAGGAATTATTTTAATAAACTTCTTAATGCTCCATTAACCTCTCCGCTATTTCAATATACAGCCCCTATGCTCTTAGACGAAAAGTTAGATTCTGCATTTACCCTAGAAGAAATAAAAGAAGTAATAAGCAACTCAAAAACAAGTAAAGCACCTGGTATTGATCGCATCCCGTTTGAGTTCCATAAAAATTGCACTTATGAATTTATGAATTTTCTCACAATTGAATTTAACCGAATATTTGACTCTGCTAATATCCCCGATATATTCAGAAAAGCAATAATTTTTCCTCTACACAAAAAAGGTGATTACAGGGACCCGAAGAACTACAGAGGAATCACATTTTTAAACACCTGTGCCAAGCTGTTTGCCTCATTAATTTACAAAAGATTGCATGATTGGGTTCAAGAACATAACATCCTTAAAGAATTTCAAGCTGGATTTAGAAATAGTTATTCTACAATCGACCAGATATTCTGCTTAACAAACATTGCCGAAACATATAAGAGAAAGAAAAAAAAGTTGTACGCCTTTTTCGTAGATTTTCAAGCAGCGTTTGATTCAATACCACGTGAAGCACTCTTTTTCAAGCTTTCGAAAATCGGCGTATCACGCAAAGTTATAAGAATTCTGAGAGCCTTGTATGAGAACAATACTGCACATGTATGGGATGGAGACTTAATTTCCGACGAGTTTGAAACGTCAATGGGTGTTAAACAAGGCTGTACTCAAAGAGCACTACTCTTTATACTATACATCAATGATATAACAGATGATGTCAAAGGTGGAATAAGATTCAACGATGTATCCATTCCCGCGCTGATGTATGCTGATGATATCGTCTTTCTGTGTGATCCAAGGTACGCAATTAATGATAGACAGGATTAACGATTTCTGTAAAAATTGGAATCTGACTATAAACCTTGGTAAATCGAAAATGATGATATTCAGAAACGCAGAGGGACGCGTCTCATCTTTGGAAAAGTGGAAGTTGGACGGGGAAGAAATTGAGGTAGTATCCAGATGCAAATACCTAGGTATCCTAATATCGTCCTCTTTAAATTTGAAACCACACTTTGAGGAAAAATTAGCTGTTGTTAAAAGGGCTATCTGTTCGATTTGGGAACGTTGCTTCAAAAATAAATACGTATCGAAAAGTGCAAAACAAACTTTATTCCACTCAACTGCAGCTTCAATAATGCTCTACGGAGCTCAGGTATGGGGCTACAAAGGCTATGATGGTGTGGAAAAATTCCTTCGCTACTTTTTGAAGAAGATCTTTCGGTTACCAAAAAATACCCCCAACTATATGCTACATATTGAAACGGGAACTCCTCCGTTGCTCTTGTATACCATCAAAATGTACTTCCACTATATTTTAAAATTCTACAGATGAGCGAATGCAGATTACCAAACGTAGTTTTAAGAAGTATAATTAGAACAAACGGATACATTTGCGAGGATTGGAAAAAACAGCTTCTCAATGCGGTCTAAATCTGTCTATTGAGGCGGACGAGCCTCCTCATCTTTTAAGAAAAAAATTTAACTCTGTTTTGGAGAATTTTGGTAGACACACATATGACAAATATGTCGAAGAAGCTGAATCTTCACTGTTTAGGAACTACTACAGCAAACTAAACCATTTTTTAAATGAAAAAACATACTTCCTTGACAGTCACTCAATCGAAAAATTAGCACAATTTTTGAACTGAGAGGAGAACTCGTTCAGTTAAACTTTATCCCCCATAGACCAGATTTACCAATTCTTTGTAACCTATGTAACATGAGGAAGAGAGGAGACATCTTACATTTCATTAGTGTTTGTCCGATTCTAAAAGGATTTCGACTAACAATTTTCGAAAAACTTGTTTTAGACGAATATGAAGTAACGTGCATCTTAAACGGAGAAAAAGGATGGAAGGCCTTATACGATTATTCAGTAGCAGCACTTTGTTATAGAAAACGTATCATAGATGGAGATTTTTAATGTAAAACGTATGTATGTATTTTGTCAACCTGGTAGACGGCAATAGGCCAAACCATAAATGACTTAGGTTAAACTTTACGTTGTAAAATATTTATTGAAAATAAAAGTCAAACTAACTAACTAACTAACTAACTACTGTTGATCAAGTGGGAGGACTCCAACAGTTGAATACATGTTTGTTCTTCTTCATAGGGATAGGATATTCTTTCCAGAAACATACTCTGTACATGCATTAAGAAGATATTAATACGGCTTATATTCTATGTAAGACTGCCGTAAAAGGTTTTATTTTCCTCAACGTCGAATGCTTAAATTCAGCCTTAACCCGCCCGAACACCATTCGAGCTCAAGCTGAATTTCAGCAACCCCTTGCTGGCCATATTTCAAAAGTTTAGGGAACTCTCAAGTTGCGTTGACCCTGGGGTTGCTTTGGAAGAATACTTTTTTGTTCAAAGTCTTGTGTCACAGGTTTTAGCTTATTACTGCTTAGGTTTTTGACTCCGAATTCTCGGAACTGGAAACATATGGAACAATAACTAATCAAATTAATTAATTAATCTTTCCTCCTTTGTTAGCTTTCTTTTAGACATTGTTAACCAAATCTGAAGTTCGTCTGGAGTGGGGTGTGGATTGATGTATCATACGCGGAACTATTGTCCAATTTACAACTCTACTACAGCTTCACGTGTTTGGAAACTACACGCAATTTTGTGGGAAAAAACGTTAAATGCAAACAAAATAACAATTTTTTGACGGACAGACGAATAAACACTGCAAACATATAAATTATCTGTTTACCAGGAATTAAAAAAAGTTTGTGGTACATGTGTAGTGTAGTGTACTGTAGTAAATTCGAATTTTCAATTTGACTCCCACTATCGCCCTCCGTGTGTTTCTAATGAAATTATACTAAATATCCAAGAGGATTTATCTTTTAAGCATTAAATTGGTCAAAACATAACTCAAATACCGCAGCGATTAGCTGACGAATGCAATAACCTAGTCAATCAATTAAATTTTAATTAATACGGACATTGCTCCATTGTTTGTCGAATGAATCATGTATTAATCACAGATAAAATTATGGAATTCTTATATGCGTGAAAAAATTATTGAACAGAATTTTTTGAATTCACTCAGTCGCGGTTTTTTATTTCATTATCAGGAAATAGAATTTAATTTGATTAAATGAATTTAATGTTCGTTTTTAACTCTCCAAATCACAAGAGAAATATTTGGAAATCGATACCTACTAAGAAACAGTAAGTACATCAACGAAATAATGTATAGCACGCTGTTTTAATGCGACCCCCATTGGAGAACTGATGGAATTTCCAGGCTGGTGCATAAATCCATAGAATTTAAATTCAGTTTTATGATTTGGGTTAGGTTTTGCATATTTTCCCCGAATTTCGGCCTGATACAAGTGAGAGCTGTGACGTTTTACGTAACACGTAGTTAGCTAGAAAACCACATCATTCAGTTTCAAATCAATTACATACAGATATACATTCTTCTTCTTCTTGTTGAGGTGGTACAGTCCGGGATGAACCTGGGCCTCAACCCAAATGCTACTCCAGCCATCACCCCTCCAGTTTCGCCCTCCAATCTGTTTGAGGTCCTCCTTCACTTGTACCCCTTCTTAGCATTGGCTGTTTTCTTTTGCGATATCCCAATGGCTCAGATTCGAAGACATTTAGAGCCGGAACAGTGGTGTCCATACGCTTTACATGGCTTAGCTATCTTCAGAGTTTTATTCGAAGTCGCTTTTCAAGTCGCTTTTTAAGTCGCTTTCCGCTGTGCAGTTCAAAGAGTTCGTCGGGGAATCTCTACTTCAGATGCTATCAACGTAAACTGGACAGAAGATCGCACGCAAAAATTCTTAGGCGATGTTGAAAAAGCTCAGCCATCGATAGTTGGTGCAGTCTAAGGGGTCTTCTATCTTGTAGACCGGGTAAACGACGCTGAAGTTCCACTCATCGGGCATGCCTTCCTCCGACCAGACCTTATAAATGAGCTGGTGCTCATTCTGCGGACAGTCCGTTCGGTCCAACAGCTTTGTGTAACTTCAGTTTTGATATTGCTGTATTGATAGCTGGAATATATTGGCCATTTTTATATGTGACCCGTTGGAAGTGAGACATCGTGGCGAAAATGGCAGCCTTACTCTGCCTGAATATTTTCAGTTTTGATAAATTAAATTAAAGAATTAAGTTTTTATTAATGTGTTTAGAAGAAAAAATTTAAACTTTTTTTTGTAAAAGTGCACTGACAGCGATTTTCCGACAAAATAAGAAACTGCTCACACTTCACACAAATAAATAAAAATAAATTAAAAGGAACAATCCAATTTTCCAGCTAAATAAACAGATACCTTCTTCTTCTTTGCAAGGCGCTACGGTCTGGTCTAGGCCTGGGGCTCAGACAACATGCCTTCAAATGCTCACTCCAAATTGGGTAAGGTCCTTCTTCACTTGTTTGTGCAATTTCAATCGACGCCCTTTTTTCATGAGTCATCTCAATGGCTTCGATTCAACGGCGTTTCAAGTCTGTTCTCCACAACTTGATTGCCCCTGTTCTGATTTACAACGCTGGAAATTGAAAGCTATATAATATGTATAATATGGTATGGCCTATGGCCGTCTACCAGAAGGACTTTATAAGTACTTTAAGTTTAATTGATGTTGACAAATAGGTATATTAGATTTAAAAGCCACCTTCGACTATTCGGGATCTATAACTCAGTGCTAATTTCGAGTATTTATATAAGTTTTCCTAGCCGAGACTTCCATTCAAAATACATAGCGCTTCGTTTAAATCGAGGATGGGTTTACCGCAAAATATCACACGAAACTCTTTTAGAATCGGGCATCTAGCAATGAAATATAAAACGTCTTCTCTTTCCTTGAGATTGCATATATCACACAGTATAGGTAGCTCAGGGCGGTGCGGAATGTAGTTGAGGTTTATAATTTCACCCCTTAGTTTAAATATAATGCATATCATTGAGAGTGGTAATTTATTTAGGAAATAAGAATTATCTTGCAAGTTATAGTTGAGCTGGCTATAAATCGACCTATACTGGGAAGATTAAGCTTCTATTAAATAACCTCTATAAGCCAGAAAGCTTGCAGCTTCCAATATCCTATGAAACTAATTTCTTAGAACGGCAGGTCTAATGTCTGTTTGAATTTGGAACCTTTCCCCACAAGCGGTCGCTATTTCCTCCCATCTTTTCACGAGGCAGCTTCTTAAGGTGATCAATATTTTGAGTACAAGATGGGGCAATCTTCCTTTATCCATTTCTAAGACTTTCAATATGTAGTTGAAGTGCATGTTTAATGTATTTATGTATAATGGTAACATAGTAGTTTTCAGATAAACCATATAGTTCGGTGTACTGACCGGCAGCCGAAATATTCGTTTCAGGAAGTACCTTAAAAACTGTTTCGTGGCATCGAACTTCAACACCCCCACACTTAAGCACCATACAGCATAATGGAGGAAGCAGTAGTACGAAATATCTGGATCTTTGCGCTATGCTCCACAAACCTGTTTTCCATGCAACGGCCACAGACTGATGATATAATACTCTTTTCGCCTCAGCCAATTTGTCCACAAAATGCTTTTTAAGGTTAAGGTTAGAACAGATCACAATGCCGAGGGAAATGAGGATTGGGGTACCGCTTGCACTCTATGTATGAGTGCTGTTAACCCAACACTATATTCTTAGTTACGCTTTATTTTAAGACGCTTGACAGGCGCATGCCGCCGTTGAGCCCAAAAAAGTTTGTCATTGAATTTTCTCCTCAAAATTTCATTGAAGTAAACATCACACAAAAATTGTAGACAGAATTTTTCTCGCAAAAATATTGTTATTAAGATTATTGTTGGCATACTATAAAAATAATTGTTGGTGCGACAGTCCACAGAAGGACAAGGGCCTAGCTTGCTCATCAGCTACTTGTGTTGTGCAAGTTACTGTTCTCTCACGAGTAAGGGGCCCTACAGTTTTTTGTAGGGCGAAGTTTGAGAATCTTCTAGCTTTATTAGCTTTATTGTTTTCCAAAATATTCCCCATTAAGATCTATACACTCTTGCATGCGTTTGAACCAATTGTCGAAGCACTTTTGCCACTTTGATTGAGGTATCTCCAAAACATGCATTCTGACCCATCAAACGCTTCTTCAGGTGTCGAAAAACGTTGACCTCTCATTTTATATTTTACTTATGGGAATAAAAGGAAATCATTCGGTGCCAAATCAGGACTACACGGCGGATGACTCATCAAATCGATGTTTTGATTGCTCAAAAATGCAGTTTGAGCCGATGTGTGAGAGCTCGCATTGGCGTGGTGAAGAGTGATCTGTCTTCGGCGGTTGGTTGGTTTGGAGCATTTCTTTCGACAAATAGACACAAGCTTTTTTCCAACGATTGACAAATTGTGTGGGATCCAAGGCGAACAAATTTTTTTGACGGTTAAATGTACATGCAATATTGAATGTATGCTGGTGTTACTAATGTCTAAGATTGTCTCAATCTCACGATATGTCATATGACGATCTTGCAGTATCAGTTGGTGCACAGCATCAATGGTTTCCGGAACATCAAGTGATTTTGGACGACCTTCACAAAATTCGTCTTGGAGTGAGCCACGACTTCGCTTGAATTCACCATACCATCGATAAACAGTGGTCATTGATGGAGCCTCATCGCTGAAAATTGAATGAAGTTCATCGATGCCCTGTTGTTGAGTTAATCCACGTCGAAAGTTGTAAAAAATAATCACACGAACATTTTCACGATTTAATTCCATTTTTTGGGCGAGATGAATCTTTCAAGTTACTGTTAACAACACAAATAGCGCTCGTATGTCAAAACGGTCTGAGTACGTATAACCTCAAAAATGTCAAACCTTACGATAGAGCTGCCAGTTGTTAGATTGCAACACTAGGGTCGCGTAATATGAAAAGCACTTTTCGTATACAGCCTTTCGAGAGGGCTCTATTACTCAATAACAGAAGCTTAATAAAATCGCGATTTGCAAAAGTGATTCTACGTTCGATTTCTGTACCGATGATTTTGTCCCTATTTGATATAAAGTCCTCAACACCTCAATAAACACTCAAGCCTTAAAAAAGAAAAATTCGGATCCACACAAAAGGAACTGCGCCAAATGCAGTATCCTTAGCATCCCAAATAAGATCGTATCTGCCGTGATGTGTGAACGCCTAAAGCCATTCGCAAGGAGCCTAGTCGGTCCATACCAGTGTGGCTTAAGGCTAGGAACATCCCCCATCGACCAAATATTCACACTACGGCAGATTTTTGAGAAAACCCACTTGCAATAAATTGATACCCGCCACCCTTTCATCGATTTTAAGGCCGCGTATGATAGTATATATAGAGACGAGCCTTACAGAGCAATGGCTAGTGTTGGCAGTCCTACCGAATTCGTCCGTTTGTGTAGGATGACGATGGAGATTGCACGCTGCTCCATCAATGTCGGTAAAGATCCAACCGACACCTTAGTGTCAAAAAATGATTCAGACAAGGCCACAAGCTGTCATGCGACTTTTTCAATAACATTCTTGAAAGAATTGCTCAAAACTCAAACGTCAACACAAAAGGAAAAGTCTTTCTTAAGTCCCTTTAACTACTCGCATATGCCGACGATATTGACATTATCGGAAGAACGCAGGGTGATGTCAATGGCATCGGTATTATTTCGGAAAATAATACCAGTGCTGAAATCAGACGGAAAATAACTCTTGCGAATAGCTGCTTCTTTGGGCTAAGAAAGCAATTGGTAAACAAAGCCCTCTCCCGACCAAGGTAACGCTTTAAAAGACGTAAATAGTCCCAGTCCTGCCATATGACGCGGAGGCGTGAACTTTGTCAAAAGCAGATGAAGCTGCTCTTGGTTGCTTCGAAAGGAAAATTTTTCGTGTGTTTTTGGGTCCTGTCTGCATAGATTGTGAGTGGAGGAGGAAATATAATGATGAACTATACATGCTGTTACATGACATCGACTTAGCCAAAAGAGTGAAGGTCCAACAATTGAGATGGCTAGATCATGTAGAGCGGACGGAAACCAATGCATCGCTGAAGAACGCGACTCAGGTTTTGCAAGCAGTTGGAAAGGGACCTAAACCAACTGTGCGCGCAAAACTGGGGACGGCTAGCTAAGGATCGAGCTGGCTGGAGACGCTTGTTGGTTGAGGTCTAGGTCCACCCCGGACTGTAGCACCACTTTAAGTGAGGCTACAAAACGATTCCCCAAACTTACATAAACGTGATGTTTTGTCAGCAGTTGATTACGGTTAATTCACGCGTAGGGCTGAAAATTCGGGATTATATCTTACTTACGTGTGGTGACAAGAAGACGGAAACCTTAATCCAAAACCAGTGCCTTTCTTTCTATGACATCGCTTCCCCTGAGTTCAGTTCGCAAGGCAAGTCTTCACGCGCCTTCATTCAAAAAACAATGTTGTATCTAGAGAAAGTCAAATGTAGCCATCGTCTGGTACAAGGTAAGCGCGTCTACTCAAACATCTAAGGCACGTCTTATGGATTGAACAAATTCTGTAACGCTTTAGGTGTACTTGTGTTGCAACTGTCTCTGAAGTGTATAGTCTTGGACGATCGTTTCAGATCACCGAGGCATTGCTCTCAAAAGGAGTTGAAACACTTCGTTATTGTTTCAACTTCTTTTGAGAGCACTGCCCCCGTTGATTGAAACGGTCGTTCATCTGCAGCAAATAAAAGCATGTTCGCCTAAAGATTGATGGACTTTTTTGATTCAACATCAGGGTGATTAAAAGTGAGGTAAATTGAAGGACTCTTCGACTCCAGACAAGATACATAGGGCGGCCTAAGCTGAGGTGGCATACACAAGAGGAGAAGGATCTCAACCAACTTGAAGTGCTCAACTTGAGGCAGTTGGCGAGAGATCGTGCCGGCTGGAGAGGCACTTTGGCTGAGACCCAAGTCCGCCCCGAAATATAGCGCCATAATCATAATAATTGTTAGCGTGACAGTCTACAGAGGGACCAGGGCCAAGCTTGCTCATCAACTACTCGTGTTGTGCGCGCTTCTGTTCTCTGACGAGTAGAAGGGACCTACAGTTTTTTGCCGACTCCGAACGGAGAAGTTTGAGAAGCTTTCATACACAGTTATTACTCTTTGAGTGTTGTCAGCAGATCGAAAGAGGTGGTGCCATGAAAAATTCGAGTTGTTCAGGCGGGAATCGAACCTAGACCTTTCGGTGTGTGAGCGTCGCACTCTGCCCACTAGGCCACGGCGGACACGGAATATAGCGCCAGAAGAAGAAAAACTGAAGGCCTCGCTTTTTTGCTAAGGGGCTTACGAATATTTGTTTGGGTACCGTGTTGTATCTCCTGCTACAATAATTATTTTTACATCACTCCAACGATGGGTATTTTGAATATATGAAATGGTATAAATTTCATTTTATTTCGTGGGGATACTCGCTCTAGTCGCCGTGGGGTAGTGGGTAGAGTGATACGCTCACACGTCGAAGGATCTAGGTTCGACTCCCAGTTCAACACCAATTTTTCGAATTTTTCACGGCAACACCTCTTTCGAGCTGCTGACAACAATCAGAGAGTAATAACAGTCTTAGAAAGCTTCTCAAATTTCGCCGTTCGGAGTCGGCAATAAACTGTAGGTCCCTTCTACTCGTGAGAAAGGAGTAGCGCGCACAACACGAGTAGTTGATGAGCAGGCTATGCCCTGGTCCCCCTTTGGACTGTAGCTTCAACAATTATTATTATATTATTATTACTCGCTCTTCACCTGTAAACCAACGCACAACGCATGTAGTTCCTTAGGATTCCTGGTGTCCTGCAGCCCCAACTTTCTACTTACGTGTTATGTTGGTCCTGCTACCTTCGTCACTGTTGCAACGTACTGAGCGTGTTTGGAAAAAAAAAGAATTTTGAAATAATTTTTCCTTTATTTTCTGCCGGAATTTTCAGATTTCTGTTTATTTTTTTTTTTTTTCATTCATTTTCTCTTGTTAACACATTAACAATATTTTGTAAGATTTGTGTTACGTTTTGTTTTTATACTTAGTAAGAACATTTCGGCTTGTCCTCTTATTTGATAATGATTAGTTTGACTAATTGATTTATTTATATATCTAACTGAACTTACATAATTATAATATATTCATTTACAGTTGTAACTAACTGTAAATTCATTTTTTATAATATATATATATTACTGTTTACGGTGAGCAAGATATTTACAAAGAACGTATGTATTACACAGTCATATACATTTTTTAGATATAATTTTGTTCCTTTTTTTTTTTTGTTGGCTGCTGTAATTTTTTTTTTTCGTTTTCATAATTAACACAAATTTATTTAATTTTTTTTTTCTTAATTGAAGAATAAGTACTCTACGAAACATATCTCGGGTTGTTCAACATTTATTATATTTTGTGTTCTTTTTTTAAATATAAACTAGTAATTGTTTTTTTTATTTTGTTTTTAAGTTTTCTTCTTTTGTTTTTATTTAACTTTTGCATATATTTAGCAAATTCAGTCTTTGGAAGATTTACATTTAATAATAACATAACTTACTCATATCCTTTAATTGAATTTTCATGTTTTAGAATGGAAACTGGTTTATTCACCATCTATAAAGGAGACATAATGAACATGCGAGTACATTGAAATATGATTTGTGTATATAGTGAACATGAACTTCAATGTACGGACATATTTATTAATACTCTTGCCATAGGATTCTCTTACAAAACAGTGCTCCTTCTGAGGATTGAACAAATGTTTGCTTCAATTCACTCAGACATTTGTCAGACACGATCTATGCTTGAATGACGCATTGCGTTTATCTGGTCTGATTCTTTCTGATTACTCATAAATCGGTTAATTATTTGATTTCCCTATTTTCTGCTTACAAAATTTACAAAATTTGTATGAGTGGTCGTTTAAAAATTTCCAATTTTATATGAAGGAAACATTTACATTTGTGTCGAATGTATATGTTGGATGAGTTGAATAGGAAGCTGTTTATCCAATTGAATTTGTTGATGTATCGATTTGTTAATTTACTAATTCACGTACACTATTATTCTACAAATATATACAGTTTTATAGTTTATGCAGTACTCCTCATAGAAATGTGTGGATGAGAAAACAAACTAAAGATATCGAAAAATTTGAAATAAATGTAATTGTCGTCAATTGTGATCAATATCATTTCCAGTCATTGAAAAGTTGTCAATGTGAAAATTGTGTTCATTGCCATGCTTGCAAACTCTCTTTGCCAAAAAACTGTTCATCATTCTTTAAATATATTTTCTTTCTATTTCATTAGCAATTTAGAATTTAATTTGATCCGCAAAACAGCATCAGAGTTCCACTGTTTTAAGTGATACCCTCAATTAAGGCCATTATATTTTAAAAAAAACAAAGGTAAGGAAAATATACCTGGTGAAATAGTTTTCATAAAAATGTATTTCTTTAAAATGTCAACTAAGTCAGTTAGTGCCCCAAATTGGCAAACAAAATATCATACAAATGGCCTCCTGGGAAGCATTCTCAGCAACATTTTTTTCGTACATTTCATAACTTAGCTAAACCTAGCTAAAACTTAGCTAAGCTAACAAAAAGCTGAAACTAGTCTAAGCAAGTCTACAACTCGGGGATTTTTCGCGAACTCTTCTTAAAGCCAATACCAGACGTTTTTTATCTTACGAGGCGCCTTCAATATATTCTCGGTATCGGGGTGAAGCCGCAGTTATATACATAAATTGACTTATTGATCAAGAAATAATAGTATTTCAGTGCATTCATGTAAAATTTCATATAAATGTGATTATTAATCGGCGTTTTATCTCTAGTTACACAGAATCATAATGACAACTGAGTAGATGATGGTGAAAATTGAGCATCGCGCTGTAATTAAATTTCTCACTAAGCAAGGAAAAAGTCAAACAACTATTCTTGAAGAGATGGTGACTGTCTAACTGGGTTCCGCACATTCATTATCAACTGTGCAAAAGTGGTTAAATGAGTTCAAAAGAGGCAGAGCGAGCATCATTCGAAAGATGTGGCATTTGTCAGTTATAATTCGAATGCTTGTAGAAGTTACCGATAAATCATGCAGAGAGGGGTTTCGATGCTTCAAGTGTTGTGAGTTTAGCACCGAAAATGAAGAGAGTCTTGGACGCGCCAAACAGTTTGAAGATGAAGTGTTGAAGGCTTTACTGAACCAAGACGACGACTCGCGCTCCGGCGCTCCGGCTACTGCTTGTACGGAAGAAAGCTTCAAACAAGTCGAAAAACTTGTTGTGGACGATGCCCGAATAAAGGTGAAAATGATGGCAGAGATTACCAAGCTTTCAACTGGTACCATTCACACCATTCTTCATGACCATCTTAACCTTTCGAAGGTCAGTGCAAGGTGGGTGCCACGAATGCTCACAGCGCCTCAGGAAAAAGTGAGAATCGCATGCTGTAGAGAGCTTTTGGAGATATGAAGTGAGAACGCGGACGGTGTTATGGATCGAATTTTTATCGGGGACGAAACATGGGTTCACCACTATGACCCTGAAAACAAAGTCCATGCAGTGGCATAAAAAAGGAACAGACCCGCGAAGAAATTCAGAGTCACTCCATCTGCCGGGAAGCTGATGGCCACAGTTTTTTGGGACTCAAAGGGAATCTTGCTCATTGAGTATAAGAAAAAAGGTGAAGCCATTAACGCCACATCCTACGCTTCCCCTTTCCTAATTTGCGTTAGGGAATGACAATGCTTCTTCATAACAACGCTCCTGTTCACACGGCGAGAGTTTCCAAGGCTGCTGCGCGAGATTGTGATTTCGAAGAAATCCAATACCCACCCTATAGTCCAGACCTTGCCCCTATTGATTATTTCCTGTTTCCGGATTTGAAAAAAATGTCTTTGTGAAAAAAGATTTTCAGATGATGGGGAGCTCAAGACGACATTAAATGGGTATTTTGCAGAAAAAACAAAATTTATTTTTTTCAGGGTTTCAAAAAGCTTATCTTAAGCTGTAACAAATGCATCGATGTTAGAGGAGATTATATTGAAAAGTAAAAACAATTTAAATTAAATTTGCATTTCCCTTCATATCGATAAAGAGAATATATTGAACGCGGCTCGTACGTTCCATTTGCCGCCACTGAAACGTGAAACTGCGTGAAACTTGTATTTCTTGTTGTCTTGTTTGCACTAAATTCTGTCAAAGCCATAATCTTCCGTGTGAAATTGTCAAAACAAAAATTGTCACTTTTTTAGTAGACTGCTCAAACTGCCGCGAGTTTACGTTCGGCCATCGGTATCTCTGAAAAAAAAGTGCGGGCTATTGACACCCTTCGACCATAGAGCACACCAAACAATCGTATAGCTTGGTTTCAAGGAACAGTCTTTGTTGATTTTTTGAATACCCACCGCGTACTAAATTTGTTCTCTTCATATTTGGCGCTAATTGTCTACTATCCGAACATCTAACTCGTCTTCTTGTCTAAATGTGAAATGCGGGACATATTCAAAAGCTCTTTAAAGTTGGAGTATCAACAAAACTCTCACTTGCCCAGCTGAAGTATTTCTGACCGACTCACCTACCCAGCTTAAGAATTTCTGACCGACTGTGGACTTTAGTGACGCACGTACAATGTGGCCGTGTTTGCATCATCACTTCTGTAGTAAGTTGTGTTCAAAGAGTGAACATTCAGCTCCTTCATTTATAAAAAAAACAACAGATTTGTATGGGTGTCAAATGTCGGCTCTTCCTGAAAGCTCGAAACCATGTATATGAACCTATTCTTCAAACATGAAGACGATATTTTTCATGGCACAGCATTTGCCAAATTGCAGGGGTACAACTAGTCTGGTCTGTTTTCATAAGATGGCGCACCCTGCAAGTTGTGGCTGATTTTGGAAGCGATTGTCAGTAATAATGCGACTGGTCTGTTATCAAAAGATGGCCCCACCTGCAAGTTGTGGCTGATCTTGGAAGGAATTCCCTACTTCGTTCAAAAGATGTGGCATATGTCAGTTAAAATTCGAATGCTTGTAGAAGTTACCGATAAATCATGAGAGGGGTTTCGATGATTCAAGTGTTGTGACTTTAAGACCGGAAATGAAGAGAGTCTTGGCCGCGCCAAACAGTTTGAAGATGAAGTATTAAAGGCTTTCCTGAACCAAGATCCGTATGCCATGCAAAGAAAACTGGCAGAATCGTTTGGAGCAGCAAGCAATTTTCATTCAGTTGAAAAAATGTGGATTTATTCAAAAGCAACGAAACTAAAGGAAGGTGAAACCGAAGGATGTCCAAAACGAGGGATGTCCAAAACGACGGATGTCCAAAACGAGGGATGTCCAAGACGAGGGATGTTCAAAACGAGGGATGTCCAAAACGAGTAATGTTTTAACCGAGGGAAGTCGAAACCGAGTGCTATCGAAACCAATGGATGTCGAAACCGAGGGGTGTTTAAACCGAGGGATATCTAAACCAAGGGAAGACGAAAGAAGAGCCTGTTTCTTGGAGGCCATCAAAGACAGGAATTTTCTCACCAAATTGTAGCCGGCGATAAAATTATAAGAACAAATAATATGCAAAGCCTAGTGATTCCGTTTCATTGTCGAGTACATAAATGCCAAAGAAGATTACACAGGATTCATAGTTCATGACCTAAACTTGGTGCGAACGAACGAGGGAGGTGTACTTCGGGCTGCTAAGCCCCGGCAATAAGATTGATGGAAACGTTGTGAACTACAACTAATTCTGTGTCGTGCATTGCATTAAACATTCAAAGCAGCCAGTAACGAGACATCGTAAGGTGATTTTGCAACCAACTTAACTCCATGTGGCTGAAGCAGTCAAAAACCACCTTGAGGCACTGATCCACCTACCGTATACTCCAGATCTTAAAAATAATAATTGTTGGCGCTACAGTCCAAAGGGGGACCAGGGCCTAGCTTGCTCATCAACTACTCGTGTTGTGCGCGCTACTGTTCTCTCACGAGTAGAAGGGACCTACAGTTTTTTGCCGACTCCGAACGGCGAAATTTGAGAAGCTTTCTTAGACAGTTATTACTCTTTGAGTGTTGTCAGCAGCTCGAAAGAGGTGGTGCCGTGAAATATTAGAAAAATTGGTGTTGAACTGGGAGTCGAACCTAGACCCTTCGGCGTGTGAGCGTCGCACTCTACACACTACACCACGGCAACCGACTAGATCTTGCTCCTCCTTACTACTGGCTTTTTTGGGGTCATGGTTCGGGACTTTTGAAGTAATACAATTTTCTAAGCTATGACATTTCACACTGTGTCACTAGCCCAGAGATTTCCTTTTAAAAAAGAAAACTGTAGCATGCTCTCCACCCTATGCTAAGAAGTTTGTTTTTATTGAACAACGTTGCCCCCTTTAGTGCAATTGTTACTCGAATTTCCAAATCATCTCAACAACGTCAAATTCGTTCAATAGCAAGGAGCTCATTTTGTGAATTGAAATCTTCAACAAATTCCCAACTCGACAAAACTATGTGGTTTGTTTCATTAACGGTTTCAGGAATTTTTGAAAATGTTCAAAGTCCAACAAAATTGCGAAATGTTCGAGCTTTCAAATCTGAACGGTTGGGATATACGAGTGTATCTCTTTAAACAAACTCAGTGAAGTGTGATGAAGAAAAATTGAGCAAGAAGTTTTTCCCTTTCGGTCCTTTCCGTTCGTTTTTTATAGCGAACGAGCGGCTAAGGAGAGAATATCTCTTCACTGTGAGCAATTTTTTCCCGAAAACAATTTGAAAGTTTTACTCAATTTGTACGAATAATAAATTTGGATTCCCACAGCCGTTAAAGTTTTAGAGTAACTGTTGAACTATGTATTTCTTTTTCTGGGAATGCAGCTGGATGATGGGGAAGGAATGAATAAGATTATGTTCTTGAAGTTTATTAAGCGTCGCTCTATTGCAATTAGTAGGTATTTTCATGACCAAAAGAGGGCGGTTTTACTAGTCAAGGTAATGCTTAGAGAGAAGAGATCTATGCATCAGTTTACAACCGGTAAAGGCCAATTGCTTTTTACTGTAATGAAGCTGATCAGTGAATGTAGCTGAGACAGCATTTGATTTACAAAACCACCACGATTTGAGTTTGTCACCTGAGAACAAACAGTCCGCGAAAAAACTATAGCACAACGTGTAATTTGACAATTAGTTTCAATAGGGTAATATAAATATAGCACAATATCTAATTTCACAACTAATTTTAATAGGGTAGTGGTTAATGACCTATATCCTTTTTTTACTTATACCTTTCTGCGCCCCAGTAAAGCCACAGTTGTTTTGTACTGGGTGCCTGAAGAAGTTTCTAGTAATAATAATAATTGTTGGCGCTACAGTCCAAAGGGGGACCACGACTCGTGTTGTAGGCGCTACTGTTCTCTCACGAGTCGAAGGTACTTACAGTTTTTTGCCGACTCCGAACGGCGAAATTTGAGAAGCTTTCTTAGACAGTTATTACTCTTTGAGTGTTGTCAGCAGCTCGAAAGAGGTGGTGCCGTGAAATATTCGAAAAATTGGTGTTGAGCTGGGAATCGAGCCTAGAATTTTCGGCGTGTGAGCGTTGCACTCTACCCACTACGCCACGGCGATCACGAAGAAGTTTCTAGAAAATCCTTACTTATAAGACAAAACTGTAAATAACACCCCGAAGAAAAGATAGCACATTTTCATACAAAACAGGAATTTTAGTCGCGTGTTGGTAATCTTTGCGTAAAAAACTTCAAAGGAAATCAAAGAAAAAGGCCCATTTTGTGATTTTATTTTTTTGAGAGTGCCAAAAGTTGTCAAATGAGTAGAGAAAAAAAATTAATTAGTGCTGAAATAATAGTGATTTCAAATTTCTTCAAAGACTCTGAAAATTACGGAAAGAAGAGTAGCTCAGAGCGTCCAAGGGTTATCAGTGGCAGGGATGGGCGCGCAATTCTAAGACTTGCATCGAATTTGGGCTTAACGGCTCGCAAGATCGCTGAACAAGCAAGTGTCACGACCAATGTAGGAAACGTCCAAATAATATTGAAGGAGTCTCCAGTTATTCAGCGCAAAAAAATTAAGAAGAAACCACCACTTACGACAAAACACAAGGATGACAGGGTAAAATTCGCCATGAAGCATATTCATTGGAAAAAACGATAGCGTCGGTTATTATTCACGAACGAGAAGAAGCTTAATATCTACGGTCCCGATGGCCCGGCATATTACTATGACGACTTAAGGAAAGAGGAGACAATATTGAGTCGTCGGCAACATGGTGGAAGGAACTGTTGTCATATGGGCTGGAATAGGATACCATGGTAGAACTGATATAAAGTTCGTACCACAAAGAATGGACAGCAAAATGTACCTGGATTTGATTGCCGATGAAACAACAGAATCAACTGGTGAAATTACGGACTTGCTGCTTATTTCGCAGCAAGACAATGTTGCGGTGCATACGGCGAAAATTGTTCAAAAATATTTTTCAACAAACAATGTTGATGTTTTAGATTGACCAGCACGATCGCCAGATATAAATATTATTGAAAACTGTTGACGTCTTTTTGCCAGGGTTATTTATTCTGAAAACAGGCAATACGAAAGAGTTGATGAGCTTGAAAAGAGCATTGTATGAAATTGACGCAAATTACCACAAAAAAATATTAAAAAACAGTTTAAATCTTTACCAAACAGAATGGCAGAAATAATAAAATAAGTGGAGGATCTACTCATTATTAAGAGTCAAAAGAAAATGAATGAGTAATACATATGATTTTTTTTTTTAACTACTTGCTGCGAATGTATTACCTTTTATCGAACCAAAATTTATTATTATTTTCTTTCCTTTGTATTTACTGCACTTTAATTAAAAAAAACTCTATACATGAATAAGAAGTATTCCAACTTGTGTTCAAAAATAGATTCACTTTGTTTGTTTTGTGTACAAAAATAAAAACAATTTTTAAAAAAAAAACGAGTTGTGCTATATCTTATTCGCGCACTGTATGAGAAAGTCGACCTGTTTTTTGTAAAGTGCTTAAATCTGTTGCAACGAAGGTGTTGTATAGAATCTTTGTTTCTTTTTTTGTCTCTGTAACTCGTCAGAAGGTGAAACGCCCGTGCAATTGCACCAAACTTGCAGTGACCACTGAAACAATTTATCAGAACGCCTGCATTTTTTTGTTGCTTGTTATTAAATGTTTGACCATGTGAAGGCCGTAGTTGGAGAATAAAATATGACAGCAGTAAGAACAGTATAGCTCACAAAGAAATCGCTTGCTATCGGTCAAGAAATTAATGTGCACTTGACAAGAAATAATACTCGCTGGGTGTATTCATTCATATAGAGAGTGCTTTTGACAAAGTCGACGACGATAGTGTGATCGAAAACTGGGGCCTTTGAAGAAAAGGACAACATTGGAGTTATAACTTTGCGACGGTCTTTCAAGCGGAAACTTTTACGTTCCTTATTCTGACTGACTAACTTTCCAAGATGTAGGCGCATTCTTCCAAACGTCAGACAAAAGTCCGTGGCCTACCTGCACGAAATTCTACAGTCTGGCTTTTGGCGTACCAACGTGGCACTTCACAAAAGTGTGCTTAGGCATGATGGTGAAATCCTCTGCGACATCTGTTGCGAAGGACTTCTCCTATCAATTGCATCATGCCTTTACTTCTATCAGGTGGCGGCTGTTCGGTGCTGATGTGGTTGCAACTGAATACCCGAGCTCAAGCCACATCAGTACAATACATTTAATGTGGATTACAAAGAACCAATTTTCGGGTCTTATTGCTTTAGTGTGGTGATGCCAAACCTCCCACAAAAAACAACAACAACAAAATACCCTCATAGATATGTAATAAATGAACCTTTTTACCGGTTCTCTTCATCATATCCATGCGAGCAGAGGGTGCTAAACAGTTTGAAGTTAAACTTAAGGCCATAACCGTTAGAGTTTGAAAGCCTGAATGTGACAGGTCGATTTGAGAAGACTTGCAAACTGGCAAGCGAAATGGTGGAAGCAGTTCTTTTCTTTCGTTTTCGTTTCATTGGGTTTGATTGAAAGTAATCACGAATTATAACAATAACTTGTTATATATATAGCAATAACTTGAAGCAGAGAAGTGGTGAAGCAGAGAACAGGTGTGGCACAGAAGAGGTGTGGCTGAGAAGAGGTGTGGCTGAGAAGAGGTGTGGCAGAGACGAGTATTATAAGAAAATACTCGCCGCCCTAATGTGGCGTTCGAAATTTCAGCGATCACGATCGTCCTCAAAAATGTGTCACCACCGTTTTCGGTCAATAATAGCACGAAAAGTGTGTAGAATACTGATTGTATTGTTATTGTAATCCGAAGAAACTTCCTTTTCGCACACTTCGTGCGTTTTCTTTTCACGTCTAGCCCGTTCTTTAGTTGAAGCCGTTCAGTTTTGGAGAATATATTGCACACGATCAATATTGTGTTTTCAAAAGATGGCGCCACCTGGTAGTTTGGGAATACATTGGAAGCCATTGCCTACCCCAATGGAAATGTGTGACATTTGCCAGCCATAATAAGTGACCCTCAGGGTCTATTCCAAGCAACGACATTGTATTCTTTAAAAGTGTCCGGATTTATCTTAAATGAAAAGCATTGTCATGGAGTTTTTTTTTTTTCTTTTTTAATTGCAAGAAATGTCAGCTGAGACCTATCGGATGACTGCAAGAGTTTATGATGACTCTGCTCTCACACATAACTTCAGGTGATGTGACTGGATTTTATCAATCACATGATTCCGAAAATCAAATCCGTAATACTATTTAGAAACCCTGATGAAGAAAAAACCATCTTGTGGCAGGATGGCGGCACGTTTTGAGGGAGTTGGTAGTGACAGCTTGAAGAGAGGCTATATTCTGGTGCTACAGGAGGTCAGGAGCCCCTGGAACTTCAGAATGACCGAGCGTGCTTGTGGCTGCGGCTTACCATCCAACATCGCGGGTAGAGTCGCGGTTATTGTACTGAGCTAAGCTGTTTCCCCAAAAACTAGACAAGGGGGTTAGGGCTTTCCAGCTCAGTGTGAAGTTCCCTTCTCAACCCGGCGCTAAGACCCAGAGAGCGGCAGGTGTTTTAGGAAGGCCTCGCGTCAAACCAAGCGTGAACTCAATTTGGTACTTGGATAACTAAACGCCTTAGTTAATCTCGGGTTACCCACAACTGTTGTGGTAGGATTGGTTTCATTGCTTAAAAAAGTGGTAGTTTAAGCGTCAAAGACAAAAAGCGTCGTGGCCGGCTAGAAAAGTTTGAACATTAGGTAATTTAAAGCTTCATTGCATTAAGATCCATTACAAATGAAAGTAAACGCCTGTGGAGAAGGTGAAGACACTTCAGATCACTTTCTCTGTCAGTGTCTTGTTTTCGCTCGTATTAGGTGGCGGTTATTTGGCGCTGATGTGGTGGGAACTGAAACCCTAAGTTCTTGGTTTTCTTCGAAAACCCAAGAAATTACATTAGATGAAGGTTACTGCTTGGTAGTACAATGGACCAGTATTTAAGTCTGAGCGCTCCAGTATAGTTTATCCCAACCTCAAAAAAAAAAAACGTGCAGAATCATTCAGTGAGACTCAGAAAATAATTTCCCTTCGGGAAAACAAACTTGGATTTATTCCAAATTAAGAAAAGGGCTAAGGCTGATGGAAGCAAAAGCTGATTTTTGACTCAGAACTCCCTTTTGCAAAGAACTGACATCAAAGGAATAGATTTTTGCACCGGATCGTGACTGGAGGTGGAAGTTGGACATGCTTTGTTAGCCCCAAGACGACAAAATCCGCTTATAGCCTAATGAACATGTTCCATCATCTAAGTCGACGCCAAAGAAAAACATTCACGGTTCAAGAGTCTTGTACTGCATATGGTGAGATCATGCAGCGATGATTGATGGGATACGTTATCGTGTGCAACGGTGCATTGCCGAAAAAATGACTTGAAACAACCGTAAGACATGACAACGTGGCTATAGTGGTCAAAACCTACCATTGAAGGCTGAATTCGGAGGTCTTACCCCACCCACCGTATTCTTGAGACCTTGCTCCTTGCGACAGCTGTCTTTTTCGGCAGATGCAGATCGATTTGATTGAAAACCCTTCTTGGACTTCTTTAGAAATCAAAGAACGACTCAATGATTGGATCGTTGACAGAGAGGACTCGTTTATAGCCATGGTATTCGAAAGTTTACAGAGAGATGGGAAAAAGTTGTCGCTTCCGACTGACAATACCTTGAGTGATGTATTTTAAATATTTTGTCAATAAAAATATCTTCCAATAAAATATGTTAAGCTTCTTGGGCGATGCATGTTTTTCTTGGGCTCCTGGAAAATATAGTCAACCTTTGCTAGAGTAACAAGGTTTATGTTTTAATGGAATGAATAAAATGAACTCAAAACAGAATTGATTTATCTACAAAAAAACAAAAAACAAAGAATCTGTTGAAAGGGAAGGAGATGAAAGAGATAAAAGAGTACTTCCAAACAAAAATTTCATTCACACATTTCATTGGTTAATTGGTCCTAGAAACGTCTTGCACCGTCAGTATTTAAATAACGAACCTATTCAATGCATGTGAAACGAAAAACATTCACGTATTGAGTACACAATATTTCACTAGAATCTTTATACACAACCCATATCTTCCATCCGTAGTTTGAAAAGAGTCAAAGATACACTCTTCTAACAGGTAAGACTCATTTTTTAGTTTTGCTTTGTTTATGGTTTTTCTTTTTTTTTTTTCAGTTAGAAGTACGTTTAAAAAGTGACAGTAATTTGACTAACAGTTTTCATCCGTCTAAAAACAATTTCACAATTTTCAGTATTGCACTACTTGTAGGTATAACAATTTACATCGTAAAGTTCCTTTTGATTTATCGTAGATATTAACCTAGCCACGAATACAAAACTACAAATTATACGCAAGTAACCCAGATAATCAATTACAAATCACATTTAAAACGTACGGTTAATTAATGTCACACTCTCAGCTCATCCATGAGGCTTTGGTTCGTTTGGTTGCCCTGGTTGTTCATGCCACTGCCCGGCTGCTTCATGCAGCTTTTCTTCGTCAGCGTTCCGCATTGATTCCCCATCACTTGTAGGGCGTGTGGCGGGGGCATCATACCACCACCGCCGCCTCCTCCGCCACCGTCCGGCACGGATTTCATGTGCTTCGGTGGAGGCGGTGCTCGATGGGGGATGTCGGCAAACTCTGGTGGGGGCAGTTGGTGGTGCTGCATGGCATGGTGGTGACCCAGTATTGTGGCTGGGTCGCTTTTCGTGTGTATCGTCAGCGTTTCCAAGTCACCGCAAATGTTATTCGGCATCTGGCCGTTCTCGTTGCGTTTCTTCGTTTGGTTTCGTGGCTCGTTCAATCGGGTTTTATCCCGTTGGTAGTAGACCCCGGCAAAGATAAGGACGTTTAGTATTAGGAGGCTACAGCCGATCGCTATAGTCACGCTCAGGGCTGTACTGTATGCAGCGAATCCATCCTCTTGGGGTGACATTGTACTGTGCTGGCCGCCAGGGCCGCCGCCTTCATCCATCAAATCCAGCGGATCCAATGAGTGAGGAACTTTCTGATTGAACCGACTGTTGGTGTTGTTGTGGTGCAGTGACGATGACGGCGATGATAAATTGAGCAGCGAGAATACTTGCGACGTGAATATGGTGTAGTTTGATTGGGCTCGACCGCCCATTGGGGGATTTAATGGTTTAACTGTTGGTTCAGCTTGTTGCGTGGCAGTTGGATTGTCATCGACAAGCTGATGATGGGATGCGGGCACATTATCGCCACCCGGCTTATGTAAATCGGGTATTAAGTTCAACCAGAAGGATAATCGATGCGCTCGATAATGATTTTTTAATTTCGGCTTGGTATCTGAAAATGACAGAGAAAAAAGTTAAAATGAAATAATTGAGCAAAAAGGGAATTTGTGATTGTTTAAGGACCCTTCAAGGGTTTTTGCTGTGTCCGGGGGTTAAACGACCGTTCAACAAGGAATAACTTCGGTGATATGATTACCAACTTGTCATACTTTATGATGAAGGCAAACAAATTGGTGGAAATTTTCTGTTGTTATTTCGGGCAGTGAGTTACCTTTGCAAGGGTTTTCCTGTAAGGAAACTTGCTACATAACACGCCTTTTATGAAATGGTTTACTTTGTAGTAGATTTTTCCTACAAGTAGTGCAAATTAAAGCTGCTGAGGACTGCTGAGGAGACGTTTACGTTTCAGTACTTAAAACACCTGAAAAGTGGCCTTGGAAAAACTTAAACTCACAAGAGTTGTTGTCTGGCGAAATAGGTATTAGGAATCAGGACAACTGGATAATCTTTATCTGGAGGCTTAACAGAAGGTGGCAATATTAGACTAAGAACAACCGTAGATTTGTGTGTGTGTGTGTTCCTAAACGATATTGCGAAAAAGTGTTGGAAAAGTATAAGCATTTATGTTTGTAACGCGAGTCAACCTGGTCTTTGATCCTTACTTAACCCCCTCACACTTGCGAGATAGTCCAGTATTCCCACCACCTTCGGCCTGTGCTGTGACTCTTTTCCGTTCATTTAAGGGTAACAAATAATCTCTTTAGCGAGCGCCAAGTATAAAAACTACAGCAATACAAGTTCCGAAGTTATTTCGGGATCCAATGAATGGTTCGTTAGGCCAAAGCCTAAAAGGCCATTAGAGTACAAATCTGCCTAAGCTCCTAGTTATGACTTCTACCGAAAATAAGCCATCTTACGGTACAATCAAAGGTGGGATGCGACTTCGGAATGAAAACCAACCAATCGCATTTTGCCTCTATTTCGCCGCTTTTTTGTACTCGCTTGACAGAGACACCTGCAAACGCCATACAGGCGGCCCACAACATTAATGCCAAATTATTGATACACGGATCTGAACACCCCGATGTTAAGACAAGACATCGTTATATTGTAAATAATTCACTTGTACACACTCAAACTATGTAAGACAGTTGTTCATCTGTCGGGCCCCTATTTTTGAGCCGACACATATATATGTATTTTGATTGTAGTCTTAACCTTAAAAATTTGAAATTGTAAATATTTTTATTCAATAAAGAAAATTGAAATTGAAATTGATTAATGCCAAAGAACAATATTTCCTATTTTCAGCTTGTGAGGCCCTGTGCGGCGAATGAAGAAAAGACAAAAGCATTGCTAAAACACTCTCTGTCATTGTTTGGCCTATGCTAGAATCAAGTTGGCCTTAATGTGGTGATAATGGGGGGATAATGTTACAGACATATTTCCCAAAATTTCTTCGAAATGACAATCAACTACGTCAAAAGTGAAATACTGCCTATTGTTACAATTGACCAGTTTTTGATTCTGATGGCTTTTTTCGATTTCGAACTTACTTTGAACTTACTGAACTATTTCTGGCCTTCAATCAGAAAATAACATACATGGCCAAATATTCTTAGTTGTCACTTTTTGCTAATAGTCGGTCAACTACATAACTAACGTTTGCTATTGGAGATGATAGCGTCAAAAACAGCGCAAGAGCGGAGGAAGGAAGCATTTTTAAGAAACTGTCACATAAATATTCCTAAGAACGATTGCAGCCATACTCTAACTGCATTAGATAAAGTATGTCACTGTGCAACAGTTCACAGGGAACCAGGGCCTATCTTCCTTATCTTCCTGTTGCTCGCGGCTTTGCTTTGTTACGAGTACAAGGGACTTTCAACTTTCTGTCGACTCCGGATGGAAAAATCTGCGAAGCTGTATGATAGGCTGAGTTAAGTCAGTTTTGGACAAGGCGAAGCACTGCTGTGTGACTTCTTTAATATCATTCTCGAGAAGATTGTGCCTAACACAAAAGTCAACATCAGAGGCACGATCTTCCTAAAGTAAGGCTTACGCTGATGACATTGACGTGATTGGACGAACACAGGAGCTGTCTTTGAGGCGTTTGCTGGCATTGAAACGGAAGCGGCTAAAATGGGTCTGGCGGTAAATGAGGCAATGAGCAAGACTAAGTAAATGCTGTCATCAAAGAAGGACACACAACATCGAAGTCTCGGACACTAGGCAGCAGAAACTTCGACATAGTCAAGGTCTTCGTCTACCTCTGTTCTGCGGTAGACAGGGATAACAACATTAGTACCGAAATTAAACGCAGAATCACACTTGCCAATCGCTGTTTCTTTGAGCTCAAGAGGCAATTAAGTAATGAAGACCTCTTTCGAAGGACTAAGCTCGCTTTATATAACAGCTTGATCATCCCCGTCCTTTTTTATGGCGCTGCATCTTGGACGTTATCGAAGGCGGATGAGGAAGCCCTTAGTCTTTTCAAGAGAAAAGTTTTGCGTGCGATTTTTTGTTCTGTTTGCGTTGATGGCATCTGGAGGAGAAGATTTAACGACGAACTCTATAGGCTGTGCAGGGACATGCACCTGGTCAAGCGCCTACGGATACAACGCTTAAGATGGCTAGGCCATGTAGAGTAAAGGGACAATAGCCCTCCGGCCAAAAAGGCGTTGAATCCGAGACATTGGGAGTACGCAACAGAGAACGGTTTACACAACGTTGGTTCACAGAAGTGGAGAAGGACCTCAACAAATTTGAAGTGTGCATCTTCAGGCAGCTGGCGAAAGATCGTGCTGGCTGGAGAGACATGTTGGTTGAGGCCCAGGTCCACCCCGGACTGCAGATCCATAATAATAATAATAATTGTTTCCGCGACAGTCCGTTCTCTCACGGGTAGAAGGGACCTACAGTTTTTTGCCGACTCCGAACGGCGAAATATGAAAAATTCGAAGTGTTCAGCCGGGAATCGAACGTAGATACTTCGGCGTGTGAGCGTCGCACACTACCCACTACGCCACGGCGGCCACAGATAGGTCCATAAGTTAATTGCTCGAAAGTTTTGATGTCTAGAAAAGTGCGAAGTGTTAGGTGTCACACACTAGCCTCTGCTCTTAGACGAATTCAGATTCAGTAAATATTTATAATGAGAGCTGACTAAATATTGAGTACGCGTTCTATTTTGTAATAATATTTTATTTCTATTTTGCAATAATACTTTTGTTAAAATTATTTTAAGGCTTTAGGCAACACCGATGTTTTGAACAGACTTATAACATTTCGCAGCGCAACGCCTTTTATCTGGTGTTTCCTTATTTCAATAAAAATAAGTAACTTTCAGGACAACTTCTTACGTAAAATTTCTGCCATGTTATGTCAATGCACTGGTTAGGTGAAAACAAGCACATCTCCATCTTGAAGAAATACATAAAAGATCACTCAATAAGTCCCGTGACGAATAGGGGGCGCAATTAACAAAAATTATAAGTTTGGCATAAATTTTGTTAGTGGCACCCCCAATATGTTCCGGGAATTATTGAGTGATGTGTTATGTGGCCTGAAATACATTCGAGCGGACTTATAAATACATGAGGGTTTCAGTGTACTGTTCGAAACATATACTGTACTGCTATTCATACTTAATCTCATGCTGTTTTCATTAATAATCATATAAGTTCTTAGGAAAAGGAAAAAAGGAAAAACGTCCTATATCTCTTAACAAAATCATTTACTTCATGTATACACTATTGATTACGCTATTGAATAAAAATAAAATGAAAACAGAAAACTAGACTTAGACAAAATTTCTTCTAGCCACTGGGCAACAATATTTAATTAGAAGGTGGTCAAAAACCGATTTCATTCATGCCGCACTCTACCTGGGAGTAAACTGAATTGGATGTTTCTCAATAGCTGCACAGCAGACGTGAAATGTCTGGAGAAGAATTTTCAGCTACCCTTGTAGATGGCTGTCACAATTTGTTATTCCAGATAAAAAGTTTCTAACAAAAAGGAAGCAAAAGGAAGGGAAAGGAACCTTCAGACTAGATGTAACACATTTTCTTGGGAAATTTAAAGTTTTCTAATCAATAGGGAGGAAGTGTACTCTTTCAGTTTGAAAAGCTGTTGTCGGAAAAGCATGCAACTGAATTCGTTCAAAATGTCTATCCCCATTAATGGTGCTTCTGTTGTGTCAGTAAAGATTTTACGAACACAACACAGTCCTCAGAAAATATGATTTTTTACTTGACAAATACAAAAGTGGAACCGGAGGTTGGCGAAAAAATGCACTCGGAAAGCGCCATCGGAGAAGCTAATCCATCAATTTCTATGCTGCGCCTTTGTAATAGGTGCAGATAAGGAAATAATACGCAGTTCCGGTTTCAGTACCCTGCTACATCATATACCTACTAATCGGAGATAAGGTCGACAAAGACCTATAATACTAATTGTTGGCGCGACACTCCACAGGGGGACCAGGGCCTAGCTTGCTCATCAACTACTCGTGTGGTGCGAGCTACTGTTCTCTCACGAGTAGAAGGGACCTACAGTTTTGTGCCGACTCCGAACGGCTAATTTGAGAAGCTTTCTTAGATAGTTATTACTCTTTGAGTGTTGTCAGCAGCTCGAAAGAGGTGGTGCTGTAAAAAATTCGAGGTTTTCAGTGGGGAATCGAACTCAGACTCTTCGGCGTGTGAGAGTACCCACTACGCCACAGCGGCCTAAATATACAACTGCTTAATGCACAACTTTATAATAAGAGACCTTAAATATGAACTACCACTCATTGATTTAAACTCCAAGCTCTCGGGTGTTTCTGAGTTAAACACATTTAAGTTTCCCGAGGACATCCACTATTGACTATTAACCATGAAAAATCCTTCAAATAAAAGCGGAGGGATGCATATTATAAAGTGAGAAAGTGGGAGGAATTCGGCAAATGCAAAATAGAAAAAAAAAACAACTTGCGTGTTCCAAGTGCTCCGTTTATGGGGCAATGCAAGAAAGAGAGAGAGAGCGAATTTACACATTGCTGCTCGTATTACTAATAAGAAGGTGCTTCCGGTCAATAACCTAATCACATGACTCGAACACAGATTCTTAGAAAATGGGTACCATTGAAAAAAGGTTCGAAAATGTTTTTTTTAACAGGGTGGTTCTATGTGTTTCGATTTTGTTGTTTTTTTTTCTACTACAATATCGTCACCCATCAGCGATTCAAAGCAGTGAGCATCAGCGATTCAAAGCAGTAAGCATTAAAGTGACATGTCTAGATTTCACATCCCTGACAAACTCGTAAATTTGTACATGATGGCGATGGAAAACTCTTGCTGCTCCGT
Organism: Eristalinus aeneus; assembly: GCA_955652365.1. Lineage (NCBI taxonomy): Eukaryota > Metazoa > Arthropoda > Insecta > Diptera > Syrphidae > Eristalinus > Eristalinus aeneus. The sequence goes on along the minus strand of OY019130.1, from coordinate 25,451,018 downwards.
CAAGTGTCAAGCTCACCGGGCCTTCATGTTAAAAAATGTTTTAGATAAAGTTACACACTGTCATGTAACAGCTTCAATAGCGTTCTTGAGTGAATCGTATAAGTCGCACTGGCCACCGTAGGAAACAGATATGCCAAAAACTCGTCCAATAAGTTAACAGATGTGCACGATTTTGACGTAATCTGTCAAGCACTTCCGGCCGTCAATGAAGCGTTTGGAGGGCTCAAGAACAGGACAGAAGTTAGTAACAGATCACTCAATAAGTCCCGGGACCAGGAGGGGCTTACTTAGGAGACGCCACTAACAAAACTTATTAATTTAATTTAATTTTTTAACTTTTTTTGTTAGTAGCACGCTCTATATGTCCCGGACTTATTGAGTGTTATATGGTGTCATCGAGATAAGACGCGCAACATCGACGACCAAGCCAACATATCAGATATTGTCAGTTATTACTTCGAGGCCGTGAAGCACTTCGTCCACTTAAGCTTCCCAGTAAATAGGGCGAACGACATCGGCATCCAGAGCGTGATGTGCTTTTGGGCTTAAGAGGCAATTGGGTAATGGAGTCCTTTATTTTAGGCATCGAGATCATATTAAACAGATCCTAGATCATTCCTTTCCGTCTCTATAGCACAGCAGATTTGTCAATCTTAAGAATAGTTAAAGAAGGTCTTTATCGGTTTCTGCGCGCGGTGTATGGTCAATTCATAACTACGAAGTATATGAGCTGTACAGCGGCACGTAGCTAGTTAAACTTCTTCGGATGGAATGCCTCAGATGAATAGGCTAGGGAGAGTGCATGGGGAAAACTGATTCAATCCGAAAGGCCTTGCACTCCGACCCTGTGAAACAGAGCTCGCGGACTCGAAAGTGCACACAAGTGAAACAGCCCTCAACCACAAGTGGAAGGAAGTGAAGCATCAAAGCCACCAACTGCGGGAAGCTGACAATAAATCATGAGGGTGGAGGCCATCATGATGTTACAGGCCAAGTTGAGGGCAAGTTCCACCCGAGAGTATTACGCCGTGTGAAAACGAAAAATACTCATCTGCGCACTTAACAATTGATGTTTGGTTCGCTTTACTTCGAAGCCCAAAATTGTAGTTTAGTCTTAGGCCGAGCTTCCCATAAACTTTAAATTAGCTCTGAGCAAATTAAAGTTCATTTGTAATCTAACAGGAGAAAGAAATTTTCAAGTATTCTACTTTTGTGCCTGCCCGTCTGCAATGTCATCGAATATAAAGCCAGAGAAGGTTATAAAAACTATTTTCGGGCTTGTCGTTAGAAGTCTTCAACAAACTCTCTTTTCTTTTCTTCTCCCAGAAAGTTTGCAAAAATGAAGTAAACTTCCTCATATTTGAAAATTCCGAAAACAAGGCTCTTCAAACTTACCGAAATTGAGATATTTTTTATGAACACTCTCGTACGCCGTCCACTCCACCGTCTTGTAGCGACTCCTCTCCTGTCGACTGCCGTGATCTCCTTCCATTTGCTCATTGGGATTCCTTGAAATAAACAACAGAAGGAATTCAATGTACTAATGGTACCATTAAGGCAGGATTTCTGTGAAGCAAGCAGCTTACCCCGTTCGAACGAAATTCGACCAGTACAGCATGACCATCTCTGAAAGACCGATCTCTGACTTGGTGTAGTTTCTGCTGAAGTGATTAAATCCCCCCACGAGAGGCGCTCCAAAGATATACGGCAAGTCCTCGCCGTGAATGCATCCCTGTCGCTGGAATATAAAACAACACAATTTTGCTTTGTAGTCTTAAGTCGTAACATATTGCACACATGATGTTTGAACTAGTCAGGCAGGATGCCCTGCATGCAGAGACAGCACACCTTCATGAGGCAGAATGTGTGCTTCACGTGCTGTACAGTCTTATACGTCTGCACTCGAATGCGCAGAGCGAGTCTTGTTAAGAGCACACGTCATCAACCAACAGCAAGATGCAAGTAACCCTTGTCGAGAATTTTTGAATACATCTACAGTAGCTGTGAACTGTGCATTTAATCTCATTTGCCGTGACTTTTAAGACGATTGGAAGAGCATTGCGCCACACAGTGGTGTGCGTGTGCACATGCTGCATGACACAACCGATTGGCTTGAATGTTGTCATGCGGTTTGAAATGTCTCTGAAACATGCAGAGCAGGCACTGTATTCATATTGTGTGGTCAGTTTAAGTACTTCCTTTCGACAGGAACACGCTGTTCTACAATTTGCAGAGTAAACAGTCGTATGGTTTGGTAAAGGATACCACATTATACGTTACCTGTGGGAAATCTCCGTATTTGGTTTGGTAATCGAACACGTACAAATAAGAATTCCTATGGTCAGCCGAATGTAAGTCGACTGTTTGTGCAGCTGGTGCAACCACTTGAGCGTCACTCAATGCTTCCAGGGTTTCGTCTCTGTGGGCGAGAAGAAGGAAATGAAAATGGGGTTACGTTATGTTTGTTGATTTAAAAATGTGTTTGTTTGTGTAAAGAAGTTAAGGGAGAGAAAGTTCAAGTTGTTGGGGAATTTTTCATGGCGATGTTGTCGAGTCATACAACGATAGTTAAACTAACAAATGGTGTTGAATTAGGTGACCGCGAACGGTCAACAAACTGAAGCGGACACTCGACGAAGTCGAAGGTTCCAAGTCATCACTTCCAAATTTTCGTAGCATCTATTTCGGGTTGCTGATAACATGCAAACATAACAAGTTTTCTGTGAAAAATCTTTTCAAGTTAGCACAAATCTGTTGGCCCCGTCTAGTCGGGAGAGAACGATTCCTTGCTGAAAAAGTAAGTCACTGGCCCCCTTGTAAATTGTAATTTCGTGTACTTGTGATAGAATAAAATTGCACACAACACGAAGAGTTGCTGAAAATGGTCGGCCTTGATCCCCTTGAGAACTGTGAGAACAAAAGATGGCGCCACTTGCAAGTTGTGCTTTATCTTGAAAGCGAGTAGTGTAAGAATAAGGGAAACAATTTATATGGAATCTTATCGACTAAAACGCTTGCTGGCATTGAAGCCGAGGCGGCTAAAATGGGTCTGGCGGTAAATGAGGCCAAGACTTGGTACATGCTGTCATCAAGGAAGGACACACAACATCGACGTCTCGGACGGAGCGTCACACAAGGCAGCATAAACTTCGAGGTAGTCAAGGACTTCGTCTATCTCGGCTCCGCGGTTAACAGGAACAACAACATCAGTACCGAAATCAAACGCAGAATCCATCTTACCAGTCGCTGTTTCTTTGGGCTCAAGAGGCAATTGAGAAATAAAGCCCTCTTTCGAAGGACTAAGCTCGCTTTATGGGGTGGAATCTTGGACGTTAGCAAAGGCGGATGAGGAAGCCCTTAACCTTTTCGAGAGTAAAGTTTGGCGTGCGATTTTTGGTCCTGTTTTCGTTGATGGCATCTGGAGGAGAAGATTTAATGACGAACTCTATAGGCTATACAGCGACATGCGCCTGGTTAAGCGTCTACGGATACAACGCTTAAGATGGCTAGGCCATGTAGAGCGTATGGACACCACTGCTCCGGCCCGAAAAGTCTTTGCATCCGAGCCATTGGGACAACGCAACAGAGGACGACCTAGACTGAAGTGGCGCACACAAGTGGAGAAAGACCTCAACCAACTTGGAATGCGCAACTGGAGACAGCTGGCGAAAGATGGTGCTGACTGGAGAGGCATGTGTTGAGGCCCAGGTCCACCCCGGACTGTAGCGCCACAAGAAGAGGAAGAAGAAAACTAATGCGATTGACCTGTGCTTTGCATGGGAAATGGTCAAAAACGACCGGATGGTATGAAAATGTTTTTTACGACATGATAACGCTCGGCCCAAATTCACTGAAACCATCAGAAATGGCTTATAAATACTGAAATGAATGATCCTAACCCAGCGATCGTTTTCTTTAAACCTTACTTCTTCCTTCCTCTCTTAATATGTTAACTTAAACCAAAATTCCTTTTAAAACGACCTTATGCTATTTTTAAGTCCTTTTGTTGGCAGACAGTGATAGAGTGCAATGCTTCGGTGTAACTTTCTCCCATTTATCTTCCGCTATTTCTCAAACCATATTTGAGGATTATGGTGGTATGTTGCAGTCCTAGGTTTTACTTAAACATTTTCGATTGGGTTAAGCAGTTTCGTACTGAGAGAAGACGGGGAATATGATCAAATTACTATTGAAGAAAACAGTGTAATACTTGGTCGTTTTGATTTATAAGTCAAAGACCCGAGTTCCAGATAAGATTCCAGGATAAGAAATCTTGAACCCAACTCTTTTGATATGATCGAATGTAAGACTGTATTTGTCTGTGGAAAGGTTTTAAAATTTTGACACACCAAGTCAGTAAACCATTCGGTCTCTTGCGCTTAATTAAACAAATATAGCGATTTTCGTTTTTGATGGATATTTTTTTATAAAGTCAGGTACCAGGTATAACCGTATTAAGTGAACGTCAAGATACAAATGTCTCGATAGGAAACATTTGTTGTGAACGAGCCCTTAATTTTTTTATTTCCTATGATGATTTGTTTCCTATGATATCTGGTGGCCGTGGCCGAGTGGGTAGAGTGCGACCCTCACACGCCGAAGGGTCTAGGTTCGACTCCCACCTCAACAACAATTTTTCGAATTTAACGGCACCACGTCTTTCGAGCTGCTGACAACACTCAAAGAGTAATAACTGTCTAAGAAAGCTTCTCAAATTTCGCCGTTCGGAGTCGGCAAAAAACTGTAGGTCTCTTCTACTCGTGAGAGAACAGTAGCGCCTACAACACAAGTCCCGGTCCCTCTTTGGACAGTAGCGCCAACAATTATTATTATTATTCCTATGATATCTGTGCCAAATATTTAGTATACATTAAGTCATTGAACAGACAACATCATATTTTTTCATCGTGTTAAGAATGTCGAATTTTATACCAGAAAGTGATGATTTGCGGAAAGCATTAATTTTTTGTTTCCATTTGAAGAAAAGTGCTGGAAAGTCGCATCGAATGCTTTTCGAGGCATGTGGTGATCATGCTCTATCAGAAGCAACATGCAAAAGATGGTTTCAACGATTCAGAAATAATGATTTTGATGTGTGAAATGACGAACGTGGAAGACCACCAAAAAAGTTTGAAGCCGAATTGCAAACGATATTGGATGGAGATGACACTTTGAGTCAAAAGCAAATGGCAGCAATGTTAAATGTTGCACAACAAACAATTTCTGACCGTTTACAAGCTATGGGAAAGATCCAAAATTGTGGGAAATGGGTGCCAAATGAATTCAATGAAAGACAGATGGAAAACCGAAGAAACACGTGAAATTTTGCTTCAAAGACAAGAAAGAAAATCAGTTTTGCATCGGATTGTTACTGGCTATGAAAATGGGTTTATTTTAAGAATCCTTAACCGAAAAAATCATGGGTTAATCTGGGACAACCATCAACATCGACTGCAAAACCAAGATCGATTCGGCAAGAAGACAATGCTGTGTGTTTGGTGGGACTAGACAGGTGTGCTGTACCACAAGCTAGTAAAACCTGGTGAAACCGTTAATTCTGATCGCTACCGATAACAAGTGATCAATTTTAACCATGCATTTATCGAGAAACGACCAGAATGGGCCAGAAGACACGGCAAGGTAATTTTGCTCCATGACAATGCACCTGCACACAAAGCAAAACCGGTTCAGGATACAATCAAACCACTTGGCTGGGAGCAGCTACCCCACCCGCCGCATTTACCAGACTTGGATCCTTCTGACTGCCATTTGTTTTTATCGATGGGACACGCATTGGCTGAGCAGCACTTTGATTCCTACGGGGAGGTCGAAAATTGAGTGTCTGATTGGTTTGCTTTAAAAGACGAACAATTTAATTGGCGTGGTGTTCACAAATTGCCAGAAAGGTTGTCAAAATGTGTAGAAAATAATAGTCAATACTTTGAATAAAATGTTTTTACTTTCCCATTAATAACAAGTGTTTTATTTTCAAAAGAAATAAATTTAATTTCATACTGGTATACCTAGTACATTCAATTCTCTTTTTATGCGGTAGATACGTTCCACAACTAACCGCACAAAAGCAATCGCATAAAAAAATACACTAATGTAGTGTAAAAGAAGGAATGTGTTTCATTATTTTCAAAAACGCATAAAACCAAAAGATCATATAAAAAAAGACATTAATTACATTATATAATTAGGGTTACGTTCTAAAATTTTTTAAATGTTCACAGGACCAAAAAATCGCAAAGAAAAGTAGGTATCAACTAATAAAAAATGAGGATACCTGAGAATTTTTGAGCAGAGTATAAAGTTTTGGTAAATTCAAATCAAATACATAACATTACTTTATTTTCAATTAAATATATTTAATTCACATTACTTTAATTAGTAGCTTTATACAAATTTTATATTTAGTCATTTTCTTCACTTTCTGATAACACCCGCAACCTTTTGTGAACTGGCGCGAAATCATTATCATCACTGGAATAGACAGTCAGTTCATTTTGTGACTGCATCAATAGATTCAACGTAAGTTTCGCCTGTTGAAGGTTCTCCTGATTTGATAAGAAAATCAGTTATTAAGCTTTGCGAATCTTTCCTTAATTCTTTATGAAGTTCTTGATACCCAGAAATGCACAAGTGATAATTCATTCTTACACAAATAGCATTGAGCATATGTAACTATTGTTTGCTTGTACTGTATAGAAGAAATATTTAAAAAGGGGAATCCCATAGAAAATACTATAGAAAAACAACGCATAACTTCAAAATCTTGTACAAAAAAATCAGAATTAGATTCTCAGGAAAAATCGCATAACTTCAAAACCGCATAAAAAAGATTCGCATTAGAAGAGAATTGAGTGTATTTGCAGTTAATTGAAGTTTTCAAATGTGCCTGAGTTGAGTATTTGAAGTTTAAAAAACACATAACAGTGTATTATGTCGTTAACCAATTAACTTCGGATAATCTACAATGGCTGTACGTGAAGAACAAGTCCCAAAACTTAACCTAATATGCGTTTTGATTTAATGTACTTCGGATCCGTATCATATTTAAAGTAGTTTAACAGGGAGAACGGACATGTTATTCACCATTGGTGTGAGGATTGATTTAAGAATTTTCAGGTACATCGATTGGTCTATTTAATCCCCGAAGAGGTGCAAGCTTTTAACTCCAAAGGGATGCACGAAGCCCAATTGAATTACCAACCCATTCGTGTGCTTCATTGTTTGTTTAATATGAAGAGCTTTAAAAGATTCGGCTTGTCTTTTCCCAGCTCATTAACTTCCCTCTGTGCTGCGACAGTTTTCTTTTGTTTTATCAGACCGAGATAGCTTACTCCAATTAACTTTATGTTCTTTTTGCAAAGCTGACTTCATGTTCTTTTCGATGGACATCACATTATGCTTACGTAAAATTCTCTTGATCGTAAACCGATGAATTTCCTTTTCTGTGTCTGCCCAATAATACTTTTGAGAGCATAAGTCTTAAGTCATTCGGATAAGACAGTGTCTTCCACCGTCCTTTTGATGAACTTTTTATGCCAATTTTCGCTTTTTTCCTTAGCCTTGCAACAGCTGGCTTCGAATTATTGAATTCTTTTGGCTTCTGACTGCCTGATTTTCTCTTTCGGATAAATTTAAGAACTTTAGTACTTGTTTCAGTTTTTTTTCAATCGCTGGCATGTATAAAATCCAAAGATCAAAATATTTTGAAAATCACAAAATTGTAACAAAACTTTTAAACTCTTTTGTTATCAATCTGCGAATGCTGAACCACACTCAGGTGGTACTTGTGCAAAAATGAGCCACAGGCAAACTAGCTGCCTAACGTACACAAACAGAGTACCTTTAGCTAACTCATCTTCTGTCAAACAGAAGTCGTGTATTTTCATTTTTTCACCGAACTGTATGGAAATCTCCACCGTTTTCCAAGCGTTAAATATGCCTTGACGAGTGATAGACTATGTTCTTCCTTGCGTGAAGGAGAAAACTGAACCCTCTCAGAATATTAACCACCTGTAGTGTACCATATACACGTACGTGAGTGTGGACATGAATAAGAAATCGAGTGTTTTTCGGAAATTGATTTCATGCGCAGGTGTGCTATTGAGGACTGTGTCTGGTGCTGGGGTGCAACGGTGGACGTGCGGACACAATTATATTTAGTTCATAAGGAATTTCATTGCCACGACAACCATAATTAGTTTTACACTCTCACGGAAGTCCTTAAGGGTTGATGGGCGAAGTATATATACAACGTATTCAATTTATTGGCAGGGCTGTATTGAATAATTGGAAATAATTGAGCGATTCTGGGGGGAAATTGATTTGAAGGACCACTTGCTTCTTTTGTTTTAAAAGGGAAGTATGTCTCATTCAAAGTAGAGTCGTGCACTCCACTTGACCGTCGATGAGGATACCCTTCTTAACTTTCAAGAGGCTATGTGATTAAGGGATTATGTTCCATACATAGAGAGAAGTGTAAAGTCTTTTTAAGTCGGAAGTGAAAGTGAGTAAAGAATAAAAAGTAATATTGTATGAGGTTGCCAAACACTTCCGTTCCGCCTTTCTATCTTTTGAATTTTCCGGCTATGTACAAAGCGCTAGAGAGAGATCTTATATTTCAATAATATACATCATTTCTAAGGTCTTGACATAACCTACAAAACGATGCTATGCATGATTAGTCTAGATATTGCGTTCAACAGTCATAGACGTGGTTGATTTCGATGATTCAAAGCCGTTGAAAACGACACCATGGATAAGCCAGCAGGCGGAAGACCTGTGACGACGAATATCGATCGAATCATGGAAATCATTGAGTTAGGCCGGCATGTGGCATCTCGCGACATCGCCCAGGAGATGGGAGTTAGTCACCAAACCTTTTTTAACCATCTCCAGAAGGCTGGATACAAAAACAAACTTAATATTTGGGTGCCGCATGATTTGACGCGAAAAAACCTACGGGACCGAGTCAACGCCTACGATATGCTGCTAAACGGAACGAACTCGACCCATTTTTGAGATGGATGGCGACTGGTGAAGAAAAATGGATCACATTTTCACATCAAGTGAAAACCATGACCGTTTTCGCTTGATATTGTCGTATGTGCCAGTGAATCGTCCCAAACAGTGGCCATGCCAGGATTGACGGCCAGGTAGATTTTGCTGTGTGTTTGGTGGGATTGGAAGGGAATCATCCACTATGAGCTGCTTCCATATGGCCAGACGCTTAATTCTACCATCTACTGCTAACAACCGGACCGCTTGAAATAGGCGATCGACCATAAGCGCCCAAAATTGGCCAACAGGAAGGGTTCAGTGTTCCACCAGGACAATGCCAGACCACACACTTAGTTGATGAATCGTCAGAAGCTACGGGAGCTCGGATGGGAGGTCTTATCGCATCTACCATATAGCCCGGACATAGCGCCAAGTGACTACCACCTGTTCCTGTCCATGGCGAACGCCCTTCGTGGTGTGAAGTTGAACTCAAAAGAGGCTTGTGAAAAGTGTCTGACCGAGTTCTTCGCAAATAAGGAGAGGGGGGGATCTCTGAGGGGGGTATTATTAAGTTGCCGTCTAGATGGAAACAGATTATCGAACAAACGGCACATATTTCAAATAAATCCGATCACTGTAACACTTTTTATGAAGCCTTGAATGAAGAGCAAAAAAACGGAAGAGAGCTATTGGACATCCTTATATTTGATATGCTACACCAATAGGGACAAAGGTTTGTCTATGGTAACAGTACAGTGTTTCATTCCAAATCTGCTTTTTTTCAGAATAGGTTAAAATTATGTTCAAATGAATGTGGCCTGTTTTCAAAGATCGCTCCACTCGTAAGTGGTGGCTGCTCTTGGAAGCGGTAACCTTCTTCATTGAAAAGCTGTTATTATGTATAATTCGTATTATTAATCAAGTAAAAGTATTATTGTAGTGCATTCATGTAAGATTTCATATAAATGTGATTATTAATTCGCGTTTTATTTCTAGTTTAAGAGAATCATAATGCCAACTGGGACAATGATCTTGAAAATTGAGCATCTTCTTCTTCTTCTTCTTGTGGCGTGGTTGTCCCACGTTGTCAAAGACTTTTCGGGCCGGAGCAGTGGTGTCCATACGCTCTACATGGCCTAGCCATCTTAAGCGTTGTATCCGTAGACGCTTGACCAGGCGCATGTCACTGTACAGCCTATAGAGTTCGTCATTAAATCTTCTCCTCCAGATGCCATCAACGCAAACAGGACCAAAAATCGCACGCAAAACTTTCGCACGCAAAAAATTCGTGAAGAGATTATGACTGACCCAGGTTTCCGCAATTTTATTATCAACTGTACAAAAGTGGTTAAGTGAGTTCAGGAGAGGCAGAGACAGTATTGAAGACGAACCCCGCTCCGGCGCCCCGGCTACTGCCTGTACGGAAGAAATCATCAAAGGAATCGATAAACTTGTTCTTGAGGATGCCTGAATAAAGGTGAAAATGATGGCAGAGATGGCAAATGATGGCAGATGGCAAGCTTTCAGCTGTTACCATTCACACCATTCTTGATGACCATGTTAACCTTGCAAAATTCAGTGCAATGTGGGTGCCACGAATGCGCACAGTGCCAGTACAGAGAGCTTTTGGAGATGTGTAGTGACAAAGCGAACGGTGTTATGGATCGAATTGTTACTGGGGACGAAGCATGGGCTGACCACTATGACCCTGAAAGCAAACATATCAATACCGAGAATATATTGAGCGACTCTCGTACTATGATTTGCTAAAACCAGGCTCAAAGATTGATAGGAAACCTTATCGTCTACAACTAATGCGTTTAAGCCGTGTATTGTGTGAAAACACATCCAAAAATGACTAAAAGGCATGAAAAGGTGATTTTGTTACACGATAACGCTCGACCATATATGGATTTAGCGGTCGAAGACCAACAGAAAACTCTGAAATGGGAGGTCTGACTCCACTGCCGTATTCTTCAGACCTTGCTTCTTCTGAATAATGGCTTTTTCGACGCAAACAAATTGCTTTAGCGGGTCATCAGTTCAAGTATTTTCAGAAAATCAAAGAATGGCTCAGTTATTAGATTCATGACAGACAGGACTTATTTTTTTAGAGACTGTATTCGATAGTTACAAGAAAGATGAAAAAAATTGTCGGATCAGAAAGACAATATTTCGAGTGATGCAGTTTTTACGTATTGTCAATAAAAATGGATTAATCTGTGCTCACAATACTTTCAGGTATTAATATAAGCACATGTATTGAATATTGAAAGAGGCGGCCGTTAATTTTGTGACACAATTTTTCTGACTCATGATAAGCTAAGATTTGGTCTCATTTTTCTATCCCGCTCACAGTATCGTGTACCCCATTTGTGGGGGCTGGTGATCAGTGGGGGGCTGGCGATCAGTGGGGGGCTGGCGATCAGTGGAGGAGCTGGCGATCATTGGGGGGCTGGCGATCAGTGGGGGGGGGGGGCATGGGCCTGTGCACGCGAGGTAACGTCGTTAATTGCGCTCAACATGGCGAGCTGCCAAGGCAATCCTCGTTAGTGCGCAGGTTAAGTTGACATACAGCCACCACGCGGCGCCCCCTGGATAGCCATCACAACACCCGTTGAATGGTGAACTAATGTATGCAGCGAGCCCCTCTGCCCGAGGGTTTAAGTAATGGGCCTGACCTACCAGTCTGTGGGTTGTGCGTGAGGTTAACTTCCTCATCACGTAAAAAATAAATAGTTCACAAACGTTGAAATGCCTCGGATAATGTAGGGCCAACTGTTGACGACCCCAGCATACCTTTTGAGAACAACGATTTTCGGTTTTGCACGTGGAATGTGAGGTCCCTTAACAGACCACGTACAATTGAACAACTTGCGGAAGCCCTAGATTGCTACAAGGCAAACATTTCCGCCATCCAGGAAGTGCGATTTGTTGAGCATGGCATAAAACGAGGAAGAACTGTGATATCAACTTCAGCAATTGCTATAGAAAGAGAAGACAGAGCTTTTTCGGATGCTGATTTGTTGTTCGGGGCAGACTTAAGCAAAAAGTTTTAAGCTACGACCCCGTCAGCGAACGCCTCATGACGATCCGCTTCAAGGCTAAGGTCGGGAACATCAGCCTAATTTGCACTCACGCCCCGACAGAGGAGAAGGATGACAACATCAAGGATGACTTCTATGATCTCCTAGCAAGAACATACGATCAATGCCCCAGCTACGACATTAAGATCGTTCTAGGAGATTTCAACGCTCAGCTGGGAAAGGAGGACATCTTTGCTGGAGTCATCGGTAAACACAGCCTGCACGACAACACATCCGGAAACGAACTCAGGCTGTTGGACTTCAGCTCGAGGCAGAACTTCTCTGTGGCTAGCAAGCGATTCCCACACTTTGACATTCACAAAGGAACTGTCAACCAGATGATCACGTTGCGATCGACGTCAGACACTTCTTCAGTATTCTCGATGTCTGAACCTTCCGAGGTGCAAACATTGACTCGGATCATCACCTAGTTGTAGCCAAGGTCAGAAGCCGGATATCGAGAGAGCAACGGAGTTGAGAAAGGCCAAAACGGTTTGACGTCGGAAAGCTACAATTGCAATGGATCGCTGGGAACTTTGCCGACCGAGTCTCCCGGAAAGCATAGAAGAAGAATGGAAACGTTGTCAAGAAGCCACCAAAGAAGTTGCCACTAATGTGCTCGGTTTCAAGTCACCACCCAGAAGGAACCCATGGTTTGACGACGAGTACAGGCAAGCGCACGCAGCTAAACAAAACGCCTGTAAGGCGAAGCTGCGTTGAACAACGAGGGCTGTTCGTGAGCTGTACGAATAGAGAAGATGGGAAGAGCACCGGCTTCTCAGAAGGAAAAAGAAGGAGCATGAGAAGCCAGCGTTCTAGGAAATGAAAAGGTGTTATGGCAGGAATGAAATCCGAAAGTTTTACCGAAAGGTAAAACAGCTAGCCGGAGGATAGAAGGTTCGGACCAAGGCCTGCCGGGACCAAAGCGGATAACTAGAGTCGCTGTCTGTGCTGAGAATGTGGAAGGATCATTTCTGTAGACTCCTTAAGGGCGATGACGGCCCAAATCCCGCTTTTAGGCAGAATGTTCCACTCGATTTGGACGATGATAGACAAGAATTCTGTCCCCCCCCCCCCATCTTCTTCTTGCGGCTCTACAGTGAGGGGTGAACCTGTTGCTCAACCAACATGCCTCTCTATCCAGCACCAACTTCCGCTACCTAACAGGGAATTCTCCTTCTTGTTAAATAAGAACCCACACAATCGTGAACTTATTATCAACCACAAAATAAAATAAAAGGTCAATGCACAAGCACAACTTTTGCGGCCCAATTTAATTGCTACAAGTCCACATTTTACAATCTTTCTAATCACAAAACACAGAAAACATAGCTTTTCCAGTCAAACATCGCCTGAACTTTGATATTTTTCCCTTTTTCTCCGTGTGATATTCACGGGATCAACAGAAACTCATCGCTTCTGGCACAAAATCACGGAAGAAAATCTCTACTTGACTTGACTCATCTTCAGACGTTTCTGGGAAGGATTTATTTTTGGATGTGACCTTTAAGCATTTAGCGACACAAACATGAATCTCCACGAAACTCACCTGATATTAATTGGATGTTGTACTGGTCTCTCCCAATCTGTGTACTCATTGACGATTGTTGCGAAAATTTCGTTCAAATGATAGACGTACGTGTTGCGCACGTATGCCTTAAGGATTTTCGATCTCCGGTCCGCTTCGATGCCATACTGAACGTCGCCAGAGTTGAAGGAGAAAAACGCTTCAGCACGCGTTACCCCAGCCATCAGGTCATATCTGAAAATGTGAAGAAAACCGGAAGGAATTTTTAATTTGATTGAGAATCACATAAAGTCGTTTCGTTAATTAAATGTGTGTTTCGCATTCATTCTCTGGAGCGAATGATATTTTGCTAATCCCCGCAAATTAATGAATCACCTGTGTTGCATGAAATGGAAGGAATGCTACTGGATCGCGGAAAACTGTTTATTGCGAGTGTGTACCTGCTTTGCGGATGAAAATTCATGAGCTGCTGTCTTAATCAAGCGAATTAATTTTCTGAGAAGGAGATCAAAGTTGTTGAAGAGCGGTTTACGGATTCGGTTCTATTAAAATTAATATGGATGAATTGGAAATAAAATTTCTCCGAAATAGAAACGGAGATCCCCATCCATCTTATGTCATCAGCAAGAAACATTCAGTCAGCCGCTCAACAGGAATGTGTTTCGTTTTTGTTATTGAAACAAAGTTTTGTCTTTCTTCTTCCATTTAAAAATAACTCAGTGATGAATAATGGTATGTCCCTTCCCACACTTCGTGACTTTGAGGGCGTAACTTTCGCTGACATCAATGATAATAAATAGGGAATGTAATGGGACTAACAAGGGTGGTCCCATAAATGCAAAGAAAAGAAGATTTCTATAAGCAACGATTTATTTTTCAAGATGTTTTACTTGACCTCGAAACATGCCCGAGATTTAGCAGTTTTAAGAAGCCGGATACTGATAACCCCCTAGATTGATCTAATTTCTAGACCTCATTCTAGATTCATAGAGTGGAGATGTGGTATTTTGTGGCCCTGTTCCACAGTTTTCGTGGCAGTGCAGGCTCGAATCATAGGACTGAGTATGTTTTCCTCCGAATCCTACCTACGAAGGCTGCCTCTTTTATTTCGGGATTAGAGAAAAAAAACAAATATTAATAATCGAAAATAGCTTTATTGTTTTTCAAAATATTCCCCATTAAGACCTATACACTGTTGCATGCGTTTGAACCAATTGTCGAGACACTTTTTCATCTCCAAAACATGCATTCTGAACTCATCAATCGCTTCTTCAGGTGTCGAAAATCGTTGACCTCTCATTTTATTTTTTATGTACGGGAATAAAAAGAAGTCATTCCGTGCCAAGTCAGGCCTATACTGAGGATGACTCATCAAATAGATGTTTTGAATGCTCAAAAATGCAGTTGTTTGAGCCAAAGTGTGAGAGCTCGCATTGTCGTGATGAAAAGTGATCCGTTTTCAGCGGTTGGTTTTCCTGATTTTTTCCAAGATATCTGGCAAACAAATGGTTGTGTATCACTCAGAATTGACTGTTCTGCGTTGTTCTAGTGATACGGTTGTGACATGTCCAGTTTTTCCGGAAAAACAGGCGACCATTTGCTTGGAAGCGCTTCGTGCGCGAGCAACTTTTTTGGATTTGGTTCAATTCGAAACACCCATACAATCGACTGCTGTTTACTTTCGGGCTCATACGTGAAAATCCACGATTAATCACCTGTCACGATGTCATAGACATGTTTTGAAGCGCCTTGGTTGTATTCTTGAAGGATTTTTTTTTCGACCAATAAACCTTTTTTCAGCGATTGACAAATTGTGTGGTATCCAACGCGAACAAGCTTTTTTGACGATCAAATGTTCATGCAATATTGAATGTATGCTGGTCCCACTAATGCCTAAGATTGTCTCAATCTCACGATAGGTCACACGAGGATCTTGCAATATCAGTTGGCGCACAGTATCAATAGTTTCCGGAACAGGAACTGATTTTGGACGACCTTCACGAAATTCGTCTTGGCGTGAACTACGACCTCGGTTGAATTCAACATACCATCGATAAGAACTGGTCCTTGATGGAGCTTCATCACCAAAAATTGAGATAAGTTCATCCATGCCCTGTTGTTGAGTTAATCCACGTCGAAAGTTGTAAAAATTAATCGCACGAAAATTTTCACGATTTAATTTCATTTTTTAAGCGAGATGAATCATTTAAGTTACTGTAAAAAACACAAATAGCGCTCGTATGTCAAAACGTTCTAAGTACGTATAACCTCAAAATTGTCAAACTTTACGATAGAGCTGGCAGTTGCCAGATTGCAACACTAGAGTTACCCAATCCCGAAATATAAAAGGCAACCTTCGTACATAAAAAAATTTACTCGGCATAGTTAAGGCCCCTGACCATTTAATGCTTAATCATGAAGTTGATGTTGATTGAACCTTCTCTATGTTATCAATTTCCTGACCAATACGCCAGTCTTTACCATCTTCACAATCTTGGTTTTTGTCTTTTCGACTAAAATGTGTATCAGTCGATTTAAGGTTTGTCGAAGGTTGCAACACGAAAAACGCGGAGTACGTGAAATGGATCCATATTTCAAGCATCTTTGTATTGCCCAGTATTACAGAAATGATGGGATTCATATGCAGACCCATTGTGATGCCTTTTGTCGCATGAACGAGCGCGTTGTTCCTTACAGTATCATTTAAGCCGCGTTGCAATTCTCAGAAAGCTATTTTAACCACCGGAAGGACTTTGTTTTCCGTCTGGCATTGCCTTGGATAAGAGGTATAGTTACAAAGCTGCTGGTTATAAACAATTTCTGCATTTAAATATAAATCAACTTTGAAGAGTTTTAAATGCTGACAACTGCTTCACATACAAATTAATAAAATGCGAGTTGTTGCCACTCACCGACGGCTTTGTTTTCAACAATTTCTATATAATTGGTATGTCTCTACGCTCCGAAGTAAAACTTTACCTTAACCAGAATTCCTCTTCAGACTGCACGCTCTCTTATTATAATAATCTGGGACAGGCACGTCCTCTGCAGCATTGCTCTGTAATACTGGAATCGGAGAATTTTTCGACCTAGCCAATTTAAGCTTTTTTGACGTTTAAACATGACAAGGCGAAAGACATCTTACATCAAACTGGCAAACATTAACATAATTCTTCTTCTTGTTGTGGCGCTGCAGTCCGGGGTGGACCTGACCTCAACCAACATTCCTATCCAGCCAGCACGATCATCTACCAGCTGCCTCCATTTCCGTACTCCAAGTTGGTTGAGGTCCATCTCCCCATGTGTGCGCCACCTTAGTCTAGGCCGCCCTCTGTTGCATTGTTCCAATGGCTCGAAGACTCTTCGGGCCGGAGCAATATTGTCCATACGCTCCACATGGCCTGGCTCTCTTCACCCATGTATACGAAGACGATTGACCAGGCGCATGGCGTTAAACAGCCCATAGAACTTTGCGTTAAATCCTCTCCTACAGATACCATCAACGCAAACAGGACCACAAATCGCACGCAAGACTTTCCTGTAGAAAAAACTAAGGGCTTCCTCATCCGCTTTAAATAATGTCCAGGTTTTTTGCGCCACAGAGTAGGACTGAAATGATCAAGCTGTTATATAAAGCGAGATTATTCCTTCGAAAGAGGTCTTTATTACTCAATTGCCTCTTAAGCCTAAAGAAACAGCGACTGGCAAGAGTGATTCTGCGTGTGATTTCGGCACTTGTGTTGTTGTCTTTGTTCACTGCGGAGCCGAGATAGACGAAGTCTTAGACTACCTTGCAGTTTCTGTTACTTAGTGTGACCCTATGTCCGAGACGTCGATGTTGTGTGTCTTTTCTTGATGACAGCATGTACTTTGTTTTGCGACTGGTAGTCGCTTCCGCTTCAATACCAGCAAACGCTTCATTGACGACATGATTAGCGTATGTAATCTAGAACCTGTGCCTCTAGAGATATCTCTGTAGCATCTTCCTATCACGTTCGTAGCACAACAATCAGTTCTGATGATATCAGCAATCATTTGTCATTATCAGATTGGAAGACGACACTGCCAGGCTAAACTTGATATCGTATTTTTGCTAAGAATTCTTTTTTAGAGTTAAAGAGTTGTAATGTATTATTGAAACTGCCAAGCATTTTGTCAGATGTGAAAAGATTCATTTCTAGCTTTGATTGGGATTAGAACATGAATAGACCGATGCAAGGCAATCATGGCGTGGATTCGGTTAATGGGCTCAAACAGACTTGTTTTTGATACAAATTGGCGACGGAACTTACTTTTACTGAAAAGTAGATGTCAGTAAACGAACCTCTCGGATTTAGGTATTTGGACGATCATCGTCAAGTGTAAGTTGCGGCGACATAACATCCTCAGAACCTGACTGTTTGGTGCTTTTTATGGGTTTATTGAATCATTGGTTTTTATTTCATTTAAAACATTGCATCTTATCGTGAATGCTACAAACCCACGATAACTGATTTTTTCCCTTCATAAGTCGAACATCCATAACGTGCAGTAGCTTTGGTTTCAAGAAGACGACACAAGAGTTTGTGCCACTATTGATTTCTTTTAAGGAAACATGTTGTAGCCGCATAGGATTATGTTACGGACCTTTGAATCGGGCTACAAGATGGTGCAATTGACCGCCATTTAACTATTTTGTGTGGAAATATGTGAGGTCGCTAGTCTATGGCGATAAGCCTGAAAAGACTGATCGCTTGAAGAACACCATATGTCGCGTCTTTGCCACGTATGCCTATAAACGTAGAAAAAGCTATGGATAAGTGGACCTTCAGATTAGACTTCCTTTAAACCACTGGAGGTAGTCATATACTAGAAATTATATTTAGATTTGGATGCCAGTGATTTATTATCCGAACAGAGTAAATTGAATATCAATTGTTACTTTTTATAACTTTGTTCACTTTCTACAAAAGAAACATCCGTTTGCAGTTATAGAATATCATAGTTAAACTTAATGTGTTGGAGACTGGCAGAAAAAAAAACGAAAACTTTTTTTTCCTTTTTTTGTTTAGGACCGCAATGTGTGTAACACGATCTTAAAGTGCATTGGGATAATCGGGAGAATTTCGAGAGCAGGGATCAGAAACCTTAGAGCCGAATTAATTGTGGTTTATTTTCTTCTTAAAATCAGGCGTAAGACAAGTAGCACATGTATGTAAATCGCCTGTTTATATTTAGTTAGTCGCCTATGCCTTAAAATTGTTGCACGAGTTAAATGTCTACGAAGAACTGACTGAATAATAATTATTCACGCAGAACTTCGCCTCAAACCATCTCTTTAAATTTCACACCAAAGTTTCAAACCATTTAAGTATTTCTTGGTTTGAAAATTAAAAAGAGAACACACTTGTGAGCAAGAAACCATTAAGAAGAAAGAGAATTTTTTTTTTTGGAGTGGTTATAAAAAAGCTCATGTTCCAATTTGTAACTCCTGAAATCGGAATTAATTTTCAAAAAGCAATTATTCCTTGAACGAAAAGTCCTCAGTTATAACTGAGTACAAAGTGTTTCCCATAACCTCAAACAGAGTGAAGTGAGTCGTTGGTAATTTCACACGTAATAAGTTCCACGCATCAAATAAACACGAGCTATTCCCCAGGAAATTCAAACATGCAACCAATTTATCGCTCGATGGTTAATAAAATTTTGAAATATTGCAAACAAATAGATCCACTAGTGTATTGCTTACCTTGACAACTTGTTAATGGCCGTTTTCCTCATTAAAACTGTACAAATTGAATTGAAATAAATTATTACTTTAATTATTGCGTAACTAGTTTGAGATGAGGCAGTATGATTGTGCGTTTAATCAAAGAGCATCATGCGATGCCAATTCAAATTAAATTTATAATTACCAATATTCTCTTGACGACTGCCGATTGTTGCGGCAGTGGCTACACTATCGCCGCCGTCAATTACTACTCCATCGATGCTGGGTCCAAATGCGTAGCCAAATTCTGGTTCACGGATTGGCACTGACAGTAATTGATCGAGTGTTTTATCCCTTAGGCACTTCATGAGGTGGGCATGTGGCAGTTCCGGTGAGCAATTAACATGATGCGCAACAACTGCTGCATATTTTGATGGATTATCTACTAGTGACCATGGTGTGAGTCCAGAACCCGACATCAGTATGGCACGATTGAAAAGAAGTCCTGAAATGAGACGCGCACAAAGTTCAAACGTCAGTCAAATTTTCAAAGTGGGCTTAAATGTGATAATGTCGCCATTCATCAAAATCCGAATAACAAGCGCTGTGGTGGTGAGTTTTATTGGAGTATAAATAATTAATCGAAGAAAATTTTGTTGGTTTGCCATCAACTCACTCATTATTCAGAAACCTGTTGAACTTTTGACCCACTTTGGGAAATTTAATTGATTTTCAATGGTTGACGATTAGGCTGCGATAATGACTGAAGGCGGAGGGGCACAGTGTCAGAGTTTACCCAGCTTAGGACAGATGAAGAACGCTTTTAATTACTTTTCAATTACTTCTTTGCCGGCGAAGATTGTTGAACTTGTGCAGGGTGATGTTTGTAAGACACTTTTAAATCGGTAAGGCGATTTTTTCTGGGTTGTCCTAATCTGCCTAATTCAAGTTTCATCCAACTTTTGCAGACGCGCATAATTTATGAGTATAGCTTTGCAAGAATACTCGTTGACAATAATTGAAAAAGGGAGCGGCTTTGGCAGTCGTTAGATCTTTCAAGTTATCGAATTATTGTCAAATGTCCTGTATTTGGAACACAAGCCGCGCATTTGGTTCACATCAACGAGAGGTTCAATACTGCTTCCATTTGCATACCGTGTTCATTGTAAAGTTCTTTCGAGGTTGCGTTGCAACTATTTAGCAAACTTGGTATACAGAAATGATCTGTTGATTTAATGTAAACACGAAACGTTTAAACACAATTTTAGTAACCAATATTTGAAGTACTGAAATTCGGAGTCTTTTCGGTCGCATTTAATGTACAACTTAAATTTTTGAGTTGTTGACTTTTCAAATCCCTGCGCAGCCAACAATAAATTATATGTTCCCTTAAGGCAATAATACCATGAACAACACTGACAGTTTTTTAAGTAGCTTCTGGCTAGTAAGAATTTTATAGTATCAACAAATTGAGCATGAGACAACTTACAACATCAGTAGAGTGAAAAATAATTAACTCCTTGTTCTCAGGTTCAATTGAGTAATAAAGCCCTCTCTCGAAGGACTAAGCTCGCTTTATATAACAGCTTGATCATCCCCGTCCTACTTTATGGCGCGGAATCTTGGACGTTAGCAAAGGCGGATGAGGAAGACCTTAGCCTTTTCGAGAAAAAAGTTTTGCGTGCGATTTTTGGTCCTGTTTGTTTTGATGGCATCTGGAGGAAAAGATTTAGTGACGAACTCTATGGGCTGTACAGCGACATGCGTCTGGTCAAACGTCTACGAATACAACGCTTAAGATGGCTAGGCCATGTTCAACGTATGGACACCACTGCTCCGGCTCGAGAAGTCTTTGAATCCGAGCCTTTGGGACAGCACAACAGAGAACTACCTAGACTAAATGGGCGCACACAAGTGGAGAAGGACCTCAACCAACTTGGAATGCGCAACTGAAGACAGCTAACGAAATATAGTGCTAGCTGGAGAGGCATGTTGGTTGAGGCGCAGGTCCACCCCGGACTGTTGCCCCACAAGAAGAAAATAAAGTTGTTCTCAGGTTACCCATTTTTGTTGAATATAAACAATAGGGCTAATTCAGAAATAATATATATTTCGCTTGGAATTAAGTTTGGTCTGGTAAATGGTTTAAAACATTCAACCGTTTGCATTCGGCAGCGTTTTGGACGTTCTTGACGCTACTTTTTCATGAAAATATACATCCTGGAATCGTGATTTTATATAATATCAATTTATAGCCAAGAAGGAGTGTAATGAAATTTGGTTTTAATAAATTTGTGGATATAGAATGATCAAAATTAATTGTTTTAATTAGATCTTTTCTAGTGGATGCTTTATTTCCAAACTAGAGCTAGTACATTAGTTTAATCGGTTATGAGACTTCTTTGTTATAAAGTTTGACATTTCATTGACGCATACCTCTGTTTTAAGTGCATAGTCCCCAAATTGCTCAACCAATCAAAGACGTTTACAGTTCTTAGTGAACCGTCTGCACACGTTCTTTTTCGAAGTGCAAAATGGTTCTTGAATTTATTCTACATAAATATGCTATATACTGCGAGCGTCAAAAGTGAGTAAACAAATATATGAAAAGTGGGTCGAAACAACAACAAAACTCAAACTCCATTGATACAAAAAAACAGCTTTATTCAATGTGATCAATTATTCAAAAAATAAAGTACGGTAAAAACAAAAACAAATGAAAATTATAACTACTTCATATATTACGAGTCAAAAGTGAGTAAACAATGTACTTTTCACTCAACAAATGTACTTGATTAAAAAATTAAATTTAGTACTTTGTTGGTCCTACTTTAGACTTTATTACTTCCTTGAGTCTACGTGGCCAAAACATTAGCAGTTCGTTGGTAACATCGGGGGAAATTTTTGACCATTCTTCTGTTATAGCTTTTTTCAGGTCTTCCTTGTTATTAATAGTACTCTGTCGAATTCTTCTATCCAAATGCTCCCATAAGTGTTCTATTGTAATTGGTAATTGCGGGGGGTGATCAAGCTGCTTTGGGGTCCTGTAAAGGAACCATTCCTTAACAAGGCGTGAGGTATGCTTAGGATCATTGCCTTGCTGAAAGATCCAATTCCTAGCTTAACCTAATTAGTCTACGCTCGGTTGCAAGTTGGTCCTGAGAATATTTTGATAATCTTTCTTCCTCATTGTACTATCAATGAATACAAGATTGCCAACCTAAGATGATGCTACACACCCCCACACCATCACTGAACCTCCCCCATGTTTCACGACGGGCCTAATATTTTTTTCAGTAGATTCTTCATTTTTTGCTCTCCAAATTTTTTTATTCATATGTCTCTTAAAAATTTAGAATAAAGCTAATAATAATAAAGCTAATAATAAATGAATAAAGTTGTTTTTGTGTATCAATATAATTCGAGTTTTATTGTTGTTTCGACCCAATTTTCATCTTTATACAATAATCAAATATTTGTTTACTCACTTCCTACGCTCACAGTATGTAGCTGGAACTATAAACAAATGTTGGAGGCGCAACATAACAAAATGGACAAAAATCGGGTACATTTGCAAAAAATTTAAAATGAACCTTAATTTTTAAACAGACCGATTTTACCAGATTTCGATTTGTTTACTTTATGAGTCATGTATAGAAGCACAAAAACCACGAGATTCTTATAAAGTTTCGGTAGAATAAATTTTTTGTCGTAATCACTTATAAAATATCTAATGCTCCTTTAGAGAGGACAGAAGAGTGATAAGTTTAGCATGACTTAATTTACTTTACACATAAGCTACGAAATACTAATTTTTTCAGCCAAGTTTTGTCCAATGAGTGTTCAGCAAATATTTGACAATTTGATGTAAAACTCAAACATTTGAAGCACCAACAAGAGGAACAAATAAATACGTTTCTCTTGTTGGTGCTTGAAATGTTTAAGTTCAAGGTCTGCCTTTCTCAAAATATAAAAAAATAATTAACACCAAAAGATTCTTTGATAGAAATCCATTCCATCTTTTAGAAAACAACAATATGCATTGTCCTAAAAATATTAAGTAACGTTTAATAATAAACAACCGCTTGTTCTGCGTATGCCGATTTTGTTACAGACTGAGGGAAGAGTGAAGTTATACTGCACAAGTATTTATATTGAATCCGATTTAGAAATTCACCATTTCGGGTAGAGAAGAAGGAAAAAGCGATATGTGTGTAATACCAGGTATACGTATATGAAGTGAGCGTCAAGATACAAATGTCTCGATAGGGAACATTTGTTGTGAACGAGCCCTTATTTGTTTTTGTTTGTTTGCTATGACATCTGTGCCAAATATTTAGTATACATCAAGTCATTGAACAGACAACATTATATTTTTTCATCGTGTTAAAAATGTCGAATTTTGTGCCAGAAAGTGATAATGTGCTGAAAGCATTAATTTTTTGTTTTCATTTGAAGGAAAGTGCTGCAGAGTCGCATCGAATGCTTGTCGAGGCATATGGTGATCATGCTCCATTAGAAGCAACATACAGAAGATGGATTCAACAGTTCAGAAATAATGATTTTGATGTGAGGAATGAAGAACGTGGAAGACCACCAAAAAAGTTTGAAGACCCCGAATTGCAAACGATATTGGATTGAGATGACACTTTAAGTCAAAAGCAAATGGCAGCAATGTTAAACGTTGCACAACACACAATTTCTGACCGTTTAAAAGCTATGGGAGAGATCCAAAAGTGTGGAAAATGGGTTACACATGCATTGAATGAAAGACAGATGGAAAACCGAAAAAACACTTGTGAAATTTTGCTTCAAAGACACGAAAGAAACCCGGTTTTGCATCGGATTGTTAGTGGCGATGAAAAGTGTATTAATTTGAAGAATCCTTAACGGGAAAAATCATGGGTTAATCTGGGACAACCATCAACACTGACTGCAAAACCAGATCGATTCGGCAAGAAGACAATACTGTGTTTGGTGGGACCAGAAAGGTGTGCTATACCACGAGCTCCTAAGACCTGGTGAAACCGTTAATACTGATCGCCACCGACCACAAATGATCAATTTGAACCATGCATTGATAGAGAAACTACCAGAATGGGCCAAAAGACACGGCAAGGTAATTTGGCTCCATGACAATGCACCTGCACACAAAGCAAAACCGGTTCAGGATACAATCAAAACACTTGGCTGGGAATAGCTACCCCACCCGCCGCATTCACAAGACTTGGCTGCTTCCGACTATTATTTGTTTTCATCGGGACACGCATTGGCTAAGCAGCACTTTGATTCCTACGAGGAGGTCCAAAATTGGGTGTCTGATTGGTTTGCTTTAAAAGACGAACAATTTTATTGGCGTGGTATTCACAAATTGCCAGAAAAGAGTCAAAATGTGTAAAAAACAATGGCCAATACTTTGAGTAAAATGTTTTTACATTCCCATAAATAATTAGTGTTTTATTTTCATTTCATACCGGTATACCTGAAACCTTCAAGCCTTACCTTCAGGCCGGTATTGAAAACGATTTGGAAATTCACTATTTCGGATAGAGAAGAAGGAAAGAGCGATATGTGTGTATTATATACACAAAGAAAAGATTGACAACCATTGGTGAGATACAGTTGAACAAGGAAAAACAAACACTCAGCAGTTTTAAATAAACGCCTACACATACTTGCATGAAGGCATAGGAGAAAAGAGTTCTGATTATTGCCGTGTATATCCAAATCGAATTTTTTGGTGATAGGCCTAAAGTTTTAACAAATGTACCCTTGTATTAATTGGATTGCGCAAAAGTTCGCAGGGGGGCTAAAGCCCAGCTTGCTCATCATCTACTCGTTGTGCACCGTACTATTTTCTCACTAGTAGAAGGGACCAAGATTGCTTTGCCGACTTCGAATAACGAAGTTTGAGAAGCGTTTTCTTAGACAGTATTACTCTTTACGTGTTGACAGCAGCTCCAAAGAGGTGGTGCGTCAAAAATTATAGGTGTTAGGCCGGGAATCAAACCTGGAACTTTCAGCGTGTCGCACTCTTTCGACTATTCCACGGTGTCCACATAAAACATTTTTACACTCCCAGAAAACTGACAGCGCCTTGAGGACCATCAAAAGGCTCTATTTAAAGCAAGCATAGGTAGAAACACGGTGGAGAAAATGGTATAAAATTGCTTAATATAGTCCACGTTGGACTGCTTTAGAAAATCGATGGAATCTTCCAAAATCAGAAAATTTACAAATTTTCCAATTTCCGAAGTGAGACTCATATTTCAAGACGATAGTGACCTAAGCGTTACGTGCGCTTGAACGCAACAATGTGGCAGAAGCAGAAGTCTTAGATGACGAAGTGGTAGGCCCAAAGTCAATCCAAATCGATCAAAGCCTCAATCCAAGTGAAGATTGATGTGAGAATTTATGGTAAATCATGAAAGACAATTAGGAAGAATGCCGATCAGGACAAAAGAACATTTGGAATTGCTGTGACAACAAGTACAGTTCGAATGTCAATGTTAATAATTAATAATTGGGTGGCGCTTTGTTACCCAAACGAAATTGTTGAAAATTCGATGGAAAACATTCCAAAGCGAATAGAATTGGGCAAGAAGGGCTTTGATCGAAATATTAGCCTAGGAGATGTTCATAAAGTTGCTTAAAAGTGTAGAATTATGTTTATTAAAGTAGTTTTTGTTGTAAGTGTTTTTTTTTTCTCAAAATTTGATACTTTAACGGATGAATTATATCATTGTTAAGTTTTGTTAATTTACATAACAATAGCAACAATAAGTGCACTGAGTAAAGACTTGATCTCGTTTTTGCTCCCCGCTGTATTCCTTAAACTTACTTATTTATGTCATTCAGTATAGCTATTGTTTGATAAATGAAACAAACTAACCTTCAGGTACAGCCATGGATGAGATTAAAAAATGGACACAGGCGGCACCGGTTCCGTGTCCAGCTAATGTGATACTTTGTGGATCGCCTCCGAATGCAGCAATATTTTCCTTCAACCAATGCAAAGCAGCTATTATATCCATCAGGCCATAGTTTGCTGGCAGCTTCGAGTATCTGTCTGTGTTGGCATTTAAAAATCCTGTGAAAGACATACGAAATGTATCGATCAATTCAATGCAAATCGGACCAGTAATAAATACTCACCTAACACCCCAAGGCGATAATTAATTGTAACAACGAGTATTTGACCGTAACTGGCCAGCACAGACCCATCGTAGGGATTTCCACTGTTCCACTCGTACGATTCTCCATGGACGAAAACTAATACGGGGTACTTAGCTTGACCACTGCCTCCAGAACCGCTGCCACCACTGCTGCCACTATTGCCGCCGCTATTACTCCCGCTGCTGCTGGATGAGTCTCTGGAACCAACTGAAGGAGAAAAGGTAGATATGCATCACCGTCACATTGATTGGCTAATATTTTAGTTTGGTTAAGAGGAATGTCGAATAAATTAGAGCATTTTTTACGATTCCAATTTGTCGCAGATTGTTTGCAGAAACGATGCCTTCAGAATTGCCATATACAGAATAACCGACACTTTCCGCACATTAACCTTCCTTTCACGAAGACTATTTGAATAGAAAAATTAATAATATTGATATGTTTGCCAATTTAAAATCGTTTTCACGTCAAGGATGGTTCTATTTCGATTTCGAATTTCTGTTGTTGTTTTTTTTTTTTTGATATACGAGTACAGTGTACTTCGCCTCCATCGTTGGAAATCAGGCGAAATCATGTATCCTAGCGGCTTGATTGCACTGCGTTTGATATATTTTTTAAACTGCTTCCGTTTTGTTTTCTTTATAAATATGTAGTGCCAGTGTACAAATGTACATGCCAATTGAATACTTTTACAATTATTCAGGAAAGAATTTCTCACACCGAACACTTTTTAATTTGAGCTGGTTTCATAATTTTTTGTCCAATCCGTTCTCAGCTGTCCGAAATCAAAACCAGTTTTGGGAAATGGTTTTGGTAACGATTCACTGGAAAATACTGTCGATTATCAACGCACGAGTGAATGAACAAACACAAAAGAATGTGTCGTTTTGACAGGGACTACAGAGATATCAGCAATCAGCTCGTACATGTTTGCAGAATAACAGAATTCCATGAATTCACATAACAATGACATGAATTTTAAGAATTATTTTGACCAATTCGCGCCAGCAGTTTTTGGACTCAAAGCAACATTGGAATTTGACTCTGCAGCTGAAGAAGGCACTGCAGCACTTCGGGATATTTTTGTTTAAATAGATCCACTGACCTACGACAATTGTGCTCCAAATTTATAAATACATGAATCTTCCATTTTTGTTCTGAACTAAGATGTGTTTATAAGCTTGCATTAAACACACAACATACCAGTTTTCTGCTTAGAGTCGCCACATAAGTCAATTGTGGCCAATTTCAGATATTATTTAAAGTTGCTTACTGTCCCGTGGTCGTCGTGGCGTAGTGGGTAGAGTGCGACGCTCACACGCCGAAGGGTCTAGGTTCGACTCCCAGCTCGACACCAATTTTTCGAATTTTTCACGGCACCACCTCTTTAGAGCTGCTGACAATACTCAAAGAGTAATAAATGTCTAAGAAAGCTTCTCAAACTTTGCCGTTTGGAGTCAGCAAAAAACTGTAGATCCCTTCTACTAGTGAGAGAACAGTAGCGCGCACAACACGAGTAGTTGATGAGCCAGCTAGGCCCTGGTCCCCCTTTGGACTATAGCGCCAACAATTATTATTATAATTATTATTACTGTCCCTACTACGGCAGATCCGGGAGAAGACTCAAGAATTGCAAATCGACATTCACAACTATTCGGCGATTTTAACTTCGCATATGACAGTGTGCATAGAGACGACCTATACAGTGCCATGTCTAGCTTCGTCATTCCTATCAAACTCAGATCAGATTGTGTAGGATGACGACGTACTACTCTCGCTGCTCCATCAAGTTCGGTAACGAATTAACCGAGACCTTCGAATACCTCATTGGCGAGCCGCAAACACAAGAATTTAAGTCGTTGGACCATTTTAAGCGTCGATTATTCATAAACTAGGCTGCAGAACTGTGTGAAACTGATGCTTATAAAATCGGCGGAAAACATCTTAAGTGACAGTGCTTGTTTTGAATTAAGGCATTATCAACAAACACTTCATGGAGCAGGGAGACTTACGTCGGTGACGTCACTTCCCTTTAGTAGAGACATCCCGCACCCTCTCGCCATTCATAAGGTGTCCGATATTTTTACGGAACCTCTGGGCCTGACCCCCTCTAGCTTTTAGCAACACGCGGATTGAAAAAACTAACCAGTGCATTTGTCATCGGACTCCAATGAGCCAAACGCGCATTAGCACTGCTCCATGCAGTAGCAAAACACGCACATCATATGACACCTGCACAAAAAGCTGTATACCTTTCTCACGGGAAACGTCGATCTACAGACTGCAGATTAGTCATAAAATACATTAGTAATAGAAAACCTGAATGATTCGAAAAAGTTTTCTTAGATTGAATTCAGTTCAGTTAGTTTTGTTATAATTGTAACTCCATGACGGCGTGTTCAACTTGATTAATAAAATAAAGAAAAAATTCATTAAACAAATATGAAACGATTCTTTTTACATCCCACCGCTCAAGGGACGCCGTAATTGGAGCCATCCACACGGGTTTCACAAAGCAATATTACATCCCGAAAAAAGCTCTATTTGATGTGAACTATGAAATCTATGTAAAAATAAGATGAGACTCACGCTTCGTGGGCTATGTATATGATTATCGATTTTTTTATTTTGCTATGTACCGCCGTGGCGTGGTGGGTAGCGTGCGACGTTCACACGCCGAAGGGTCTAGGTGCGATTCCCGGCTGAACACTTCGAATTTTTCACGGCACCACCTTTTTCGAGCTGCTGATAATACTCAAAGAGTAAAAACTGTTTAAGAAAGCTTTACAAATTTCGCGGTTCGGAGTCGGCAAAAACTAAAGGTTGCTTCTACTTGTTAGAGAACAGTAGCGCGTACAACACGAGTAGTTGATGAACAGGCCCCGGGTACCCCTGCGGACTGTCACGCCAACAATTATTATTATTATGTACAACTCTCGTCTCGAACACATAATAATATTTATTTTGTTTGTTGGAGTCGTGATAATTTTGCGTGTTCGAAGATTTTGGTCATGGCTCTTTTGGGCTCTTCCAGGAATAGACCTCTTACATGGTGGAGATGTCGATGGACTATATTTTCCTTTAAATGGTTGCTATCAACATTTAATAGTGAATAAATGTTGCTGTGATATATCAGGTATACCCGTATGAAATGAGCGTTTTTTTTGAAAATAAAACACTCATTATTAATGGGAAAGTAAAAACATTTTATTCAAAGTATTGACCATTGTTTTCTACACATTTTGACTACTTTCTGGCAATTTGTGAATACTTTTGTGTCTTTTAGAGCAAACCAATCAGACACCCAATTTTCGACCTCCTCGTAGGAATCAAAGTGCTGCGCAGGCAACGCGTATCCCATCGATGAAAACAAATGGTAGTCGGAAGGTGACAAGTCTGGTGAATGCGGCGGGTGGGGTAACTGCTCCCAGCCAAGTGTTGTGATTGTATTCTGCACTGGTTTTGCTTTGTGTGCAAGTGCATTGTCATGGAGCAAAATTATCTTGGCACATTCTGGTTGTTGCTCGATCAATGCATGGTTCAAATTGATCATTTGTGGTCGGTGGCGATCAGTATTAACGGTTTCACCAGGTTTTAGGAGCTCGTGGTACAGCACACCTTTCTTGTCCCACCAAACACACAGTATTGTCTTCTTGCCGAATTGATCTGGTTTTGCAGTCGATGTTTATAATTGTCCAACGATTAGGATTCTTAAAATAAATCCATTTTTCATCGCCAGTGACAATCCGATGCAAAACCTATTTTCTTTCGTGTCTTTGCAGCAAAATTTCACAAGTGTTTTTTCGGTTTTCCATCTGTCTTTCATTCAATTCATGTGGCACCCATTTTCCACAACTTTTATCATTCCCATAGCTTTTAAACGGTCAAAAATTGTTTGTTGTGCAACATTTAACATTGCTGCCATTTGCTTTTGACTCAAAGTGTCATCTCCATCCAATATTGTTTGCAATTCGGCGTCTTCCAACTTTTTTGGTGGTCTTCCACGTTCTTCATTTCTCACATCAAAATCATTATTTCTGAACCGTTGAAACCATCTTTTGCATGTTGCTTCTGATAGACCATGATCACCATATGCCTCGACAAGCATTCGATGCGACTCTGCAACATTTTTCTTCAAATGAAAACAAAAAATTAATGCTTTCCGCAAATCATCACTTTCTGGTACAAAATTTGACATTTCTAACACGATGAAAAAATATGATGTTGTCTGTTCAATGACTTGATCTATACTAAATATCTTTCACAGATGTCATAGCAAACAAGGGCAATAACATAAGGGCTCGTTCACAACAAACGTTTCCTATAGAGAACTTTGTATCTTGCCGCTCACTTCGAAACGGTACACCTGGTATTCCTTTATTATTGAAGCTTACGACGTCGATATGCGTGTGTGCGCATTTCCGTCGGATCTGGGCAATTTAAGTCCTTACATCGAATTTAAGTTTACACTGTACTTGCTTCAAAATTAAAACGATAACTTTCGAGTAAGCGTTACTCGCTCTTTCTCAGAAAATATTTTGTCCTTGGACCCCTTTGGGATAAAGAGTTATGTTAGTCTGTCAGTTCGCAAAATTTAATGCAAAACACAAGTTATAAATTTATTATTGTAGAGAGCAGTGCTTTGTATTTATGTATATATGTACGTCTGAAATCAATTATAGAATAAGCTGTCATAATAAGAGACATGGAATAGAATAAGCAAAGGCAGGACACTGACAGAGAAAGTGCTCTGAAGTGTCTCTACCTTAGCCACAGGCATTGAAAGTATGACATCACCAAACTTAAGCCGACTTAGGTGCATAGCGACGGTAAAGTATTCGGTTAGAATGCCGACATGTCGTCTGCACTCGTTTCTGTCTAGAGATAGCAGAAAAGAGAAGAAAGGATTTCTTGCTCACGTTCGGGTGCATGCACTAGGTTATCATGCATCCTGTAAAGTCACGCCATCTCTGGTTCTGCCTGTGGTAGACCCAATGATCGACGAAGGCTCTAACCAAGGACGC
This sequence comes from Eristalinus aeneus, assembly GCA_955652365.1. Classification (NCBI taxonomy): domain Eukaryota; kingdom Metazoa; phylum Arthropoda; class Insecta; order Diptera; family Syrphidae; genus Eristalinus; species Eristalinus aeneus. The sequence continues at coordinate 25,419,503 of OY019130.1, read as the reverse complement.
AGGTAGTCCCGAAGTAGGTTCGGCAAATATGAATGCCACTTTTGATCGTTGCTCGGCAATTGGGTTTGGGTCATACGAATGCCTCTTTTCAATCTTGCCTAGTAAGTCCATAGGCAGTCTGCTTTCCCCTGTTCCCTTGATGGCCCGAGACCCAAGTCTTAGCGAATTCAGTTTGCCGACCAAATTAAGGGAAAACTTGCATTCTTGGACTAACTTGGAAGTGGTTAAAGGGTGGTGTAAGGTCATAAGCACAGCTTTGCCGTCGCTACAGAAGCAGATACTTAGTCCCTTCCACCTATTCTTCACAATATTATTGCTGGCCGTTAGGATCGAGAACGCTTTTCCCGGAAGACCGACGCGAAATTAATTAAGGAGGCGTGAAGTCTGATGTTGTCGTCATCCACGAAGACCCCACTGCTCCCGATCCCTCCGTCGCCATGGAGCCGGCCGTAAAAACCCGACTACATTCCTTGCCTGAGCCAGTCCAGGACCTGAGCCAGTCCAGGACTTGGGGAAAGTCGACTTTGTAAAGGGTGTCCCAACAAGGACACAAGATTTAAATTTTAAATAAATCGCAGATACTTAAAAACCAAAATCGTGAATTCCTTAATACATGGTAAAGTGGTCAGGATGAGGTTATGTGTGGAATAACACATCGGCTTTGCTGGCGCTTACGCGATCTTTTAATGAAATTCTCAATGACCGTCTTGCATAATTGCTGCGGTATTTCATTAATTCAGCGTTCAATTTCTTTTTTTTTTCTGAGGCTTAAGTCGTTGTCGGCTTATTTGCATAAAGGACTTCAAAAACCTCAAAAAAAAAACAGCTTTGTTAAATCGCACGATCGTGCCGACCAATTCTGGTGTCCAAAACATAATAGAAATAACACAACCGGGAAATGACTGATGCAGCAGTCTTGTTGTCTTGTTGAAACCACACCCCCTCCACATTCATTTATTATATTCTAGGCACGAAAAAATTGGTTATCATTTCACGATACCGAAAACCATTGACTATTTGCGCTTGACCTGACTCATGTTCTTAAAAAAAATGTGTAATGATTCCTCCAGCCCAAAATCCACACCACACAGTGATACGTTGAGGATGTATTTGCTTCCTCAAAATGCGACAATTCTGCCTTCATTCAAGATGGAAATAGGCCTCGTCACTAAAGATCATTTTATCGGCAAAATTCAGCATTTTCATGTTGTCCATTGTGGTAAAACAATTTCACAATGAGAATGCGTTTCTCATTCGTGTAGCGCTCCATTTTTATTAACCTTATACCTTCCACTAACAAACAATAATAATTGCTCAAATGTCAAACAATGACAATTCGAATGGCGCAAAATTTAAATCTTGCGTTCTTGTTGGGACACCTTTTATAAGCGACGTAGCTGTATGATTGGTGACCTCGCACCCGAACGACCAGAATGACATCCCTTTCCAAACCAATTCGTTTAGTGTCTATATAAAGACTATTGAACAGGGTGGAAACCACTTTGAATTCATTTCATGGAGGTACTCTTGCATCGAAATAAGACACTGACAGCTCCTCCTTGAGCTGAATTAACGGAGAATTCAATTCATAAACAACTTGCTTAAACGACGTCTTTTGAAAAGCTGCTAGGTGAATTTTCATTCTTTTTTGAATATGTATTCATTCATCAATTTCAATTTTGCCCCCTTCACGGAAGTACCCCTGATATATAATACTCTTGTGCCAGCGGTTGCTGCTTTGTATTTATGTATACATGTACAGTGGCGAGCAAAAGTGGACAAATGTTTTCAGTGTTTCGAAAAAATGATTAAAACTCGGTTTTTAAAGGAAAAAAGAATTGTTGTTTATTTTTTAATTTTGTCTTTGATATTTCCCGCGATGATTCTCCACTTTTCAGTAGAAAACACACTCTTTCCACAATTTTTTTTACAAATTTTCTTCATGTTTATTCTGATCGGTTTACAGAGCACTATTCTCAACCAATTTTCTACAAAAAGTGATCTACGCATGGAATGATGTTAACCGCTACTCGTGGAATTGCAAGGGAAAAGCAACTCTTACTGAAAAAAAAACGTTATTTTATTCTTCTTCTTCTTGTGGCGCTACAGTCCGGGGTGAACCTGGGCCTCAACCAACATGCCTCTCCAGCTAGCACGATCCCTTGCCAGCTATCTCCAGTTGCGCACTCCAAGTTGGTTGAGGTCCTTCTCCACTTGTGTGCGAAACTTTAGTCTAGGTCGTCCTCTGTTGCGTTGTACCAATGGCTCGGATTCAAAGACTTTTCGGGCCGGAGCAGTGGTGTCCATACGCTCCACATGGCCTAGCCATCTTAAGCGTTGTATCCGTAGACGCTTGACCAGGCGCATGTCACTGTACAACCCATAGAGTTCGTCGTTAAATCTTCTCCTCCAGATGCCATCAACGCAAACAGGACCAAAAATCGCACGCAAAACTTTTCTCTCGAAAAGACTAAGGGCTTCCTCATCCGCCTTTGCTACCGTCCAAGATTCTGCGCCATATAGTAGGACGGGGATGATCAAGCTGTTAAATAAAGCGAGCTTAATCCTTCGAGAGAGGGCTTTATTACTCAATTGCCTCTTGAGCCCAAAGAAACTGCGATTGGCAAGAGTGATTCTGCGTTTGATTTCGGTACTGATGTTGTTGTCCCTGTTTACCGGGGAGCCGAGGTAGATGAAGTCCTTAACTACCTCGAAGTTTCTGCTGCCTAGTGTGACGCTCCGTCCGAGACGTCGATGTTGTGTGTCCTTCCTTGATGACAGCATGTACTTCGTTTTGCCCTCATTTACCACTAGACCCATTTTAGCCGCTTCCGCTTCAATGCCAGCAAACGCCTCACTTTGCTCGCTGTGTTCGTCCAATCACGTCAATGTCATCAGCGTAAGCTAGCAATTGAACTGACTTCTGGAAGATCCTGCCTCTGGTGTTGACTTGTGAGTTACGCACGATTTTCTCGAGGATGATGTTAAAGAAGTCACATGACAGTGCGTCGCTTTGTCTAAAACCTTTTCTGACATTGAAGGTCTCGGTGAGTTCGGTACCGACCTTGACGGAGCAGCGAGGGTTATTTTATTCGCTAGAACTAAAACGTGCAAAACTGGACAAGTGCGAAAATTTGAATTTTCATTAGTTCCCGTTATTTTGAAATAGATTTTTTTTCTTTATTTGGTTAAAATATTTATCTATTATTAATGCATACATTAAAAATATAACTAAATTGCATTCTATTAAGGACCGTATATATTAGATAAGTTTTCTGAATACATCGAAACATTTGTCCACTTTTGCCCGTCACTGTATATGTTTGCTGAATGGCGCAATGGCGAATATTCAAATATGTTCAACCTTCATAACATTGGAAAAGAAAACTTACGAAACCGAATTTATTAGTTGTCCGTTGGACTAATTTATGCCCAAAATAAATAATAACAATTTCGAAATGATGCAAATGATCCATGGACAAGGAAAACTTCATTTTTATAAATAACCTTCAGCATCAAGGTTCAATGGTGAACTGATGCGAACTGAAAAAACGCTACGTTTCGGAGAAATATCAGCGAGTGAGAATCGAAACAGGCGACTGGCTTAAAATTACAATTTCGATCAAGAGACCACATTTCGAGGGGTCGGCAGAAAACCGAATCAACAATTTCTAAACAAATTTCTGCATCAAAAGGGTCCTTAAAATTATACGTTAAATGTAACGAAAGACACAGATATGCTTAGCAAAGCGTGGCCCGCATAAAAATCACACAAAACCTTATCATGCTGTCCTACAACCGCACCATAAATCCGCTTTATCCAATTGAAACCTACAGCGAGTCAAATGTAATGAAAAATGTCAATGATACATTGAATGAGAATTTCAGTCTCCGTTATCGTGGCGGAGAGTTAACTTTGTGAATTTTACGATTTAGTCATTATATGGCGATTAAAGCGAACTCGAAATTCGGAGTACAGATATGTACACTTTCCCACGTGATGTTGCACTTTCGCTTCAGTTATTTTTACACCTCACTAAATTTATTGTTTAGCGTAAAAATCCTGTATTTGTGGATGGACAGTGCCTTTAATAAATCAATAAATTTCGACACCCTCAGACAAATGCGACCTGCCACCGGGGTGGTTTTATTTATGAATATGGCATAGCGCCTATTTGAATTAGCCGCGTTGGAAAGCGGAGACTGAAATATAAAATATTCAACCCCCTCTCAAACTTTGGGCAGGAATAGATTAGGGCAAAATGTTTTCCCCACTGGCGTGCACACCTGGGCTCCATTAAAAGGGATTTTGTTGTAATTTTCAAAACGTGGCAGCTATGTGTTATGGCTATATTTTGGTGATTCTGGTGTAAATAACAGTGGATGGATGTATTGATTTTTATAGAATTTTTGTGTTGGATGTAATACTTAACACATCTTTGAAGGACCAGTTTTGGCACCTTCTTTGGTGAGGATAGTTATCTATTTCTAACTAAATAGGAATTCGAGTAAATCTGAAGCCTAACGAAGCTTAGGAGCAGACGTAATACTTCATGGGTCCGCGGCATTTGCTTACATTCAATTTGGATAATTTGTGTCACTTAAATGTGTGTAAAATGGACACTCTTTGTAACTCTTTCTGAATTAAGACGCCTGTGCCGTCTGAAATCGATTATAAAGTAAGCTGTCACTAATGGTCCTACCGGCTTTGAGCTATATTCTTAATTGGTAAATAAAGATCTTGGGCAAACGGGCCAGATATGGATGAGAAGCAATTTTTACAAATAGTATACTTCACGAGGACTTGACTGCAAAATTGAAGTTTGGGGCTACAAAACCTTTTGTTTTTGTTTTTGGAGGTTGGGATAAACTGCACTGGAGCGCTCAGACTCAATTACGGGTCCACTGTACTCTCAGGCAGTAGCCTTCATTTAATGTGTTTTCTTGGTTTTCTGCAAAAAACAGGAGGCGCTTCTGTAAGATAGAACTTAGGTTTTCGGTTCACATCATATCAGTTGCAATCGATTTATAGAATAGCAGGTTTGGCCGATTGCGTTATTTCGAAAAAAAAACGCCCATCGCATGGCTCTGTTATTTATATTCTTAGAGACTTCTAAATCTCCAAGATCTCTTTGACCCCACCAAAAAGCAACCCACCAATAATGAGCTCAGAGCCAACATTGCACACGAAGTAGTTGAAATTTTGACACATAATGCGAAAGAGCGGTCAAAAACTGTGTTCAACGACTGCACATCAGCCTTCGTACCCGTGGTGGTCATGCAAAGGAAATTAAATTTAATTCAAAACTGTCACTCAATTTTCTTGACACGCAATTGCTTCATTTTTGAAAGAAACTTGAGGCTCCCTTTATTTAAAATCCATTAAACCTGAGATGCGCCATCTGAGGCAGTCCAAAAAAGACCAGGGCTCATCTTCCTAACTAGCTGCTGGTTTTGTACGGTCTACTGTTCTGTCACGAGTAGCCGGAACGAAATTTCTGTTTTTTTTTTTGACTTTTTGAAGGCTTAATTCATGAAGTTGCTTGAAAAGGTTCGAGGTGTCCAGTAGAGGAATCACACCTGCAACTGCAAGTGCGTGTCAGACTTTACCCACTCTGCCACGTCATCTACGCTAGGTGAAAATAAATTCACAGCACCACAACAGAAGCAATTAAATAAAACTAAATATAATATATATTTTATACATAAATAAGAACGCAAGGCTGGAGAAAGGGAAGAAAGATATTTTTACGAGCCCTCTAAAAGGGATTACAGCAAACACCATAAATTGAAAAAAATCCTTTGCCCACCCTATTTGTGTCTTAAATTTAATATTGTATCCAACTCCATGGATTTAAAATCCCTCAAAGACCTCATTTAGTGCAAATTAATGAGCCTCATGTAAATGGGCATGTTTAAGGACACACCATTTGCTTCATTTCTTGCTCATGCCCGATGTCAGCCTCCTAATAATGTTCTACAAGAAATGTGAGTACATTAAGTCTGCATCAGACATTTATCCAAACCAGCCCTTCTAGGCACAAGTATGTGGTTTTCGACAACTGTGTTGGAAAATTTTGTCTCATATCCCTCCCGTCCATTGACGTTATGTAAGCAGTATCCTTTTTAGGTGAAGGAATTAATCCTTTGTGAAGCTATTACTTGTCGTTCTTGATTTATTGACATTTTTGACATTTAGACCTTCGTCATAAAACCAGAATGGCGTTATCGCAATCCTTCCTCACAAACACTGGGACACTTGTCTCGCCTCGCTTTTGTTGAACTTTATTTGTAAGGACGTATATAAAAACCGGAAAAAGAACATCAGCGCCATCAGCCCCGAGCTAATAAATATGTACTCAGATCCGAATATATATATCATTCAAAAGTAACGACACTTAGACACGAGTTATGCATAAAAAAAAGGAATCAAGGGCACAGCACAAGTCCACGAATAAGGACATTTCTAAAAGCTTTCTCCGCAATGTTTTCCTTTCGAAGAAAAATAAAAACACTGATAAGAACACACACAGGCACACGCACACGCGTGGTTGTGTGCTGCTATACTCGGAAACCTTCAGTCAATATGTTTTGTTTTTAAATTCATGACGTGTTTGGGGGAACAATGGAAGGGAGGGATACGCAATGATGAGGTTTCAGTTGAGAGTGGTTACCAAACGGCAGATAACGCCGACTCACGCCACGGCACATGAGCACTCCGTATAAATTAAATGGGTTCGATTGCGAGATTTATGAGATCATAATTCAGTTAAGATATTTGGGCGAAGGCGTACATAGGACGTGTGTGTATTGTCATGGCTTCTTTTATGTTTGTGATGGACTCGGGTTCCGATCACCCTGTCGAAACGAAGTTCTTTCAGATTCCCCCGACTCTGTCGGTGACGTGCTGAGTTTTCAGTTGATAAGTTCATCTCGCAGGTAGACGTATTCATGTGAAACTGGTGCCAAAGCATTATGTTTCGCATGACTACCAGTGAGGAGACATAGTTTTTGAAGGCTGCGTCCTGATCAGCCATCACTTCAGCTTGGAAGACACTACAATGAGGTAGAGTGGAGACAGCAGTTCGATGAGCACAAACTTTTGTTACTTTTGAGGAAATAATTTTGTTGCGGTTCGGTATGCGAGAATAGTGAATGGAGGGCTTGATATCATCCCACGCCTTATATCGAGATGTCGATGCAGATGTTGCGCTATATATTCTTCTCTGTCATCGTCCGAATTGAGTAAAACGTACTGCCTAACAGTGGAATTTGGGCCGTCATCGCCGTTAAGGAGCCTGCAGGAATGATCCTTCCAAATTCTCAGCACAGACTGCGATAAGTTGTCCATTTTGTTCGCGGCAGGCTTCGGTCCGAACCTTGTATCCTCCGGATAGCTGTTTTAATAACAATAATTGCTGGCGCTACAGTCCACAGAAGGACCAGGGCCTAGCTTGCTCATCAGCTACTTGTGTTGTCCGCGCTACTGTTCTCTCACGAGTAGAAGAAACCTACAGTTTTTTTCCGACTCCGAACGGCGAAATTTGAGAAGCTTTCTTAGACAGCTATTACTCTTTGAGTGTTGTCAGCAGCCCAAAAGAGGTGGTGCCGTGAAAAATACGAGGTGTTTTGCCAAAAATCGAACCTAGACCCATCGGCGTGTGAGCGTCGCACTCTACCCACTACGCCACAGCGGATAGCTTTTTTACCTTTCGGTACAACTTCCGAGCTTCATTCCTGCCATAACACAATTTCATTTCCTAGACTGCTAGCTTTTCATGCTTCTTCTTTTTTTCTGAAGAGTGGTGCTCTTTCCTTCTTCTCTGTTCGTAGAGCTCACGAATGGCTCCCGTTGTTCGACGCAGCGTCGCCTTATAGGCGCCTTGTTGCGCTGCACGCGATTACCTGCGATCGTCGTCAAACCATGGGTTCCTTCCTTGTGGTAACGTGAAACCCAGCACATCAGTGGCAGCTTCTTTAACGGCGTCTTGACAACGTTGCCAGTCTTCTTCTATAGGTAGTGCACGTCTCACACTTCGCTTGTTAATATTTCGAATCAAGTTGTTTCCGAACAGGATTCACCGTATGTGAATCCTTGTGACTTTGGAATTTTCGCAAAGCTTCGTGAACATTTTAAGCAGTATTACCTGAAGGGAACTGAAACAATGGAGACATCGGGGACAGCTCCAAAATTAAAGATTGCCTCTTATATTGAATACTATTTAATATTACATCCCGAAAAGACTTCATAAAAAATGACAAAATGAATTCAACGTATATGTGTACCACCATGTTTTTTACAGAACACCAATTTACCAGACATGCAGTAACCTTTATGAGAGAATTTCACTGCAATTTGGTTTAACAGGAGGAGGTTCACAAATTCTATAGCCGCTCATGTTTAATTATTCTGTTTCGCCTTTAGAAGGTTACATTTCCAGAGAACGAAACATCAATGGTTTCTATAGTTCCTCCCGTTTTATCTCCCCCCTCGATGCAATTGAAAATCTGAAAAAATCACGAAATGTTGTACTCAACAGGAACTTTTAACTTTTCAATTGTACGAGTATATTCCCGAAGGTAATGCCTTTCAAAAGTATAATATGTTACCGACATTTTCCGAGCGCCCAATAAAAGTAACAATGCGTGCATTTGTCTTTCATCTCTTTGATTGACATTAATTACATAATATTAAGTCAGTTATGTTTTTTGAAAGCCTATTCAGAAATCGTGATAACAATGTCATCCGAATGAAATGCATCATTCATTATTTCGATAATGATACCCGTAACATTCTGACAAAATTAATACAATTGGTGGAAAAACGTTTAACCTAATGAGAAGTTACACAACGTGCCACTCCGTGTAGACAGAATCCTTTGGGTTTCGCCGTTATCAAAGCACAGCACGAGTAATAATAATAATTGTATGGCGCTACAGTCCAAAGGGGGACCAGGGCCTAGCTTGTTCATCAACTACTCGCGTTGTGCGCGCTACTGTTCTCTCACGAGTAGAAGGGACCAACAGATTTTTGCCGTCTCCGAACGGCGAAGTTTGAGAAGCTTTCTTAGACAGTTATTACTCCTTGAGTGTTGTCAGCAACTCGAAAGAGGTGGTGCCGTGAAAAATTCGAGGTGTTCAGCCGGGAATCGAACCTAGACCTTCTGCGTGTGAGCATCGCAATCTACCCATTACGCCACGGTAGCCAATATTTGGTTTTAAATAATTTGGTTGCAGAAAGAAGTGTTCCTCAGAGGGTTTGGTTGAATGGCGTATAAATGAGTCAAATCATTGTTTCTCTTTTGTTTTAACTTGCAATTTCCTTAGAATTTTTCTTTTGTCATTTCCTTTTCAAAGATGTACAATATTTCTGCGCCGTTTAATGTAACCTTAGACGGTGCTAGGCTGCCTTTAGAGGTGCAGTGGGTGTCGCTATCCATCATAACCTTAAGGCGATTTTTTTTTTTATAATTGGCGTGCACTAAAGTGATTGCTGATACACTTCAATAACCAGAATTAAGTCACAACACTGGCCGATAGTATGGCGAAAGTGAAGGAAAGGAGGTACCAATGCACATTGGCTTTTAATGCCTGTGGATTGTAATGGGGGTGGGAGAAAAGCTGGGCTGGGAAGAGCATTCACCATTCGAAAGGAATTCGTGTGGTCCGACTGAAGAACGAGTCTCTAAATTTAGCTGTACGACCGCAGGTGGACTTAAAAGTGAAATGGTGAGCATTCCTAGCGAGGCGGGTATTGCGTGTGAATTTTGGAAAGGGAGGAATGCAGCTGGCTAACTCGTTAGAGCATTTTTTGTTTAAATAGCGATAAAAAAGTTATAGGGACCCAACATTTCGTCGATGTCGATACATTTCGAGCGAGTCGATTGATTTTGCAGCATTGTTATTGCCAATAAGTTCTATCTATCGCTCGCTGATTCGATCTAGTAGGTGCTTAGAGGTCTAAGGAGATCCAGACCAGATAGGAGCGTTATACTCAAGCGGTCACATCCAACTTAGTGTTGAGTTGATACACATATCGAGGCCGGAAAGTCGTTCGGTTTCAACAACGCAGGAGCCGAACATAGATAATAATAATAATTGAGTGGCGCTACAGTTCATAGGAGGACCAAGGCCTAGCTTGCTCATCAACTGCTCGTTTTGTGCGCGTTACTGTTCTCTCACGAGTAGAAGGAACCTACAGTTTTTTGGCGACCAAACGGCGAAGTTTGAGAAGCTTTCTTAGACAGTTATTACTCTTTGAGTGTTGTCAGCAGCAGGTGGTACCGTGAAAAATTCAAGGTGTTCAGCAGGGAATCGAACACAGACCTTCGGCGTGTGAGTGTCGTACTCGACCCACTAGTCCACAGCGGCCACAGCCAATCATAGATAATGGTTATTTTGAGATCGTTTGAGTGACAGTAGACAGCACTGAGTTTTGGAAGCATTAAATTTCACTCTATTCTTCTTACCCCAATCAATTATGCTCTCAAGATCGGAATTTAATAAGCTTTACATACGCTGCCGTTCCAAGTCAATGGCCGAAGAGGAGGGACGAGAGCCGAGTAACTAAGATGAAAAGCTCAGGGCACTGTCATCAGCGAAGGAGTGAATTGGATTAAAAGTGATAGACAGGAGAGCATTTATAAAAGTTAGAAAGAATGTCGGAGACAAAACGGAGCCCTGGGGAACACCAGAGTCAATATGGTTAATGTCAGACTTAAACCCATCTAATACAACTTGTATTGTACGGTTCGAAAGGTAGTTTCAAATCTATCGAAAAAACAGATTCATCAACGTCAAAAGCACTCATTTTTGACAAGAGTTTCTGATGCTTTGCATCAAATATCAAGCCTAACAATCTTGCTCTCTCCTACATTGTGCAAAGAATGGTTTAATTTTTCGGTGAGATATACCATTGAATTTCTAGTGAACCTGTTGCTGCGAAAACCATATTGACGGTCATTAAGAAGCTTTCGGATCTCAAGATATTTTATATACTGACTATTTATCAGAATTTCTATAACCTTGGAAAGTAGGGACGTAAGTGCTATGGTAGGAAGGAAATAAGTAGGAAGTTGGTGATGATGGTACGTCCTTTTTAGGAACGAACTGGACAAATGCTGTTTTGTTTGGTCATTAAGAAGGTTTCGGGTTTCAAAATATTTTGTAAGCTGTCCGTTTATCAGCGTTTCCATGACCTTGGAAAGTAGGGGCGTATGTGCTATGGGTCAGTAGGAAGTGGTTGATGATGGTTCGTCCATTTTAGGAACGGGCTACACAAATGCTGTTTTCCAATTGTTCGGAAAGAGCCCTAAAGAGTGGGACAAATAGAAAAGCTTACGCAGTGTTTGTGCCAGCACAGGAGAACACCTCTTTAGAAGAATGGGGGGATACCAGCGGATTTGTGCATGTTTAGGTGTTTGAGTACTCTTGCAACTGTACTTTAATATCAAGAGGCAATTGTATAGTTCCAATTACAATTTGTAATTGGGACAGGGTCGGTGAAAAGACTGAACATATCTTTTGCCCGGTCCAAAAGAAAGGAAAGCGCTAAAAAGAAGGCCGTTCGCCATGGACAAGAACAGGTGGTAAGCACTGGCGCTATGTCCGGACGCTATGTCCGGGAGCTATGTCCGGACTATATGGTGGATGTGATAAAACCTCCCAGCCGAGCTCCCGTAGCTTCTGACGAGTCCTTAACGAAGTGTGTAGTCTGACGTTGTCCTGGTGGAACACTACACCCTTCCTGTTGGCCAATTCTGGACGCTTCTGGTCGATCGCCTGCTTCAAACGGTCCAGTTGTTCGCAGAAGATGGTAGAATCAAGCGTCTGGTCATATGGCAGCAGCTCATAGTGGATGATTCCCTTCCAATCCCACCAAACACACAGCAAAACCTTCCTGGCCGTCAAACACGACTTGGCCACTGTTTAGGACGATTCACCGGCCTTCAATCACGACCGTTTTCAGTTGATATTCTCGTATGTGATACATTTTTCTATGCCAGCCATCACCCGCTTCAAAAATGGGTCGAGTTCGTTCCGTTTCAGCAACATATCGTAGACGTTTAGGTCCAGAAGGTTTTTGCGTAATATCATGCTTTTTCTTTGTATCCAGCTTTCAGGAGATGGTTTAAAATGGTTTGGTGGCTAACTCCTACCTCCTGGGCGATGTCACGAGATGCCACATGCCGGTCTGACTCAATGATTTTCACGATTCCATTGGTATTCGTCGTCACAGGTCTTCTGCCGGCTGGCTTATCCATAGTGTCGTTTTCACCGGCTCTGAATCGTCGAAACTATGCCTTTGTGGTTCGAAGTGATGGAGTACTATCCCCCAAAAACATCATTAATCTCACGGAAAGTTTCTCTAGTGGATTTGCCTTTAACTAAGGAAAACTTTAAAATAGCGCGAATTTCGGCGTAAGTAAACTCCATGTTTATACGTCTATAACTGTTGAATGCAATATCCAAACTAATCATGCATAGCGTCGTTTTGTAGGTTATGTCAAGACCTTTCCAATGGTGGTGAGAATTCAGATACGAGCTCTGTAGCGCTTTGTACATAGCCGGGAAATTTAAAAGACAAAAAGGCGGAAGGGATATTTGACAAACTTATATTTGTGGCCACAAGCAGCGAGCAAAATTCTCCGCCGATCCACAGGCCCTATACTTTTATATTTTTTTTAACTTTTTTAACTATTGCTAGGCCTTTAACAACAACTTCTGCTAGCAACCTTAAGGTTCGATTGAAATATTTTAGGACAGGTTTCATACAAGTTAAGAACAGGTTCGATGAATCAACAGAAAATCAAATCACAACTGTTTTAGGACAGGTTTAGAACAGGCTAATTTCTCACGCAAAGCGTGTTTGTAGAAAATTAAACCCCATGTTGTGATAAATATTCAGAGTAAGAAAGTTCAACTCGTTTTGTTTTCTCAAGTTGCAGATCATCAAATCCACATAATACTCGTATTCAGCTGTCAACGGTCTGTAGAAATGCTCCCATGTTGTGAAATTAACATTCCACGTTAAAGCTGACAAATGACTGAGAAATTTTATTTGCAGCAGAAGGTATGAAATGTCTTAAAAACTCAAAAAGTTATCTATTACGTTGAAGGGGTGCGCCCACCTCATGCTAATTAAAAACGGGCTTCGAAAAGTTCCACCATTTGTAACCGGCGTTAATATGTTTCACTCATGACGTGCGAAATCCTTAAATGACTGTGAAATTGTGATAGATGAACTTTTAATTTGCGCTTTAAATGTGAGGATAATTTTTATTTACGAAACTCCACGGCAATGGTTTAACGGCGAAATATAACAAAACCTTTTCCGACCTGCGTGTATTGGAAAAGTTGTGGGTGGACATCGTAAACATTTACGGACGTACCGAAAAAGACTTTTCATTTGGGAAAATTTTCATTTTCGATATTATAACTAGCGCAACTTACTGCAGCTAAGTGGCCTCGAATTTAATTAATGATACTTACTTGGAGCCAATGAAAACCCGACCCGCATACAGAATCGTAATTTAATTTCTTGTTGTTTTTTCGTCGCATTGGAAGATTGTATTTTCACTCCACAACTTCCCAAATCGGAAATCACTTCAGGGTTGTACGACTGTTACAATTTCCCTGAAGCTGTACCTTCTGAGGTAACGATGGCGAAGAATGTGACCGAGGCCTAAGCTAAAGATTTACACGATTTTACAATGGCCACAATGCGCTCTGACCAAACAATATGCCCCCTTCAGAGCTCGGCAATGAAAAGTTTAAGAAATTTTCAACAAAAGAAGGCAATTTGATAACAAGACGATAAGGTTTCCATCCTGCAAGGCAACAAAGAATGTTGTTCAACGGCATTGTGTAGGGATTAAGAATTTTTTCGAATTATCATACCTACATTATGAATAACTTTCCTCATACAGTGCTCCACAAAAGTTTGCGTACGGCAAATGATTGTGGGAACAAACGGAGTTTATTCCCAATCCTCAATGGGAAATTTACTTATCAAAATTATATTTCAATAAAACCGTCCATTAGTTTACAGGAAATAATAATTGTTGGCGCTACAGTCCAGAGGGGGACCAGGGCCTAGCTTGCTCATCAACTGCTAGTGTTGTGAGCGCTACTGTTCTCTCACGAGTGGAAGGGACCTACAGTTTTTTGCCGACTCCGAACGGCGAAGTTTGAGAACCTTTCTTATACAGTTATTACTCTTTGAATGTTGTCAGCAACTCGAAAGAGGTGGTGCCGTAAAAAATTCGACAAATTGATGTTGAGCTTTGAGTCAAACTGAGGCCCTTCGGCGTGTGAGTGTCGTACTTGGCCAGATAAACCAGAAACTAAATTAGCAAAATTAATTCCACAAAAGTTTGCTGGTAACTCTTTCATTCGAGTACTGGTTAAGTACGAGGGTTGCCGTTTATAATATATATCATATTTCGGAATTACAGAACAAAAACAAATATTAATCATCGAAAGTAGCTTTATTGTTTTTCAAAATATTCCCCATTAAGATCTATACACTGTTGCATGCGTTTGAACCAATTGTCGAATCACTTTTGTCACTCTGATTGAGGTATCTCCAAAACATGCATTCTGAACGCATTAACCGCTTCTTCAGATGCCGAAAATCGTTGACCTCTCATTTTATTTTTTACGCAAGATACTAAAAAGTCGTCATTCGGTGCCAAGTCAAGCATTTACGGCGGAAGGCTCAAATCGATGTTTCGAGTGCTCAAAATTGCAGTTGTTTTAGCCGATGTGTGAGAACTCGCATAGTCGTGGTGAAGAGTGATACGTCTTCGGCGGCAGGTTTCCCTGATTTTTTGGAAGACAACTGGCAAACAAATGATTGTGTACCACTCCGAATTGACTGTTCTGCTTTGTTCTAGTGGTACGGTTTCGATATGTCCAGTTTTTTTTCCGATAAAACAGGCGACCATTGGCTTCGTGCGCGAGCAACTTTTGTTGGATTTTGCTTAATTGAAAACGCCCATGCAGTCAACTACTGTTTACTTTCAGGCGCATACGCATAAATCCATGCTTTATCACCTGTCACGATGTCATAGCACGTCTATGAGCACCGCGGTCTTATTTTTGGAGCATTTCTTCCGACAAATAGACACGAGCTTTTTTTTAACTATTGACAAATTGTGTGGGATCCAACGCGAACAAATTTTTTTTAACAGTCAAATGTTTATGCAATATTGAATGTATGCTGGTCCCACTAATGCCTAAGGTTGCCTCAATCTTACGATAGGTCACGTGACGATCTTGCCAAATCAGTTGGTACACAGTATCAATGGTTTACGGAACAACAACTAATTTTGGACGATCTTCACGAAATTCGTCATGGAGTGATCTACGACCTCGGTTGAATTCACCATACCATCGATAAACACTGGTCCTAGATGGAGCTTCATCGCCAAAAATTTAATTAAGTTAATCGATGCATTGTTGTTGAGTTAATCCACGTCGAAAGTTGTAAGAAATAATCGCACGAAATTTTTCACGATTTAATTCCATTTTTTGGGTGAGATGAATCTTTTAAGTTACTGTAAGCAACACAAATAGCGCTCGAATGTCAAAACGTTCTGAGTATGTCAAACTTTAAGAATGTCAAACTTTACGATAGAGCTGGCAGTGGCCAGATAGCAACACTTTGGTTGCTTAATCCCGAAATATAAAGGGCAACCTTCGTAACTATTTTTAATAGTTAGAGCAAGTAAGCTTTGTTCATTTTTTTACCAGTAGGAAAATTGATAAAATTGATTGGTTTTTAGTTTGAATTGATTGAATGATTTTAGTTTGACTTCAAAGAAAGATATTGTTTCAGAAAAAAAAAGAGTTAATTGTAAGAAAGCGGCAAAGAATAATTCATTTGTGTGTGGAAGAGCGAATGTTCTACGCTGAAATTTGAAGGCTAATATCAAAAAGTAATTCTACGATCCAAAAAACAATTTAACAACAATGGACAGGTCAACACAAAAAACAAGATCTGGGTGATCAGCTAAGCTCTATGTTAGAGACAAACGATTAATAAAGCGGATAATAGACAGGAATCCCTAAGGGCAAAGAAATAAGCAGTGAACTGTAGTTGTTCAACTATACCGAAGTGCACCCTGATACAGTAAGATGAACCTTTCCGAGTTTTTATAATTTTCTTGGATACAGTTAAAAAATGTATACAGGTCTAAGTACTTAATTTAAAAAAAAAACCTGAAACCGAAAAGCGTAAAAAAAACCCTAGATTATCTTAGAGTGCTCATGAAGAGTAATTAAGTTGGAATTAAGATCAGTAGATTACTTTTGTAAGCTAATTTTAAGTATTTTCTTCTAGCATGCATGTAAGAAACTGAATTCTTCTTCCTCTACAGTCCGGCGTGGCCGAGGGGGACCTGGGCCTTAACCAACATGCCTCTCCAGCCAGCACGGTATTTCGCCAGCTCCCTCCATTTGCGTACTCCAAGTTGGTTGAGGTCCTTCTCCACTTTTGAGCGCCATCTTAGCCCAGGTAGCGATGGACAATTGCGAATAAAAACAATTGAATACTTCGATTGTTGTCGGCTGAAGAATACAGTCGAACCTCCAAACTTCAAATAGCCACGGGAACCAATATTTTTTAGAAATTTGGTTTGACTTATAAAAAATTCGATTTCGGGATGTTCCTATTACACAGGTTTGGCTGTATTTCCATTTCCAATGTTCCTTTTTGGGAGGCATAGTTTCTTACTGGAGCAACAGCTTTACGCTGATTTTTGTATGGAGTGTGAGAAGAAAATTTATGATTTGCATTCGTCGATTGTTTTAGTGCGATTTTCCTTTTATTCGGTACGTACGTAATTGTCTTTGCATTGTCTCGCTTAGTGAGTTTTCAAATACAATAAAAAGTCGGTTGTTTTGAAGTAAGTTTAACAATAAGAACGATGTCAAAATTTAGCTCCCGAAGGAATTAATTGCTCCATAGCAAAGACACCTGCGAATGAATGTGTAGATGAATTGTGGAGATACTTCGATGAAAATGTTTCCAGCCAAGCGTCGTTAGCAACTCCAAACACATCAGCCATATTACAAGTCAGACAGTATGTAGAAATGCCACAATTAAATAGGAAAGAATATGCGTATAGTTTTTGGAAATCTCATTATAATACTTTTACCCTTCTTTGTCAACTAGCATTTAAATACTTACGTATATCTGCTATGTCTGTTCCATCCGAACGAATTTTTTCGAAAGCTGGTATGTTGACCAATGAGAAAAGAAATAAACTTTCTCCAAAAAAAATTAATAAAATTTTATTTCTAAACAATAATTTTTATTTGTAAATTTATTTGTATTGTTTTGTTCTGAAGTCATGTTAGTGATCTTTTTTTTAAGAAATTTTCATTACTTTATAATAAAATTGAAATGAAGGCAAATCATTTCATTTTTAATATTCAGAGTTGTATTCGGATTTTAGATTAAAGTTCAACAAGTGCACTGACGCCAACATATGAATAAATCGAAAAATACATACATTTCTTCAACGGGATATTGGCATTCTCTTGGTTGTAATAGGTACTGATAACAAATTGTAGAATTCGATTCGATTCGATTATTATTCGATTGTTTTCTAATGAGACCGAATAATTCGACAATCGAAATCAATTTATAATAATTGCCAATTTATTCGATTGTGAAATTCATTCGCAATCGCCCATGGCTAAGCCCAGGCCGTCCTCTGTTACGTTGCCCCAATGGATCTGATTCGAAGACTTATCGGGCCGGAACAGTGGTGTCCATACGCTCTACATGGCCTAGCCATCTTAATCATTGTATGCTTGATTGATGCTTGATCAGGCGCATCTCGCTATTCAGCCCATAGAGTTCATCGTTATACCTTCTCCTCTAGATGCCATCCACAGAAACAGGACCAAAGGTCTCTCGAAAAGACTAGGTGCACCCTCAACCGGTTTTAGAAACTTCCATGTTTTCACGTCATAAAGTAGGACTGGGGTGATTAAGCTGTTATATAAAGTGAGCTCAATCCTTCGAAAGAGGGCTTTATTACTCAATTACCTCTTGAGCCCAAAGAAATAGCGGTTGGCAAAAGTGATTCTGCGTTTGATTTCGGTACTGAAGTTGTTGTCCCTGTTTACCGCGGAGCCGAGGTAGACGAAGTCCTTGCCTACCTCAAAGTGTTTGCTGCCTAGTGTGACGCTCCGTCCGAGACGTCGATATTGTGTGTCCTTCCTTGATGACAGTATATACTTTGTTTGAACCTCATTAACCGCCAGATCCATTTTAGCCGCTTCCGCTTCAATGCCGGTAAACGCTTCATTGACGGCTCGCTGTGTTCGTTCAATAACGTCAATGTCATCAGCGTAAGCTAGCATCTGAACTGACGTTTGGAGGATCGTTTGTCTGGTTTTGACTTGTGAGTTACGCACGAACTTCTCGAAGATGATGTTGAGGAAGTGGCACGAGAGTGCGTCGCCTTGTTATTTGACATTGCTTTATTCGAGAGAATACAGTTCATTAGCGCAAGTTCAATGTAGTAGAGAAGGCGAAAGCACTTCCTCATGTCCTGCTTTTCCTCGGATCAAGCGACGGCTGTTTGGAGCTGACATAGTGCTTTGTTCCTAGAAGGCAATTGCAGTTAAATGGATTGTCCATAAATACGGAATACTCCGTACGCTACTTGGGTTTAAATCTTGACACGAAACTAACTTTTAATATAATTAATAAAACAATTAAAAAGGTAGGGATAACAACAAAAATGTTATACACATTTGAAAATAGGAAATCGTTATTTTACTTGAATATAATATGATTATCTATAAGGTGATTTTTCAGGCCATTATGCTATAGGGGTGTTAAGTATGGGGTAACTGTTCGAAATGTCAAAACAAATGATAGCAAGTATCTCAAAATAAACTTCCTATATTGATATTAAATTTGCCTTAACTAAAGATTGACACAAAAAAACGAATGTTGAATTGATTTCTGACAGGATACAGAAACTAATATTAAAATTCCAAGAACGCTGTAGTTTTGTTGAAAACCCGCTTATTAATATTCTTAATGATACTTAATTTCTATTGTTTATTCAATGTTACTGTGTTGTATTGTATTAATTGTTTATTTATTTATTTATTTATGTATGTATTTATTTATTTTTATTTATTTATTTATTTATTTATTTTTATTTACATATTTATTTATTTATTTACTTATTTATTTATTTATTTATTTATTTATTTATTTATTTATTTATTTATGTATTTATTTACTTATTTATTTATTTATTTATTTATTTAATTATTTATTTATTTATTTATTTTTTATTTATTTATTTATTTATTTATTTATTTATTTTTTATTTATTTATTTATTTTTTATTTATTTATTTATTTATTTATTTATTTATTTATTTATTTATTTATTTATTTTTTATTTATTTATTTATTTATTTATTTACTTATTTATTTATTTATTTATTTATTTATTTTTTATTTATTTAATTAATTATTTATTTATTTATTTATTTAATTATTTATTTATTTATTTATTTATTTATTTATTTATTTATTTATTTATTTATTTATTTATTTATTTATTTATTTATGTATTTATTTTTTTACTTATTTATTTATATATTTATTTATTTATTTATTTCTTCTTCTTCGGATGGCGCTACAGTCCGGGTCGGACCTGGGACCTGACCTTGACTAGGCTCATGCCGCCGTACAGCCCATACAGTTCGTGGTTGAATCTTCTCCTCCAGATGCCATTAACGGAAACAGGACCAAAAATCGCACGGAGAACTTTTCTCTCGAAAAGACCAATGGCTTCCTCATCGGTTTTTAGTAGCGTCCAGGTTTCTGCGCCGTAAAGCAGGACTGGGATGATCAAGGTGTTGTACAAACTAACTTTGGTCGTTCGGGAGAGGGCTTTATTACTCAATTGCCTCTTGAGCCCAAAGAAACAGCGATTGGCAAGAGTGATTCTGCGCTTGATTTCGGTACTGATGTTGTTGTCCCTATTCACCGCGGAGCCGAGATAGACGAAGTCCTTCACTACCTCGAAGTGTCTGCTGCCCATAGTGACGCTCTGTCCGAGACGTCGATGTTCTGCGTCCTTCTTCGATGACAGCTTATACTTCGTTTTGCCCTCGTTTACCACCAGTCCCACTTTAGCCGCTTCCGGTTCAATGCCAGCAAACGCCTCATTGACGGCTCGCTGAGTTCGGCCGATCACGTCAATGTCATCCGCATAAGCTAGCAATTGAACGGACTTGTGGAAGATTGTGCCTCTGGTGTTGACGTGTGAGTTCCGTACGATCCCCTCAAGGAAGATGTTAAAGAAGTCGCATGACAGCGCGTTGCCTTGTCTAAATCCTTTTTTGACATCGAAGGTCTCGGTGAGTTCGCTACCGACCTTGACGGAGCAGCGAGAGTTCTCCATCGTCAACCTACACAATCTGACGAGTTTGGTAGGGATGCCAAAACTAGACATGGCACTGTATAGCTCGTCTCTATGCACGCTGTCATACGCGGCCTTGAAATCGACAAATAGATGGTGGGTGTCGATTTGTACTTCTTGGGACTTCTCCAGGATCTGCCGCAGTGTGAAGATCTGGTCGATTGTGGATTTTTTTCGTATTTCCAAAGAATAATCATTTTAGTTTCAGAAACACAATTTTTCATAATGACTTGTAAAATATTATAAAAGAAAGATATTACATTATCATATCTCCAAACTGCAAAATGTGCCGTAGCAATACTTATGTCATCAATATTATGCAAAATAAAAGATCTATCTATCTAGTGGTAACTGTAAACCAAGGCTCGTTTTAACAGAAACTCTTGCTGCTTGTCTTTCGAAAGATCAAGAAATTACATTTGATGTACACAGGCAACTGGCTGCTAGTATATGCCCTGGACTAGCTTTTGAGTTTGAATGCTGCAATATAGCGTTTCTCAACCTTCAAAGAGATAGCATAACTTTTGTTAAACGCATTATCAGATATTTTTTGAACATTATTAAAATAAAGTATATCAGCAAACACAAGACGGGCTAAAGGTTTTGATTTTTCTTTGAGATGCGTATTGCGTTGTCAACAGGCTTAGCAGTCAACATGTCCCACACCCCCCTCTTGGGAATTAATTAAAAATACGACCCTCACAACTTCGATAGCAAAAGCAGAATACCGGTTTAATGAAAATAACACCTTTTGTTCAATGAACTTATGTTTGCCCAAAAATGGGAAATTCTACCACCAAAAAAAAACTCTGACGCTCAAAAGCAATTTGCAATTAAGGGTTGGCATAATTAAAATCACGCTACAGAATACAAGTGTACATACAGCATAATACGCCTTATATAAATTTAATGACAAACAATTTTCTATGGTTCAAAAGTAAAGTCCTGTCCGTCAAAAATGGCAGAACGTGTATGCATACGAGCACAGTCCACGCAGAGTTTATATCCCTTATTTATTTTATTCCTGAAATTTCGTTTTTTTTTTATTGCCGTTAAAATTGCCAAAAAATCAAAAACAAATAACGGGGAAATTTTAATGAATTTCGCCTCACACCACGGACACGTTAATTAGAATTGGGGCGACTTTCAGAAGCGGCGCAGAGGCAAAACAAAAAAAATGAGTAAAACGTAATTTTAATTGATAATTTATAGGGGAAACGGGGAAACATTTTCCACGTTGTTGTTTATCTCATTCCTCCTTTTTTGTGTTGTGCTGCGCCACAGCGCCTTCGTTTCATCCTTCGGTTTAATTGAAATGCGTCCTCGCCCGCAAATGGAGATTATTTATGCTAGTCGCAGGGATTTCCATAAAACGCAATTATTTTGTTGGCAGTCGCAGAAGCGGCTATTTAATTCGCAAATGCAAGAGCTGTAAACTCCTTTAAGTGATTTTCATTTTTAGTTATTATGCTTTCGCTCAATTTCGCTCATTTTGCATTTATTTCCTTCGTTTGTCTGTTTGGTGTTTTTCACGTCATTTCCGGGTGAACTTTCCGATGTGCTCAGTGCAGCAGAGTTCGATGTGAACGTTTGAATAAATGGACAACTGACTGGAGGCACGAGAAATCGCTGTAGCTCATTTGTTGACTGAAGTGGTTGGTTGGTGGTAGGGGAGGGGGCGTGTGAATTAAATTCGAGTTGATACTACCTTTTCACTGAGAACTGTAATCAGATTGATTTATGGTAATTAGAAAGGGACACAGCTTCATTGCAGTGTAGAGCGCCTCGCGAACTTGTGCGTCTTTAATTAATTGAATCTCGATATCAGGGATTTTAAATTAAAAATGAAAATCAGCTGATTCGGATGAACGAATCTAGAATTTGAATACCACCAATTAAGAGAATGGGGATGACTTTCAGTTTGTATTCCGGAATGGTATGAATTCATTGTTTACGCTTTCATACTGAGAGCTATCGAATAATTTACCGCGTCAAAATGACATTGCGGGATATGCAAATGTATCGGTATCTGGGAGGGATACAATCATTGATTCCATTGGAATTGGTTTATTGCCGAAATGTGCTTTGAATGGGGATGAATATTAAACTAGAACCGACATATAACTTGGTATACGCATTGGTGGGAAGTGACAGGCAATTAATGCAGCTTCTAATTTTCGTGTCCTTGTCTTTTGCCAGTCCTTCAATTTTCTATTTAATTTTACTCTGTGGAAATCACCTTACTGAGTTGCTCACCCACAATAGTTTTAGCCTATTTGAAAGAAGGAGATAAGGAAACAATTTTTGAGGCCGTAATTTAGGTATGTTCAAAACTATATATATGGGAAATACACAACCAACTTTGACGAAACTGCAGTTAAGAAAACGTTATCTTTTTTTTCAAAAAAATTATTTTAGGAGCTGTGATAGCTAAAACTCTAACTTACATTCTAAATTCACAATAATTTGGTCTGCCTTTTTATACATGTAAAATGCTGAATTAACAACGAGTATTGTAAACAAAATACGACACATAAATTTTGAGTAATTGCAAAAGTTTAATTTGCGTGCAGGCGAATTGATTGCGACTGCGGGGTGTCAGATTTCTTCGTGTGGCTTCGGTCATCGTAACTGTGGGGTGTCAGATTTCTTCGTGTGGCTTCGGTCATCGTAACTCTTCTTCTTCTTCTTCTTCTTGTGGCGCTACAGTCCGGGGTGGACCTGGGCCTCAACCAACATGCCTCTCCAGCCAGCACGATCTTTCGCCAGCTGTCTCCAGTTGCGCACTCCAAGTTGGTTGAGGTCCTTCTCCACTTGTGTGCGCCACTTCAGTCTAGGTCGTCCTCTGTTGCGTTGTCCCAATGGCTCGGATTCAAAGACTTCATCGTAACTCTGCCTTTTCTATTTTCCGCGTTTTGATCACAACAACCAGTAGAGTATGGCTGGAGATGCCTTACAAACATAAATTCTATTTACAACTAGATAGGTTCTACTTCTTTTGAACCATAACCTGTAGCCTTTGCACAAATGAAGCATTTTAATCTCATATATCTAGACTTGAAAAATTGCAATATATATGAGAGGCTTACAGGTGGAAGAAACAACTAAATTTCAAAACAAAATATGGAAACAGAAAAAACTCGGGAGCCTCCTGACTGCCCCTTAAAAATTTCGTATCTACCCTTCATATGCATTTCAGGGACAAAGAGTTATGAGGGTAACAAATTCAGTTATTTAAAATCGAACTCGGTCCAAAAGTTTAAACAAATTTTCTTAAAGAGTTGGTTGAGTTACCCTTACTAGAATGAACAAAATTCTTCTCTGTGACATCATTGCTCAGAAGATCATAAATCGGCACCAAAGGCACGATCTTCCAAGAATCGGCAAACCTGCTAGCTTAATAATTAATAATTATAATAATAATAATTGTTGTCGCGACAGTCCACAGGGGAACCAGGACCTAGATTGCTCTTAAACTACCCGTGTTTTGCGCGCTACTGTTCTCACACGAGTAGAAGGGACCTACAGTTTTTGCCGACTTCGACCGGCAAAATTTTGTGAAGCCTTCTTAGCTAGTTTTTACTCTTTAAGGGTTGTCAGCAGCTCGAAAGAGGTGGAGCTGTGAAGAATTTGAGGTTATCAGCCGGGAATCGAACCTAGAACCTTCGGCGTGTGAGTGTCGCACTCTACCCACTTCGCCACTGCGGCCACTGCTGTCTTACACCGACTAAATTGCCGTATTTGGGCAAAAATAGACAGCTATCAATGATGAGTTTCCGGGCATTGAATCGGAAGCAGCTAAAAGCGGTCTGACGGCAAATGAGGAACGAATATATGCTGTCGTCAAGGAAGAACACGCAACACCGGAGAGAAGAAGAGACACGCCCTTGGTCTGTCCTGAGACATGCGCCTGCCCAAGGTTCTTCGAATACAACGCTTAAGACAGCCAGACTATATTAATCGTATAAACATTATACCCGAAATTTTTTCGAAGGCCCTTGGGACAACAAAACAGAGGATGGACTGAGCTAATGTACATATCTTAAACAAATAGAGCAGGACATCAACCAACTGGGAGTAGCTGGTGAGGAAAAGTGCTGGATCCAGAGGCATGTACCCTCAGACAACAGTCCACCCTGACTGTGGCGAGAATGTGGCGAAAAATAACAAAATCTGCTGGTCAGTTTTTGGAACAATTTTGGATTACATAATCCTGAACTCCAAATCTTCTCGAATTTCTTAACGTTTTATTTTTTCATACCATACCCATATCTTTTTCCATACCCATATCTTCTGACTGTGGTAAGGCTTCCAGTGCTTGAAAGCATTTGTGAAGCAACATCAAGCATGTATCGTGAACGTTACCACTTGGGTCCTTTTTTTCGTGTAAGTAAAAGCAATTCTACACATCTACAAGCACTTTGCACAAAATTTTCACTTATTTTTAAAGTTGGCAAACATTTTTTTTTGGGTCTTAATTCGACCAAATGATGGTGTTCAACGTCCAACATAACACATCACTCAAAAAGTCACAAGATATATAGGGGGCGCCACTAACAAAACAAATTAATATTAAATTCATAATTTTTGTTAGTGGCGCCCCCTATATATCCCGAGGCTTATAGAGTGATCTTTTACATTGTCCGAACCATTATAGATAACTCAGTGCATTTTGGTGTGCCTGTCTTTACTTAACCAGCTTTGAATTTGTCACTTTCTGATTTTGTTCCAATCGAATTTTCTTTATTGTACATAATTTACACGAGTGCGTCAAATACCTTCCTGTACTGTGGAAGCTTAATGTTCTCACAGTAGCACACTGACAAAGCGTCCGCAGAACGCAGTCAACACTGGACCGAACGTTGAAGTAATGCTGATGCAGCGTCTGGGCAGTACATAGGTTTAAGTTTCAGTTAAGGTATTTGTAGTCTAGATGTAAGGTAGAATTATATTTTAGTTAACGGTGGAGATTCCTAGTTGTTTAGCCTCCAAAAGAAGAGGTAGTGTATCGACTTTTAACTTGTATCGTGAGGTCCTTAATAACTGAAATTGTTTCACCACCATCTTTCAGTACAAAAACTTTTGCTAAAAGATGGCTGGTTCTTGAATATTCTTCCGCTGAAGTTAATAATAATTGGATGGCGCAACAGTCCACAGGGGACCAGGGCCTAGCTTGCTCATCAACTACTCATGTTGTGCGCCCTACTGTTCTCTCACGAGTAGAAGAAACCAGTATTTTGCCGGCTCCGAACGGCGAAGTTTTAAGCAGCTTTCTTAGACAGTTGTTACTCTTAGACTGTTGTCAGCAGCTCGAAAGAGGTGGTGCCGTTAAAAATTCGAGCTGTTCAGTCGGGATCCGAACATAGGCCTGCTGCGTGTGAGCGTTGCACTCTATCCACTACTCCATAGCGGCCACTCCACTGAAGTTACAAAGAATTAAATTTGTTCAGGAAATAATATGATGCCACGATATTCAGAAGAGCACTTGCGAAGTGTAGACCAGTGTTTCCAATTTGTTTTTGGCTTTAAACTGGAATATAACATTTCAACAATGCAGCGGTGTTAGTAGAGTAAAATGGCTAGTGGTGTGCACCGTACTCCGAGAAGCGTACTTTCGATTCGATTCGAAGACTTTTCGGGCCGGAACAGTGGTGCTAATACGCTCTACATGGCCTAGCCATCTTAAGCGTTGTATCCGTAGACGCTTGACCAGGCGCATGTCGCTGTACAGCACATACCAGGTATTTTTTTTTCTAAACACTTATTATTAATGGGAAAGTAAAAACATTTTATTCAAAGTATTGGCCATTGTTTTCTACACGTTTTGACCACCTTTCTAGAAGTTTGTGAACACCACGCCAATTAAATTGTTCGTCTTTTAAAGCAAACCAATCAGACACCCAATGTTCGACCTCCTCGTAGGAATCAAAGTGCTGCTCAGGCAATGCGTGTCCCATCGATGAAAACAAATGGTAGTCGGAAGGAGACAAGTCTGGTGAATACGGCGAATGGGTTAGCTGCTCCCAGCCAAGTGTTTGGATTGTATTCTGAACCAGTTTTGCTTTGTGTGCAGGTGCATTATAATGGAGGAAAATTGCCTTGTCGTGTCTTCTGGTCCATTCTGGTCGTTTCTCGATCAATGCATGGTTCAAATTGATCATCTCTTGTCGGTAACGATCAGTATTAAAGGTTTCACCAGGTTTTAGGAGCTCATAGTGCAGCACACCTTTCTGGTCCTACCAAACACGCAGCATTGTCTTCTTGCCGAATCGATCTGGTTCTGCAGTCGATGTTGACGGTTGTCCCAGATTAACTCATGGTTTTTTTGCGTTAAGGATTCTTAAAATAAATCCATTTTTCATCGCCAATAACAATCGATTTCTTTCGCATTTTTGAAGCAAAATTTCACAAGTGTTTTTTTCAGTTTTTCATCTGTCTTTCATTCAATTCATGTGGCACCCATTTTCCACACTTTTGGATCTTTCCCATAGCCTTTAAACGGCCAGAAATTGATTGTTGTGCAACATTTAACATTGCCGCCATTTGCTTTTGACTCAAAGTGTCATCTCCATCCAATATCGTTTGCAATTCGGCGTCTTCAAACTTTTTTGGTGGTCTTCCACGTTCTTCATTTCTCACATCAAAGTCATAATTTCTGAACCTTTGAAACCATCTTTTGCATGTTGCTTCTGATAGACCATGATCACCATATGCCTCGACAAGCATTCGATGCGACTCTGCAGCACTTTTCTTCAAATGAAAACAAAAAATGAATGCTTTCCGCAAATCATTACTTTCTGGTACAAAATTCGACATTTTTCACAAGATGAAAAAATATGATCTTGTCTGTTCAATAAGTTGATGTATACTATATATTTTTTACAGATGTCATAGCAAACAATCAAGGACCAGAGCTTATCGATGGTATGGTGAGCTCAACCGAGGTCACAGTTTACTCCAAGACGAATTTCGTGAAGGTCGTCCAAAATCAGTTGTTGTTCCGGAAACCATTGATGCTGTGAGCCAACTGATATTGTCAGATCGTCATGTGACCAATCGTGAGATTGAGACAACCTCAACCTCAGCAACATTCAATATTGCATGAACATTTGACCGTCAAAAAAATTTGGTCGCGTTGGATCCCACACATTTTGTCAATCGCTCTAAAAAAGGCTCGTATCGATTGGTCGAAAGAAATGCTTCAAAAATACGATCGCGGTACCTCGAAACATGTCTATGGCATCGAGACATGCGATGAATCGTGGATTTACGCGTATGAGCTTGAAAGTAAACAGCAGTCGACTGTATGGATATTTCAAATTGAGCCAAATCCAACAAAAGTTGCTTGCGCACGAAGCACTTCCAAGCAAATGGTCACCTGTTTTTTCGGAAAAACTGGACATGTCGCAACCGTACCACTAGAACAACTGTACTTAAAAATAAAAGTTATACGAACAAGTACTAACCCAATAAATATAATAAAATTAGATAATAAAATTAGAAAAGTTAGCTATTCCGTTGACTTTACTTCATATTTATGAATGTTTTCAATTGGTGCTATTATTTTGCACAGTCCGAAATTCGGTGTCATTCTGAATAATGGACCTTTTCACTTTTTTCTTATCTTTCTCATGGGTTTAATTGTTGTTGGAAAAAGACGTTTTGCAGTGAATATGATGTGCTTGCATGACGGAAGGAAAAAGTTAATAGGAAACTAGTGACAAAGTCGAACGTAGAGCTTTTATTCTGCACTGTGTTGTATAGGAACCATACTAAACAACGTATGCAGCAATTCATATTTGTCGTGCCATTATTCTCAGACCAGAAAATTGATTCTGCCGGAAAGTATTTTTTTCGTTATATGTTAAATCTTGTTTAGTAGTTTTCAAAACAAACGCCTTACCTCTTTTCTGAATAAGGCAAAGATATCTAAGAATATGAACTACTGTTTAAGAATATTTTGTCGTTATTAAATTCATCGCATGACCACGAACTCATTTGCACAACTCCATTGGTAGAACCCAAATTTCAACCATTTATTTTTTACAATTTACCGAAATTCCAGCTATTCGATGATCTATGCTCATCTATCGATGCCTGCTTGACATAGACCAATGAATCGACTAAGCCTACAAACAGTCTACAGACATGGAATTAAACAAAAGAGCCATTAATACGACGGGTCCAATTCTTGACAAAACGCGCCCGCCAAAATTACCCTTTTGTAAATCGACCTTAAGTAATTCTGTGTAGCTTGTGGAACTGTCCTGTTGAGACCATATTTGGTCCAGCCTTTGCTTTGTAGCTGATGCCGAATATACCAACGAATTGTGATATGGCAGCGACATCTATTCACAGCAACGTGGCCATCAGCGTCATGACCAATATATGTTCTCCAATGAAACATTCGACATGTAATCCACACTAAACAGAGACTTCTTCGAGATGTTATAGTGATTGTGGGATTATGGGGTGGGGTACGATGCTCTCTTACTGAAGATCCCAAGTTCGATTCCCGGCTGAACATCTCGCATACTTCGTGCCACCAGGTTTTCGAGCTGCAGACACCACTCAAAAATTAATAAATTTCTGTTCAAATTTGGCCGCTCGTAGTAGGCAAAAACTGTAGCTCCCTTCTTCTCGTGCGAGAACAGAAGCACGCACAGGGCGATTAGTTGCTGAGGCAAATAGTCTTTGGACTGTTGAATCATCCAAAATTATTTTGATAGTGCTTTGTAAAGCCCATTTTGCTAGAGGCTTAAGTTGATTTTTGCCCTCAAAATTGCGGCAACTGAACAGGAATTTCGGTAACATACTTGAATAACTTGGAATTGTTAACGGTTCCATAAAGCTCGACCAACTGAACATGAGTCTAAATGGAAATCAAATTTAGCGTCCTTTGCTGTTCCCCTTATGCAGCAGACCCAACTCCTTCCACCCCACCCTAAATTATTTTGCAAAAATAAGGTCGAACGAATTCCCGCCCACATGCGAGAGTATGCCTATTTTGCCACTTTAACAATCAGTAATTTCCACGGCTTACACCAGAAAAGATGAAAAATACAAGAGCTTAGAAGGCGCTTACACAGATACGCCCGTAATCCTGACCAAACTTCTCAAGCATCGAACTGAATTATCGTAGGCATTCCTTCAACACACACACGCACACACGACAAAAAAGGAAACGTATAAGGCAGTTGATATCTTTGACCTTTTTTAAGTTCATAAATCTTTTCGCTTCGCCGAACATTTATCAATTTCATGTACCTAATCCTAATTGATCCAATCCAATAGAGTTGAAAGTCGAATCACGAGCCACAAAGAAAAACACCCGGAAATATCTACTTGAACATCCACCGCCACCCCCCATCGTCAGCAAGGGATGACCATTTTCTTATATTTACTTATTTCGTTTCAGTTTTTTTATTTTTTCGTTTTCTGATTGAGTAAACTCACAATAATGATGTGTACCACTCACAGGGGCGAAACAAAGAGCAACATTTCTCAACATCGTCATCCGCTATGGGGCGGTCCATAACTCTCCGAGCGGCGACGACGCCAAGTGAAATAATCCTAAGAATACCCATTTCAAATAAAATACCTACCTAATGACCCGTGATGGGATGAAAGTAAAATGTATCTATTGGCTCATCTGTAAATCTGAGCGGAAAGCGGCTCTTCCGGCACCCACTTTGATTTCTATCATGTTTAATGGCAATTAACGTGTTTTACAGGAACTGCCACATTTCTCCTCACCCGCACAATGAGAGCACCATGCCAGCCATGTCATGCCGAGCCGTCAACGCCCAATTTACGTCATTCGATGCTCTAGGATAAAAGAACTCAATAAACGCATACAGGCAATCTTACCGTTCCTCTAAGCCTTCAAATAAAAATCACATCTATCCCTTCGCTCACAATATTGACGAACGTGTCTGGGTGGTGTTGATGTGAATGGGCATGAGGGTTGGGCTCCAAAGTGGTAAAGTTGGAATTTGAAAAAGGAGGAAAGCAGGCTCGTATAAATGTTTTTTTTTTATTTAGTAAAAGTCTGTTCATACGGATGGATGTCCCTTTAAAAGAACGGAAACTAATATCTCTTTAATGACATCTTAATAAAGCTCCAAGGGGGATGGCCGACATGGTCAACAATAGACCGTGTTCATCCAATAAAACAGGCACCATGCGGCGGACAATCGTATTCAGATAGCGTCTTTACCGGGTCTATCCTGCCATCTAAGGCCGTCATGGTTAGTTCTGGCATTGAAACGGTGTTTAGTCTTTTACACATAATGTGCGCGTGTGCGTGTGTATCTTACGAAAAATTATCCCCTCCTCTATGAATGGGCCATGTCGACGGTGGGACTGCGTGTACTCGTATCAGAGCAACAACATCGTCTGAATTACGGCCATAAATTTTTGCTGTTGTCGTAAACGATTGACAATGGAAATAAAATTAGAAAAAGGAGACCCGGCGGCAGAGCGAGACAGAAAACAAAGAATAAAGAGACATTTCCGATTGACATCCTAAAATCGAGTTAATTCCACACCAACACATACATAATCTGCACGTGGACGTGTACATTCACGCGAAGACACTCACAGATACATTTCGAGTCGTAATAAGTTGCTTTTATTTCTGTCTTAAATTTGTGAGTCTCTTTTTAAATTGATATTCAAGTTGACTCGAGGACTCCTGCTCCTACCAAGAGGTTATGAAGAAAACCCAATTTACGAACTTCATATTCAATATTTTTAAGATCAATGGACTTCATTCGCATAATGTATCAGACATCAATTCGTCTCAATGACTCAGAAACAGATAACAGAGGAGAACAGATTTACATGTTCCCTTCAAAGAAAAGGCCCTAATTTATTTTTGCTTAAATTAGGAGTAAGTAGGGGTCGTTTTGTCTTTCTATTGAGTCTCAAGGCTGTTGTCGCACCAATTACAGAGACAAGAGTACCTTCACCCCCTTTAATAAAGGACTGTCTTAGTCATCAACGTTGATTACATCAGCTTTGAAGGATTTTATGGCTTAATTGTGGAGTTATGGTCTACACGATAGGGTTCAGTGATTTTGAATTTGTGTAATGAGTACTTGGATTACTTTATCTTCTGTTCGCACGTTCTAAGGTGAGTTTATGCCCGGTTGAGTTCCAGCAGGTAGTTCCATTATTGAACATTGTAAAGAGTCAGTGTTTATGTAGATGCATGCAGTCCCTGGCCGTAGTGTAACTACGAACTATAAATTTTATTCGCTCTGGTTTCAAAAGATGGCGCCACCTGCAAATTGTGGGTAATCGTGGAAGTGACTTCCCACTTTATTGGAAAGGTGTGACATTTGTCAGCAGCGACGTCTGTTTTAAACAAAATCATTGTTTTTTGTCTCTTCGACGATGTCCGGATTTTTCTTATAGTAACAGCATTTGGTCGCCGTGGCGTAGTGAGTAGAGTGCGACGCTCACACGCCGAAGGGTCTATGTTCGACTCCCAACTCAACCCCAATTATTCGAATTTTTTACGGCAACACCTCTTTCGAGCTGCTGACAACACTCAAAAAGTAATAACTGTCAAAGACGGCTTCTCAAATTTCGCCGTTCGGTGTCGGCAAAAAACTGTAGGTCCCTTCTACTCGTGAGAAAACAGTAGCGCGCACAACACGAATAGTTGATGAGCAAGCTATGCCCTGGTTCCTTGTGGACTGTCGCGCCAACAATTATTATTATTATTATTATTATTATAATTCTTATTATTATTTATTATTTTTCCTTAGACAGTTATTATAAGGAAGTGGTGCCGTGAAACATTCGAGGTGTTCAGCCGGGGATTGAGCCTAGACCTTTCGGCGTGTAAGCATAGCACACTACCCACTATGACACGGCAACCACAGTAAAGCAGTTAAGCAGACCGAAAAGACTTACAGTCCAAAACATTTGAGCAAAAAACAGATGATGTCTTCGTCCGACTAAAGGCATCTGGCCCGAGAGGGCTTGTTGAAGAGGCATGTTGTTGGACTGTAGCCTGCTCAAGAAGAAGGAAAAACAATGGCTTAGAGGATTTAATTCTTATTCTTTAATGAGGCCACGACAAGAATTTCGGACCTTACTCTAAGCTATAACAGCACTCAAAAGGCTGCCGGTTTTCTATGAAAATTTGTCTTAGTCTTTAAAGAATATCGCTACGCATAAGTGTATTGGCAGTTTACTTGGTCCCGGGGCCAAATAGTTCGGGATACTATTCGGATTGTCTTCATTGAGTTACCAACTCATTTGCGGGAGTATTTATCATTCCAAAACCGAATGCCGAAGTCTAAATTTGGAAAAAGGTGAAAACAGAGCGGCAACCACGTAACTTTTCAAACGACTATCGTCCTGACGATAAACCAAAACGATATCGCTGATAATTTGCATCACGTAACCCAACCACTATCGTTTCGTCTACGGTCTATTTAATACACAATTTGAGCGCAAACAGTGAATAACGACGGCCTGATAGTTTCCATTGTCCTCTTGTGTGTGTACACATTACCAATGAACGAACGACTAAGCTTGTGGAGCTCAAAAAATGTATGAGGTTTGATTTCAGGGAATATATTTTTAAATAATTTTAGATGTACATTCATAATTCCGTTAGCTGGGGATTGAATCCCAACCTTCTGTAATTACTAGTCACATTTTTTCGATACTTTTTCTTCAGATTTTCATTACTTGTACGTCAGCGCAATGCAAAACGATAGGGAAATAAAACAAAAATTGATCATCAGAACGATAGTGACTAGCAGTTTCGAGAGTACATGAAGCAACGAAAATGATATCGTTTTGTCGATATCGATATTTTTTGCTTACACGAAGCAAAATTCTCGTTTCATCGACATCGACGCACGATAGTCGCCATCCGTGATTAGAACCCAGAAAACCGCAGCTGTGCTTTAACGTTTACATCCCCGCTGTTATGTATATGCCTGCAACTGTGCATACATTTCTATTCCACGGAGCAGATATAACATCATCAGCAGAAGAGGTCCAGGAAAATTTAAATAAGGATTATAAGCACCACCGAATCAACAATAGTCGAAAACTGTCTCGTTGGACGAAGAATAAAGATGTCATCCACCGTTGATATCATCTGATCCCTGTATAACATATTTGAGGCCCGGACCGAAAGCAAAAGACTCAGTCAGAGTAGTGAAGGGCAGGCCATATTACACTTAATTCTGGCTTTACAATTTTTTAAAGTATGTAAGTAAATATCATTGAATGTAATTTTTCTCATAGATAAGAAATTCAACTTTGTTTTCCAAACTCATTTCTGTAATTTGTTACTGAGTATGTTTTTTTATGCAACTAAGTGCCCTTTCTCAATTTTATCTTATTTATCTTAAACCATTAGTATCGAAGATTTTTTTTTTAAATTTTCTTTATTTTCACTTTGAGATAAGAATAAACAAATAAAATATACATGAGAAAAACAAAAAAGGTATTTTTTTACGAAACTATAGGGGTGTACTCAAATGAGTACACTGGCCACTTAAGTGTACAAATTTTCGAAGCACGCCTTTTCGACACGAAGTGTTTTTAAGCACTTCTTACAATGCCAACGCACTCTTGAATGGCAAAGAACACACCGCAGTTGTTTTTCAATTTTAGCGGTATAGTGTCCAGCTCCATCTTGAGGAAGGCCTTCAACTAATGACGCAGGCTGGCGTGATTTTTTTTTGGTTCACCTTTGCGTAAATAGTGTCTCGCAATGTGGCGGCGGAACATGAGTTGAGCCATACAATCTTTGTTACTCATTACATGTAAGCGCCCAGCATTTGCAATAGCAATGTCTACCATGTAAGTAAATAATACCCACCACCACTGTTTACCATGAACAGCAATTCTATATAATGCAATAGACTGATCTAATTCATCCACGCCTCCCATATTTTTGTTATAAGTTTTGAATAGGTTTGGTATAACCACATCTGATATTTCCTTTTTTATTGGACACCAACGCTTCACAGTTCCTAGCGGTTCAATGGTATCATAGTTTGTTGCTATAGTACACACACTATTGTCCTTCCATCGTACCATTAAAACCTCACCTTTGTTGTCAAACCTGTAGCCAAATGTAGCATGTTCCTGCTTTTTCATATATTTTGTGCTTATCAGTGGACATTTTTTTATTCTATTCTCCCGTATATTTCCTGTTGCGCGGTAGCCTAGGCTTTTCAATTCCCGTAAAAGACCATAACTGGTAAAATAGTTATCGAAAAATACTTCATGATTAGCTGGGGTACAATTTAGTTTCTCTAATAAATGTTTTACCACTCGAGAACCTAATGGATCAGAAAACGGTGTTTGCGATTTACCGCAGTAAAAGTCGAATGAGTAACAGAATCCGGTGGAACTTGCTGCTACACAGTTTTTATATCCAAACCGGATTGGCTTACCACAAATGAATTGTTTTGCAGTATGATGGCCGTAGTATTTCACCATTGATTCGTCGATCGAAATACATTCATGAAACACTCCCCACTGCAAACATTTTTGTATAAGTTTCTCTGCCAATGGTCTTATTTTGAACATTTGAACGCTGCTGCCCTGTTGTTGTCCACAAGATGATGCTCGTGTTGTGCACTCTATTGTTCTCTCACGAGTAGAAGGGACCTACAGTTTTTTGCCGACTCCGAACGGCGAAATCTGAGAAGCTTTCTTAGACAGTTATTACTCTTTGAGTGTTGTCAGCAGCTCGAGAGAGGTGGTGCCGTGAAAAATTCGAAAAATTGGTGTTGAGCTGGAAATCGAACCTACACCCTTCGGCGTGTGAGCGTCGCACTCTACCCACTACGCCACGGCGGCCACTTGGCGGCATGGCTTTACCAACCAAGTCTATGCCTAGGTCTTCATCTAGAAACCAGTACATTTGTTCTCGAGGAAGCTTATAGTATCCAGACAATATCAAAATCCCCAAAATCCTTTTCAGATCCAAAGAATCCAGCTGAAAATCATATCTATTATGTTGACTAGCGTATAGTTTGCTATTAGATACGATCATATCGATTATATCAGTATCAAACAATCTCTCGAAGATTTGTACAGGATTGTCACCTTTTAGGTCTTCACAAATAGCACTTCTCTTCTCAAGTACATCGGAAGTATTCCTAGAAGTTGAAGTGTATGAAGGGCCACATTTTTGCCAGATTGGGTTCGAGCTCGGAGTGGAGTTGAATGTATCATTTTGGCGTCTTATTTTTGATGCCAGCGTTTCGTCATCACTGTCGTCTAGCGAACAATTCATAAATACTTCAATAGTACCAGCAACGTCTTCCGCTATGAAACACCCGGTCATATCCTCATCAGCACCTTCTTCTTCGTCGGTCAATGGACTTGCATTAGGTGGTATTATAATAATTAATAATAATAATAATTGTTGGCGCTACAGTCCAAAGGGGGACCAGGGCCTAGCTTGCTCATCAACTACTCGTGTTGTGCGCGCTACTGTTCTCTCACGAGTAGAAGGGACCTACAGTTTTTTGCCGACTCCGAACGGCGAAATTTGAGAAGCTTTCTTAGACAGTTTTTACTCTTTGAGTGTTGTCAGCAGATCGAAAGAGGTGGTGCCGTGAAATATTAGAAAAATTGGTGTTGAACTGGGAGTCGAACCTAGACCCTTCGGCGTGTGAGCGTCGCACTCTACCCACTACGCCACGGTGATATTATGGCCAAGTCATATTCGTCATCATCGCTGTTCTGTAAAAGGGCTTCAACAGCTTCTTCAAGCCCTCTATAGCTCTTTTGAGTAGTAAAACGTTGTTTCGTCATTATGAATAATCTGAAAAAATGCATTTATTTTACCTACGCATGATGTCAGTGTACTCAAGTGAGTACAGTACCATATATATAACCATAGCTCTATTTCTTTTGCAAATTTTCGTGTATATATTACTTTATTACTTACTCTGATTTGTTGTTTAAGTAATTGAAGTGAAAAAACAATAATCTGCAGCCAGCAACTGTTTAAAATATTTACGCTCATTTACTAACCTCAAGCGTGTCTCGGTGACAAAACATAAGCTGACACATATTCAAGAAAAAATCACATTATCCGCGAAATATTCGTTGATACATTTGAATTATGTTATCATGAAGTAAATTTACCAGCCTACTCAAGTTTTCCTTACGGAATTTGAAATTGGCTGTTAGAAATATGAGTGTGCTCAATTGAGTACTTTTACTCCCTTTTCCTTCATGATATATCAACCAACTGATACTATATTCCATAATTCATTAAGATCGGTTGACGGTTTCAAATATTACAGATTTTCTTTCACGTTCACCATACAGTGGATCAAAGTGAAACTCGTACAACCTCCTGAGAATGTGTTACAGAATAAGAAACTCAAGTTTTACATGGGACTATAGTGAATTTTTTTTAATTTGTGAGAAACAATATTCTTCTTTCTAACCGATAAACACAAAATACAATTTAATGAAACTAATAAATAAAAAAAAATAAAATCAATGTATTACTAAAAATTCAAAGCCAAAGTAAAAGTCGTACACATTTTTTCATTCACATGTTATTTCACTTGGCAAGTGCAGGATATGTTTTTAGTACTTGGTTGGGAGTCCCTTACTTGCAGTCACAGCTTTTAATCTGTTTGTCATGGACATTACCAATTTTTCGCAATATGATGCTGGTATATTCTTCCATTCCTCCAAAAGGGCCTTTTTAAGGTCATTGCGGTTTGAAATGTGATGATGTCGAATTTTTTCCTCTAAATAACTCCATAGATTTTCAAACACATTGAGATCTGGAGATTGTGGGGGTGTTTCAATTACGTGCGGGCAGTTATATAGCAACCATGATCGTACTTTCCATGCCTTGTGTTTAGGATCATTGTCTTGATAAAACTGAAAAGATTCTTTGATACCAAGTTTTTCGGCACTTTCCTTTAAATTTTTTATACGAATGTTTAAATATACATCCTAGTTCATAATTCCCTTAAGAAAATAAAGATTTCCAGTTCCAGCTGCTGACATACAGCCCCACACCATAACTGAAACTCCACCGTTTTACGGTTGCTCATACATTCTTCTCTTTAAGTTCTTCATTTGGCTTTCTCCAAACTGTAATTTTTCCATCAGATAAAAATAGGTTAAATTTGCTTTCGTCTGCAAATATAACTTTTTTCCAATAATCAAAGTCCTTGTGAATGTTTGCAATGGCGAAATCTTGTCTTTTGCCTTTATTTTGTTTGGAAATAAAGGGCTTTTTTTCTAGCAGTTCGTCCGTGGTAATTATTCTTCCTTAAAATGATTCGGATAGTTTCTGCACAACACTATTTTCCGAGATAGTTTTCTGCCTCTTGCGCTATTTTAGGAGCACTAATTGCTGGATTCTTTTTGACCTTATGTAATATCCAGCGCTCATCAGCGTCGGTAAAAATCTTTCGAGTGCTTCTTCTAGTTTTATTTAAAATATTATTACGTTCTTTAAAACGTTTTATAACGTATTATACTGTAGAGTGACTCCGATCGACTTTATCTGCGATTTCCCGCAAAGTTTTTCCCTTTTTATGGTGCTGAATAATCAAATTTCTGACTTCCAAGGATGTTTGACCACGTTGTCTACTCATTGTAAAATCAAACCTTACTTTGCAACGTATTGAAGTGATATGAAGGCTATAGGAAGTCTAAAGAATGACAGGACAAGTTATCGTAAAGAACCGTTATAGATTTGGATTAAAAATATGGGAAAGAAATATTGTACGAGTTTTATTTTGACTTTGAATTGTTAGTTATACTGTGAGTTCTATTTTTTTTTTTTATTTATTAGTTTCATTGAATTGCATTTTGTATTATCAGTTAGAAAGGAGAACATTGTTCCTCACAAATAGCCAAAAATTTGACTACTGTCTTATATAAAACTTGAGTTTTTCATGCTTATACATATTCACAGAAGGGTGTACGAGTTTCACTTTGATCCACTGTACAAAGGCACCACTGTGCGACAGTGTCAAATTTCGTCGTCGTGCGAAATGATCTTGGCCTACGTTGATAAAAGATCAATTTGACAGAGGAAGTAAGGCCATTCTACAATTTTAAGCGTCTCCGATTCGTAAATTGGTCTGAAGAACAATAACCGAACCTGGTATTCAACGAAAATTCCACAGCGATGAGGCTCATTTTTGGCGGAATGGGACTGTCAACAGAAAATTATGTGTCATTGGGCAATTCACATTTGCTTAGCGAAGCATCATTGCATCCAGATTTCATGTTATGTAATAATGTAATGCCGTTTTATAATGCAGAACTCTGAACTTACCCTGATTATAAACAAAAACAGAATCAATATAAATCTGCCGACGGTTTTTAAAATCACAAATCTTTCCATTTGATTGCAGCCACGTTGATTTCTTCGACTGCTTTTGAAAATTGCTCACTTCATTGCAGCGAACTCTGCGCACAACAATTCGCACATAAGTCGCATAACAAAATAAAATACTCGTAGGTGCCACAAGAATTGTGGACAAATGTTAAAGAAAAGCAACCCCCCTGCAGTCCACCGGAAATGATAGAACTATACACACAAAGAAACACAAAACCGATTGTAATCGTATACCGTGTGTATCTTGTATGTATCCAAATTGACAAACATTTCCAGAGAACAAAACAAAACAAAAAAAAATAGAAATGAGAAAATAAAATGACGGAAAACTATCCCAGCTATGAGCACTTTGTAACGCTCACCGGATAGCATTTGGAAAGCTGATATTTCGCTTGCGGCCATTGCAAATAGCTAAAAGTCAAAAAGTATGAACGCCCGTTAGGCTAGTGCGAAAAACATGTGGACCGTTATTAGAGGTGGCATCATTTATCTACGTCAAAATAAAGAAGGAGGTTGCGCCACGGTGGGCGTCTACGTGTGTGACTATGCGGGGTGTGTCTCAGGATATGCCTTTGGCATGTATCATACGTTCATAGTTCTTTTTTTCCTTTTTCTTTTTTCTTTGCTGTTTCTGATTCCCGTAAGATGTTATGTTACAGCAGCGTGGATACACAAGCACAACACAGTCGGGGTAGGGCCCACCTATTTTTTATTTCGCCAGTGTGTATGCTGAAAATATTGGCACGGAAAATTAATGACGCCGAAAATGAATTAGGAGCATAACATGAGCCTCGTTTACTTATATCGGCTTCGAAGGAGTTCTGAAACTAACGACTACTTTTTCATTCTGCATGAATATTCGGCGTTATGGTGATTTTGTTTGAATACCCGTCTCGGGTTATATTGAACGCAGGACGTGAATTATGATCTACACATGTGCGCTTCAGGGTTGAGAATATTGCAAGATGAGTTCATATAAGCGGCAAACATAATTAAGCAAATGTGTTGAAAGAAAATGAATGGACTAGGGGAAATGGCTTTAAATTAAGCTGAGGCACTTTAATTATTTCATGTCTAGCTTGTTGTTTATTTTCCCTAATTGAAGTCACTAATTTCGATGACTTTAATCATCTTAGACAGGCGCGATCCATTGCCTTTTGTTTCTTGTATACTTTGAATGACTTTAATAATGTGTTAAATGATGAGTTTCTGTGTGCCTGGCAGTGTGGGGCAGTTCCAAAGCAAGAAACTATTTTGTAACCACTTTGTTAGTTTTACTAAGTTTTCAGTGTATTTTTTATTCATTTTTTTAACTAGCTTAACAATATAATCGGTTGATCTTAATTCTAACTTACTAACTCTTTACAATTGCCCTAAGCTAACCTACGATAGTAAATTTTTCTCTCTACCTTTCGGCTTCTTTATTCAATATTTCTGATCTTTTATAATTTATTTGAAAGTCTAATTTTCACCCGACAAAACTTCAAGAACTCGGGTTAACAAATTCTTTACTTAACCTATCTAAGACTAAAACTAAAAACAAACTTAAGACTAAAAGTAAAACCTGACTCTATAATAAATGTAACCACTTTGGGTCACCATGTTATGGACTATTTTTTAAAGTCGGAAGTCTAAGCAAGATTAGGAGTCCTTTTGCTTATTTCCCTCATCTCTTAACCTGAGCAATTTTGGTCGAAAACGCTTATTTCACTAACCCGTCAGAATTGGTAAAGGCAATTATAAAGTCCCCCTTTGCACAGGTTCCTTAAAGTGAGCAAAAAACCCACGGCATTTTTTTATCCCTAGACAGTTAGGACTGCAGAAGCCTTGTTGGAGTGCTAATGAGACGTTTCCCATTGTCTGAAAACTCAAATGGACTTCGGCGTAGTGATGAACCTCTTTGGGATGTTGTGGGAAGGTGAAGACAGCGCAGAGCACTCCCTCTCTCAGTTCTCGAATTTGCTCAAATTATGTGGCGGCTGTTCAGTGCTGATATTCAATTGGCACTGAAACCCTTGGCTCTTTATCATAGAAGGGATTGTTGGTATTTCCTGGAAAACCTAGAAATATCATAAAATGAACCAATTTTCGATCCAAAATGCCAAAGTATGATCAAATGTTAATACTCAACTTGATCAAAGAGAAAATGTTCGGTGTTATATAAGTTTACCAAATATCCGCCTTTTTTCTCTTCATTCAATGCTTCATAAAAAGTGTTACAATGATCGGATTTCGTTCAAATATGCTCCGTTTTGTTCGATAATCTTTTTCTTTCTTTCTTTTTCATCTATACCACGCTTGTAAAAGCTCCTCTCCTAATTTGCGAAGAACTCGGACAGCCACTTTTCACAAGCCTCTTTTGAATTCAACTTCACACCACCAAGGGCGTTCGCCATGGATACGAACCGGTGGTAATCACTTGGCGCTATGTCCGGGCTATATGATGGATGCGATAAAACCACGCACCCGAGCTCCCGTAGCTTCTGACGAGTCATCAACGAAGTGTGTGGTCTGGCGTTGTCC
The DNA here is from genome assembly GCA_955652365.1 of Eristalinus aeneus. NCBI lineage: Eukaryota > Metazoa > Arthropoda > Insecta > Diptera > Syrphidae > Eristalinus > Eristalinus aeneus. The sequence continues at coordinate 25,378,134 of OY019130.1, read as the reverse complement.
TAGTGAAACACTACACCCTTCCTGTTGGCCAATTCTGGCCACTGTTTGGAACGATTCAACGGCCTTCAACCACGACCGTCTTCGCTTGATATTGTGGTATATGATCCATTTTTCGTCGCCAGTCACCATCCGCTTCAAAAATGCGTCGAGTTCGTTCCGTTTCCGTTTTTTTCGTCAAATCATACGGCACCTAAACATAAAGCTTTTTTGTATAGAGCCTTCTGCAGATGGTTTAAAATGGTCTGGTATTCACCATATTAATGCTGGTGTTCCCCAGGGCTCCGTTTTGTCTCCGATACTCTCATCTCATTTTTATAAATGATCTTCTGTATGTTACTTCTAATCCAACTCACTCCTTCGCTGATGACAGTGCCCTCAGCTTTTCATATTAGTTCCTCGGCTCTCGTCCGTCCTCTTCGGCCATTGACTTGGAACAGCAGCGTATGTTAAGCTCATTTAATTCTGATCCTGACAGCGTAATTGACTGGGGTCAGAAGAATACACTGGAATTTAATGCTTCCAAAACTCAGTGCTGTCTACAGTCATTCAAGCGATCTCAAAAAAAAACTGCCATTATCTATGAATGGCTCCTGCATTGTTGAAATCGAACGACTTTCCATCCTCGGTACGAAGTTTGCCTTTTATATTTCGGAATTGAGTAATATTAGTGTTGCCGCCTGGCAACTGCCAGCTCTATCGTAAAGTTTGACATTTTCGAGGTTATACGTACTCCGATTGATTTCACAAAGGAGCGCTTTTTGTGTTGTTTACAGTAACTTAAAGATTCATCTCGCCCAAAAAATGGAATTAAATCGTGCGATTATTTTCTACAACTTTTGACGTGAATTAACTCAACAACAGTGCATCGATGAACTTAATTCAATTTTTGGCAATGAGGCTCCATCACGGACCAGTGTTAATCGATGGTATGGTGAACAATTCAACCGAGGTCGTAATTCACTGTAAGACGAATTTCGTAAAGGTGGTGCAAAGTCATTTGTTGTTCCGGAAACGAATAATACTGTGCGTCAACTGATATTGCAACATCGTCTTGTGACCTATCGTGAGATTGAGACAACCATAGGGATTAGTGGGATAAGCATACATTCATTGCATGAACATTTGACCGTCAAAAAATTTGTTCGTGTTGGATCCCGCACAATTTGTCAATCGCTCAAAAAATGGCTCGTGTCGATTGGTCGAAAGAAATGCTACAAAAATACGATCGCGGTGCTTCGAAACACGTCTATGACATCGTGACAGGTGGTGAATCGTTTCGAAATCGAAAGTAAACAGCAGTCGACTGTAAGGCTGTTTCAAAATTAGCCAAATCCAACAAAAGTTGCTCGCGCACGAAGCACTTCCAAGCAAATGAACGCCTGTTTTTTCGAAAAAACTGGACATATCCCTACCGTACCACTAGAACAACGCAGAACAGTCAATTCTGAGAGGTACAAAACCATTTGTTAGCCAGTTGTCTTCCAAGAAATCAGGACAACCGCCGAAGACGGATCACTCTTCACCACGACAATGCGAGCTCTCACACATCGGCTCAAACAACTGCATTTTTGAGCACTCAAAACATCGATATGATGAGTCATCCTCCGTATAGGCTTGACTTGGCACGGAATGACTTCTTTTTTTTCCCGTACGTAAGAAATAAAATTTGAGGTCAACGTTTTTCGACACCTGAAGAAGCGGTTGATGCGTTCAGAATGCATGTTTTGGAGATACCCCAATCAGAGTGGCAACCGTGCTTCGACAATTGGTTCAAACGCATGCAAAAGTGTATAGGTCTTAATGACGAATATTTTGAAAAACAATAAAGCTATTTTCGATGATTAATATTTTTTTTTCCTTCTCTAATCCCGAAAGATAATATGCAAATCTCGTATGTATATCAACTCACCACTAATTTGGAATTATCACATATTCAACATCGCCAAAAATGCAGCGAAATGTCCAGTTTTCTGAAAGCGATGCAAATAATATTTCACCCCTTTTGACCTGGTGACAATATATAATACGTTCATCCGAGTTGGGCATACAATATCATAATGGCTAATGACTAAGGAAACATGACTAATCGTTAGTCATGAATAATTTAATTGGCGGAGTTTTTCATGACTAAGGTTTATTCATGAATATTCGTTATTCACACGAATGATTGCGGTTATTCATGACTAATGTGTAGTCATGACTAACTCCGTATCATGAATAAACACCAATTCCGGGGATGTCGGAATTTACGCATATATTTGCATTTCCGGTAACGAGGCCTTTTTTAATGACAAGATGAAGTTTTCAATGTATTGTTTATGCGGTTTATGACTGATATAATAGATGTTGTGCAATAAATATGAGGCGCCTGCCTGGCCATAGGAGAAAGTAATTAGCATAATAGTGACAAAGTCGAAGATGGTGCTATTATTTTTCACAGCCCTGTATATATTTATCACCAAAAAACCAAAAAGCTCGACGGAAATATTTTAAAGTTCGTTATCCACTCTATCATTTAAAATAACTCAATACTTTTTCTTATTTTGTTTTATAGACAGAGATATGGCTTGAGTATATGCTCTTATTTAGTGATTAATCACTAATGATTAGCCTATTTGAATAACTCATGAATAATGATTGATTTAGTTATGAGCAATAATCTGCGAATGTGGCCGCCGTGGCGTAGTGGGTGTAGACTGTGACGTTCACACGCCGAAGGGTCTAGGTTCGATTCCCGGCTTAACACCTTGAATTTTTCAAACCACCACCTCTTTCGAGCGGCTGACAACACTCAAAGAGTAATAACTGTCTAAGAAAGCTTCTCAAACTCCACCGTTCGGAGTCGGTAAAAAACTGTAGGTCCCTTCTACAGAGAAAACAGTAGCTCGCACAACACGAATGCTCCTATCCGGTCTGGTGCTCCTAAGAACTGTCTGCCCCTACTAAACAGAATCCAGTAGCGAGCGGTGGATCTTATTGGCAATGATAATGCTGCAAAGTCAATCGACTTGCTACAACATCGAGGAAATGTTGCGTCTCTATTACTTTTTTATCGCTATTTCAATAAAAAAATGCTCTACCGAGTTAGACAGCTGCCTTCCTCCCTTTCAAAAATTCAGACGCAATACCCGCCTCACTAGGAATGTTCACCCATTCACCCTTTAGCCCACCTTCGGAGGTACAGTTAAGTTAAGAGACTCGTTCGCAGTCGCAACACATGAATATGCTCTTTCCAGCCCAACTTTTCCCCCATCCCCATTACACTGGTATTTAAGACCAATGTGCTTTGGTATCTCCTTTAACTTTCCTCTTCTGTACCTTCGCCCCGTTCTGTGGCTTAATTCCAGTCACTTAAGGGTATTAACAATCCCTTTAGTGCGCGTCAAGTATAAAAAAAATCAAAATTGACAATGATGTAACCGAGCTATCTCTCGAAACCCGCAGTCTATAAAACCGCCCTGCTTTATGGCAAGGAGACCCTGACCTTGTCGAAAGTGGATTTAGAATTCCATAGTCATATTGAGAGAAAAGCATTGCGTTTGCTCTTTGGCCTGTATTCGTTGAGACGTCTAGACTTCCAACTCTAACCGTATGACTGGACAGCGGTAAGCATTTAGTCAAGCGGTTTTGCATCAAAAGCTTTGGATGACTAAGTCAAAAACTTCTTCTTCTTCGTCTTCAATTCCGAGACATTGCTACAAGGTTACAGAGGACGTCCGCGAACGAATTGGCGCACACAAGGTGAGAAGAACTTCAACCGACTTGGTGTGTGCAGCTGAAGGCGGTTGGAGAAAGATCACGTAGACTGAAGAAGCTTGTTGCTCGAGGCCAAAGTATAGCACGGACTGTAGCGCCAATCAAAGACGAAACTCCTTACATTGACAGCTGTTGGATGTAAATTTCAAATCGGTTGAAGTTTATCGATTTGAAACTTCAATTGCCTTTATTTGACAATGATTGCGGTGGAGGAGTGGAGTATCGGAAACCGCAGTTTGCACGTGCATAAGCACAGTTCAAAACGTTTACCCAGTTCGCTGAACAGTATGTTGTGTGTGAAGATTTTCAGGCACACACCTCCATAGTACACATTGTTACTTTCCCATCTCCTATGAAGAGTGCAGAACACAAATAAGATGCTACACCAAACTATGAGTAAATTTCTCAATGACAAAAAAAAGTAGCAAATAATGCAGCTACGTATGTATGCACTCAAAGTAATCAGCCCATGCTCAGCAACTTACAGCGCTTCTAACAACCCCTCCCATCGACATCGAAATTCCAAGCACTCGATGCTTATGCATCTCAAGTGATTTACTTCCGCACAGCCCTTATTTCAAATACCACTAGTGACGTCCATTCATACACATCCATTTCACCGTGGATTACATTGTATGTTGTGGCAATTCTTTAACGCAAATTGTTCCCCATTGTTGAAGCACGCAAAAGGACTACTCCCGCACACAATAGATGACATGGGACTCTGCTCGTGCTGGGGCTGGAAAAAAGTCCGCCTCTAACTTTTCAACTTAATTTTGAACACTCAGTTATAAACGGGAAAATTTCGATCTTCCTACGTGTCAGTGACTGGTGGCTGGAAGCGAGATATATGAAAACAGCCTTTCATCAGCCACAAATGTGCTACATCGCCTGTACACACTTGTGGAGGCAAAATATCGTGTATATGCACACACCAAGAATTTTGTTTGAGTTTCAATCAAAACTTTTAACACAAATTCCTCTGTACACCAGCCACGCCACAAAGGACATCGCGCACTGAAAACTCCAGCCAATGGGCGCAGATGGGGGTGGGCAGTATGAAGCAGAGGATTAGATAAAATGCTGATATTTCCAACTCAACAAACTTACACAAATAGAAAAGCACTAGAAGAGCAGTGGGGAAACAAAATAATTTCCCGAACCCCATACATGCAAGTGTACACACACGCCCACTGTGCTACAGTGCCCGCGCAATAAGAGGTGCTGTGTAAGCAAATTGCAACTGCAGCAATTTACCATCCTTCCGTTCTTATTTCGCCTGTATCCTGTGCATTTGGACAGGAACCGGGAATTGGTGCGGCGAATTTGTATGTTTTTCTGTTTATTTGCAAACAAACATTTTATTGACAATTTGTAAAGTTTTACTCATTCGGACATGCACAATAATCTCGGAAATGAGTGGATAATCGTATGCGGGGCTGTATGCAACGTCGTATCGGGAAAAAGTTTGTCGAAGTTTCTTTCTCGCTTTGAAACAATTTTTGGGGGTAGGAATTCGTTGTTTTTTTTTTATTGCTTTTCGGAAAGTTTTGCTGTGCGTTGTGATTGTATGGCGTGGTGATTGCGAGAGTTGCTATGGCCGAGTCAAATGTGGTCATCCGAGAGACTTGAATTGGAAATATGAGACACCATCCGCTCGACATCCGCGCGACTTGTACAACTAGGCGCTCAAATCGATCGCCTAGTTGTACAAGTTGATTGTGTTCCTATAGCCTCTCAAGTGAAAGTTTGAACAAAAACGAAACGAAGCGTGACATGACTTACATATGTCAAGTTATTTCAGCGATGAGGGGCTTATGAAAGTTTGGAGTTTTTTCGATTGGGACTACTACATCAACATCGAATACCCACCTAAATCTAGTGAAGGCGGAACATTAACAGAGGAAGTGCTTCGCGCTATCTTCACCTTCTCTACAGACGTCGCAATGAATTGCATCACTAAATTCCAGCACACTTCAGTGCCTAGCAAATGTGAAGTGTCCCGTTAGTACTCAAGCAGGCCGCACACAGTCTTTCCTGTATAGAGATAGCAGGATTGCAGCGGATTGCTTGCTGACGTTTGGAAGCATGCGCAATGACCTCAGAAGACGATCTGACATTCGGAGCTTATTAGCCAAACGATGCATACCACGGGCGCGCACGCCAAAGTGGATTCAATCCACCGGAAGCGTACTTGTATATTGACCGATTTGGCTTGGTCCAGAATGCGGAGGGATGTCCACTTCTCCACCGTGATAAAAGACGGACAGCGGACAAGCGGCTCTACGAAAGCGACGTAGAAACTGCATGTCCGGGTGATCTTCGGTTCAGCACATCCATCCCTATTCGAGGCATTGAAGATCGGGAAAGGGATAGGCACTTTTTCTGGTGGCTCGAACCACGTCTGGTGGCTGGAGCTATATTTATAAATTTAATTAGATTAAGATAGTTTTATGTAGGTTGAAAGTTTTAATAAGGTTAAGAAAAAAATTGAAATCAGCTGCTAAGTTCTTATGAACAGTTTTCTTAGTATTAAGTTTGTAGAATAAAGTAAATAGTTTTAATATTTTCAGACGAAAAACATAAAGAAGCTGAAAGGCAATATACAATAAGAATGGATTAACTAAGAGTGCCCCGATTTGGGCCAGTAAAATAAATTTGTAAGCTTTATATAAATGTTAAGTATTTTATCTCGATTTAAGAAAATTTATAGATTGAATAAAAAATACGTGTTAAACTAAACTAAAAAGAGAGTGCGACGCTCACACCCCGAAAGTTAAGGTTCGATTCCAATTTTAACACAAATTTTTCGAATTTTTCACGGCACCACCTCCTTCGTGTTACTGACAACTCTCAATGCGTAATAATTGTCTAAAACAGCTTCTCAAACATCGCCGTTCGGAGTCGGCAAAAAACTGTAGGTCCCTTCTACTCGTGAGAGAACAGTAGCGAGCACAACACGAGTAATTAATGAGAGGCTAGGCCCTGGTCCCCCTGTATACTGTCGCGCCAAAAATTATTATTGTTATTGCCAACTTTGACAACCCTAAAAATAAAGGCGGACAGAATGCTAAAGGCAGAAATCATGATGATTTTTATCTTATCCTATCATAAGCTTGTTATCCTTTAGTCAAATTTATATTTGGCTAAAAGCTCTATCACCATTCTCTGGTATCACCCGACGGACGATTTTCAATAATATCGATATATATTGCCGGAAGCGCAAATGATATGCGCTGTCATTGAAAAAACATTCAGAAGCGCCAACTTCTTTAAACAGTTTATATGGTGATGCCGATTGTGCTTCCGAAGGTAACAATAATCTTAAATACTATGCATACATTACATAATATGTGTTTATTTCATATGTTTCTGAAAATGGACACACAGCGGGAAGCCTCTCGGGAGAAAAATATTCGCACATTTTTTAAACCAAAAATACAAAGGGAACTTGCTTATCCAAATACTGCATTGACATCTTCTGCGCCAATAGAAAGATTGTTTTCACTAGCTGGGTTAGTTTAAACTCCAAGAAGGCAAGACCTCCTTGACACGAATTTTGAAATGTTGATGTTTCTGCACGTTAGCAAAGACGGATGAGGAAGCCCTTAGTCTCTTCGAGAGAAAAGTTTTGCGTGAGATTTTTGGTCCCGTTTTTTAATGGCACCTAGAGGAGAAGATTCAACGACGAGTACTATGGGCTGTACAGCGACATTCACCTGGTCAAGCATCTTCTGATACAACGCTTAAGATGGCTGGGCTATATAGAGCGTATTGACACCACTACTCCGGCCCGAAAAGTTTTTGAATCCGTGCTATTGGGAAAACACAATAGAGGACGACCTAGACTAAAGTGGCGCACACAAGTGGAGAAGGACCTGTCCAATGAACCAATGTTAATGTCGCTACATAAAATCAGTGATTCAATACTGTACTAATGTACTAAATAGCATCCAATTTTCTGGCTTTGTTCAAAATTGTGTCAAAATATTAACCTTCCAATTAAGTAAATGCATATAATAAAGGGTATCCCAACAGGAACCCAAGATTTAAATCTTTATTATATCGTAAAACAGACAGGATGATGTTATGTGTGAAAAAACAAACAGAGCCCTGGGGAACACCAGCATTAATATAGTGGATATCAGACTTGAATACATCCAAAACGACTTGTATTGAACGATTCGAAAGGTAATTTCTAATCCATTGAAGAAGAGACTCATCGATCCCAAAAGCACGCATTTTCGACAAAAGAGCCTGATGCCAGACCCTGTCAAATGCCTTTGAAATATCAAGCGCAACAATTTTGCTTTCTCCTGCCTTGTGCAAAGATTGGTTCCACTTTTCAGTGAGATATGCCATCAGATCACCAGTGGAACGGTTGCTTCGGAAGCCGTACTGCCGGTCATTAAGAAGCTTCCGGGACTCAAGATATTTCATAAGCTGACGGTTGATCAGCGTTTCCATGACCTTGGAGAGAAGGGACGTTAGTGCTATGGGTCGGTAGGAGGTGGGTGACGAACTTTCGCCCTTTTTAGGGACGGGCTGGACAAATGCAGTTTTCCACTTACTCGGAAAGAGCCCTGAAGAGTAGAACAGATGGAAAAGCTTACGCAGTGGTTTTGCCAGCGTAGAAGAACACCTCTTCAGAAGAACAGGGGTATACCATCCGGGTCAGCGGATTTGTGTATGTTTAGATCATTAAGTACTCTTGCTACTGTACGAGTGCGAAAATGGATTTGCCCTTTACGCTCTCGAGTACAGGCGGGGACAAAGTGCTATCTGGCAGCGTTGAGCTAGCTGCAAAGTGTGCAGCAAGCAGATTAGCTTTGTCCAAAGAGCTGACAGCTGGAATGTCATTGCAAATGAGCGTTGGGATCGAAGACGAGGCTGAATTCCTTATGTTTTTTAAGAAAGACCAAAAGCTTCTGCTACCCTTGGGGCATTGTAGAACTTTTTGCCTCAACTTTTGGTCAAAGGAGAATTTAACACGTCTTATTAATGCATTACAGTCATTACGGATCCGTTTGAACTTTTTCCGGGCTTCCTCAGAAGGGTTGGCTTTATAATCCCGGAAACTCAACTCTCTCATCCTGATAGCCTCTTTGCAGCTCAAGTCAAACCACGCGTTTGCCTTAGGCTTGATGCTCTTCACTCTGTGAAGAATGAAGGACCTCATGCCCAGCGAAATAATGTTTGTGATCGCATCAGTAGCGGCATCCACGTCACTATCGAGGAAGCATAGTGACCAGTTAAAATTCCTAAAGAAGTTGTTAAGTCCGCTCCAGTTGGCTTTCTCGTAGAGCCATACTGTTCTTTTCGGAATTTGTTCTCTAACTGTGTGGGAGGAGTACGAGAATTTGGCTGACACGACACAGTGGTCGGACGAGCCTAGAGGCGACAATATATCAATTGAATATTTTTCCGGATGAGAGGTGAGAAACAGATCCAAGGTGTTGGCGGTATGATCTGCAATGTCAGGTATTCGTGTTGGCTCATTCACAAGCTGGGTTAAATTATTTACCTCAGCGAAGATTTCAACATACCTTCCTTCGGGTGTTGTCTGGCCTGAATGTCGAAGCCAAGTAGAATTGTGTACATTGAAATCGCCCGCAATAGCGATTTCAGTGTGAGGATACAGGGATACAATTCTTGTAATGGAGTCGGACAGCGCATCAAACTCGTTATAAGTTGAGTTGCTGTCCATGTTTGGACTTCTATAAACAAAGCAGTAGTGGATTAAATGCTTACGGACAAAGAGTTTTAACCACAGAAAATTAAATTCCGGATTGGAACAGTGGCCATATTGTGGTTGAATTTGGTAAGCAACATCACTACGCACATAAATGGCGAGACCGCGGTGTAAAAAGAATAAGGGCACCAAGCTATATCCAGGCAGGTTCAAATCCGATAAATCGGTATTCTCACCCACCTGTGTTTCACTCAGCGCCAAGACAGCTGGTTTATGGCGGGAGAGGTGGACGTAAACGGCAAAGAGATTAGTTCTCAGTCCGCGAATGTTGCTCACGTCAACACGAAATTGCCCCCTCATATCAGTCTTAGGCATGTGAAAACCAACTCCGAAAAGCGCTGCAGAGTGGCATGGAATACTTGTCGAGGCGTATAGTGATCATGCTCTATCTGAAGCAACATGCAAAAGATGGTTTCAACGATTCAGAAATAATGATTTTGATGTAAGAAAAGAATGAAGAATGGTAGACCACCAGAAAAGTTTGAAGACGCCGAATTGCAAACGATATTGGATGCAGTCAAAAGCAAATGGTAGCAATGTTGCACAACAAACAATTTCTGAACGTTTGAAACCTATGGGAAAGATCCAAAAGTCTGGAAAATGGGTGCCACATGAATTGAATGAAAAACAGATGGAAAACCGAAAAAACACTTGTGAAATTTTGCTTCAAGGACACGAAAGAAATCGGATTGTTACTGACGATGAAAAATGGATTTATTTTAAGAATCCAAAACAGAAAAAATCACGGATTAGTCTGGGGCAACCATCAACATCAACTGCAAAACCAGATCGATTCGGCAAGAAGACTATGCTGTGTGTTTGGTGGGACCAGAAAGGTGTGCTGTACCACGAGCTCCTAAACATTGGTGAAACCCATAATACTAATCGCTACCGACCACAAATGATCAATTTAAACCATGCATTGATCGATAAACAATTGCTGAATTTTGAATGAATTTTTTCTCCATGACAATGCACCTGCACACAAAGCAAAACCGGTTCAGGATACAATCCAAACACTTGGCTGGGAGCAGCTACTTCACCCGCCGTATTTACCAGACTTGGCTCCTTCCGACTACAATTTGTTTTCATCGATGGGACAAGCATTGGCTGAGCAGCACTTTGAGGAGCAGCATGAAGAGGTCGAAAATTGGGTGTCTGATTGCTTTACTTTAAAAAACGAACAATTTTATTGGAGTGGTATTCACAAATTGCCAGAAAGGTGGTCAAATTTGTAGAAAACAATGGTTAATGCTGTGGTATTTCATTAATGCAGCGTCCGATTTCCTCTTTTAAGGCTTGAGTCGTCCTCGGCTAATTCGCATAAGCCATCGACTTAAAAAAAATCCAAAGAAGAAAGTCCAATGGTGTTAAATCGCGCGATCTAGGCAATGGAAATGGGCCTCGTCACTAAAGATAATTTTATCGGCAAAACCAGCATTTTCATGTTGTCTCTCCAATACCCAATTAACGAACTCCCTTCGCTGTGCGTGGTCAGCTGGCTTAAATTCCGGAGTCAATTGAACTTTATATGCATGAAGGAGCAAATCTTTCGTCAAAATTCGCTGCATAGTGGATTTGGAAACCCCAATTTGCTGAGCTCGGTGTCGAATTGAGGTGGATAGATTTTGAGTGACATCATCACGTACTGCTGCAATATTTTCGGTCGATCGACCTGGTCGAAGGCGCGTTGTTGTTTTTACATTATTTACAGACCAAGTTTCAACAAATTTGTCCATTAATCGCTCTACAGTTAGCTCTTTGGAGCATTATTGTAACCCCAAATTGATCGCAATTCGCGAACTGTAGCCGCAAAACTTTGACCATTTTGGTAAAACAATTTCACAGTGAGAATGCGTTGTTCATTCGTGTAGCGCTCCATTGTTCTCAATTGTTCAAATGTCAAACAATGGCAATTCGAATGGCGGCAAATTTAAATCTTGCGTTCTTGTTGGGACACCCTTTATAATAGAAAGTCTGAAAGCATGTTGAAAAATCATTTACTATGTAATGTATTGTACTCGAAAACTTTTAATTATTTTCAGTTTGTACTTAAAAGTTTTGAATTACAATCGTCTGTAATTGTCAGTGAAAGGATATCAATTACTAATTACTGTAATGGTAATTGAACATATTTAAAATTTTAATTACTTTCAAATATAATTTAACCTGTAACCATTACACAAGGTAATCATTACTTTACCAACTTTGAATGGATAGTTCTGTTTGAGTTTAAGTAGAGCAATAAATCAACTCACAATCAAATTGCCATTAAACCCGTGACTCGTTCTCACTGAACTCCAATACACGTACGAATGTCAAACAACCAGCCGAGCATTCCCCTGCACTAGGTGTCAATTGCTACAAGTCCTGAACACTCTTTACCCTTCGAATTCACCAGGAATTCATCAACGCTACATCTGCTCAATGGGCTATCGAGTGTATGCCTGGGCAGCCTGTTAACTAAAACTGCTCGAAAGCGAGGTGGAGTCAATGACAGATGAATTGGATGCACTGTTGCAGCGGCAGGACGAGATTCGTCGTGACTGATGCACGATGTAAAATGGAGCTCTGAGCTTGATTAAGTGCGAACAGCCAGGTATGTGGTTTAGTGGGTGAGTGCAGTAGATTGCACGGCGTCTGGAAATCTGATCCTGAGCAAATTTTTGTTCACGTCGTCACCGAATTACTAAAGTACAGAATTCACGTTTGAATTCAATCTGAAATCAACGCTACTGGTGTGGCACCGTGATTTTTGAAATAAGGGGCAGCGACGGCTGATGCTTTGATTATTTAATACAATCGGCCACAATGACACAAGATAGAATTTTAACTAATAATAATAATTGTTGGCGCTACAGTCCAAAGGTGGACCAGGGCCTAGCTTGCTCATCAACTACTCGTGTTGTGCGCGTTTGTATTCTCTCACGAGTAGAAGGGACCCACAGTTTTTTGCCGACTCCGAACGGCGAAATTTGAGAAGCTTTCTTAGACAGTTATTACTCTTTGAGTGTTGTCAGCAGCTCGAAAGAGGTGGTGCCGTGAAATATTCGAAAAATTGGTGTTGAACTGGGAGCCGAACCTAGACCCTTCGGCGTGTGAACGTCGCACTCTACCCACTACGCCACGGCGACCACAGAGAATTTTAACTATTTAAAGTTTTATTAACCCTAACCGTACACTTCGAGGCAAAGCGTTGATTTTTGTGAAGGCGTCCAAAATATACGAGTCACAATTCTTTTTGAAGTGAGGTAACAAGAAGCTATTATTAGAGTAAATAAAATGCTTATTTATGTAACACATAACATTATGTGGAAATGCTTCAAGCAGCTTAGGTTAACCATGGACAGCAGCCTCAATCAGTCGACGAAGTTTTGAGAAATGGAGTATTGAAGCGCTATAATGCGAAACGCGTTAAAGCTGTCCCTTGACATGTAGTGTTTAAAGCACTAATGGGAGTGTTTAATAATTGTTGGCGCAACAGTCCACAGGGGGGCCAGGACTTAGCTTACTCATCAACTATACGTGTTGTGCGCGTTACTGTTCTCTCACGAGTAGAAGGGACCTACAATTTTTTGCCGACTCCGAACGGCGAAATTGAGAAGCTTTCTTAGACAAGTGTTACTCTTCAAGTGTTGTCAGCAGCTCGAATGAGGTAGTGCCGCCGAGGTGTTCGAGGTGTTCAGCCGGGAATCGAACATAGACCCTTCGGCGTGTGAACGTCGCACTCTAAACACTACTCCACGGTGGCCACAAAGGGATTGTTTGCTGTTACAAAAAAAAAAACGTGAAGAAGTTTTGCAGGAAACTGCTTCGCAAATAAAGTGTTTGGAGAGCCAGTATTTTAGTGGCATTGAGACAAAACAAAAAAAAATATCAACTTGTCCGACAATCAGCAGATTTATGAACATAATTTAAAAAATCTTCCACCGGGTTAATTTTCAGCAAAATTGGGTGAAAGCGAGTTCAAGACCCGTGGGAAAGAATACAAAGAGAAGCAGAAAAAATTACTTAAAAACAGCTCTAGCATAAAAAAGGATTTGAACAGAGACAAAAGCTGGTAGCAAAATTTCATTTCAATATTTCTCATAACAAGCGTTGCTCAAAAAGGGATGACATTCGGTTTCACTTCGTTTACCATCTCCATCAAGCATAAGTTAATTGACTGCGAAGAAGTTGGGACTAAGTTCACAATTTGGAAAAGTGTTGATGCGAAGAAACTAAAATTAATTTCGGTTGCTTTAGACCAATTACACAAATTAGAACCGCAAACTATCCAAGGTTATCTGTCAAAGATGTCCGTACTTTTCAAAATATGTTAGTTTTGCAACTTACCTTGAATTGGAACGTATATGTTCAAATAAAGGCAATCCTCGGACTGATTCTGTAGATATGGCAGCAGACGCTTGAGGTATTCAAGTCGACCTTTTGGCATGCGTTCCAGAGCGGCTGTTTCATTCGCAACGTCAGGAAGTCGTTGTGGGCACACGGGACTGAATCTGGGTGCGAGAAAGAGTAAAAGAATTATCAAATATTCATTTATTGATGTGAAGTTTTAATTTTTTAAATGACTTTATGAAAGTAAAAGGTTTGAAATTATTTTTCATAGAGAATAGGTGATTCGTTGTACTTCCTTAGTTGTCTGTTTCAATTAGAAAAGGCCGTTGAGCAGCATACACACGCCAAAGGTTCCAAGTTCTTCTCTAGAAATTGGCATCTGGAATTTTTTCCTTACCATTATCTCGCTCAAAGTTCTGGCAACACTCAGAGAGACCTATTTGTCTTTGACTTCTTCAAATTTCGCTTTCTCAAGCCGGCATGAAACTGTAGACCCCTTCAACTCTCAGACGACCAACAGCACGCACAAAACGAGTAGTTGCTGAGGAAGCTACCGACAGACAGCAGCGCCATCACGCACCCTCCAGGACGTACACCACCATACATAATTCCCAAATCAACATGTGCACACTTTTCGGACGTTTCACAAGTCATGCAGTAATTCCTTCAATAAATCACCCCAAATAGAAAAGATTAAGCAAATTTTACTGAGCTGCAGCTTCCATTTCATCAATAATATATCGTCATGCATTGCGTCCCGAAAACTGAATAATTTATTCCCGTTCATAATTTACGCAGCAAACAAATACTCCCTCCGTCGATGTCATTATTTGCTGTTCCGATATACTTGTTTGGCGTGGATATTAATATAACCAATGTCGTCGTCAGGAACATTAAAATTCATGAACAATCGGATTTCGAAAACACATATCAGGCTAAGCTATAAATTGAAACGAACAAAACTGAGAAATGATTGTCTAAACACAGGAAACACACTCCCTTTCATGTGAAACCAGAATTCGCAAAGAACCAGATCTGTAAGTGGCACGTTCTGCTTGTAATGAATTTAAAAACAAATAAATTCAATTTAAATTCTAGAAAAAAAAAAACAAATACATTACTCAGGCTGCCACTCTTCAGTGTACGTACGTAAGCAATTTCCGGGACGAAAAGGAACCTCGGAAATGGATAATAACCCGAACAGATTAAAGCAGGAGTCATTGCACAGACGAAGCAAAAGAAACATGTAGTCAATAATTACAAAGCAAATTGGATAGGCAACGAACGGAAAGGATTCAAATTAGATTCAAATGTCTAGACGGCAAGGGTGCGGACAAAAATTAATTGCATTTAATATTTCGTTTGAGATTAAAATTCGAAGTTCAGTGACTAGGGTTAATTCGAGAGGGTCTTCAAAGGCCAAGGAAACCGCTCTTAATATTTCATCTCTAAATTGGTCCGAATTTTTTGTGAACAGAAGGCCCTAGTTTATTTGTCTGTGGACTGTCGTGCATATGAAATTGTGTCTAATGTTCCACCACTTAGGTAACAGAGAAAGGTTGGGAGGAGTAGACAAAATTAAAGAATTTTTCCTGACTTACGAGAAGAGACTCGTAGGGATCAGTTCGTTTGGGAGGTTGCATTTCCATTAATGGATGTCGGAAAAGTCCAGAAGGGGAACAGGGCAAAGCTTGAGGTGTTGCGCGTGTTAATTTTCTCCCAGGAATTTAAGGGATCCACAGTTTTTGAGAAGTTTTTTGATGGACAGTTTATGACCTTTGGGCTTTGCTTACAGCTCGATGGTTTGGCGCCGTCAAAAATGATTGTGCTTAACTCAGGAATCGAACCCGGTATCTTCCTCATCTAAGCGCGGCACTTTACCTCGGCCACATAACTTCTGGCAATGCACTTACGAAAAATGTCGCAACCGTATTGTACCACGGGTCTCAATATTGTTTTGCCCAACTCCATACGGAGTGATATTGTTTCTTTTGCAGACAGTAAAGTCCTTTGACATTCACACAGATTTTTACGCTTACGAGGGTTGCCTTTTATATTTCGGGATAAGAGAACAAAAACAAATATTAATCATCCAAAAGAAAGCTCTATTGGTTTTCAAAACATTCCCCATTAAGATCTATACACTTTTGCATGCACTTGAACCATTTGTCGAAGCACTTTTGCCACTCTGATTGAGATATCTCCAAAACATGCATTCTGAACGCATCAACCGCTTCTTCAGGTGTCGAAAAAACGTTGACCTCTCACTTTATTTTTTACGTACGGGAATGAACAGAAGTCATTCCGTGCCAAGTCAGGACCATACGGCGGATGAATCATCAAATCGATGTTTTGAGTGCCCAAAAATGCAGTTGTTTGAGCCGATGTGTAAGAGCTGGCATTGTCGTGTTAAAGAGTGATCCGTCTTCGGCGGTTGGCTTTCCTGATATCTTGGAAGACAACTGGTAAACAAATGGTTGTGTACCACTCCGAATTGACTGTTCTGCGTTGTTCTAGTGGTACGGTTGCGACATGTCCAGTTTTTCCGAAAAAACAGGTAACCATTTGCTTGGAAATGCTTCGTGCGCAAGCAACTTTTGTTGGATTTGGCTCAATTTGAAATATCCGTACAGTCGACTGCTGTTTACTTTCAAGCTCATACGCGTAAATCCACGATTCAACACATGTCTCGATGTCATAGACATGTTTCGAGGCACCGCGATCGTATTTTTGGAGAATTTCTTTCGACCAATCGATACGAGCCTTTTTTAGAGCGATTGACAAAATGTGTGGGATCCAAGGCGAACAAATTTTTTGGACGGTCAAATGTTCATGCAATATTGAATGTTGCTGAGGTTGAGGTTGTCTCAATCTCACGATTGGTCACATGACGATCTGACAATATCAGTTGGCGCACAGCATCAATGGGTTCCGGAACAACAACTGATTTTGGACGACCTTCACGAAATTCGTCTTGGAGTAAGCTGTGACCTCGGTTGAGCTCACCATACCATCGATAAACTCTGGTCCTTGATTGTTTGCTATAACATCTGTGAAAAATATTTAGTATACATCAAGTCATTGAACAGACAACATCATATTTTTTCATCGTGTTAAAAATGTCGAATTTTGTACCAGAAAGTGATGATTTGCGGAGAGCATTAATTTTTTGTTTCCATTTGAAGAAAAGTGCCGCAGAGTCGCATCGAATGCTTGTCGAGGCATATAATGATCATGCTCTATCAGAAGCAACATGCAAAAGATGGTTTCAACGGTTCAGAAATAATGATTTTGATGTGAGAAATGAAGAACGTGGAAGACCACCAAAAAAGTTTGAAGACGCCGAATTGCAAACGATATTGGATTGAGATGACACTTTGAGTAAAAAGCAAATGGCAGCAATGTTAAATGTTGCACAACACACAATTTCTGACCGTTGAAAAGCTATGGGAAAGATCCAAAAATGTGAAAAATGGGTGCCACATGAATTTAATAAAAGACAGATGGAAAACCGAAAAAACACTTGCGAAATGTTGCTTTCAACACGAAAGAAATCGGATTGCTACTGGCGATGAATAATGGATTTATTTTAAGAATCCTAAACGGAAAAAATCACGGGTTAATCTGGGACAACCATCAACATCGACTGCAAAGCCAGATCGATTCGGCAAGAAGACAATGCTGTGTGTTTGGTGGGACCAGAAAAGTGTGCTGTACCACGAGCTCCTAAAAAGTGTGCTGTACCACGGCTCCGGCCGATATCTCAAGAATAAATGCTTCAACGTTGCCTTCCAATACGTCAATTGAAGTGGAGTTGTCTGTTTAGACATGAGCTTTAACATAGGCCCACAAAAAATGGTCTAATAATAATAATAATAATAATAATAATTGTTGGCGCTACAGTCCAAAGGGGGACCAGGGCCTAGCTTGCTCATCAACTACTCGTGTTGTGCGCGCTACTGTTCTCTCACGAGTAGAAGGGACCTACAGTTTTTTGCCGACTCCGAACGGCGAAATTTGAGAAGCTTTCTTAGACAGTTATTACTCTTTGAGTGTTGTCAGCAGCTCGAAAGAGGTGGTGCCGTGAAATATTAGAAAAATTGGTGTTGAACTGGGAGTCGACCCTTCGGCGTGTGAGCGTCGCACTCTACCCACTACGCCACGGCGACCAAAATGGTCTAGAGGCGTTAAATCGTACGATCTAGGCGGCCAATTGACTGGTCCAGAACGTGAAATAAAATTTTACCCGAACTCGCCTCTCAATAAGTCCATTGTTGCGCATGCTGTGTGGTATGTGGTACCGTCTTGTTGAAACCACATGTCATGCAAGTCAAGCTCTTGCATTTTGGGCAAGAAAAAAGTTGGGTATCATCTCACGGTAGCGCTTACCATTCACAGTTACGTTACGATTCGCATCATCTTTCAAAAAGTACGGTCCAATGAGGCCACCAGCTCAATGAACTACACCAAACTGTTACTTTTTCTGGATGCATTGGCTCTTGCAATGCTTCTGGCTGATATTCACTTCAAAATCGAAAATGCTGCTTATTTATGTACGCATTGAGCCAAAAATGAGCTTCGTCCATTTTTGCTCATAAAATGGAAGAAGCGCGCGATGAACTTCCTTAACAAAGCACGCATTTTGATTATAAGATTCAATAATTTGCAAGCCTTGTTCGTTTGAAAGACGATTCATGGTTAAATTATAGACTAATCTGAAGATGTTTGAAATTGAAATAAAACACGAAACGTGCGTCAGCTGTTTAAACCAGTGTTGCCAAAAAGATAATGGCTAAAAAATCACCCTTCATTTCAGTCTACCTTTGCGTTGTTAACTGCTCCAATGCAGAGAAATGCAATGTATGAAAAAACATCGCAAGTGCTAGCACTTCAATGGAAGAGGATCACCAACGACACGACGGTCTCAATATTTGGGCATCTCTGTGTCGCTAAGGTGGCAAATTTCGCAAAACGATCTTGACCCACGCCATCTTGGCCAGAGCTCGAATGAGGATCTAGATTGGCTGAATGAGGTTTTCAACAATCAAAACATGCGTCATTGGGCAGGCGGCGCACTATGGGGCAGCTCTATGGCAGGAGCGGCTAGAAGTCGATTTTTAAAAACGTAACCGATCACAATAAAAGTTATTTATCCGGTTAGCTGATAATATACACCATATGGTTTGGGAATCTTTTTTCCCAATAAGTGGCTTAATCACTTAGCGTTTGGCATCAATGTTGTAAGAATAGGGAAGTTGCGTTCTATCAAAAGTACTTGACGCAACTTTGTTCAGTTGGTGCAATGAAAAACAAGTATTTATAACAAATGTTTTGGACTGAATTTATCAATTAGAATATGTTCTTTGAATACAATTAGTTTTCACTCGGTTATAAAGTACCGTTAGCCCAAAAAATGGCGGATTACAAGAACCTAAAAGTTGTTTTAAATAACGGTACTTTTAGAATAGGCAAACATCGAGCTAAATTTGAAATTATTTTTTTTAGCTTAATCATTTCTTTACTGAAAACCGAAGTCTAAAGTGGCCGATGTTTGCCTAAACTATTTCTTTTTTTAATTTTTTGTGTATATACAGCCCTGTTTAGAATAATGGCACCATTATTTATTTTGCTAATAACTTCTTCCCATGCTCAGGTAGGCGCTTCATATTCATTGCACAACATCTTTATTACATAAGTGATGAAAGTAATAAACAACATAATAATAAAAATGCATCTTGTCATAAAAAACATCCGAATACCGGAAATGCAACCTATTTTAAGTTGCGCTAAATAATATCGGCACGTTATTCTGAAGAGCCTTCTCGTAGCGTACACCAGTAGTTAACATTTCTTGAATTTAAACCTTATTTTACACATATTATATAGATACAATTTCAAAAGTGCAAGTGCAAGTGCAAGTAAAAGTGCAAGTGTAAGTGTCAGAAATATTGAACTATTGTTATTATATTGAAGGTTGCAAAATGTAATTTTTTTCTTGCGAAAGACAGGAGCTCTTTGAAATATTTTTGAATAGTAAATTTAGGACTTGAGAAAAGAATTGAAGATGTTGAGACATTTTTAATAACAAACAGAAACTACTCTGAAAACCATGTATCAGGGCTATATGCTTAAAAGTTGCAATGGCGTACATCTAAAGCTACAGAAGATTTTGTGACCCAAAACAAGTTTCGCATTCAAGAAGCTTTTGAAACGGATTTGGGATTGAATATTGAAAGACGAAAACCAGGATATGGCAATACGAACACTGGAAATGTGGCCAGGCGCGTCGTTAAAAACGCAATCAAATCAAGCGAAATAACAGGTATAGACGTAAGTCTGATGGAAAAATTTCACATAATTTTGCAGTGCTTATCCAGCGGATTTAATATAGATGTGCCAAAATTTAAAAATGATTGCCTTGAAACTGCGAGATTGTTTGTATCTCTGTATCCTTGGTAATATATGAGTACTTCAGTTCACAAGATATTGATACATGGGCATGAAATAGTTTCTCAGAGTGTGTTACCAATTGGTGAATTAGTCGAGGAAGCATTATGTATAGAGAGAAATTTAGTCCAAAAACAGATATTGTGAATAGAATGTTAATATCTTCAGATCCATTTATTACAAACCAGAGAGTAAGGAAGCCTGCAAAAAAAAGTTCCATTTGATACTGAAGCTTTTGATATGTTCTTGCAACCCGATTTAAACAAACAACCTCAAATTGACTGCGATTACTTACTACAAAACAAGTACCATTTTTAAAATGTTATAACAGTTCTTTCGGAAACCTGAGCAGTTACAGTTATTTTGACTTCGGATTTGAATTCAGCACACCCAAGTCCTTTAGAAAAATATATTTTGGTTAACTCAACTATAGGGTTTATAATTATCGCCACCGTTCTGCGGTCTACAATCCCCTCACAAAGCACCATTGCATCCAAAAAAAACGCCGTTTTGTCATTTATTATGCATTGACGACTTTGAATTTACTCTGATTATTGACAATACCTTAGTCAATTCAAATTTGCCAACAGATTTTGCAATCACCAACCTTTCTATTCAAATGCCGCGGAGTAGAATTTGTCAAAACACCACATTTCATCAGAGTGAAACAAAATTTGTCGCAAAACAAAATATTATATTTGCCACAAGAACTATGGGGAACTGTTAAAGAAGCTCCCCTGCAGTCCAGGAAATGGAAAAACTATACACACAAGGAAACACAAAACGTGTGCATCTTGTATTCATCCAAATTGACAAGCATTTCCGAGAAAAAATAAAAGCAGAAAATTATGTCTTCGATCCATTCATCGAAAGTACGCCTTCCTTGTCTTGCGCTAAGTCTCAAACCAACGGAAAACGAATCATTTGACATCTGACAAAACAGCCATCTTAAAGTTTTCTACTTTACAACACCCGTCGTTTTTTATACATATTTCTTGAAAGCATTGTAATGAGCAGACTAGTAACACTTACCCTGCAATACAGACTCCGACCCATTCATGAGAGATTGCGATGAGTGGAAGTTGAACATCAACTTTCAGAAGTCGGAAACCATTCCCTTCAGAACGCCGTTGTATAAGGCTTCGGCGGATACAAAAAAGAATTGGCGAAAGTTCTCAATTGTTGGACGACACGGGCAACCACTGGCGCAAAGGATTGTAGTCAGATACCTGGGGAGCTGGCTTGATCAGTGTCTATATTTTAACAATTATGTAGATGCAGCTCTGGCCAGAGCCCAAGGCGCTTTTGCTCTTACAAAAAGACTGTTTTACAACAGCCAGCTCTATGCGAGGGTGAAGGTAATCTGCTACATGGCCCTCATACGGCCAATGCTCACCTATGGCTGTCCCGTGTGGTTCAACGTGAGTGCAAGCTCGATGGAAAAGATTCGGGTGTTTGAGAAGGCTTGTCTTAGGGCTTGCCTTCGCCTCTACAGAACACCAGAGTCGCAGTACATAAAATTCTACTCCAATGAGGTCTTATACAACAGGGCGAACCTGATAAGAGTGGACAATTTTGCTGGTGAAGTTGATTCGAGGTCACACTGCGAGAGCGAGGAACTCGGTTAATAACTTGATCTCTGGGGCGCACTTTTCCAATCCACGGTACCACGAAAGGGTACGTCAAACTGGCTTCGTCCCCCCAGAAGCTTTTCTTCATTTTGATAGGTCTTATACAAGACGTTCAACTGTGGACGGGCGACTCAACTACGACCATTCCGTCGCACAACGAGCTGAGGAAGATCTCCTCCGCTTTAGTATGGCAGTGTCGAGTCGGGATAAGAGAGATGTTGCGTTACAACATCAAAAGTTTTGGTAGCTGAGAGAGGGAACTCCCTCGTCGAACCCTTTAGACCCGGGGTAGAATTGGTAGCACAGATCTCCTTCGAGGGAGTAGTCGGTCTTGTAGCGGATGTAATCCAGCTACCTATTGCCGACTTGCAGACTTAGCATAAGATAGTTATAAGTTTTGTATATAAATGTACATAAAAAAAATCTAAGTATACACATTTGTACATTGAGTTTACTCATGTGTATTCAAATGTACATAGGTTAGGTACACGCATGTATCTATGGGCGTATAGTATTATACACGCATGTATATATGGGTGTATGTTTAGTTAAGGTAGTTTTAATTTATTTTAAGGTAGTAAGTAAGACGTGGGCCTATGCACGCGAGGTAACGTCGTTGATTGTGCTCAACATTGCGAGCTGCCAAGGCAATCCTCGTTAGTGCACAGGTCAAGTTGACATACCGCTTCCACGAGGCGCCCCCTGGATAGCCATCACAACACCCGCTTAATGGTGAACTAATATATGCAGCGAGCCCCTTTGCCCGATGATTTAAATAATGGGCCTGGCCTACTAGTCTGTGGGTTGTGCGTGAGGGTAACTTCCTCACCACGTAAAAAATCATAAGTTCAGAGACAACATCATGCCTCGGATAATGAAGGATCAACTGTTGACGACCCTAGCAAACATTTTAAGGATAATGATTTTCGGTTTTGCACGTGGAATGTGAAGTCCCTTAACAGGCCACGTGCAGCCGAACAACTTGCGGAGGCCCTTGACTGCTATAAGGCAGACATAACCGTCTTCCAGAAGACCGTTCAATTTCTTGCTTGCGCTGATGACATTGACGTGATTGGACGAACACAGCGAGCAGTCAATGAGGCGTTTGTTGGCATTGAAGCGGAAGCGGCTAAAATGGGTCTGGCGGTAAATGAGGGCAAAACAAAGTACATGCTGTCATCAAGGAAGGACACACAACATCAACATCTCGGACGGAGCGTCACACTAAGCAGCAGAAACTTCGAGGTAGTCAGGGTAGTCTACCTCGGCTCCGCGGCAAACAGAGATAACAACATCTGTACCGAAATCAAACGCAGAATCACTCTTTCCAATCGCTGTTTCTTTGGGCTCAATTGAGTAATAGAGCCCTCTCTCTAAGAACTAAGCTCGCTTTATATAACAGCTTGATCATCCCCGTCGTACTTTATGGCGCGGAAGTTTGGACGCTAGTAAAGGCGGATGAGTAAGCCCTTAGTCTTTTCGAGAGAAACGTTTTGCGTGCGATTTTTGATCCTGTTTGCGTTGACGGCATTTGGAGGAAAAGATTTAATGACGAACTATATGGGCTGTACAGCGACATGCGCCTGGTCAAGCGTCTACGGATACAACGCTTAAGATGGCTAGGTCGTGTAGAACGTATGGACACCACTGCTCCGACCCGAAAAGTTTTTGAATCCGAGCCATTGGGACAACGCAACAGAGGACGACCTTGCCTAAAGAGGCGCACACAAGTGGAGAAGGACCTCAACCAACTTGGAGTGCGCAACTGGAGACAGCTGGCGAAAGATCGTGCTGGCTAGAGAGGTATGTTGGTTGAGGCCCAGGTCCATCCCAGACACAAGAAGAAGAAGAAGAAGTAAGTCAGCACATAAGTTTGAATTTAAAAAAAAATATTCATTCAGTTTTTTTTTTAATTTTTTTTAATAACAAGCAGTAAACATAAAGATAGTGAACTCCATAAATATATAAAATGTAAGGTTAGGTCGAAAGACAATAGATTAAGGATAGGTTTAGCTTAAAGTGACCGTCTAGTACGTAGGCCTGCAAAGAATTTGAAATAAAAATGTATTAAAAATTAAAAAAAAATACAGTTTGAGAGTATTTTTCGTAAGAGAGTCCAGTATAAAAAAGAGGTGTTACCGTTCGCAACTTTCAAATGCATCGGTTTTTGTTTTTCATTTGAAAGTACATCACGCCCAACATTTGCGAATAATTTAATTTTTTGTCTGTGGCAATGAGTACCTTACACATCAAAAGCACAATCGATTTGTTATTTGCCAAAAAAAAACTTTTTTATGGGGTCCGAAGTCTGTTCCAGCAACTTTTTGGTGAAATATTTAAACTGTTCAATCCTTAAAATGGTTTCCAGCCTAGAGCCGTTTGTCTCGTGCACATTATCTACTCTAAGCGTTCTAAACACAGAAGTTTTTGACTTCTTTTCTTAGTCAAAAAAAAAATTTTAAAAGTCATGAAGTTTGTTTATTTAAAACTAAAAAATTTTTCGAAGTAAAAATTAAACGTTTCGCTGCTCGCGGGTTGTGCGAGGTACAATCGCAGTTTTAATTCATATCAAATTAAGGACACAGAGTCCGTCTTGTTTCCTACTTTCTCACATCGAAGGTCTACATCACAACCAACCGACGTCCAACAAGCCAAAGGCTTGGGAAAAGCATGCATTTTACTTAAAGAAGATAAATTGGCAACGAAGACCATCGTAAAATTGACAAATTCATGTTTACCGCAATAGTATACAAAACGTGCGCCGTCTTATGTTATCCTTGCCACCTGACAAACGTGTAAGAACTTCACTGTCAAATGAATAGTTGGCGTTATTCCCTTCAAAACGCAAAACAGTCACTCCACCGAAGAACATTCGAGTACATAAGTTCAGTCGGTGACACGTCCCTGGCCGACGGTTAGCTTTCTGTCTTCTACAAAAACATAAAGAGAACTGCTGTCTAAAAAATATTTCAAAGCTGTCAGCCGTCGACTGTCTACTGTACATAAGCCTTTGCTTGAATACCTGGCCATCCTATGTACAAACTCGCACATAGCTTCGCACCTCCTTGCCAACACCTTGCTGTGAAGTGCCCCAGTAGCGTGGTGTCCTTTCGTGTGGATGACTGTTTTTCTTTTTGTGCGTCGGATATACCACATTACTTTCATCACTTGAGGCATGAAAATAACCTTTCCGCATGAATGGCTGAAAACCAATGCCGCGTTTCCCCATGGGCGGGGAGAAGTTGTTGCGGCTATCGTTTTTGTCACAAAGGTAACTCTGGTGAAAAGAGGATAAGCGTTCTAAATGGAGATCAAACACATCTATGTGTATATAAAGCACGCCGCACAAGGTTACATCACATTTGCTGAAGACATTTGAAAGGATTTTGAAATGGAATATTTATTACAGCCTCGCTGTTTGCGATTATTCCCAGTTGGCATTCCCACGAGCAATTAATTATTTTTTAATTACTCTCAACTACGTGGGAGGAACTGGGTTCGCCCATTTGAAACATTCGACCGCTAGCTGCAAATGTTCCGGCCTTGAAACGAACTCAGAGCGTGACGTAAATAAAGGAAGCACACGTATACGAGTGAGGCAGGTTTCGTCGTCTCTCTGCTTGAGCAAACGTATTTGGACACCAAGGGAAATTACGGAATGTGTTTAAAAGGTGGGGTGGATAGTATGAGTTATACCGTAGTCACTCTCCCACAAGTTTTGCAACTATTTACGTGCATGTCGAAGATATTCATAAATCAATTGTAGTTTGTAATGGCGACGTCCCACTGAAAAGAGAACAAGGGTATGATACACGAGGAAAGCGTTCTCTATTTAATTTTTTTTATATTTAAAAATATATTTTCGTGTTTTTTGCGTCCCAATTTCCTACGGTGGGTACAACTCCATTGGCGTAGAACTCTTATCTGCGAAAAATTGGGGCAATTGATTTTTAGTGGCATTTTCATCAGGCTGTTACACGCAGATTGGGTAGTGCTAGATGGATAAGTGCAATGTTCGGCGCACGTAGCGCCAATATTCAAATAATTTTCGTCAATTGTGTAGTAACGCGAGGGATCTGTTATCTTTCTGTTGCCAAATTCAGTTTCAACAGTCATCTTGTGGACAGACATCGAATCGAACATCTCGTATAGTCCTTGCGACGGCCAAAAATAATTTTCAAATTTAAAATATGTAATATCGGATTGATACATATCATACGAGGGTTGCCTTTTACATTTCGGGAATGGGCAACCCTAGTGTTGCAATCTCGCAACTGCCAGCTCTATCGTAAAGTTTGGCATTTTTGAGGTTATACGTACTCAGACCGTTTTGCCATACGAGCGCTATTTGTGTTGTTTACAGTAACTTAAAAGATTCATCTCGCCAAAAAAAAATCGAATTAAATCGTGAAAATTTTCTTGCGATTATTTTTTACAACTTTCTTCGTGGATTAGCTCAACAACAGTGCATTGATGAACTCAATTCAATTTTTGACGATGAAGCTCCATCAAGAACCAGTGTTTATCAATGGCATTGTGAATTTAACCGAGGTCGTAGTTCAACGCAAGACGAATTTCGTGAAAGTCGTCCAATATCAGTTGTTGTTCCGAAAACCATTGATGCTGTGCGCCAACTGATATTGCAAGATCATCATGTGACCAATTGTGAAATTGAGACAACCTTATACATTAGTGGGACCAGCATACATTCAATACTGTATAAACATTTGACCGTCAAAAAAATTTGTTCGCGTTGGATCCCACACATTTTCTCAATCGCTGAAAAAAAGCTCGTGTCGATTAGTCGAAAGAAATGCTCCGAAAATACGATCGCAGTGCTTCGAAACACGTCTATGACATCGTGATATGTGACGAATCGTGGATGTATGCGTATGAGCCCGAAAGTAAACAGCATTCGACCGCATAATAACAATAATAATAATTGTTGGCGCTACAGTCCAAAGGGGGACCAGGGCCTAGCTTGCTCATTAAATTCTCGTGTTGTGCGCGCTACTGTTCTCTCACGAGTAGAAGGGACCTACAGTTTTTTGCCGACTTCGAACGGCGAAATTTGAGAAGCTTTCTTAGACAGTTATTACTCTTTGAGTGTTGTCAGCAGCTCGAAAGAGGTGGTGCCGTGAAATATTAGAAAAATTGGTGTTGAACTGGGAGTCGAACCGAGAACCTTCGGCGTGTGACCGTCGCACTCTACCCACTACGCCACGGCGATTCGACTGTATAGGTGTTTCAAATTGAGCCAAGTCCAACAAAAGTTGCTTGCGCACGAAGCACTTCCAAGCAATTGGCGGCTTATTTTATCGAAAAAACTGGACATGCCGCAACCGCACCACTAGAACAACGCAGAACAGTCAATTCTGAGAGGTACAAAACCATTTGTTTGCCAGTTGTCTTCCAAGAAATCAGGACAACCGCCGAAGACGGATCACTCTTCACCACGACAATGCGAGCTCTCACACATCGGCTCAAACAACTGCATTTTTGAGCACTCAGAACATCGATTTGATGAGTCATCCTCAGTATAGGCACGACTTGGCAGGGAATGACATATTTTTATTCCCGTACTCAAAAAATAAAAATGAGAGGTCAACGTTTTTCGACACCTGAAGAAGCGGTTGATGCGTTCAGAATGCATGTTTTCGAGATTCCTCAATCAGAGTACCAAAAGTGCTTCGACAATTGGTTCAAACTGCATGCAAAAGTGTATAGATCTTAATGGGGAATATTTTCAAAAACAATACAGCTATTTTCGATGAATAATATTTGTTTTTATTTGTATAATCCCGAAATATAAATGGCAACCCTCCTAACAACGAGTCTCTTTACCTGACAGCATAACAGAAAGTGGAGTTAAATCTGAACTGAATGAATTCTGTGCAGGAAAAGCCGTATACGAATTCAAATTTTGGGCGCAAGCAACAGTTTTTCATTAGGATCGCATCAACTTTTTTTTAAGTCAAACAAACACGAATTTAGATATCGAAATTTAATATTTTTTATAATTTTATATACACGAGCTAACGTTGTTGTTCGCACTCAACAAAGCGAGCAGCTAACACTATCCTCCGGTCCCTATGCTTAAAATAACACCGTCCAGTTAAATGCACATAATGGCCAACCCCTTGCATTGCAATTGAGGCCAAAATCACTTGTAATTGGGATTTCTAATGCAGTAAAGTGGCGTTTAGCATCATCAACAAAGAAATAAGGTCCAATGACACCATCGGCATGTAGTTCACAATGAGTAGAGCTTTTGTAGAAATGCGTTGTATAGCATGGTGGCTGCCTGCCAACTGACGCACATTTTGCTTGCTGACAATCCCTTTCAGCCAGAAATGAGTTTCACATCAGCTCTGATTTCTGTTCTTCAGCCAAATTTACGAATTGGCGACGCTTAAAGTTCTTCATAGGCCTCAGTTCCTGTGTCAACTTGCACGAATGTTGACCTAGATCTTTTAATAGAATCTACCACAGAGACGCCCAAAGGTTGAGAACGTCGTGTGACTGATACGAGTAAGAGTACTCGTGAAGGGAGGCGCAGCTTAGGCTTTCGATAAGACTGTCTGTGAAATGTATTGCCACTGTGCGTGATTGAATGGATGGACGTGTGTACACCCTTCACCAAACAAACGTCAAAAGTCTACTGGACCACAACTTTTGACGTTGTACAAATAATAATTTTTATTATATTATTATATAACATTATAATTATTATTATAATAATAATTATTGGCGCTACAGTCCACAGGGGGACCAGGGCCTAGCTTGCTCATCAACTACTGGTTTTGTGCGCGCTACTGTTCTCTTACGAGTAGAAGGGACCTACAGTTTTTTGCCGACTTAGAACGGCGAAGTTTGAGAAGCTTTCTTAGACAATTATTACGCTTTGAGTGTTGTCAGCAGCTCGAAAGAAGTGGTGCCGTGAAAAATTCGAGGTGTTTAGCCGACCCTTCGGCGTGTGAGCGTCGCACTCTACCCACTACGTTGTGTATGCTTTTGTAAATTTGCTCTTTTTCTGTCTTCCAGATTATAATGCTTTCAAACAAATATTCAAGTCTTATACAACTATAGAGTTTGCAAACAGGGGGATAAGGGCTTAGCTTGCCCTCACGAGTAGAAGGGAGTTACATTTATTTTTGCCGATTCCGAATGGCGAATTTTTTTTTTCTTAGACAGTTATTACTCTTAGAGTGTTGTCTACTTCAAAGTCTACAGAACGAAGACAAAATGAATTTTATGCAAATTTTGTGCAGGATAAGTTTACCGGTGTTGAAGTTGAGTTTGTATCATCAACATATAATTGGTAGCATAAACAAAATGGACCCACATCCTTCGCTCTTTTTAAAAATATATGCTCTGTACTATTTTGAAGCTTATCAACTCGTATAACATCTTTGAAAAAAACGAATGGTATTATAAATTGCATTCAATAGATTTCCTGTCTTACATAGTTTTTGAGTGTGTACATGTGAATTATTTACAATATAACCATGTCCTGTCTTAGCATCGGGTTGTTCAGATCCATGTGTCAATGATGTTCCTTTGTGGGGGGACAACAGAGATACATGTGTATGGTATCAAAAGAAGAGAGGTAAACAATTTGGTTAATCTCAATGATCAGTAAGTCGGAAATCCCGGGGTTTAGGCTCTTGCCAAGTCACTTGTGCTCTTGGAAACATCTATGCAACCAAAACTGCCCTCTCCTCGCTGCTCAAACGAATTAAAGGATGTGGAGCACGTATTAATCAAAAAAACCAGTTGATTGCCCGAAGAATTTGATGAAGAGTCAACCCAAGAAAATATTGTTCTCTTTATGCTGAAATTCAAACACTATTGGTCAGCTTTCTAACATTAAACTCCTTCTTCTTCTTGTGGCGCTACAGTATTAGAGCTAGAATTAAATGGAACGAATAATTCTGGATATAAGAAGAACAATGGCGAGACTCCGAATTCGTTGATAATGAGAAGTATAACTCAACTATAGATCCGCGAGGAAATGAAAGGGAAATGACAAAGATCAGTAGGAATCTTACACTAAAAACTGACATCGACACATTGATTCCCATGTATGGTTTCCACTTCTTCCAAGCTAAGGCCGTCATGTGAGCGAGGCCAACACAGTCTGAGTTGTTTAGACCCTGCTTCACATCCTTCCAAATCTTAAATTTGGCCTTTTTTATTTGAAGCTCAGATTTGCCGGGAAGTAAGGATGTCATGAAGCAGGTTTTAGTCAGCAAGAATCAATTATATTTAAGGTTCCAAATTTGGACGGAAAAAAATCCAGGGGACTAGAACGAACAAAGACCATTATCCTTAAGACTGGACTTTCTAAACTTTTTTTTCTTTGTCAACGTTTTGGAGCAAAATCCTCTCTGCCGTATTGTGTGAGCGTCTGAAACCGTTTGTCCATAACCTGATAAGTCCTATCAGTGCGGCTTAAGGCAACATCAGACGCACGATCTTTCAAAAGTCAGTTCAATTTCTTGGTTACGCAGATGACATTGACGTCATGGGATTTAAACAGCAAGCCGTCAATAAGGCGCTTGCTGGCATTGAAGGCATTGAAGGGTATGGCGGTAAATGAAGGTAAAACGGAGTCCATCAACATCTCGAACAGACCGTCACATTAGTCAGCAGAGCCTGCGAAGTACTCAAGGACTTCATCTACTTCGGCTCCGCAGTAAATAGGAACAACAACACCAGTAACGAAATCAGACGCAGAATTACTCTTGCCAATCGGTGTTTCTTTGGACTCAAGAGGCAATTGAGTAATCTAGCCCTCTCTCGAAGGACTAGGCTCGCTTTATAATAATAATAATTGTGGGCGCGACAGTCCACAGTAGGACCAGGGCCTTGCTTGCTCATCAACTACTCGTGTTGTGCGCGCTACTGTTCTCTCACTTGTAGAAGGGACCTACAGTTTTTTCCCGACACAGAACGGCGAAGTCTGAGAAGCTTTCTTAGACAGTTGCTCACTCTTTGAGTGTAGTGAGCAACTCGAAAGTGGTGGGCCGTGCAAAATTCAAGCTGTTCAGCCGGGAATTGAACCTAGACCCTTCGGCGTGTGAGCGTCGCACTCTGCCCACTACGCCATTGCGTCTCGCTTTATATAACAGCTTAATCGTCCCAAGTGTGGTCGCCGTGGCGTAGTGGGTAGAGTGCGACGCTCACACGCCGAAGGGTCTAGGTTCGACTCCCAGTTCAACACCAATTTTTCGAATATTTCACGGCACCACCTCTTTCGAGCTGCTGACAACACTCAAAGAGTAATAACTGTCTAAGAAAGCTTCTCAAATTTCGCCGTTCGGAGTCGGCAAAAAACTGTAGGTCCCTTCTACAAGTGAGAGAACAGTAGCGCGCACAACACGAATAGTTGATGAGCAAGCTAGGCCCTGGTCCCCCTTTGAATTGTAGCGCCAACAAATATTATAATCGTCCCAGTCCTGCCCTATGAAGCGGAAACCTAAACCTTACTAAAACCGGATGAGGAAGCCCTTAGGTTTTTCGAGAGAAAAGTTTTCGGTGCGATTTGTGGTCTTTCCTTGATAGTATTTGGAGTAGAAGATTTAAAGATAAACTCTATGGGCTGTACGGATACAACGTTAAAAGCGGCTAGGCTATGTAGAGCGTACGGACACCACTGCTTTGGCCCCGAAAGACTTAGAATCAGAGCCATGGGGACAACATAGCGCACAAAAATCGAGAATCACCTCAAACACCTTGGAGTACGCAATTGGAGGCAGCTGGCGAAGGATAGTGCTTTTGCCTTTTTTGGTATTTTTCGTCTCTTCACTAAGGATTCTTGATTGTAGATAGGACCGTCCCCATTATGCTGGATTTGATCCTCACACCGTATTTTTGAAGAGGTAGAACAAGCTGGGAGTCAGCTGATTAAATGTATATTTATTGGATAGCGCAACTGTCTATAGGGTAGCCTGGGCCTAGCTTGCTCACAAACTTCTCGTATTGTACGTGCTGCTGTTCTAGTATAAGAAACCTGCAGTTTTTTGCCGACTCCGAACGGCTAAATTTGAAATGCTCGAGAGAGGTGTTGCCATGGAAAATGCGAAGAATTTTAAACAGACTCAATCCTGGACGTTCATTATGTGAGTTTCGCACTCTACTCACTATGCCACGGTGATCACTGATAAGACAGCTGGAAAAGTTAGAATTGCCCACGTCATGGTCATTTGTCAAAAAATTAAGCAACTTGACGATTGCGATAAACGCGGAGGATTCGGCCAGATGGCACAGATCACACTTTTACCGAGAAAACCTCACTCAACATGACCACGTAGCCTTTAGACCTATCACATTCCATTCCTGGCCTCTAAAACGCCGGCATTAGTTTTCATTAAATATTCATAACGGCGCATGTATTCCAACAACCAAGACATTTTAATGTCCTTCGCAAACATAACACAATAATCCAGAAGGAAATAAAAATTTAATCATTTCAATTTCACCAATCCCGCCGTCAATTTGAAGTGCAAACACGTGAAATTCGTAATTATATTTAATATCGTAGAAAATCATTTTTCCTCCATTCCACCTTCGTCGCAACAGCCATTAATTCTTCGCCTCTTGCCTCATGAAATTGTGGCAATTTAGTTGCCTCGTATTCAAAGTACATTTACTGAACGTCGTCGTGGGTCTGCCGCAGGTTAGCTGCCGGATAACACTGTACAAATACATTTAACTCTCAATAAGCTTCCGGCCGTGCTATGCATGCGGTTAAGTGTGCTACGGTAAAACGGGCGTTGAATTCGATAAAAATGTCCCATTTTTTTCTGCTTGCACTAAGCAAGAAAAAAAGAAGAAACAAAGCAAGGAACGAACGAACGATTACACGAACATAAGTAGCGTTGACGAGAACAGCAATAGAATTAAGGATATGGGCAGAGAATAACCCAACTTCAACACAGACGCCTAACCGAGGATGATGAAGAATCACTTAAAATGAAAGGCAACCACGTTAACGATGGTCTAGTGGCTACGTGTTCCGTCGTCTTTTGAGAGCGCTAACTGCTGGTGTGGGTGGCTGACGGTAAGACGCAAGTTTATTTCATTTTTATTTCCAGGTCCTCGTAGATTGCCGTCTAGTCGTTTGTGCAAATTTCAAGGATACACAACAGCACAGATTTATTAAAATCCATGCAGGGGAACATTGCTGGAAACAGTTTTCTTTTTTTTTTCTATTTATTTCTTATCCTTTTAATTAAGATGAGAATTCATGTCGCTGTTGGTCTAGGTTACTTTGCCTTCTTTTTCACTTCCCTGTCATAGCCTAGACATTAAATATGAAAGCCATCTTTTGGCGAATGTCCTTGAATGTACTTTGCGTCCCCTGGTCGCGGACTTTTATATCCGAGGGCGGTGAAGAGTGCAAAATCGAAATTAGTACGTTTCGCCTGGTGATGCGCACTCACGTTTAACCTAAATAAACACCGGGCAGCCAATAGAGAAATAATGTTGCCTCGGAAAGGGTGTGATGAGTCGATGAAAGCAGTTAATTTTGTATTATATCCTGCGGGCGAAAGAGGGGAAAAACTTCTGAAAAGCGCACATTTCTCGCTGTACATGGCATCTGGGTATGACAGCAAACAAATATGTACCCCGCTTATGTGTGAGCCGTTGCGCAGTTTGCATGAGTTCCCAATTTATGTAAAGGCAGGATGTTGAGGCAATGCGAAAAAATAAAAGGATATCGATCATGTTATCAGGTGTCCCAAGTGGCGGGTAAATTAATTTCAGGTCGCGCACATCAGGTGGTGAGTGTAATGAGTGCTTGGAGGTGAAAGTAATTAAAAATATCCTTTGGGAATACTTTTTTTTCCTCCCCGCTTCACCACCTATTCGTTAAGTGGCAGGAGACAAGAGAGGGTCGAGCTGCAAAGTGGCGGTAATTGTGTATCCAGTAGCTGAGTTGGAAAAAAATCAATTTCAAAACTGAATTGTTGCATAAAATTAAATTTGAACAGGACATAGCTCTTCTGCCGAGGATTCATCCACTTTCGCAGTGACCAACTTTAAATGGAATTCACTCGGATTGGAGAGTTGTAATCGTTGTATGAAGCACAGGACTGTTGAGTGTCGGAGCAGTTCAGTTTGTCATCAGAGGTAAAGAGTTATTAGTTCACCCAATTACAAGACACACTTCCCCACGTAAAGGATAAAAGATAAAATGGGGCGTTGATGGTTTCACCTTTTTGTTTGTACTCAATGAGCAAGATTCCCTTTGAGTCCCAAAAAACTGCGGCCAAGAGCTGCCCAGCAGACGGAGTGACTTTGAACTTCTTCGGGAGACCTGTTCCTTTTTTATGCCACTGCATGGACTCTTATTTGCTTTCAGGGTTTCGTTCCATTACATAACCAAAACACCGTCCGCGTTCTGACTACACATCTCCAAAAGCTCTCTACAGCATGCAATTCTCACTTTTTTCGGAGGCGCTGTCAGCATTCATGGCACCTACCTTGCTCTGACCTTTGAAAGGTTACGAAAGTCATGGAGAATCGTGTGAGTGGTACCAGTTGAAAGCTCGGTGATCTCTGCCACCATTTTCACCTTTATTCGTTCATCCTCAAGAACAAGTTTTTCGACTTCTTTGATGCTTTCTCCCGTACAAACAGTAGCCGTGGCGCCGGAGCGGGGGTCGCCTTCAATGCTCTCTCTGCCTCTCTTGGACTCACTTGACCACTTTTGCAGAGTTGGTAATGAAGGTGCGAAACCCTGCTAAACAGTCACCATCTCTTCATGAATTGTTCTTTGACTTTTTCCTTGCCTAATGAGAAATGCGCTGTAAGTAAATGCTCAATTTTCAAAATCAGCGTCTCAGTTGCCATTATGATTCTGGTTAATTAGAGATAAAACGCGAATTAATAATCACTTTTATATGAAATTTCACATGAATGCACTAAGATAATAGTATTACTTGACGAATAAGTCAATACATATATGCATAAAACCACAGCTTCACCCCGAAACCGAGAGTATTGATACCGAGTACCGAGTACCAATACTGAGTATATTGAACGCCCCTCGCCCCTTAGGCTCAAGAGGCAATTTATAACTTAAGAAACGTGTGCCACATGAATAGAAGGAAGAGGAAGCTTTTGATCGATGCACGGTCGCCAAGTCAAACTATGACTGCTTCAAAAACGTAACACCAACCCGAATAATATTCGCATTCTTGCCATAAAAGCAACGAACTGGCGAAAAACGATGACTCATTCGAGTTGAGAAGGTTTTACAATAAAATTTGAGGCAGTTAGCAAGGGGATGCGCCAGGGAACGCTGCTGCTTCATCCCGCACGGTAGTCTTCTGTTCTAAGGAAAATATGTTTTTTCCTGTCTTCTTTAATAAAAATCTAATGCCGCCAATGTACTTCATTTACACATACGACCCCTGAGAGTGGTATAAATGGGGTAAATTTCAACGTCACACAGCGTATGGCACGAAATCTGGGAAGACATTTAACAATTGCTCCCGCACAATGTAAACGGAAATCGAAAACCAACCAATTTCAAACTAACGATTACAATGCAAACATTTGGCTGTCATTATGGACAGGTCGCAGTTTCTAAACCCGTCCGCCAGCTCACCAAGTAAGCATCTTATTATTATATCTGCAGGACACGGTCGTTACTGATAATCAGATTCATACTGAACCGCAAACTCTACATTTGAAGTTGAAAAAAAAAGGGAGCAAGCAGCACCCTAATGGGAAACCATAAAGAATAAGCTTTAAAATACAATTACCTGTCAGCCTTTTTAACTCCGGACCACATCGCCGCAGAAACCGGTGGCATGAACCGTAAATTTCCCATGGGGGGTGAGGCGTATGGTATCCCCCGGTACGATTCCACCGGGTCCAAGTGTCGACCCTCCAGTTGCACAATCACACCCGATATGGCGCCGTTGCGAGTGTGCACAATCCGAGATGATAATGTTGGGGGTAATTGCTGGTCATTACTAACTCGACTTCTCCCGCCGTCGCCACTGTTACGACTGCTGCCACCACTACTACTGCTGCTGCTGCTGCTACCGGTGCCACCACTTCCGCCACCATTCGAATCACTATCGGGTATGTTACTATTGCTGCTCCCGCCGTTGCCGACACCTGGACTATTGCTACTTAAACTATTTGAGCCGGAACCAATGCCAGCGTTAAGACTGACAGTCCCACTCATGACACCGCTGCTGCTACCGCCACCAACGCATTTTACAATGTACGGGGAAGCAAGTAGATAAAAGTATACTACGACCATAACCATTATGGTGAATGTTTCGCCAGGAAGGGCAATTCAATTCTGTTCCCTTTGCGAAAAGCCTGTTGTGATTAGATCGTCGTCCGGCTTCTTCGTCGTCACTGCCACTGTCGTCGTGGTCGTCTTCCTTTGTTTGTTTGTGCAGCCAAAGTGCGCTATGATGCTGCTTTTCCAAATGAATTAGCGTCGCCGTGGTCGACTTTGTCGATGCCACACACGATGCTGCCACTTTTGCTTTTCTCACTTCAGCAAAGGAGGACATTCATTAAAATTTCATACAAGTGTAAGGTTCTTTCCTATCGTCTGATGCAACTAAATCCATTTAATGCGACTTCTCCAACTGGGTTGCGGATTATGATGGGATTCTGCTTAAGTGATAAAAGTTCATCGAGTTCTGAGGCTTAAGCACGTGCAGCGGCCACTCAATTAGGTTGCTTTGAAGGCCAACAGAAAAAAGAAGTGCTTCGTGACAGGCGTGGCTGGGAGGGAATGCAACCCACACTTGTAGCTGGCAATGGTCTACAAACTTTCAAAAGCTAAGATATAGTTCCATCGCTGTATTTTATGGCTGCAACGATTGCCTCTTAACAGCACGGGGGTTAGGGTGCTTGTGAACGGTTTAAAGGGTCGGCAGGACAACTGCAATATTATTCATGTTGTCTTGTGCGATTGGGTGGGCTGCGGTGTCCTTTGTCTTATGGCGATTTTGGACTTAATCTAGAAGGAAAAGAGGAAAAGAAGAAAGTGAGAGATTTTTAAATTTCTAGAGTATTTTTTAAAAAGCATTAACGGTCTTTGTGCTAGTGGACTCGCAACTTAGTCAGAAAATGTTTTTTCATATTTCTGAAAAGAATACTATTTCTAAATTTGCAACGCCCACAAACTGGACTAAAAGTTACAATATTAAAAAATAATATAAATGGGATGGGATGATATAAGCTTGCCAAATATCTCCCTTCCGCTGTTTTGCTTTTCATTCAATGCTTCATAAAAAGTGTTACAGTGATCGTATTTAGTTCAAATATGCGCCGTTTTGTTCGATAATCTGTTTCCATCTAGACGACAACTTCATAATACCCTCCTCAAAGAATCCCCCCTCCTTATTTGCGAAGAACTCGGACAGCCAATTTTCACAAGCCTCTTTTGAGTTCAACTTCACTCCACCAAGCACTTTTGCCATGGACAGGAACAGGTGAAACAGGTGGTAATCACTTGGCGCTATGTCCGGGCTATATGGTGGATACGATAAAACCTCCCATCCGAGCGCCTGTAGCTTCTGACGAGTCATCAACAAAGTGTGTGGACGCTTCTGGTCGATCAATTGCTTCAAGCAGTCCAATTGTTCGCAGTAGATGGTAGAATTAAGCGACTGGCCATATGGGAGCAATGCATAGTGGATGATTTTCTTCCACCCACCAAACACACAGCAAAACCTTCCAGTCCGTCAATCCAGGCTTGGCCACTGTTTGGGACGATTCGCAGGCCTTCAACTACGACCGTTTTCGCTTGATATTGTCGTATGTGATACATTTTTCGTCACCAGTCATCATCCGCTTCAAAAATGGGTCGAGTTCGTTCCGTTTCAGCAACATATCGCAGGCGTTGATTGGGTCCAGAAGGTTTTTTTGCTTCAAATCATGCGGCACCCAAACATCAAGCTTAATTTTGTATCCAGCTTTCTGCAGATAGCTTAAAATGATTTGGTGACTAACTCCCATCTCCTAGGCGACGTCACGATATGCCACATGCCGGTCTAACTCAATGATTTCAGTGATTCGATCGGTATTCGTCGTCACAGGTCTTCCGCCGGCGAGCTAATACATGGTGTCGTTTCCACCAGCTTTGAATCACCGAAGCCATTCCTGCACGGTTCGAAGTGATGGTGTACTATCCCCCAAAACACCAATAATCTCACAGAACTTTTCTCTAACGGATTTGCCTCTAACGAAGGAAAACTTTAACATAGCCCGAATTTCGGCGTTCATAAAGTCCGTGTTTACACGTTTATAACTATTGACCGCAATAACCAAACAAATCATGCCGTTTTGTAGGTTATGTCATGGCCTTTCAAATGATGTATAGTATTACCAGATGCGAGCTCTATACTGCTTTGTAAGGGGTGTCCCAACAAGAACGCAAGATTTAAATGAAATGCAGCAATTGAATTGTTTCTCTGGCTGTATGAGATGTAGCGCCGTCCTGTTGAAACCACATCCCCTCCACATTCATTTCTTCAATTCCAGGCACGAAAAAATTAGTTATCGTTATCATACCGAACACCATTGACTGTTTGCGCTTCACCTGATTCATTTTCATAGAAAAATGATCCAATTATTCCTCAACCCAAAATCCACACCACACAGTACACGTTGAGGATGCATTTGCTTCTCGTGAATCACTCGAGAATTTTCCTCGCCCCAAATGCGACAATTCTGCCTATTAACGAAGCCATCAAGATGGAAATGGGCCTCGTCACTAAAGATGATTTTATCGTCAAAATCAGCATTTTTATGTGCACAATGAGAAAGCGTTTTTCATTCGTGTAGCGCTCCAATTTTATTAACCGTATACCTTCTACTAACAAACAGATGTGGGATTTGGTTTTACGTGATCACCTGCCTTAACGGCTTATATCACGGGGAACCTTTTTCCCAAGAGTCGTAGATAACGCAAGACTAAACGCCTTAGTTACCCAAGTACGAAACTGGGATCATGCTTGAGGGGCAATCACCCCACCTTGGTTTGATGCGAAGCCTTCCTAAAACCTCTTCCGCTCTTTGGGTCGCAGCGCCCGGTTGAGAATGCAACTCCACACTGAGAAGGGATAGTCCCCTAACCGACTTGCCTAGTTTTGCTTAAACAATGGGCTAGACAAGTCAGCACAGTACACTATCCTCGACTCTACCCGCGATGTTAGGTGGTAAACCACAGTCAGGCTGGAACCGAAGTTCCAGGGGCCCCTGACCTCCCGTGGCACCAGAATATAGCCTCTGGTTAAGCTGTCACTATCAGTCAGGTTCCCTCTAAGCCTGGGTCTGTTAGCCGCCATCCCGCCACAGATGGTCTTTCCTCCATCAGTGTTTCCGTTGTCACTATAAATAGTGATACGGATGTGATTTTGAATCATGTGATTCATAAATCCAGTCACATCACCTGGTCTACTAACAAACAATAATAATTATTCAAGTTCAAACAATGACAACTTGAATGGCGCCAAATTTAAATCTTGCGTTCTTCTTGGAACACCCTTTACAAAGCCGGAAAATTCAAAAGACAAAAAGGCGGAAGGGAGATATTTGACCTTCTATTTGCAAATGGGAATTAATAAAATATGTTTTTGGTCAGGTTACAGGAGTTACTGAGGGAGAAAAAAATGTAACTTCGGAGTCAGGCATGGAGAAATTCCCTTGAATGCGTTTCACAGCATTTTGCTCAAATGCATTGGAAGTTTAGATTTTAATGGCGGAAGCAAATTTAGCTTCTACGAAGGTAATAACCCCAAACAAAGAGCAAATAATGGACGAGCATACCTTCTCCCAATATACGTTTAAAACCCCCTCCACATCCACCGGATTTGAATTCTTTCGACTGACTGCAGATTCCAAAGAACTGTTTTTCGTAAAAACGCATTACCACCAAGGATCGAAGGGGACGGACTATTTTTTTTATGTTGCCGCGCTAATACAATTTTATAAGAAAGTTGGGTTCGAATTGTAAAGAAACCCTTTGCCTTTATTTTGAGTTGAACTAAACAGCTCCACAGACGCTTTAATAGCCTTTGTTGATTTTCCTGTATGACCTCACCAGCCGTGGACTTGCCATCAAAATCGTGAACAGACATTTCATTTTATTGAGACTTAAAGCCACTCAAAGGCTTTAGCTTCCTTGTAGGTACTAGATTATCTTCGGAGTTCTTATGCAACCTGTCGACTATGTCCTGTTTGCGATAATCTATGCAAAAAGCAAGAACATACAATGACATCACGTGTCACGGGACATACATAAAGTTTGTTAGTGGTGCCCCTTTTATGTCCCGGGACTGAGTGATCTGTTTCAGTTGTCGCTCAAAATAATATACGGGCCAACTTAAATGTTCATTAATAAGCGACTTAAATAGGCAGTAGATAAGGGCATAAGAAACCAAGTTATCATCAAGGACGGACGCACAACATCGAAGTCTCGGACAGAGCGTCACATTTTGCAGCAGAAACTTAGAGGTAAATTAGGAATTCCACATATTTGGCTTCGCGGTAAATAGCGACAACAGCCGCAGTGCTGAAAATAAACACAAAATAAATTTTGCCAGTCGCTGCTCTGCTGGGTTCAAGATGCAATTGAATAATAGGACTATGTCCCCCTCTCCTTGATCACCACATCATGGGCTGAACACTCAAGTCCATCTCTCGATTAAAAACGAATGGTCTTGGTTCCACTCGCATTGGAGCTTTTATGACCTCGCACACCGCATCTCCTATGATACTTCTCTCATGGACATTCCGTCTGATGCGAGGTCATCAAAAATACGGTTGCGACGCTTATACAAAGTCGACTTTCCCCGTGTCCTTTACTGGCTTTTTCCAGAAACTGATCCGGGAAAGAAATGTAGTCAGATTTTCACCGACGGCTCTAAGACAACGGAGGGTTCTGGAGCTAGGGCCTTTGTAGAAAACGACAACATTAGACGTCTGCTTAGGAAATTTCGCATTGGTCTTCCAGGCGGAAGCTTTGCGATCCTAATGGCCACCAACTATATTGTGAAGAGAAGGTGGAAGGGAAGAAGTTTCTGCGTCTGCAGCGACAGCCAAGCTGTGCTCAAGGCCCTACTCAACCCTTTAACCACTTCCAAGATAGTTCAAGTTCTTCCTTAATTTGGTCGCCAGGCTGAATTTGCTAAGACTTGTCTGGGTCCCGAACCATCACAGGATCCTAGGAAACGAGACTGCCGATGAACTAGCTAGGCTAGGTTCAGCAGAGGCATTCGTTGGGCTCGAACCCACCTTGGGACTACCCGCGCCCTGGGTCAGGGAATCCGCCGATGGTTTGGTCTCCCTAAATCACAACCAGAGCTGGCGTGACTCTCCAGGATGCAGGGTGACCAAGAGTATGCTCCCAAACGTCAGTAAGAAATCCGCGTCTTTTCTACTATCTCTCGACAGAAACGAGTGCTGATGACTTGTTGGCGTACTAATGGGAGACTTTACCTTTGCTGTGCAACTAAGTCGGCTTGAGCTTAGTGATGTCACACTTGGCGACGCCTGCGGAGAAGACACTTCAGAGCATTTTCTCTGTCAGTATCCCGCTTTCGTTCGGATCAGGCGGCGGCTATTTGGCTCTGATGTGGTGGGAACCGAAAGCCTAAGTTCTATATCACAGAAGCGTTTCTTGGTATTTCTTCTGAAAACCAAGAAATTACATCAAATGAAGGTTACTGCCTGGCAGTACAATGGACCAGTATTTGAGTCTGAGCGCTTCAGGCTCCAACACAAAAAAAATGTCGTTAAAGACAAAGCTGACTCTGTATAACAGTTTGATTTTCCCAACTCTGCTTTACAGCGCAAAATCTTGGACGTTACTTTGAGAGGCTCTAAGTCCTTTCGAGAAAAAAAGTTCTACAGTTGGAGGAAAAGATTTAACGACGAATGAAGCTACGCCCCTCTTCTGGCGTCTTTAGATACAGCGTTTCAACATGGTTTGGCCATGTACAGCGTATGAACACCATTGCTGCAACCGGAAGAGTCTTAAAATTGTACCCTTTTGGACAACGCAACAGAGTGCGGCTTAAGTTGGGGTAGTGTACATAAGTGGTAAACGATCTCAAACAACTTGGGGTGCGCAACTGAGAGCAGCTGGCGAGAGATCGTGCTAGCTGAAGACGAATGTTGGGTGAGGCCCAGGTCTTCCTCGGACTGTAGCGCCTCACAAAGAAAAAGAGGAACGGTTCTTGGTTTGATGAACGATCACCCCTCGCTGCTCAAGCTGCATTTCCTCGTCGATTTGAATATTCTAAAGTTAGGTCGATGTAGCATATAACTAACAGGTCGCCTTCCGACTTTTCATTTCAAGAGATTTCTCTCTTGTTTGAGAATTTCAATCCTCAGAGTGTTTGGTTGGCACACCATTCTTTGTAAGTCCAGACAATTCAATGGGATTTTCAATGGACATCGAAGAACAATTTTAGGAGTGTCAATGCAATAAAAGAAATAACACACTCATGACACGGAGCGGAGTAAAATATATACACTCAATTCTCTTTTTATGCGGTAGATACGTTCCAAAACTAACCGCACAAAAAAAATCGCATAAAAAAATACACTAATGTAGTGTAAAACCAAAAAATCATATAAAAATAGACATAAATTACATTATATAATTAGGGTTACGTTCCAAAATTTTTTAAAAGTTCATAGGACCAAAAAATTGCAAAGAAAAGTCGATATCAACTAATAAAAAATGAGGATACCTGAGAATTTTTGAGCAGAGTATAAAGTTTTGGTAAATTCAAATCAAATACATAACATTACTTTATTTTTAATTAAATATATTTATTTCACATTACTTT
Source organism: Eristalinus aeneus (assembly GCA_955652365.1). Lineage (NCBI taxonomy): Eukaryota > Metazoa > Arthropoda > Insecta > Diptera > Syrphidae > Eristalinus > Eristalinus aeneus. The sequence goes on along the minus strand of OY019130.1, from coordinate 25,335,364 downwards.
AATTAGTAGTTTTATAAAAATTTTATATTTAGTCATTTTCTTCAATTTTTGATAACACCCGCAACCTTTTGTGAACTGGCGCGAAATCATTATCATCACTGGATAGACCGTCAGTTCATTTTGTGACGAGATTGCTTTCTCCTGATTTGATAAGAAAATCAGTTATTAGGCTTTGCGAATCTTTCCGTAATTCTTTATGAAGTTCTTGATACCCAGAAATGCACAAGTGATATATATATGTAACTATTGTTTGCTTGCTCTGTATAGAAGAAATATTTAAAAAGGGGAATCCCATAGAAAATACTATAGAAAAACAACTCATAACTTCAAAATCTTGTACAAAAAAATCAGAATTAGATTCTCAGGAAAAATCGCATAACTTCAAAACCGCAAAAAAAAAGATTCGAATAAAAAGAGAATTGAGTGTATGTATGTGGGATTTTTTCAAAACTCACTTTAAAGAAAACACTTCAAAATTTGATTACAACCCTTTATTAGAGATTATACGATATTTTCAGTTTGGGGACTGTCTACAGAATGTCTCTTGGCTGCTGGCCAGCATTACCAGATTTTATTTAATCCTGCTACAGCTAGAAGGAAAAACTGCAAAATCAGCTTGAAGAAGCTCTACACACTATTAGAGTAAAAGCACTAGTATCCGGACAGTGTTAGTATCAGGACACAACTTTATTTATTTCGGAATAACAAGGAATATATGTACAAAACATAGTAAAGTTCATCATAACAGTGATAAGTTGTATATTACAAACACACATGTTCAGGTCTAGGTCTATCAACGAGATATTGTAAGAGTAAGGATCCAGTTAAGTGCCGAACGTTCGCGCGTGTGTTTGTGTCGAAGTTTTTTGTGTAAAAAAAATAATGGCGGCATATGTAAAAAGTAAGTACAAATGCTTTTATTATTCATTATTTATTCATTAACTTATCAATTCAAAAAGTATGTCATTATTTTTTAATTTACTACTCGATTGGTTTAATTAAAGGAAATCTTTATTTTCAATTAATTTGTGCGTAAATTTAGTGTCCGAGTACTGAAAACAAAATTTAATATTTTTTTTAGTTTCCGGCTTTAGAAAATGTGGACTTTATCCATTGGACCCATCGGCTGTAGATTTACTCAAAGTTAAAAATAATTGTGAAAATTTGATCACTGAAACTAGCCAACAAACAGGCAATAGCTAACATTTTCAGATATCGAGTTTGAGGACCATTGCAAATATTATAAAGGCACTTCCCAGTCAGTTAAAATATATTGGTGTTGATTGTGACGTTGTTTGCAATGTTATCGAATGCCAGATCTCAAATAAAAGCAGTCAGTCATCGCATGATATGACTGACACACCCTAAGAACCTATCCCTAGAGGATGGTCAGATTTGAACGCCGGGGTCTATGTCCTAAATGAAGATGGCTTATTGGAAAAAAGACATCCCAGAAGCAAATACGAGCACAGTTGAAGTTTCGGACGTACAGTAAAATTCCGAGACTCGTTCTTTAGCCGCACTACATGAATCTGGAATGCTCTTCCCTGTTCGATTTTTCCTCCTCATTACAATCCACAGGCATTTAAAACCAATGTGCATCGGTACCTCCTTTCCCTCTCTTCCACTATACCTTCGGCCCGTGTTGTGACTTGATCCGGTCACTTAAGGGTACTCGCAACTCCTTTTGCACGCGTCAATTATAAAAAAAAATGAGAGAATATCGTCCATTCTTCTTCTAGTGATGTTGCCAATGTAGAAACTTTAGGACAATCACCAGAATTGGAACAACAAACTTTAGTCCAACTTGATTTAATGTCATCGTCTTCAAACAGACAAACATCACCTAGTCCATCTTTAACAATTTCAAAACAATTATTTTATCCAAATTTAACTTCATTCAATCAGAAATACAAAATAAGAGCTGGAAATACAGTACATAGATCACCTAGCTGTATTTCATCTGAAGCCTGGAGACAAGTTTACGAACGAAAGGAAAAAGAAAAACAGGATAAAGCTGATGCAATTAAAAGATGGAAACAAGAACGTCTTAGAAAAAAAAATGTGCAAAAAGCCAACAAAGCAAAAGAAAATTACAAAAAAAGAAAAATGCAAAAAAAGAACGATGAGCTGCAAAGTGATATCGAAGACGAAAACTTGAAAAATATTGGTTGTGATAATTGCAACAAATGGTTTCATCTCAGTTGCACCCCATTGGCAAATTTAGACTACGGAGCAGCATCTAAAAGTGACTTTATTTGCAATTATTGCAATGATAGTTCTAACTAATAATAATAATAATATTTGTTGGGGCTACAGTTCAGAGGGAGACCAGGGCCTAGCTTGCTCATCAACTACTCGTGTTGTGCGCACTACTGTTCTCCCACGAGTAGAGGGACCTACAGTTTTTTGCCGACTTCAAACGGCGAAATTTGAGAAGCTTTCTTAGACAGTTTGAGTGTTGTCAGCAGCATGAAAGAGGTGATGCCGTGAAATATTCGAAAAATTAGTGTTGAGCTGGGAATCAAACCTAGACTCTTCGGCGTGTGAGCGTCGCACTCTACCCCCTACGCCACGGCGGTCACAGTTCTAACTAATACGAATAAAAAAAACATGTATTTTTAAAATAATTTATTGCCTAGTAACTGACGTATCTGATTTTTTGGTTTACCATTGCTATTTGCAAAAAAATGTTTCTGCTTCCATTATTTTTTTATTTATTTATTGAATTAATTTTTATATTTATGTTTTATTAAAAATACACCAAAATAAAGAGCTAAGTTTATCTTTGAATTCGAACATTGTTTTGTTAATTTATATAAAACTGTCTTTGTCCGGACACTAAAATAAATTCGTCCGGACACTAAATTTTTGCGTCCGGACACTAGTGCAAATTGAACATTTTTAATTTTTTGTTAATCACAATTGATATGCTACTTATTTACAAGTTATGAATATGCTTCCCTTATCTTTAAAAAATTGTAAAAAAATGTGCGAAAGTTTAAAAGCACGAAAACTGTTCGATATCAAAGTTCAAAAAAATGTTAACTGTCTGGACACTAGTGCCTTTACCCTATAACAGACATCTTTTCCTGTGTGATTCCTTCTTTTGTGAGATTGATGGCTGCAGTTTTTTCACGTAAATGAAAGAGACGCCGGCAACTGCGAAAATATGTTGATTTTTTCTGGATTTTTGTTTTGCTGCGCCATCCCTTTTATTTACATGAAATAGCTTCAATCATTCCACTCGCGGGAATCACACAAGAAAGCTCGACAGTTTAATGATGATCTATAGAATTTTGACAGTACGATTGCATGTGCACGTGTTTGTACACATTAAATAAATTGAGAGTGATACCAAATTTTCGTTTATGTTTCACTTCGTTTCGTTCCCTTTTTTATAGTAAATAAAAGGGTACAGAGTATAAGTTTCTTCTTTGTAAAAGTTTTTTAATTTTATTTTTTGTAAAAACTGCTAAAAACTGCGAAATTTCAGAAAATGCTAAAAAATCTGCTGCATGTGATTTTTAAGATCCTGCTAAAATCGCAGCAAACTGCTAAATCGGGTAATGCTGCTGCTGGCTCATGCGCTGTGGTCGTGTTGTTTGTTCTCGTGCGTACGTGTGTATGTTCGGTTTCTTCCATTGTTTCTCCGTTGCATACTCTTTTGTGTCGTACAACTAGACTGTCGTCGTATTGTCGCTTGATCAGATCCTGTTAGGTCGCCTGTTGCATGTTCGTATGTCTGTTTATCGTGCTGTTGGGTATTTCAGTTCTGTTCAGTTAACTGTCCTGTCTCGTCAATCGGCTGTGTTCAGTTCTGTTCAGTTAACTGTCCTGTCTCGTCAATCGGCTGTGATGTGATGTACATTCCTACATACAACTTACAAAAGACGTTCCGACACGTTGTAAAAAAAAAAAACAATTTTATTGAAACAAATAACTTTCCAACTGTTCCCTCCAGCTTTATCACTTAAAAACAAAACTCAGTGGGATTCATCCAATCCCTTATATCTATTGGCTATTCTGCAGTTTCAGCGTACCGGGTCACTGTGGGACCGCGGGAACTGTTTAGTCAGCTTTTTCATGTGCGCGTGTAGCTGTAACTTGAGAAGCACTGTGCCGGAAAATGAAATAAAAATTAGAATAAACAGAATGCGAACATAATGCAGGTGATTGCACCCGTGCATTCTGTGGAAAAGATAGATTGGCGCGATAAGGAATGTTTAGGGTATGTAACCTACATATATCGCACCAATGCTTTATTGAAACTCTTGATACCGATCGGTAAGCTGTTTTCCATATCAAACGTTTTAGCGATAATGACATGGCACAGGATGGGTTTAAGGGGAAACTCAGCGAATTAGAAATAGCACACAATTCATGCGAATACGAATAATATGCTCAATAAAATCAAGCATCCTACAGAATCAAACGTAAAGAATATCAATTTAATTGTTCACTGGCTTTCTTCACTTTCCAAGAAACGACATTTTCTTACCGATGTCACATCTTCACACTACGTGCTACATTGCAGAAATTGTTCTCACGTGCACCCGATTTGTTGCTCAAATTGGCAAACGTGAATTTAAGTTTATTGGACTGTGGCTGGACTGTTGAAACAAACTGCATCTGCCCTTTGAAATTGCCTTTTTACAGTCCAGTTCCGGTGGACAACAGATCTCCCAAAAGTCTTTAACTAATATCTATTGGGAAATCAGAAACAAACGAGTTTCCTTCGTTCAGCGACACACACAGGTTGTGATGAGCTCTTGTCAACTTGCTGACGGCAATTGAACAAAGCTCGAAAGTGATTATGGAAGAGAGACACAGTTGTCCCTTTGGGAACATGTTCATCCTCAAGTGTTGCGCACAAGAGAAAAGCAACAAGCTTTGTGCCTTCGATTCATCGGCTGAAATTAAATCTGCATAATTATTCGGGGGTTAGGTGGACTTTAGGCGCCGCCGTGGCATAGTGGGTAGAGTGCAACGCCCACACGCCGAACTAGTCGACTCAACACAACGACTAGTTCTTTCGAGCTGCTGACAACACTCAAAGAGCCTGTCTAAGAAAGCTTCTCAAGCTTCGCCGTTCGGAGTCGACAGAAAACTGTAGGACCCTTCTACTTGTGATAGAACAGTAGCGCGAAGAACACGAGTAGTTGATAAGCAAGCTAGGCCCTGGCCTCCGTTGGACTTTAGGTGGACTTTACTTCGGGGGTTAGGTGGACTTTAGACGCCGCCGTGGCATAGTGGGTAGAGTGCAACGCCCACACGCCGAAGGGTCTAAGTTCGACGACTCAACACAACGACTAGATCTTTCGAGCTGGTCACAACACTCAAAGAGCCTGTCTAAGAAAGCTTCTCAAGCTTCGCCGTTCGGAGTCGACAGAAAACTGTAGGACCCTTCTACTCGTGAAAGAACAGTGGTGCGAAGAACACGAGTAGTTGATAAGCAAGCTGGCCTCCTGTTGGACTTTAGGTGAACTTTACTTCAATTAATATATTTATTTGTTCTTATTGTAGAGTCTTGTGCGGACCTAAATGAGATGATTCAACATGATCTCGGTGGGTCAATCGTGCACACCGTTTTTACTTAACTCAATTTATTTGTTTTTCTTTTCTCCACTATTCTTTTTCAAATTGTTTATCTTTGGCAAGTTTGGCAGAAGTGCCGTAGTGAGTAGAGCGCGACACTCACACGCTGAAGGTCTAGGATCGATTACCGACTCAACGCATCGGCCAGTTCTTTCTATTTGCTGACTCTCAAAGAAAGCTTCGCCGTTCCTTTCTAAAGAAAGCTGTAGGTCCCTTCTACTCGTGGGAGAACAATAGCGCCCACGACACGAGTAGTTGCTGAGGAAGCTAGGCCCTGGCCCTTTTGTGGACTGTAGTGCCATACAATTATCAAAAATCGTTGGCAAGTCCATTGCTTCCAAAAGGTGCTAATCCAACAATGTCCTGTAAATGAAGAACACTAAAACCATTTCCGGATCAAAAAAAAATTCTCTCATCGAAGATTGAAAACTAACTTTTCTTCAATTTGATGGTCGTGAGGTTTGACACTCTTAACAGCCACTGGTCATTAAAGTCATCACAAAGAAATTCGGAAATCAAATCAATTTCAAAACAATTCCTCTTCACTGAATTCGGATATGTTTATTATTGTCCTGCAGTCTGTCCCACACCTGGTCTACACCGGTTGCTAGACATGGCCTTTTCATATTCCTGGGAAATGGCTGTGCCTAACAACCATTGTTACTTCGAAGAGATGGACATCGCCATAGTCCTTGACGTCAATGTATTCATCAAAGTATAATATGATGAAAAGTATCCTGTTCTGTCGTAAAACTGAATATTGACACTTCAAACAATTTCGTATCCGTTTTGCTTAAATTGATACATTAGTACATTGTATATGTATTTCATTTGCCTTCAAGGAAACATTTTCATCTTCAAAATGTACAATGAGATATTCGAATTAGGTATGTTTTATTTGCTGTAATTGGATGACCTTTAAATTATTAATGATGTGACCGGTTTATCTAGTAACGCATATTTAAATCGGCGACGCCCTTAAATTGACATGTTTTTTATTTGAAAGGATTATCTGGAGTCAATTCCACATTCACAACGAACAAGAAACTCAAATTGAAATTTTGATGATGACCTATTTTCTGTGGCTGTGCCTTTTAAAAATTAAATGGCTTAAGCCAAAGGTTATCTTTAATGATATGTTGAGCCCAGGAGTTATTTTTTCTTCCCTATATTTTCTTCCCTTCTATTCTTCTTCGAATAGTTTTAACAGGGAATAATGGTCGTCGTGGCGCAGTGAGTAGAGTAAGACGCTCACACGCCGAAGGGTCTAGGTTCGAGTACAAGCTCAACACCAATTTTTCGAATTTTTCACGGCACCACCTCTTTCGAGCTGCTGACAACACTCAAAGTGTAATAACTGTCTAAGAAAGCTTCTCAAATTGCCCTGTTCGGAGTCGGCAAAAAACTGTAGGTCCCTTCTACTCGTGAGAGAACAGCAGCGCGCACAACATGTGTAGTTGATAAGCAAGCTAGGCCCTGGTCCTCTTTTGGACTGTAGAGCCAACAATTATTATTATTAGTTTCAACAGGGAAACTAACGCCTCCAGGTGTTTCTTTTTTTAATCAGCTTGGACACACACGACTTGGACATTTTCAGCAACAATGCGGAGAATTGTATGCAAACAAAATGTGTTGAAAGTTTACTGAAATTAATATCGGACAATTGAAAGTGAAACAAAAAACTAAGCAGAAGAGAAGTAGGATCAGTTTATGTGAGAATAAAGTCAATGCAAAAAAGGTTTAGTGGCAATTTGGTAAATAGACGATTGGACTTCATTTTTATCTGGACAGGATGAACAACAGATCGCTTGGGCCTTAATAGAGTAAGGAATGCGGATATATTGCACAGAGGCGAAAACAGCGGACTTAACTCATCAACTAAAGGTTAAATTTAGAAATAAAAACTAAAAGAAGGTTCATCGGTGCAGGATCTTAGCGATCATCACTAAAAATGCCCGGTTTTTCGAAAATCGTTTAAAGTCGTGTCGAAGGATTTACGCCTATATTCGTATGGTCCTTTGTAATCCAGAAAATGTATGCAACTCCACAAAATCCAATAGAAAAAAAATAAAATATTCTGAAAAATTAAGAGTTGCTGGAGCGCGCTCTCCAAAGATATGGATGTGGATGGATGCCTGGTCGCGGAAGCAAATTAAGTATACTCAACACCGCCGATAGCAGTAAGGAGAATCGAATAGCAAATGGAGAAAATCTATTTCTACTACCATTAGTGGGGCATCCGGATCAACATTAACGAATCGTTCCTCATGTGCCTACGGGAACCAACCCGACGAGGTTCCCGAACAGCCGAAAAATGCCGGATAAACAAGGTGGTGCTACCCAATAGGGCAGTACAAGGGTTGCCTTTTTCAAGATCTATACACTTTTGCATGCGTTTGTACCAATTGTCGAAGCACTTTTGCCACTGATTGAGGTATCTCCAAAAAATGCATTCTGAACGCATCAATCGCTTCTTCAGGTGTCGAAAAAAGTTGACCTCTCATTTTATTTTTTACGTGCGAAAACAGATGTCATTCGGTGCCAAGTCAGGACTATACGGCAGATGACTCATGAAATCGATGTTTTGAGTGCCCAAAAATGCAGTTGTTTGAGCCGATGTGTGAGAGCTCGCATTGTCGTGGTGAAGAGTGATCCGTCTCCGGCGGTTGGTTTTCCTGATTTCTTGGAAGACAACTGTCAAACAAATGGTTGTGTACCAGTGTTATGGTTGCGTCATGTCCAACTTTTTTTGACGGTCAAATGTTCATGCATTATTGAATGTATGCTGGTCTTACTAATGAGATTTTCTCAATCTCACGATAGGCCAAGGCGCGAAGGCTAAACTCGGATGCAACCCATCCCCATATAAAGAACACCATCGACACAAGGATCTGAACACTCCGATATTAAGGCAGTACAACGTTAAATTGTAAATAACACCTATTCAAAAACTATGTATTACCATTGTTCATCTGATGTTATTGAGCCAACCTATATTCAAATGGTAAATATTTTTGTTCAAATTCGAAATTGAATGTAAATTACGAATTCAGTCTACTGAGTGTCGTCGTAGGGTGCACGTCACGGGTGTCGGTGCTAAGCGAATTTTTTCTCCGTTACCCATGAACGAGGGCGAATGGGTGCAACCAACGATATATACAGACTTTATCCCTGAAAGTTGATGAAATGAAAGGAGAATCAATGGTCATAATTTTTTCAAGCAACACATTGTTCGTACACAATAAAGAAGGTAAAAAAATGTTAAATACTGCTGCAAGAATGTACTTTCATCTCCAGTTATCTTTAACTTCACTGCCTGAGGAAAAAATTTCTGGAAGTTAAAAAGAGTGGGTCGAAGAACTAAAGGCTGCCGAATGTCCATATATGTGTTTAATTATTTTATAGCAGTCTCAACGTCTGTCCGAGAAGAAAGCGTCTACTTTCGAAAGATCAACTTGTTGGGAATTGAGTGCTTGCGTCAAAGTATTCCAAAAAGTTTAAATTCCTTAAGTAAGGCACGACGATCCCATTCAAGCCTCAGCCTCCTGTGTGGCACCGAATCAATTTTGATTCCATTTCTGGTGCAGGGAAGGAATTAACATGATTAAATAAAACAAATCCAGTCGTATTCCTTATCCCACAACTCAAAAATACTAGGACATGTGCTTTCGAAGAAACATTTGAATGCAGCACCCTGCGAGTGTTATCAATTACTTGAAAAAGGTGGATCTGTAAAACGTAACGGTGGAACAAACATTGAAAGATGGACCAATTGCAACACATTTACATTCAACTTGTGACATGTCCCTTGTCATCGACAAATCAGAGACTTTCCTTAAATGTATGAATTTCTTCGTCTTTTGACCGTCACCGAGCCAAGAAGCGACTTCCATGTGCCTACTTTCACGCGAATAAACATTTTTTTCAAAAATGATTTTCCAATATTCATTTCCGACTTGATTTATGCGTCTGCACCCAAGCGCGTATATAAATTTATGATAATCCAAATGTTTTGTTTATGCCGGATATTTACGCGTTATGAATAAATTTTTACACGCCAGTGCACAGAATATCCCGGGAATAGCACGCAAAACAAAAGTGATTCAATATTTTTACGACTTTAATCACAGGTTTGCCCACGAGCCCCAGTGTCCAGTGATTCCCCCCGAGTTCATTCCTCTAGACAATTTTTAATGCTTATTTTTCCTGAGCACAGATTGAATATAAATCCAAAAACGAAATTACTTCGGAATCGTAAATACAAAAATATCTTCCGCCTTCAAGGAGAAATTAAATTTATTGCTGCAGATATCCTGCCCCACACGCCACCACCGCACGCACAACGAAAAAGGAATCCAATGCGAAGACAGTTGATGAACTGAGATTAATCTTCACTTTGGAATACGAAATCAAATCAAGAGGCAACAAAAGAACGGAGGCCGCTGTGTGTATACTGATGACTTTATCACTTATTTTCACCTTTTAATCTTCCGGGAGGTGATGAGAGCTGAATCTCATTTCATAGGCAAGAGGCAGTACTCAATGGGGAAAACGTGTGCCCATTGAGGGGACTCATTTTTCTCTTCAAGCCGCAGCAAAATTGACCACAACCCCACATGAATACACAAAATGGTTAACCTCGCACATGCAGACAGACGTCGTGGCCAACATTGCACAGCCGGGAAGACGTTGTGTCTCCTCCATTGAGGAATTTGATAAATGACTGCAGTCAGCTAATTCTGAGACCCCAGAAATTGCTGTGTAAATAGCTTTTGAGGCTAATGCTCTTTCTGTGGGATGAGTTGAATTTTTCATTTTATCTAAGAGAGCGCAAACATTTTTTCCTCCTTAAAAGTGTTTGCTCGTAATGCATGCCGGATCGGGATAGAGCAGTCTGCGTTATGGGAATGTACGGGGGTACAAGGGATGTGTTCTGTTTATTTATAAGCCTCCTTGCATGGTTAGGCGTGTATATGCCTTAACTGGTTCATGACTAAGCGTCGTCATGATGGATGAAGTATAGGAGGCATCCTCCTGCCGCCTTACATTACACGCTTGCTTTGTGGAATGCGTTCATGTTGGCATCAGATGGGTAGGAGCTTAATTTGGTACGAGGCTGAAATCCTGGATTTTACAAGGAGCATGTACATCATGGACCGGTTGCTGGAATTCCAGGAACACACATGCTTGTGAATAATCAACGAACTTAGTCAAAAAAACATATCTGCAGGGATATTAAAAACATCGTTGAAGTAATTATTCACAGCTACGTAATGTTCATTACGCAGATTGAACAATTCAATTTTCCAATATCTGTGTACAAAGAAATTATCCTCCGTCAACCATGTCAACATTATTTTGAAGCACGCCTCTGCATCAGTTTCTCAATCAACCTCCAATTAAAATATGTTCACCTTCACATTCAATAGTGTTTTAAGGGCAAACTAAAGTCTTAATGGAAAGCTTGAATAAGTGTCACATTTGCCGAGGGGACAACTTGTTCTGATTTGTTACAAGAATGATTTCTACTAGAAGTGCCTGTACTTATACACGTAACACATCACTCAATAAGTTCCGGGACGTATAGGGGGCGTCACAAACAACTCATGGTGGACTTTGGATTTTTAGTAAGGGGCTCTATATTCCGGGACTTATTGAATGATCTGTTATAATGACCAAGGCTTTACAACAAAAATGCATGAACGACTGGCGGTGACATTTTGAATTAAACTTGTGGTTGTAAGGATATCGGACAGAGTTTGGAATCTCAGTTCTGAGAAGCAAATCAGTCCTGTGAATTGGTTCATTTAATCCTTGGACGGGGACTGTCAAAAATAGATTTTACGAAGTTCGAAATTGCCACACGCCGTTTTTTGGTGCCTCTACCGCGGAGAAATTCAACACCAGGACTAGGCACACAAGTAACTGCATGGCAAAAACTTAAAAAAAGTTTTTGATATTGTTAATTCCGGGAGCAACCACGAGAAGAGGATTTGTTGCTACCTTGGTGGACTAGTATTTTACGTTATTTTTCTATAGACAATCGACGAAAAATACTAGAGACCAAGAAACAGTCGAAACTGTGTTGTTTTTCCACTTAGCCAATGCCAAAAAGTTGTAGTCACCAGTCTTAAGGATCATATTGTAGCTAAAAGGAAAAAGGTTACAAGGCAAGACAAAAAGGCATCTTGATCCGTCGGAGAAGAAAAAAATGTGTTTGTGCACCATGACAACAGATTACATTTAAAGGACGTCACCAATTCCCTCAAATGAGGCCACTTTCGCTGGCCCATCCACAACATCCTTCCCGGTTGCCCTCGGACGATTTCTTTTCCAACGCGGTTACCTTACAGAGATTAAACTCAAATGAGGACAATTTCAGAGCCACGGGGGGGTACTTTGCAGACCCCTGGAAAGTAAGGGAAGTTCTAGCACAGCTTCAATGTGAGAATGATACTAGGGTTGCCTTTTATATTTCGGGATTAGAGAACAGAAACAAATATTTATCATAGAAAATAGCTTAATTGTTTTTCAAAATATTCCCCATAAAGATCTATACACTTCTTCATGCGCTTGAACCAATTGTCGAAGCACTTTCGCCACTCTGATTGAGATATCTCCAAAACAAGCATTCTAAACGCATCAACCGCTTCTTCAGGTGTCGAAAACCGTTGACCTCTCATTTTATTTTTGACGTACGGGAATAAAAAGAAGACATTCGCTGCCAAGTCAGGTCAATACGGCGGATAACTCATCATATCGATGTTTTGAGTGCTCAAAAATGCAGTTATTTGAGCCGATGTGTGAAAGCTCGCATTGTCGTGGTGAAGAGGGATCCGTCTTCGGCGGTTGGTTTTCCTGATTTCTTGGAAGACAACTGGCAACGAATGTTTGTGTACCACTCAGAATTGGCTCTTCTCTGTTGTTCTGGTGGTAAATTGTGACATGTCCAGTTTTTCCGAAAAGAACAGGCGACCATTTGCTTGGAAGTGCTTCGTGTGCGAGCAACTTTTGCTGGACTTGGCTCAATTTAAAACACCTATACAGTCGACTGCTGTTTACTTTCAGGCTCATACGCGTAAATTCCAATTCATCACCTGTCACGATGTCATAGACATGTTTCGAAGCACCGCGATCGTATTTTTGGAGCATTTCTTTCGACCAATCGACACGAGCCTTTTTTTTGGGCGATTGAAGAATTGTGTGGGATGCAACGCGAACAAATTTTATTGACGGTCAAATGTTCATGCAAAATTGAATGTATGCTGGTCCCACTAATGCCTAAGGTTGTCTCAATCTCACGATAGGCCACATGAAAATCTTGCAATATCAGTTAGCGCACAGCATCAATGATTTCCGGAACATCAACTGATATTGGACGACTTTCATGAAATTCGCTTTGTGCTGAACTACGACCTCGGTTGAATTCACCATACCATCGATAAACACTGGTCCTTAATGGAGCTTCATCGCTAAAAATTGAATTAAGTTCATCGATGCACTGTTGTTGAGTAAATTCACGTCAAAAGTTGTAAAAATTAATCGCACGAAAATTTTCACGATTTAATTCCCATTTTTGGGCGAGATGAATCTTTTAAGTTACTGTAAACAGCACAAATAGCGCTCGAATGTCGAAACGTACTGAGTACGTATAACCTCAAAAATGTCAAACTTTACGATAGAGCTGGCAGTTGCCAGATTGCAACACTAGGGTTGCCCAATCCCGAAATATAAAAGGCAACCTACGTATTCCAAAACTCACTTTTTTTCGTTGTTTCCCAAAAACTGAGGAAATATGAAGCAGCAGCTTTAGTAGCTTCAAATGTTAAAATTTTTTGACATCTGTGTTCAGTCGTAAAGTGGAGAACAGACTGCTGAGGGCAGACTTTAACATGGAAGGCATAACCTCCCTTAAATGATTCAAAGGCGAGATGACATTGACATCCTCTGTTGCTTGTCGAACTGGTATTGAAGACCACGAAAATGAAACGAAATATGTGTATATATGCTGCCGATCAACCTAAGATCATTCCACAGTATGTACTATAAGCTTAAGTTCGTCCTACAAAGATGTACATTGTCAAAGATGTACTTTGTCAAAGATATCGGGTGAATGACAGCGTTAAAAATTAAAATTTGGCGAAGTTATTGCTTTTGCTCGGTCAAATGTATGTTTCAAGAAAGGTTGTCGACAATCACAGAAGAAATGGAAGGATTTGTGGGAGATACATAATTGATCTGATAATGCGACTGTGCCTATCCTTCTCTCGGGGTTTCTTCTGGTCGCCATCCTATTAAGAAATAGTCGCCACTTTAAGGAGGTTCCTAATATTTACTTGTACAGCAAATAATCGACACTAATCAAGACAAAATCATCTCTGTTCGTACTGTCACGGAGTGCGCATCATAAAACACGAAACTGTACCATTAGAGGAAGGATACAGCTGCAGCCGTAGTTTGGCTCTATCTTTTTGTGTGTGTTTGCCCATATGACAGGAAATATCAGTAAGTACTTCGATGGCATCGTTGAATGTACTCAATGTTTCTGAGTATTCTTTGAAATCCTGAGAGATTTTTTCCATTACTTGCCTCGAATTTTTAACACAGAACATTTTGGAGATGGCATTTTCACTTTGGGACGCACTTAACAGTGCCACCCAGTAAGGAGAAAGAATTGAAGAAGGGGTGATTTATTTCCACCTGTGATACATATCATGAATCGTCAATTTAAAATAAAATAAAATAAAATATTTTACTCTCCCGGAGTAATTTTAATTTCCACTGGAAAAAATTATGGTAATAAAAGGAATTTTGTTTTGCTTCCTGTATCATTCTTTCACAAGAATTAATGCTGCAGCATGCTTTAAAGAAAGAGGGAAACAATTCATGCATTAATTTACGCAAGAAGTGCTGCGAAGGTCACCCTTTGAATGCTCCTGGCCCATTCTGCAGCTTGTCCAGCTGTCACGATCCCTTGATAGTTGTCTCCCGTTAATTAGAGTTGGTTTGTCTGCCACAGCCATAGCTGCACCTTGTTGGTAAACATTATACGCTTGAATATTTTTCATTTCCGGTTCAAAAAATATAATATTCACTGGCTGTTTTGTATTTCTCACATCGATGAAAATTTCACAAGCATTGACTCAAAGGCATAGCGACGAACAAGCATAATGCCTGCACGAAGGGAAAAATAAAGGACGCTTTTTGTTTGCATCCTTGCGCTTGGCTAGCTTCAGCATGCTTCATATTCTCGTACATCCCGGCGAGCTTTGTTGACTTGGCCCTTTCGTGACTTTAGTTCCGGTCCACACAAAACGAACTAAAACAAAAATCCCCGGAAACAAGTTAATTCATCGCCTTCTGGTAAATTTCTTTAGCGGCAAAAGCAGCAACGGCAGTCGAAGGAAAATAAAGTGCGCACAAAAGGAAACACGGAAAAAATAATAACCTCGGAGTTAAAATTGCTTTCAAATTGCCAGCATAATGGACTTAATACGCTAGCCGCCAGCTGATACACAAGGAGGAGGAAAAAAACGAAACGTCCGTTTTATCCTCGAGCTAACGCCTTGCGTGCACTTAATGGAACGTTTCCATTACTGACAGAAGTGGAACGGAACATCGTGCGAAATCAACAGAATAATCTCAACAAAAACATTGTGCATTACACTGCTAATTATTTTACGATTACCCATATCAGCGGTAAGTTACGGGATTTGTTTGCGCATAAATTATACACGAACGCACCGTATGAGCGTCCTGATTATTTTAGAATGGGAAAGCAATAAGCGTTTGCAATCGAAATGAAATGCGAACGAAAATAAAACCCTAGGGGTTAGTTATTCAACGCCCCTCTGTACAGAGGACTGAAACGCTGCCCGTAAGGATGTGAAGTGTGAACTTTCAGCAGAAGAAAAAATTCAAGCCAAACAGAAGTCACAGGGCGCGAAGCAGGCCAGAGCCATGCGTTATGGGGGTGATTAAATCCTGCTGGTGAATATGGGTCAGGCACGTCATTAGGATAAGAGAGCGAACCAGTCGAACAGCGGCGAAATCCGTTCTGCTCAGGAAATCAAATTGGTGGCGGATGGATGCATACGGTTGTGTGCTTAGAACGGTTAAGGGGGGTACGAGACGTCGCGAAGCTTAACAGAGCGGAGAGTTTTGAGAATCCACTAGACCGTGTATTTTTTTTTTGCCATATTTACTTATTCTTAATAGGTATGCAACGAAATTGGGGGAAAATGTTCTGGGGTTAGCAAATGCCTTGGGGGCAGAGTCATCGAACTTGCTTGGGCACCAGCATCAGCTTAGGATCGGAACAAAAATCTGCTGACTCGGTGGGTGTATTTTGAAGAGGTGTTCTTTTACCATAGGCGTGGGCCTGTTCGCGCGAGGTAAAACTGTTGATTGCGCTCAACAAGACGAGCGGCCAACACTATCCTTGTTAGTGCACAGGTCAAGTTGACATACAGCCTCCTCGCGGCGCCCCCTGGATAACCATCACAACACCCGTTGTATGGTGAACCAATGTATGCAGCGAAGCGCTTTGCCTAAGGGGTTAAATAATGGGCCTGGCCTACCAGCCTGTGGGTTGTGCGTAAGGGAACTTCCTCACCACGTAAAAATCATTAGTTCAGAGACAACACCCAGCCTTGGATAATAAAGGATCAACTGTTGACGACCTCAGCAAACTTTTAAAGGGAAATGATTTTCGGTTTTGCACGTGGAATGTGAAGTTACCTAACAGGCCACTTGCGTGCGAACAACTTGCGGACGCCTTTGACTACTACAAGGCAGACATTACCGCCAGCCAGGAAGTGCGATGGGATGGGCCTGGCATAAAAACGATGAAGAACTGCGATATCTACTACAGCGATTGCTATAGAGAGAGAAGACAGCACTTATTCGGATGCGGATTTGTTGTTCGAGGCAGACTTAGGCAAAAAGTCTTGAGCTACGACTTCGTCAGCGAAAGCCTCATAACAATGCGCATCAAGACTGAATTCGGGAATATCACCCTAATTTGCACTCATGCCTCGACAGAGGAGAAGGATGACAACATCAAGAAAGTCTTCTATGATCTCCTAGGAAGAATATACGATCGATGCCCCTAGCTACGACACCAAAATCGTTCTAGGAGACTTCAACGTTCAGCTGGGAAAGGAGGACATTTTTGCTGGAGTCATCGGTAAACACAGCCTGTACGATAACACATCCGGAAACGGACTCTGGCTGTTGGACTTCGCCTCGGGGCGGAACCTCTCTGTGGTTAGCACGCGATTCCCACACCTGCACATTCACAAAGGAACCTGGCGATCTCCTGATCAATCAATCGTCAACCAGATTGATCAAGTTGCGATCGACGTCAGACACTCC
Organism: Eristalinus aeneus; assembly: GCA_955652365.1. Classification (NCBI taxonomy): domain Eukaryota; kingdom Metazoa; phylum Arthropoda; class Insecta; order Diptera; family Syrphidae; genus Eristalinus; species Eristalinus aeneus. The sequence goes on along the minus strand of OY019130.1, from coordinate 25,318,390 downwards.
TCCAGTATTCTCGATGTCCGAACCTTCCGAGGTGCAAACATCGACTCGGATCATCACCTTGTTGTATCCAAGGTAAGAACCCGGATATCGAGAGAGCACCGGAGTAGAGAAGAAACAAAACGGTTTGACGTCGGAAATCTACAATTGCAATGGATCGCTGGGAACTTTACCGACCGAGTATCCCGGAAACTCGCTTAGAGTTCAACCCTGCCTGCAGTGACCATAGAAAAAGACTGAAAACGTTGTCAAGAAACCATCAAAGAAGCTGCCACTGATGTGCTGGATTTCACGTCATTACCCAGAAGGAACCCATGGTTTGACGAGGAGTACAGGCAAGCGCATGCAGCAAGATGCCTAGAAGACGACGCTGCATCAAACGACGAGGGCAGTTCGTGAGTTTTTCGAACATAGAAGAGGAGAACCGGCTTCTCAGAAGGAAACAGAAGGAGTATGAGAAGCGCGCGGTCGAGGAAATGGATAGGTGTTATCGCAGGAATGAAGTCCGAAAGTTTTACCGAAAGGTAAAGCAGCTATCCGGAGGATACAAGGTTCGGACCAAAGCCTGCCGTGATCGAAACGGACAACTAGTAGTAGAGTCGCAGTCTGTGCTGAGAATTTGGAAGGATCATTTCTGCAGACTCCTTAAGGGCGATGACGGCCCAAATTCCGCTGTCAGGCAGAATGTTCCACTCAATTTGGACGATGATAGACAAGAATTCGGTCCCCCCGAATTAGACGAGGTGAAGATAGCAATATCCCAGCTGAAGTCGAACAAACCTGCTGGAGCGAATGGAATGTCCGCAGAGCTATTTTAAGTAGCTGGAGATGAGTTGGTTGGGAGCATGCACCAGCTCTTCTGTAAGATATGGTTGGAGGAAAGCATGCCCGATGAGTGGAATCTCAGCGTCGTTTGCACGGTCCACAAGAAAAGAGACCTTTTCGCTGCGCCAATTATCGAGGGGATCAGCCCCTTTAACAGCGCATATAAGATCCTCTCTGTCGTATTGTGTGAGCGTCTGATACCGTTTGTCCATGACCTGATAAGTCAATATCAATGCGATTTCGGACCAGGGAAGTACACAATTGACCAGATCTTCACATTACGGCAGATCCTAGAAAGGGCTCAAGAAATGCAAATTGACACTCACCACCTATTCGTCGATCTCAAGGCCACATATGACAGTCTGCACAGAGAAGAGCTATACAGTGCCATGTATTGTTTTGGCATTCCTTCCAATCTCGTCAAATTGTGTAGGAAGACAATGGAGAACTCTCGCTGCTCCGTCAAGGTCGGTACCGAACTCACCGAGACCTTCAATGTCAAAAAAGGTTTTAGACAAGGCGACGCACTGTCATGTGACTTCTTTAACATCATCCTCGAGAAGATCGTGCGTAACTCACAAGTCAACATCAGAGGCACGATCTTCCAGAAGTCAGTTCAATTGCTAGCTTACGCTGATGACATTGACGTCATTGGCAAACACAGTGAGCCGTCAATGAGGCGTTTGCTGGCATTGAAGCGGAAGCGGCTAAAATGGGTTCGGAAGTTAATGAGGGGAAAACAAAGTACATACTGTCATCAATAAAGGATACACAACATCGGCGTCTCAGACAGAGCTTCACACTAGGCTGCCGAAACTTCGAGGTAGTCAAGGACTTCGTCTACCTCGGCTCCGCGGTAAATAGGGACAACAACACCAGTCCGGAAATCAAACGCAGTTTCTTTGGTCACGAGAGGCAATTGAGTAATAAAGCCCTCTCTCGAAGGACTAAGCTCGCTTTATATAACAGCTTATTCATCCCAGTCCTACTCTATGGCGCGGAAACCTGGACATCAGAAAAAAGCCCCTAGTCTTTTCGAGAAAAAAGTTTTGGGTGCGATTTTTGGTCCTGTTTGCATTGATGGCATCTAGAGGAGAAGATTTAACGAAGAACTCTATGGGCTGTACAGCGACATGCGCCTGGTGAAGCGACTACGAATACAACGCTTAACATGGCTAGACCATGTAGAGCGTATGGACACCACTGGTCCGACCCGAAAAGTCTTTGAATCTGAGCCATTGAACGTAACAGAGGACGGCCTATGCTAAGGTGGGGCACAGAAGTGGAGAAGGAGCTCAACCAACTTGGAGTGCGCAACTGGAGACAGCTGGCGAAAGATCGTCTTGGCTGGAGAGGCATGTTGGTTGAGGCCCAGGTCCACCCCACATCAAGATGAAGAAGAAGTTCTTTTACCATTTCGTAAGATTTTTCATTTATACTACTCCTTAGGGTTCTTCCAGAGTAAGTGGATAACAGCATTTGTTAAACCCTTTTCTAAAAAGGACGAATCATCGTCACCCACCTCCTACCGCAAAATAAATAGTCATTTCCCAGGAATTGTTCTTGCTTTGTTGAAACCGAACGACTCTCCATTTTCGGTATGATTATCAACTCAACAATAAGTTAGAACGCTCACTTATGTGCAGGGTGTGTCATTTAATTCTCCTCTCTTTTTTTTACAAAATGAAGCCTTCATAGATCCGATCTATCCGTCTACTGCACTTCACATTCTTGGTATTGTAGGTGATTAATAAAACTGTGTTTATTGTTTTTAAAGCACGTGTTGCATGTCTCAAGTTAATAACCCCCTGTTAGTTCGGTTCTAAGTTTTTTGAACCTTTCTTGCGAATTCTTCCGTTTACCCCACAATATTTAAGACCTTGAACAACGCATTGTGATACTCAATTAAAGTCAATGCACTAAAGAAGCGATTTTTATCAAATTCGGTCGCACTTGGCTACGTGACCATTTTATGTATGTCTACGTCAATTTTATTGTCGGAGTTTTCTTCGAAACAACTCTCATGCACGTAAAGTTTAGTTAAAATCTTAAATTGCATCATTTAATGGCATCTTTTAAGGCACATTTGAAGCGAAGTTCATAAGTTTCCACTTTGATGTATCGATACTGAGCATGGGGCGTTGAAGCTAAAATGATAAATAAGGTGCTGAATTCACTGATGAAGAACAAAAACATAATTGTATCAAAAACATTCTCTTTGTCCTACCCTGAACATCAAAAAATTCCCAGAAGTCGATCTCAGCAAGTCTCCGTAGACTCATCAGTCATTTGCCTTCATTCTCAGAAACCAAGGCTATCGAAATGAGGCAAAAACAAAACAGACCTTCTGCCTTCCATAGACTATGAATAAAAGACCCTCATATCGCCAGCATCCACTCGCAACATGAACACAAGGTACTAGCAATCCTCTTCCGACAGTTACTGCAAAAGTACATTCCCTTTTATTGGCTGAAGGAGAAACATAACAATTTCCTTTCAGGAAATGCACAGAAGAGCACAGGATCTGCTAGACTATGGGTATGGTCGAGCACAGTGCAGCTATTATTCACTTTACTTCCGTTAATTCTGTTCCTAGTGCGGCGTTTTATGTCGATCAAGGACTTTCCTCTTTCAGCAAGGAGAAGGAATGTATTTCAAGTGAATGTGACTACACCAGTATTGTATGGCGCGAAAATGAAATTGCAATGAATTCAAATGGAAAAAGGACGAGTGTTTAAAAATTGATTTATATCTTCATCAACTCAAACTCAACTGGGAGAGTTCCTCGTTTGGTTTGCGACACATAGTCGTGAGTTTACCTGAAATAAACAGGACTGGTTTATCTTATAAATAATTCGTAGTGGAAATCACAAAAATCATTTCTGCAGACTTTTGAATTTCGATTGAGACACAATCTACAAGAAGACCTTTTCATTCACGAAAATGATGAAACAGAATAGCATTATCCAGCAGAGATGAAGGAATTCTGAATGAGAGTGAATACGAACAGAGCTAGTTGAGTGGATGGACTATGAGTTGCGTAATTTAGCTTGAGATAATATTTTTGAATATTTAATAATAATTGTTGGCGCGACAATCCACAGGAGGACCAGGGCCTAGCTTGCCCATCAACTACTCGTGTTGTGCGCGGTACTGTTCTCTCATGAGTAGAAGGGACCTACAGTTTTTTGCCGACTTCGAACAACGAAGTTTGAGAAGCTTTCTTAGACAGTTTTTACCCTTTGAGTGTTTTCAGCAGCTCGGAAGAGGTTGTGCCGTGAAAAAATTCCAGGTGTTCACCCAGGAATCGAACCTAAACCCTACGGCGTGTGAGCGTCGCACTCTATCCTCTACGCCACGGCGGCCACTTTTTGAATACTGAAATATGTAAACATGTATGAATGAAGCTTGCCCGGTGAGCTATATTTCAAACGGTCAACTCCTCACACCCCTTCAATTGATTTTTTTTTTTATAATTGACGCGTGCAAAAGGGGTTGCGAGTACCCTTAAGTAACCGGATCATGTCACAGCACGGGCCGAGGGTATAGAGGAGGAGATGGAGAGGAGGTACCGATGCACATTGGTTTTAAATGCCTGTGGATTGTAATGAGGAGGAAAAATCGATCTGGGAAGAGCATTCCAGATTCGTGTAGTGCGGCTGAAGAACGAGTTTCTGAATTTGACAGTACGTCCGAAAGAGGGCTTGAGGGTACTGGAATCGCTGGAGACTGCTGCGTAACGTCATGCTTTGGTTGGGGGGGTCTTTTGGACAACTAAATTTGTTCGCTTTTAAAGGGCAATTTGGAGTTGTATTTCTTTTCGCTCTTTTTCTTGGGAATTGGTGGTTCACGTGTAGGGAGATTGAAGACTGGGCCTTAATAGATGAACCTAGTCGACAAGTTTCATGAAGCTCGGATATCACTCCGTAATGCTCGATTATGGCTTATTGTGGTCTTCAATACCAGACAATCAAGTATCAGGTGATGTCGAAACGAAGTCATTTCGCATCTTTTTCTACATGCAGTACTCAAGTCCGCGGTCACTGCACAAGAACGTCTTTCTCCCTACCAACTAACATCAAAATAGAAAGATCGATACTGAAAACAAATAAAGCTGTTCTCCCCAATTAACCGATGAACTGATTGAATGGTTCCAAGCACCTAGAAGACAAGGTCTGCGTTTGAGGAATGGAACGCTGAAGGAATGTTAAATGAACAAAATTTTAATAAGGTATGTCAAGGAAAAAAATAATGTGGCGGCTGTGGCGTAGTGGATAGAGTGCGACGCTCATACGCCGAAGAGTCTAGGTTCGATTCCTGGCTGAAAACCTCGAATTTTTCACGGCACCACCTCTTTCGAGTTGCTGGCCACACTTAAAGAATCATAACTGTCTTAGAAAGCTTCTCAAATTTCGCCGTTCGAAGTCGGCAAAAAACTGAGATCCTTTCTACTCGTGAGAGAACAATAGCGCGCACAACACGAGTAGTTGATGAGCAAGCTAAGCCCTGGCCCCCCTGTAGACGGTCACGTTATTATTATTATGTTAAGGAAAAGGAAGTCTTCAGTCGCAGTCTGTGCTGTGATTCTGGATGGATCATTTCTGTAGACTCCTTGATGGTGACGACGGCATCAATTCCGCAGTTAGGCAGAAGGTTCCACTCAATTTGGGCGATGATAGACAAGACATCCACATCCCGACTTAGACGAAGTGAAGCTAGCAATATCTAAGCTGAAGTCGAACAAAGCTGCTATAGCGGACGGACCATTTAAAGCAACTGGAGATGAGTTGGTTGGGCGCATGCGACAACTCTTCTGTAAGATATTGTCGGAGGACCTTAGCCCAGACCGTCCTTTGTTGCGTTGTCCCAATGACTTAGATTCGAAGACTTTTCGGGCCGGATCAGTGGTGTCCTAACGCTCTACACGACCTAGCCATCTTAGGCGTTGCATTTGTAGACGTTTGACCAGGGGCATATCGCTGTACAGTCCATGAAGTTCGTAGTTTAATCTTTTCATCCAGATGCCATCAACGCAAATAGAACCTAAAATCGCATAAGAAACCTCTCTCTCTCTCTAAGAGATTTTTCATCCGCTTTAGTTTCCGCGCCATAAGGTAGGACTGGGATGAATAAGCTGTTATATAAAGCTTAGTCCTTCGAGCGAGGGCTTTATTACGCCATTGCCTCTCGTGCACAAAGAAACAGCGATTGGCAAGAGTGATTCTGCGTTTGATTTCGGTACTGATGTTGTTGTCCCTGTTTACCGCGGAGACGAGGTAGACGAAGTCCTTCACTCGAAGTTTCTGCTGCCTAGTGTAACGCTGTGTCCGAGACTTCGGTTGTGTGTCCTTTCTTGATGACAAGATGTACTCTGTTCATCCCTCTTTAACTACCAGACACATTTTAGCCGCTTCCGCTTCAATGCCAACAAACGCCTCAATGATGGCCCGCTGTGTTAGTTCAATCACGTCAATGTCATCAGCGTAAGCTAGCAGTTGAACTGACTTTTGGAAGATCGTTGCTCTGCTGTTGACTGTTCTGCTGTTGGTGTTTTTTTTGTGAGTTACGCACGATCTTCTCAAGGTTGATGTTAAAGAAGTCATATGACGCGCATATTCAAGGTATATAAAGGTATTCAACACTTTTTTTATATTAAAAGTCTCTATGAGTTTGTTACCGACCTTCAGGATGCAATGTGAGTTCCCTTTCGTCATCCTACAAAAACGAACGAGTTCGGTAGGGATGTCAAAACTAGACATGGCATTCTACGCACACTGTCATATGTGGCCTTTAAATTGTGGAATTGATGATGAGTGTCAATTTATCCTTTAATACTTAAATTATTATCCAGCATAGTGACGCAGTGTTCTGTGCTTATCGCCCTAAGCTTCTATTCACGAATTGTATTCCTGTTTCGAGCCTCTTCATCAACAGCGCGTTGCTCACGGTTGATTTGCTCTTCTCGCGATGATGGGCCATTGCCGAACTTACCAACATCATAAGCAATATCCTTGCTGCCTTCAATTTTGCATGGCCCCTAATGGAAGAATTGTCTCCGCCACTCTGACCTGCTCCTGCTTTGAATTCCAAACTAGTTTTTCTTTTTGTTTTTAGAGGTTTTCCACGTTTCGGTTGCTCTAGAGTGTGCGACAGTATTCCACGTCGAGGCCTTCTCTAATTGGCCCATTAGTCCCATGTAGACCTGAGCCTCAACCAACATGTCCCTTTGTCTGCCAATTTCTTAGGCTGACTATTCTGGAAATGGCGAAAACCAACCTGATTGAGGTCCTCCTCGACTTGTTATGAGGACCCAATAACTAGATTTTCTGCTCCCTAGATGCGCTCTACGTAACCCAACCATCAACAACATCAACACTCAGAATTATAAAATGATTAAAATTTGGTCCCTCGCAAGAGGCACTGAGTAGGCTTTCTGAATTTGTGAGAGGACGATAGTACCCACTTCAAGGATAGTTTTTGAAGAAGACAGTCCCTGATACCTCGTTGCCTGTAAGCCCGACCCCACCCACCGACCAGACAACAGAAAGTTTGTACGTCTTACATGCATGCAAACTAAATCACATTCGTTTATGTGGTAGAGCTGAATATACGCTTCTGTGCACATTCAATATTCCATTGAACTACATCACGAAATGAGTTCCATTTCATGTGTCACGGCAATAAGTATTGATGTACGTTGCCATAAATAGATTTATTATTTGACAGAGAAATTATTTCCAGGTCCACGACTACATACGCTTATCTAGTCTACAGAAGCACACTTTCAGAAGGAAGTACACAAGTACGTTCATAAATTGAACCTTTCCCATAAATGATTACATCATATCTATTTCAGTTAACTGAAGACGAAAGCAAAGAGGACGCAAACTAAAGGCGAGCTGGAGACAGAGAGAAATAGTGAGAGAAAGAAAAAGCGCAAGGACATTTATTGTACAAAGCGACGTTTCATCGTCAGTGGGACAGGATTGAAAGGAGGTGGATCCGTTTCAGTTGCAGATAAATAGACGGTGCACCACCTTCCAGACCCCTCATGAATATTTCATGAGAACAAGGTTATTTGACCCGTTTCCTTGCCTATTTCTTGTCTCTGTGTGCATTACAGTTCGACACAGTGTAAGATCTAAGGTTGCGACATAACGAGACGAAGCAAAAGGACAAAAAGACACAGTTACACCCCACATAGCAACCCAGGACTGTGTCCTTTTCTGCATGGTACGAATATTCAATTCAATGTTGTCACAGAAATTCTCTTAGGGTAAAATATCCCTCGTCTGAAACTATTTCTTTATCATTCCGCCAAATTGGAATTGAGGGAGTGTACTGTCGTTCTACGTGTACGACTGTTGCTATGCATGTACGGCAAGCAGAAGAAAGGACTCCAAAACAATAAGCGGGCGTGGAAGGACAGAGTTTATATCTATTATCAGAAGGCCAAGAAAAAAGAGACCAACTCATATCGGCAAAATGATTCAGACTATGTGTTGACTACAATGTCAGAATATTAAGTCGGCATTAATATACAACACATCCATGGGCACTGAGGTTCGGGATACAATTTCGGAATGCAATTCACACGCGTATCCCGATGTTTGGAGCAATTAATGCTGCGGGAAACCTCCTGATTTTTGTTAATTATTTCACTTAACCGGAAATTGTGTGTATGCGCATCAAGGAAGGGACACACGCATTTATAATCCTAATAATGAATATATTCATGAATCGTATACTACAGCCAAACAACAAGTAGACAGAACTAAGATCCAGTGAATGAGCTCAAAACAGCTTGTCGTTGATTTCAACTCTCATGAGGGAATTTTGTTGAAGCGATGAAGCTTATTTTTGGTTAAATGGATACTTCAATAGGGTACCTTATTGAACAGAAGTTAACGTCGTTAATCGCGCACAACAACGCTAGCTGCCAACACTTTCCTCGCTAGTGCACGGGTCAAGCCCCCTGGATAGTCATCACAACACCCGTGGCGCCCCCTGGATAGCCATCACAACACCCGTGGTGCCACCTGGATAGTCATCACAACACCCGTTGCGCCCCCTGGATAGCCGTCACAACACCCGTGGTGCCCCCTGGATAGCCGTCACAACACCCGTGGTGCCCCCTGGATAGCCGTCACAACACCCGTGGCGCCCCCTGGATAGCCATCACAGCACCCGTGGCGCCCTCTGGATAGTCATCACAACACCCGTTGCGGCCCCTGGATAGCCGTCACAACACCCGTGGTGCCCCCTGGATAGCCGTCACAACACCCGTTGCGCCTCCTGGATAGCCGTCACAAAACCCGTGGCGCCCTGGATAGCCATCACAACACCCGTGGCGCCCCCTGGATAGCCATCCCAACACCCGTGGCTCCCCCTGTATAGCCATCATAACACCCGTGGTGCCCCCTGGATAGCCGTCACAACACCCGTGGCGCCCCCTGGATAGTCATCACAACACCCGTGGCGTCCTGGATAGCCATCACAACACCCGTGGCGCCCCCTGGATAGCCATCCCAACACCCGTGGCTCCCCCTGTATAGCCATCATAACACCCGTGGTGCCCCCTGGATAGCCGTCACAACACCCGTGGCGCCCCCTGGATAGTCATCACAACACCCGTTGCGCCCCCTGGATATCCGTCACAACACCCGTGGCGCCCCCTGGATAGCCATCACAACACCCGTGGCGCCCCCTGGATAGCCATCACAACATTCGTTGTGTTGTGAACCAATATATGCAGTGAATACCTCCGCCTGAGGGTTTAATATTGGGCATGACCTCCGAGTCTTTGAGGTTCACTCCCTCATCACCTGTACGGTTTTGAGACAAAAACATGCCTCGCATAAGGAAGGATCAACTATTGACCACCAGTGCAAATGTTTAAAGTACAACGATTTGCACGTGGAATGTAGGGTCCTGTTACATAACATGTGCCTTCGAAAAACTTGCGGGGGCCCTGGACTATAAAGCAGACATCACCGCCAACCACGAAGTGCGATGGGATGAGCCAGGCAAAAGGTTTAGAAGGAACTGCGATATCTTCCAAAGCGATTGCTAAAGAGAGAACAGGCAGCGATTATTTAGAAGCGGATTTGTTGTCCGAAGAGGAATGTCTAAAGCTGTGACCCCATAAGCGAACGCCTCAAAGCTGGAAATTTCTTCTTTCTTAATTATTGAGCAAGAGTAACGCGTCAATCCAGGCACCAAACTGATACTATTTTCTTTCGAAGCTCTTCCGGCACTTGTTAGAAAAGGTTTTTATAAATAATTTACTTGATTATTTTTTGACGACATCGTTTCAGATGACGCAAGAGCATTTTCACTTATATCATTGTCGGAAGAATCAGCAACCTCATCATTATCTTCGAATTCAGAGCATGATTCTTCTTCATCCGAATACGCTATCAACGACAATTCACTCTCGCTATCACTCATCGCTACGAAATAAATTGTCTTACAACCCAACAAAGCACGTGTTTTTCACTTTATGTTTACTGTAAGCAGACTGAATTATATTATGCAACCGCGTAGCTAAAAATGTGCAGTTAGAGCATAAATTTATTTGTAAATAACGTTCTACGTCATACTTTGGGTCAAATTTGACCCGAGAGTCGTAGATGTACAAAAATTTGTATGGGACAGAGTCTTAAATTTATTTTCTTAATTTTACGTTTATTATCTATACTATACAAATATGGACAAAATCACGAATTATCAAGTCCTAAAAAATTTAATTTTTTAGAAAAGTTAAGTTTTTTCGTGAAATGGCGCGAAGACCATAGGAGGGCAAAGTAGACGATGTTAAGGGAACACTAAAACTTGGAATGGTTCAATCGAAAATTAGAATATTTGATATTGAAAAAATGTAATACGAAGTAGTATAAGCGTAAATGTAACTCGCTCAGGACTAAAATGTTTTCTTAAACAAATTCGATATGAACCATATATTGCTCTTGTTAATTACATCATTCGACGTAATGAATATTTTTATACCTCAAAAAGCCTAAGACTTCCACCGTTGGCGCGGAAACCAAGAAAATTAATTTTAAAAATTTGATTTCCCAAGGATGTTCTCAATTTACATTCCTGTTCCCATGTCACTCTGATTATGAGGTTTGAGGTGTTGGTGTGGCCCCTCAAATCACGCTCAATAAGCAGCCCCGTGTATGAACAAACGCACATAAACAAAAATAATTATCAAATGCTGTGACTTTATTATGACCTCTATAGTTTCATGAAATTGATTATTTCGTCCTTGGCTGCAAGGCGCACATTTTGTAACACAGCGCACGTTTCAATTGAACAGCGGCACTCTGCATGAAGCCGATATTGAAAACGATAATCACAACTCCCATACTTCAGGTGTATAATATAAATCAAGTATGCATTTCCGTGCCAGTCTGCCATAAAATTTATAAGCGCGCATTTACCTACACAGATCACGCACGTTTCTAATTCTCTTCCCTAGACAGATTTGCTTCGACATTTTTCCGGAAAACATCAAGGATGCTATGCAGACGTCTGTATTTACGTACGCTCACATGTTTGCCGTAAACATCGTAATGGGTTCGCCTGAGGTGCCTTCCGCACGTAGAGGCCGATAAAATTTGAATTCCCCTCCCCCTAATACTTTCATATTTTCATTATAACGGTATTGCCGTGCCGAGGAATTCGTCAATATTTTTTTTTGTATCTATAACCGACGGACGTAGGTGCCCGTGAAATTCCTAGGCACACATATGTGTGTATGCGTGCAGTCATATAAAAAGGAATTGTTAAGAGCCTCCATTAGCATTCCGGATACACGCTGGGAAGGGAAATAAAAAAGAATTCGAACACTAGGAGCATAAATGAGAAAGGAGGTTGTAATGAAGTGCGATATAATGTGATAACTTTACTGTCTTTGAAATTTTTACTTCAAACCATAAACAAATGCCGAAACGGCCGTGGTTTATGAGGTGCAAATGGAAAATTTTATTAGCGATGGTATTTTGATACACAATTAGTTAGCGGTAAACAAGCATTCAGCATATGAATTTCCGTCCAATGGATTTTCAAATGAACTCTTAATGCGCGAGATTCGCATGTGTGTACAGAAGAGGGATTTGAGTTAACGTGACCACCTGCCTAAGGAGTCCATGTTCTTTGGAGTCGTAGACAACTTAAGACTAGACACTTCGGTAAGGTTAATTACAAATTGAGATCAGGCTTGAGGGACACTCACTCCATCTTGCTTTTGAGCGAGAACTTTGTAAAAAAGCTGCCAATCCCTGAGTCTTCATTCTGAGCCGTGATAAGTAACCTTGTTGCATGGCTCAGGCCAGGATGAAGCAATAAACTAAACCTGTCAACACATTACACTAACCTCCACTTTTACCGCATTCCTGAGTTTTCAACTACAGACAGCATTATATTCCCACAACGAGGTGTATAGCATGCTGAGACTTGAACCAAGTTTCAAAGTAGTTCTGACCTGCAAGTCAGAGTTTGGCGGCAGCAGAACATAGCCCCTAGTCAAATTGTCTGGTCGACGCCATCACACCGAATAGTCTTCGGTTCCTTCAGTGTTTTCTTGTTTTCGATTCACATCATCCGAAGCACAAACTTACATCTATGTACACTCAGTTTGTCAACACAATATACATAAATCATAGCACAAATTAAAAGGCTTGTAATGATGTTGACTTCATGCGTAAATCAGTGTAGATCTGTTTCGGGAGGATTGTCTTCCCATTCGGCGGAGTCCACTTGACTGGAAAAAGAGATTCTTCAGTTGAACCTCTTCATTTGAACGTTTGCTCTAGGTGTTCTTTCCATAGCCCGGGATGTGCTGCACGCCATTGACATCGCAAAACTGCACACCCGCGATGTATATTTAAAGACTGTTCCTCAACAGGTTACCACCTTGTGACAGCCGAAAAACCTGCGTTTAGAACCAAGAGAAGGACTGACCTATGGACCGTCTTGACGGCAACTAGGAGCATTTACTTGATGAAATTGTGCACCAAAGAGTAAACACATGTACATTCTGTCCTTTCCTCTTGTGAATGGTTCGAAATAGAATGGAAGCCGTTTGAAGTTGTGAAGTTCTCTTTCAAATTTGTCCCCTGTCCTTTTCGAGTACACCACCTTCGGGAACTAGACTGTCTGTTTCATGATATCTAAAGTCTTCTCCTTTTCCTGCGTCAAAGTGACATTAGTTGAGGTTTCTCCGCTGAATAGCTTTTTGGATGGCCAAACTCTGTACTCCAACTACCTTGAAGAATAGGCGCCAAACGCGTGTAAGGTAATCCCTGTGTAGCTGCTTCTTCACCTATATCGTCTTGATTTCCATAAGAATGATATTCATGCTCCTCAGGTTAGAGGTCCTGCCCTTGCATGTTCGCTTAAGGCTATAAACAATCCCTTTAATGTGCGCCAGCTGTAAGAAACAAAAAAAAATAGCAGGACGTCTAACCTGAGAAGCTCGATCGAAGCGGAGACTTCCGGTACTTCTCGTGGATTAATTCTTCTTTTACTTGTGGCGCTACAGTCCAGGGTAGACCTGGGCCCTAAGCAACGTGCCTCTCCAGACAGCAAGATCTTTCGCCAACTGCCTCCAGTTCTCCACTCCAAGTAACTTGAGGTCCTTCTTCACTTGTGTATACCACTTTAGCCTAGGCCGTCCTCTGTTGCGTTGTCCCAATGGCTCGGTTTCAAAGACTTTTCGGGCCGGAGCAGTGGTGTTCATACGCTCTACATGGCCTTGTGTGGGATCTAACGCGAACAAATATTTTGGACGGTCAAGTGTTCATGCAGTATTGAATGTGTGTTGGTCCCACTAATGCCTAAGGTTGTCTCAATCTCACGATAGGCCACATGACGATCTAGCAGTATTATTTGGTGCACAATATCAATGGTTTCCGGAACGACAACTGATTTTGGACAACCTTTACGAAATTCGTCTTGGAGTGAACTACGACCTCGGTTGAATTCACCATACCATCGATTAAAACTGGTCCTTGACGCATCTTCATCGCCAAAAATTGAATTAAGCTCATCGATGCAAAGTTGTTGAGTTAATGCACGTCGAAAGTTGTAAAAATTGTCACAATTTAATTGCATTTTTTGGGCGAGATGAATCTTTTAAGTTACTGTAAACAACACAAAATAGCACTCGTGTGCCAAAACGTTCTGGGTACGTATAACCTCAAAAATGTCAAACTTTAGGGTACAGCTGGCAGTTGCCAGATTGCAACACTAGAGTCGCCCAATCCCGAAATATAAAAGGTAACCTTCGCACGCCAAAGTTCCCATGTTCAATATTTACTCTGAACACCTAGCATTTTATTTTATCGAGGCATGTTCACGAAATTCTTTTTTAATTTCTTCGTTTGAAGCGGAAATGAAAATTTTCTAAAGGGACCACGGTCTAGTTGACTCTAGCCCCATTCTACTTAACAAAAGTAGTCCCGCACTCTCCCTCACTCTACTTAACAAAAATAGTCCAACTAATCGTTCATGTTTCTATTTTTACACTCTCCATCCACTTGCTCGTATTTTAATAAACAATTTGAGCTGTTTTTTGAGTACAGATTTTTTTTCCTATTTCCAGATCTCAGTGAAGGCCGTTTTAATACCGACTTAAACCCATAGCGTAATAATGCTTTCACTTAGAAATAGTACCAAGGATTAATGCCGAGTAATAAAGCTGAAATGAAAACTTGATCAGAAGTAGAGAGTAAAGCATTCTTCATTGCGAGACTGCGTTTCTCCGTATTTTCCAGTGAGTGGTGCATATATACATATGTACGTCTATCCCTCGAAATGTCTCCAAAAATTTTAATTACTTTCAAAACACTGTAATTAGATTCAAATACGAGAGTACAAATGTCTCTACGAACATCCGACAAGTTGCTTCTGTTAATAAAAAATACATAAGCAGAGGGTTGCTTATTTTTGTTTATTTTCTTTTCCGTTCACTTATCCGGTTGGGTCCTTATAAACGCCCAACCTCTCCGATGAGCAATGCCACTGTGAAAGATTTTAAATAAAAGAAGTGCTCGGCAATCAAAAAAAAAAAACTCATTTGTAGGTTAAAATGGAAAACAACATTTTTTTGACAGAGAGGCGAATATTCTCCATCACTTTTAAATTCAGTTCAATATAAATGATTGAGTTCTCCATACAACAGATAATTAAGGCAATTGTTGTAATGGATTAAAATAACCCTCGTCCACTTTATACGAATTCAGGATTATGGCTAAGAGGACCGTAAACACCAATGGCGTCCGTTTAAAATTCACTTGCGCATAAAGCCCAGAAGCAATACATCAAAATAATAACGAAATTTTCATCAAGGCTTTTCATAATTTTATGCAGGCGAGTAAATGAATTCTATGCGCCTGTGTGAACCCTATATATCCCACGCTCTGTTAAATATTCGTTTACTGTAAATGCTTAAGCTCACTTCGAGTAAATGAAATGCACAAAAAAACTCCTCTGGGAGAAGTCAAAACCCAAAAATAACACCGAAACTAGTACACATTCAACCAATAAACAGCCGCACAATATCGTAATTTTTTGCAACCCCCAACCCCCCGAACAGAACACGTCTGATTCACAAACCGCGTTTTTGGATGTTGTGCCGCACCCACAATCCCCATACAATTGTCGCCAAAACCGCACAATATTCCCCATACCGGGCGCCACTCCCTGTGTTTTCAGTGCTTTTTTTTCATCTCCCTTTTTCATTTATTTTCAGCTTATTTTAACATTTGAATACATTACCCAGACAAAAGGAGAAACAAAGCGATGTTAAAAAAATGTGTGGAGTAAGCTGGGTACATAATACAGGGAATAAGCTGCCTATCGTCGCTTGTACATGCTCCCGGAATCTCATATCGTACACAACACATCGAATCCCACCGAAAACGTCTATCCGCAGGAGAGCCACCCATCCCTCCGATACGAGCATAATGACCCTTGAGGGAGCTTGAGAGTTATTACCTTCGTTGTTGAGCCACAATGTATCTCCAGGCTACCCTTAGCGCAGAACTCAAAACGCCTTCGAGATGCTGAGGATTTGGCGAACGAAGAAAACAACTAGTGCAAATCTGTTTTAACTGAAACTAAAACTGTTTGTGTTGATATTTTATTTGTTTGTTTGTCGAAGGGCCGACGGAAAACAATTCCCCCCGCTCTGACCATGAATTTCTTCAGCAGCAATTTGCATGCAAATTTGGACTGAGAGGGGGATTTCTTTTGCTCATTTAGGAAAAAATTATCTTAATGTCCGAATAAGAGATGTAAAAGTAATAAAGGTCAAACAAACGAAAGAAATTTTTTCTCAGTGGGTGGAGAAGGGTTTTTTTGCAGTAGTTTGTTTGTTTGGTTTATTCAAATCTGACAGTGAGGCATGAGTTACACGTGTACGTGGGCAGATATTCGGTTTATGTTATGGGCTGCCGTTTGGTTATGAGTGGGTGGATTCATGTGCAACTGAAAATTAATACATATCATGAATGTATATATTCAAACTTTAATTTTTATTGAAGCCGGACACTCACCACAAATTCGTAGATTTTATGGCCGCATATGACAGTGTGCATAGAGACGAGCTATACACTGCCATGTCTAGTTTTGGTATTTCTAACAAACTCGTTGATGGATGACTATGGACAACTCTCGCTGCTCTCTCAAAATCGGTAACGAAGTCGTTGAGACCTCCAATGTCCAAAAGGTTTTAGTCAAGGCGAAGATCTCCTCGAGAAGATCGTGCGTAAATCACAAGTCAACACCAGAGGCACGATCTACCAAAAGTCAGTTCAATTGCGAGCTTACCCTAATGGCATTGACATGAGTGGATGAACACAGCGAGCCGCTAATGAGGCGTTTGCTGGTTTTGGAGTGAAAGCGGCTAAATTGGGTCTGGCGGTTAGTGGGGACAAAACGAAGTACGAGGGGCGTTCTGTATTTTCTCGGTATCTACATAAAAGAAAATGCGAATTTAATTTAAATTGTTTTTATTTTTCAATATATTCTCCCCTAACGTAAATGCATTTGTTACATCTTGACATCTTGAGAAAAAATAAATAAGGCCCCTCGTACATGCTGTCATCAAGGAAGGACACACAACGTCAACGTTGGGGGAGAAACGTCAGAAACTTCAAGGAAGTCGAGGACTTCGACTATCTCGGCTTCGCGGTAAATAGGGACAAGAACGTCAGTACCAAAATCAAACGCAGCATCACTCTTTCCAATCGCTGTTTCTTTGTGCTCAAGAGGCAGTTGAGTAATAAAGTCCTCTCTAGAAGGCTCGTTCTACAAAACGGCGGAACCTGGACGTTACCAAATGCTGATGAGGGAGCCATTAGTCTTTTCAAGAGAAAAGTTTTGGGTGCGATTTTTGGTCCTGTTTGCATTGATGGCATCTAGAGGAGAAGATTTAATGACGAACTCTATGGGCTGTATAGCGACATGCGCCTGGTCAGGTGTCTTCGAATACAACGCTTAAGATGGGTAGGCTATGTAGAGCGTATGGACACCACTGCTCCGGCATGAAAAGTCTTTGAATCAGAGCCATTAAGACGCAACGCAACAGAGAATGGCCTAGGCATAAGTGGGAGGCATAAGTGGAGAAGAACCTCAACTAACTTGGAGTGCACAACTGTTGACAGCTAGCGAATGATCGTGCTGGCTGGAGAGGGATGATGGTTGAGGTTCAGGTCCACCTCGGAAGAAGAAAAAGAAGACTACACAAGCAAAACTAAAGTCCCTTCAATAAAATGCCACAAACTCGTTAAGGCTGCTGCCTCGTCTGGGTTTTTAGCAGACACCGACATTGCAGGACATTGTTGTTCGATGATTGTTTCGGTCTGAAGATAACGAGTTGCTTGGGAGAAGACCAAATTTTCGAACTCACAGCCTAAAAGGTAAGAGGCTTTTAAAGTTAACGCCTTAGATTTCATTAAAAAAATTCGCTGACAGAAATATAGCCACCAGATTCATCTTAACAAGAATTTGGTCCATTCTCCGCAAACGAATTGCCTTGTCAACAAGTCACAGTCGGTGATTATATGTTTTTAAAGTGTCACTGTAGAAACATCTGAAATCATTAAAGTCTGCTTCAGAAATTCTTCTGAAAGATTACTTATTGAACCTCTACTAAATTATTAATTAGTGGCGGGTTCTACACAGTCTTAGTTTTTCGAGAATTGAAAAGAAAGAGAAACAAAACCCTTGGTGCCTGAGAGAAACTGGCAACAATCCAGTTTTCACCACAAGCTGAGTGTGGTATTTAATTGTAAACTGAAGAGGAGAACAACTGCAACTGTTTTGTGTTTATACCAAGAGAACTAGAGAAAGATTACTTTCTTTTACATTTTTGTAAATAAGTCAGCATATAGGAGTTGTTTAAAATATTTTGTGTTTTCTGACGTATAACATTCACAGGAAATGCAATGGTTAAAATATTTATTGAAAAAATTAGTTTCTTATAAGATATACATGTTTAAAAGAACTCAAAAGCTACTTCAAAATGTTTAAGAATATAGAAGCGAACAGAACGGAATATCGCCATTGAAATCTCTAGATTGGGTAAACGTTCAATTCTGAGAAATTGATGTAAGAGAACGTCGCGGAAGAAAAGACAGAAGAAGAGTTTTCCGTTTGGGGGTCGGTAACAGACTCTTTATTTGGTGTGTTTTACATTCTAATATAGATTATAAGAGAACTGCTAGTGGAGAGTTTTCAGGAAAATCAGCCGATCAGATAGCGCAATTCATAGACTATGTTATTCACATAAACGTATACAACATAAGAATGTATCAATTATGTAGCGTACATTGCAGTGGCTAAAAAAATAATATTATTTTTAATTTGGTCTACATTGGAAATTACGTAAAAGACAGTAGGTATGCAACTGTCTCCTTGTAAATTCAAATCTATGTTTAAGAACTAATGAAAAGAAAAACTTGGGCTCAAGGTTTTAGCTTTGTTTGAGTGCAATTTTGAAACTGCGGCAGGCGCGGAATGGCAGCACTTACACCCCGAAGGTCACAAGCGTGATTCCTGAACTGAACATCCCGCATTTTTTGCACGGCACCACCTCTTTTGAGTGAGAAATATTCGAGGAGTACTAGTAGTAGATTGCAACACACCGCAGGTCACACAAGCAGATGCTAAAGATGCTTGTCCCAGGTCCTTTTTGGACTGTTTCTTCATCCAGTTGACAGGTACTGATTTCAAGTACTCAGTAGGTTTCAAATTCGAAAATTCTTATAAGAATTGGAGGAACTATTAAAAGGTACTTCCGGGAGGAGAGTTAAGAGTATGTATACAAGGATTGCCTTTTATATTTCGGGATTAAAGAACAAAACAAATGTTAATCATCTAAAATAGCTTAATTGCTTTTCAAAATTTTCCTTATTAAGATCTATACACTCTTCCAGACGTTTGAACCAATTGTCGAAGCACTTTTGCCACTCTGATTGAGGAATCTCCAAAACATGCATCCTGAACGCATCAACCGCTTCTTCAGGTGTCGAAAAATGTTGACCTCTCATTTTATTTTTCACGTACGGAAATAAAAAGAAATCCTTCGGTTCCAAGTCAGGACTAAACGGCGGATGACTCATCAAATCAGTGTTTTGAGTGCTGTTGTTTGAGCCGATGTGTGAGAGCTCGCATTGTCGTGGTGAAGAGTGATCCGTCTTCGGCGGTTGGTTTTCCTCATTCCTTGGAAGACAACTGGCAAACAAATGATTTTGTACCACTCAGAATTGGCTGTTCTGCGTTATTCTAGTGGGACAGTTGCGACATATCCAGTTTTTCCGAAAAAACAGGCGATAATTTGCTTGGAAGTGATTCGTGCGCGAGCAACTTTTGTTAGATTTGGCTCAATTTGAAACATTCATATAGTCGACTGCTGTTTTCTTTCGGGCTCGTTAATCCAAGATCCATCACCTGTCACGATATCATAGACGTGTTTCGAAGCACCGCGATCGTATTTTTGGAGCATTTCTTTGGACGAATCGACACGAATCTTTTTTTGAGTGATGGACAAATTGTGTGGGATCCAACGCGAACAATTTTTTTTTGACGGTCAAATGTTCATGGAATATTGAATGTATGCTGGTCCCACTAATGCCTGAGGTTGTCTCAATCTCACACATGATGATCTTGCAATATCAGTTGGCGCACAGCATCAATGGTTTCCGGAATAACAACTGATTTTGGATGACCTTCACGAAATTCGTCTTGGAGTGAACTACGGCCTCAGTAGAATTCACTATACCATAGACAAACATTTGTCCTTGATAGAGCTTCATCGTCCAATAATTGAATTAAGTTCATCGATGCACTTTTGACGTAGAAAGTTGTAAAAAATAATAATAAAAAAAAAATTAATAAAAATAAAAGTTGTAAACAAAAATGTTCACGATTTAATTGCATTTTTGGGCAAGATGAATCTTTTAAGTTACTGTAATCAAAATAAATAGCGCTCGTGTGTCAAAACGTTCTGAGTTTGACCTCAAAAATGTTTAGCTTTACGATGGAGCTGGCAGTTGCCAGATTGCAACACTAGGGTTGCCCAATCCCGAAATATAAAGGGCAACCTTCGTACTTCATTCGCTTGTGAATGTCAATAAAGACTAGACGTTGTGATAAGTTTCAATTGTATTTTATGTTATAGAACAAGTTTTACAATATATAAAACACGCTTTAAATGATAAGTTAATATAGAAACAGTAAAGATAAATAATTAAAACTACCAAATTAAATATTCAACTCTCCCTTCCTTTGTTTTTTTTTTTTTTTTTTGATAATTTTTATTATTCTCACTTGAAATAAATTTCGAAATTACAAAAACTTATGTTTGAAGCGCCTAAAACATACATTTTCGTAATTTCGAAATTTACCTCAAGCGATGTTTTATGCCTTTTTTGCAATAATCATTTGGCCCAAAATGTATGAAACAAGATTTATTTTTAAAATTTTGCGTCCTTCAATGTAGAAAATGCAAGGGAGTGGCAAGATAATTATTCAAACTTTACGCCTTTAAGCTCTTTTAGGAGACTTTAAAGAGAAAAGTTGGAAAAAACAGCGAAACCTATGACTTATTCGTTATCAATATTCGTTGTTTATTACAATACAGGCTAGGACACGATAGATTTTACTTACAATATTGTCCCAACTATACGTTTATGGGAACCACCCCAATCAAGCCCAAGCCAAGGTTTTCATGTTCTCAAAATGGTCGTAAAGACAAGTGAAGGGGGGCGGTCCAACAGACTGAAACAAAAGAACAAATGCTTTGTTTAATGGACATAAAATATTTTTAACATGAAAGGTGGAAATGTGCACTACCGCATTTATTTATTATAGAGAAACACAACCATGCACTATTGGTGTCATTCTCAATTCAAATGTGAAAGTCGTCCTCAATAAGGGACACTTAAGCTTTCTTTCGATAAGGACAGTAATTGAATGCATTTAGCTAATAAGTCATTATTGAACAGTACACGCTTAGACATCGTTTGCAAGTTATTCAAAATCGTGGTCAGATAAAGCGGTTACTAGCCGCAATTTCTAGAGGAAAACGCATTTTTTGCTATGAGGCTTAATAATTACTAATTGTAAGGCACGACAGTCCACGGGGGGACCAGGGCCTAGCTCGCTCATCAACTTATCGTGTTGTGCGCGCTAATTGTCCCTCACGATCACAAGGGTCCTGCAGTTTTTTGCCGATTCCAAACGGCGAAGTTTGAAAATCTACCTAAGACAGTTATTACTCTTTGAGTGTTGTCAGCAGCTAGAAAGAGGTGGTACCGAAAAGAATTAGAGGTGTTTAGCCGGAAATCGAGCCTAGACCTTCGGCGTGTGAGCGTCGCACTCTACGCACTACGCCACGGCGGCCTCGATAAGGCTTATTTCTACCTGAATAGACTCATCAAGAAGCGTTATGTTACTTCTTTTCCACCACGATAAGTTGTTATTTTTGGCCTAAAGTAGAAGCATATGCAAAATGTAATTTCAATAGAATTGTGCCATAAGCTATTGTAATAATAATAATTGTTGGCGCTACAGTCCAGAGGGGGACCAGTTCCTAGCTTGCTCATCAACTACTCGTGTTGTGTGCGCTACTGTTCACTCAAGAGTAGAAGGGACCTACAGTTTTTTGCCGACTCCGAACGGCGAAATTTGAGAAGCTTTCTTAGACATTTATTACTCTTTGAGTGTTGTTAGCAGTTCGAAAGAGGAGGTGCCGTGAAAAATTCTAAAAATTGGTGTTGAGCTGGGAGTCGAACCTAGACCCTTCGGCGTGTGAGCGTCGCACTCTACTCACTACGCCACGGCGGCCACCATAAGCTATTGTGTATATACTTATAATATAGCAATCGAATTTCTGCAGAGTATGTCTGCAGAAACGCCCCGACTCATGACCGTTATTTAAACAATTCTAGACACACGTTATCAGGGCTACGTGGAATATTTGGTCAATGCAATTATCAATTGATGAGTTCAGAGAAAATTGATAATACATTACAGCTCGAATTTCGCTCAATGTGTGCAAAAAAGTGATCAAAGAGTTCTGCCAAGATGGCAGCGGTGGTCATGCGAAGGAAATTGAATTTCATGCATAATTGCCACAAAATGCTCTTGAGCACACAATTATATTTTTTAAGAATACCACAATCTATTTCATTAAAAGAAAATTTGAAGCGCACTTAAAGAGACCCCTTTAGGAGAGAAAAGAATGTCAAACGTTAAGCTTTTTGAATGTTCATAATTTGAGAACGTTCCACTCCTGGGATAGACACAGAGGAAGCTCAGAATCCCAAATTTAAGTCTCCAAGGGCTAAACTCTCGGAAGATCTACATCCTAATGTGTGAAAGTGGTACAATCCATTTGCCACTAAAATTTGAAGTTTGCTTTTCTTGAACTGGTCAAATCTTCGTCGATACTTTTCAACATTTCGGAATAAGTCCCTTCGACTTTTTTAATTTGTATGCATGTCTTTCGAGGTCACTTAAAAGAACATACAGAGTTATTATCACTAGGTTTTCAATTTTGCATCAATGCCCGAACACGATTTAGGGTCACAGGCTAACGCGCCACGCCAACAGCCAACCAACCAATAAATCAATAATATCATGGTTGGCAAGCGTGTTTGAAAAAAAGAAAGAAAGACCGTCAAAAACTTTGCTTTCCACTTTCTTTATTTAGCATGGCACTCACATCACAGCAACGCTCCAGCAGCAGTTTGTTTGGCTGGATATTCTTTATGATGACAGGGCACGAATCCATCGGCTTGTTTGTTTTTGTTCACATCGTCGCTCGGTTGGAGTGTTCTTATTTTTATTATAGTCATCTACACAGCATTTTATGAGCAGCTCATCGCTCAAAGGAATGTCCACAAGTGAATTTTTGTGGAGAACCAGAACAGGACATTTGACAGTCTTTCGCCCCCCCAAGCGCTGT
Source organism: Eristalinus aeneus (assembly GCA_955652365.1). Taxonomy (NCBI): domain Eukaryota; kingdom Metazoa; phylum Arthropoda; class Insecta; order Diptera; family Syrphidae; genus Eristalinus; species Eristalinus aeneus. The sequence continues at coordinate 25,295,088 of OY019130.1, read as the reverse complement.
TTATTTCTCCCGAATGAATATTTCGGTGGCATCTAAATGGATGAGGGTGAGAGAATATGCATATACTGCGGCATAGACACGTAGGAGGCGTACACCTTATCCTGATTTGGTGGCGGTCAATAAATCCTGTCCAGTGATTTGTATCTACGTGACCCAGTATTTTCAACTTCATTTGGTGACCTCTTTAGCACACGTTCGTATACATGTCGTCTCCTCACTCATCACGAAAAATATTTTATTCTGTTGATCGGCAAGGATGCATGATGACAAAAAAAGAACACTGAGCAACCCAAATTAGGTTCACAACAAAAGTGCAAGTCAACACTTTACAAATCGTTACGTAAATTTAAATTCCCTGAATTTTTCTTCTGAGAGAAATACTTAAGGACATGAAATAAAAGGAACAGCAAATACATGCCAAAAATTCACTTAAACTGGAAAAAAAAAACTAACAAAGGCAATTGAATGGAGCATCATTTCCTTGGATTTATTCCAACTTATCGATTATCGATTACAGGTTGAACTAAAACTGAGGAAATCAAGTCACAGCCCTTCTGTTTTCCAGTTACCATCCACACTCCCATTGAAAATCACTGACATTCTCTCCGGAATTAAGCATATTATACCAGGAGAGGGAAGAACCAAAGGAGGACGTCGCAAGAATACAAATGCATGCTATATGAGCATAAATTGAGAACGTCACATGCATGCAGTACGTGATTGGTGATTACGGTGTGGGTATATTTTCTATCTCTTTGCGAAACAGAAAAGTGTATTCAACTTATAATATATGTAAAGTGTATTCTTTAGAGAATACTTTAGAGGTAGAGAACTTTAAAGTGGCATCACTTTTTGAACTGGCGGTTATAGTGTTGATTATTGAAAGTTTCATTTTTAGTTTGGTTTGGCATTTCGAAATAAATAGACTGATGTATGATAGGCAAATCGATTCCAACATGATAAGGCTTCCTTTACTTTGACAAAAATACTATATTTGGGTTATGATAGCCTTAAGTGGCCGCCGTGGCTTAGTGATTGAGAGTCGCCGATCGAAGTCGACAAAAAACAGTAGGTTCCTTCTACTCGTGAGAGAACAGTAGCGCGCAACATATGTAGTTGAGCAAGCTATGCCCTGGTCCGTCGACTGTCGCGGCATACAATTATTATTGACCTTAAAGTGCATTTTGCGACAACTTAGTTAGATAACTGCTTCATGGGGTGTTGGAGTAAACAGCATGCCAGTCAATAGTGACCGCCGTTCGTCTATTGTACAACTTTGATGTGCACCACGGGATAATGGGAAACGAGATTGCCGATAAACTTGTTAGGCAAGGATCAAAAGAGGCATTCGTTGGGCCTCAACCCACATTGACACTACCCGCGTCCTTAGTTAGGTCTTCTTTCGATGGTTGGGTTAACCAGAGATGGTAAGACTGAGGAAGTGCAAGCTCCCCAACGTCAGCATGAATTCCCCGGATTTTCTGCTATCTCTAGAAAGAAAAGACTGAAGACGACTTTTTGGCGTACAAACGGAAAACTTCACCTTCGCTAAGCACTTAAGGCTACTTGGGCATAGTCACGGCACCCTACGAGATGCCTGTGCAGAAGGAGAAGACACTTCAGAGCACCCCCTCTCTCAATGTCCCGTCTTTGCTTATATCAGGTGGCGTCTGTTTGGCGCTAACATAGGTTCCCCATCACAGAAGCGCTTGCTGGTTTTCCTTTGGAGAGTCAAGAAATTGCATTATATGTAGGTTACTGCCTGATAGCACAATGGATCAGCTCGTCACAAAGCCCGTTTCGTAAACGATTTACTGAAGGGAACCTTTGGTGTACGCAATGACCCACGTTACGTACCCTTATATTGGCTTTGAAGTTATTTATTTAATCGTGTAGGGATATGCAACGCCCTTAGTGTACGCCGAAGGCCTCTTGGAGGACAACATTCGCTACGTTATTGCCTTTATATGGCCCCAATCGTTGGGAAAAGTCATCCATTAAAAATATATATAAGTGTATGGCGTGACAGTCTACAAGGATCCAGGGTCTATGTTGCTCATCACTTACTAGTGTTGTGTGCGCTACTGTTCTCTCACGAGTAGAAGGGACCTACAGCTTTTTGTCGATTTCAAACGGCGAAGTTTGAGGAGCTTTCTTAGACGGTTATTACTCTGTGAGTGTTGTCAGCGGCTCGAAAGAGGAGGTACAGTGGAAAATTCAACGTGTTCAGCCGGAAATCGAACCCAGATCTTCTGTGTGTGAGTGTCACACTCTACCCACTACGCCACGGCGGCCATATCCATTATTATAAGGTTGTCAAATATCTCCATTCCGCCTTTTTTCTTTTAAATTTTCCGCCTAACAAAGCGCTCGTATCTGGCAATACTATACATCATTTGAAAGGTCTTGACATAACCTACGACACCATACAAGATTAGTTTGGATATTGCGTTCAAAGGTTATAGACGTGCAAACATGGAGTTCACTTACGTCGAAATTAGCGCTATTTTAAAGTTTTCCTAAGTTAAAGGCAAAGCCACTAGAGAAACTTTCCGTGAGATTAATGGTGTTTTGGGGGATGGTACTCTATCTCATCGAACCGTGGAGGAATGGCTTCGGTGATTCAGAGCTGGTGAAAACGATGGATTAGCCCGCCGGCGGAAGACCTGTGACGACGAATACCGATCAAATCATTGAAATCATTGACTTAGACTGGCATGTGGCATCTCGTGACATCGCCCAGGAGATGGGAGTTAGTCACCAAACCATTTTAAACCATCTCCCAAACTTGATGTTTGGGTGCCGCATGATTTGACGCCAAAAAACCTTCTGGACCGAATCAACGCCTGTGATATGTTACTGAAACGGAACGAACTCCGTGAAGCTGTGACTGGCGACGAAAAATGGAACACATACGACAATATCAAGCGAAAACAGTCGTGGTTGAAGGCCGGTGAATCGTCCCAAACAGTGGCCAAGCCGGGATTGACGGCCGGTAAGGTTTTGCTGTGTGTTTGGTGGGATTGAAAGAAAATCATCCACTGTAAGCTGCTCCCATAAGGCCAGGCGCTTAATTCTACCATCTACCGCGAACAACTGGACCGCTTGAAGCGGGCGATCGACCAGAAACGTACAGAATTGGCCAACTTCCTGTTGGGGTACAGTGTTCCACCAGGACAACGCTACACACTTTGTTGATGACTCGTCAGAAGCTACAGGAGCTCGGATGGGAGGTTTTATCGCATCCACCATATAGCCCGGACATAGCGCCAAGTGATTACCACCTGTTCCTGTCCATGGCGAACGCCCTTAGTCGTGTGAAGTTGATCTCAAAAAAGGCGTGTGAAAAGTGGCTCTCCGAGTTCAGCGCAAGTAAGGAGAGGGGTTTCTATCAGGGGGTTATTATAACATTGTCGTCTAGATGGAAACAGATTATCGAAAAAAATTGCGCATATTTGAACTAAATCCGATCACTGTATCACTTTTTATGAAGCATTGAATGAAGAGCAAAAAAGCAGATATTTGACAACCTTATACACCTCTTAGTTAGGCTTTGTCCGAGTCAACCATGGCAATCGTATGGGAAAAGTCACATTATGCAAAAAAGTCACTTTATTGATTAAGTTGAATATGCCTTGCTTAATTCTATTTTAAAGTTTTATACCTTTAAAAGAAACATTGTATTTTTAGAACGCAATGATCTTAATATTCGACTCTGACAAGATCCCTGTAAGCGTTTTCCTCTAATTTTCAATCCTTAATCGAAGTTCACACACAACAGCAGTTAAGTGACTACCTTTCTAGGCCAATATTCGTGCTACAGCACGACATAATTTTGATGCTTGTATATACCCGTAAGGTGACGAAGAAGTTTATTGGGCTTAATACAAAATTGGGAGGATACAATTTGTGTTTTAAAATGCACACGAGCAAATGTGGGGAAGCTTCAGTGATTAGGGATTGTGGCGTACACTTGAACGTCAAGCCACTACACCATAAGTTATTTCAAATTTAATTTACCCGTAAACCAAAGAAGCGAAGCCTTCAGTGGTCGAGGGCAACTTACACTACATCAGTTAAATTTAGTATTTCTTCCTTGAATTTATGCTTCTTTTGAGCTGTTTCGATTTTTATCAGCGCTATAACGTCTCAGATAGGTTTTCAAATGAAAACGATTAAAGTGTTCCGGGCTTGAAAGCTCAGCGCCTCTAAGCAGCATTTAAGTTACCAGTTGCATTTGGATTTGATGTATAGAAGGGTGACTTCATACTTGAACTTTTCTTTGACCAAACCTACGATATTGAGAAACGAACACTACGTATTTCAGCCATAAGGCTACCACGTCACACTTCTAGTTTGTAATTTTATTATCTAAAGCAATTTAAAATTCAAAAAATTTTGATTTCAAATGCACCTCATTAAGTAAAGAGTGTCCCAACAAGAACGTAAGATTTAAATTTGGCGCCATTAGCATTGTTATTGTTTGGCATTTGAACAATTATTATCGTTTCTTAGTAGAAGGTATAAGGTTAATAAAAATGGAGCGCTTCACGAATGAACAACGCGTTCTCATTGTGAACATGAAAATGCTGATTTTACCGATAAAATCATCTTAAGTGACGAGGCCCACTTCCATCTTGATGGCTTCGTCAATAGGCAGAATTGTCGCATTTGAGGCGAGGAAAATCCACGAGTGATTCAGGAGAAGCAAATGCATCCTCAACGTGTCACTGTGTCGTGTGGATTTTGGGCTGGAGGAATCATTGGATCTTTTTTGTCATAAAAATGAGTCAGGTCAAGCGAGGTGTTCGTGAGATGTTCGGTATCGTGAAAGATAACCAATTTTTTCGTGACTAGAATTGAAGGAATGAATGTGGAGGGGATGTGGTTTCAACAAGACGGCGCCACATCTCATACAGCCAGAGAAACAATTCAATTGCTGCATCAGTCATTTAAATCTTGCGTTCTTTCTGGGACACCCTTTACATGAAATGGAAGTTTTTTTTTGCATTTGTAGCTCGGAAACCTATATTTTTAATGGGAAGCGCTTTTCGTGCACATAATAAAGTCGGATTTCAATATACCATATATTGGAGTTAAATATGTTTCCCAAATTAATCTTAAAATTCGTTGAATGTGGCACGCGAACTATTGGCTGCCAAAAAAACTATCGAAATTTCTTAATTTGTTTTCTGAACACTAATCTGAAGACATCTTTTCTCATTTGTTTTTTTTTTTTGAATGAATGGTATGAAAATATAATTTTCTTTTTACACTGTTTCTTTCAACCACAAAAAAACGCAAAATAATGAGACTTGATAATGAAGATAATTCTACATCAATCAATACGTTTTACTTTAAGTTTACACAAAGTCTTCACCTCATGTATGTCTGGGAACGGATTAGGATTTTGTGCAGATGGCCTTCCAAGTAAGACGGAAATTCCGCATAAGGGCATTACTTTGAACGAATTGATCGCGCTCCACCAAAAGACTTCAACTTTAAAACTAACCCACCACCTAAAAACTTCAACTCTATGGTGAAGGAAATGGGTGCCTGCAAGAAGTCCAAGGAGGGAAAGACTTGAATTCCGTCAATAAAGGCGAAAACTTCCAATATTGGCAGCATCTGTTGTAAAAACGAGTAAACACGCCAAATGTCATAGGTTCGATTTTAGCGTCCTGACTTTTCCAGTTGCTTATTGTTTGCCATCTCACACTTCGCCTTTAGAAGACTGCGCTTATCTGTAGACCCTTCTACTCGGAAAGAAACTGTTGCATACATAACGCAAATGGTTTCTGACGAAGCTAGACTCTGCTCCCTTATAGATGGTTGCGATATCTATCATCGACACGTTGTAAATACCTCTACTGCTCAAAAGCAAAAATATAAGGCTTGGCAGATATATTTAACTTTGAAATGAAACATGTTTTAGCATTCTACAGTGGTTTAGTTTTAAAGGAGGTTTCCATTATGTATTTTGAGCAAATTCAAAATTATATCATCACTTATTACCACAATTTCAACTTTTACTTTTAAATGATTGCATGCGTTATTCACAACTTTGCCAGCCTTTTCTTTAACAAGATAAACGATATTTTCAAACTGTTGCACGACAATAATGTATTGCAATTATTATTATTACAATTATCGAAATATTAAGAGTATGTCAGAGGCTATAAAGATTTCACTCTTTGAAAACGAAACCTTTAAAACGCAGAACTGCCATTGTCAATGCCATTAAAAAAAATTTCAACTCGAGTTTCATTTATTACGCAACCCAACCGTGTAATTTTGTGCGAATGAAAATGATGAGAAAAGTAATTATTTTGAGCAACTGATGCTGAACTCTCGGGAAAGAGAATTTAATTTAAGAGTAAAGTTGCGTCACAATTTTTCAAGGCGGTTTTTTTTTCTTTAAATTTCCCTTTTAACCGCCTTTTCATTCCAACGTCATTATGTTCAGTTATTCATTCATTTTCATCACAGTGCGCACTGTTCAGTTTTCCCCTTTCGGGAAGTAACCTTACAACTAAGCAACCTTGGGCTTATTTCTTCAACGCATTAAATTTCCACACAATGGCACTTTACAGTCGACATGCACAATGAGCAATATGAGGTACTCGTGAATACCCAATCTTCCCACGGTATGAGTGGAATTTTGTCCTTGTCCCATTTTGTTTTTGCCTCTGCCGCTTCGCTTCTCTATTTTAAATGATGAAAATCCTACTAGACAATTTTCAGCATTAGAGCTTATTTTTTTCTCGGAATCAAATAGCCGTGGCAAACTTATGAAAATTATTTGTGTACGTTGGGATTTATCGCAAGGCACATTCAAGTTTGAAATCTTAGGTGGAAAGTGACGCTCGTTGAATGATTTATTGAATTGTTTCGCCTTGATAATTGGAATTTCTAGACAATTTCTAATAAAGTTTGAAAACGAGGAACAAAGAAGAACAAAATGGCGGTATTTGTTTGCAGCAATAATTCTGTGTCTATGCTGAAATAAATGTGGCAACATAAAAGAATTGAATCCGTGTAGAGGCTTTTCATCTTTTCAAAGAACGAAAGAAAAAAAGGAATTTTCGATTGAAGAACCGAAAATGAACTTATATAACACTCAATAAGTCCAGGTACTGACATATAGGGGACGCCACTAACAAAATTATTATTTTTAGGAAGTACAAATATGAAACATACAGCTGAGGGTGTAAAGCCCCTCCTTTAGCGTTTCCAGTAAGCCTTTGACCACTACAGCCACGTAGGATCGTGGGTTGTGATGTTAATAATAATAATAATTGTTGGCGCTACAGTCCAAAGGGGGACCAGGGCCTAGCTTGCTCATCAACTAATCGTGTTGTGCGCGCTACTGTTCTCTCACGAGTAGAAGGGACCTACAGTTTTTTGCCGACTCCGAACGGCGAAATTTGAGCAGCTTTCCTAGACAGTTATAACTCTTTGAGTGTTGTCAGCAGCTCGAAAGAGGTGGTGCCGTGAAAAATTCGAAAAATTGGTGTTCAGCCGGGAATCGAACCTAGACCCTTCGGCATGTGAGCGTCGCGCTCTACCCACTACGCCACGGCGACCATTGTTGCAAAAACAAATTATCATCGGTCGTTTCTGCACGTTTTTCACAAGGCTCAGACTCATAAGTTGCAGTCGAAAACGTTTCCCATCAAAAATTGGCTTGGTTGCAGCAGCTTAAAGTGCAGCGCACTCTGGTAGTCTCGCCTTTTGCAGAAAATCACTTTTGAACTGTGGAGGTCTTTTCCTCGTCTATTAAAACGATGATGAAACGAGTTTACATGGTGTTTTATCATCTTGAAGTTATAGTCGTATATCCACTTTCCATATCCAGTTACGATTCGGTGCTGAAATGCCTTCTTTTGATGTCTTCCAAGAAGTAGTTCCTATGTTAAAAATCCCCTTCAATAACTCGGAATTTCGACTCATACGTCAACAATTTGGTCTAAATTTCTTTCACCGACCGGAAATTGTATACTGATTCACTCCCATCGATTCTGGTAGTTCACTTCGTGGTTGGGACCGATCTTAATCCCATAATGCTTCCAGAATATCATCTTCAACGTTTTTTTAGGCTGGCCAAGACGCTTATTTTCATTGACTCTTGGGTCACTACTTTTGAAGCATCGAAACCACTCTGTGCATGAATTATCGATCGAAGCAGATCACCATGAGCCTTGACACGTATTCAGTAAGCCTCGACTGAACCTTAATTTCAATTAAAAAAAAATCCCCGCAGATGCTCTTTATTTAGGACAAATATTAATTTTCGAAAAGTTAGAAAACGTTGTCTAAAACAGGCCCTGATGATCATTAAATACTGCTGACAATTGTCACATTAATGATGTAGATAATTGTCACATACAAAGCAATCGTTTTATTATTTTATCCCAAGAGATCCGTGAATGTCAAAAGAATCGTTAATATTTGAAATTGTGTACACCAGTGCAAGAAACTTGAAAACTCAACAGTTTAAATTGTGGGGTTCAATCACGGATGCCGAGTATCGTGCGATGATATTGTTGAAACGAGAGTTATTTTGTTTGTTTTGTTTTGTTTTTTTATAATTGACGCGTGCAAAAGGGGTTGCGAGTACCATTAAGTGACCGGATCAAGTCACAGCACGGGCCGAAGGTATACAGGAAGAGAAGGAGAGGAGGTACCGATGCACGTTTGACAAAACGATATCATTTTGGTTGCTTCATGTCCAGAGACCATTGAGGAAGGAGGTGGTTAACTGAACAGCTGATCAAACAGCTGATTTTCCCTTTGTCTATCGACCGTTGGACTGTTATTTACGTGTTCTTGTAGAAAAAACACCAATTTCTGAAAGTTATTTACGTGACATCGAACATTGTCTCATTTTACTCACACATCTATACGTTTCCCCTCCAAAATTGGGAAGATGGCGGCTAATACGTCAATTTTTGCCTTCAATAGTGTGAAACACTCGTAAATTGCCCACTGTTCGTGAATTCGTCAGCTAATTTGTGTACATTCAAAACAACGCGTTCGGAAAATCTACTGCAAATTGTTTACGGAAATAAATGTAACCGAAACCTTAAATAGGACTTATTTCTAATAAATGGAGAATTTGATAGCATGTATATTTATGACTTATGAAACATGTAGAAAAACAGGAGACTGACGCGTGCTGAAAAGTCACACATTTGGAAAAGACTTATTATTAATTGATATTCCAAGTTAAGCGTATTATAATTAAATTATTTGGCTTTACATATTATTATTACAAAATATTATTTTTATTGTCCAAATGACATCAATTCAATACGAAAGGTGTTGTTATCAATGAAAATAATGATGCCTAACCCACAAAACAAAAAATAAACGTGTTTCGTGCAACCAAAATAAAAACAATAATAATAAAACGAATATATATTGCGAAACATTTTTGTCTAATTTAATTCAGAACGAAGGTATATGAAATTTGTAATACATTAAATATACTCAAAGCAATTAAGTTGGTTCGCAATGAGAACGTTTTTACAAATTTAAGTTTTTTGATTACTATTTCAATAAGAACAAAAATAATATTAGACATAATATTTATTAACAACAGTTATAAAATTAACACATTTATTTAAACCGAATTATAGAATTTAAAGTAAATAGCTGTTGTTCAGTGTTTTGTAATGTTTATTTATTTATAAAAACGACTTAGTAAATTATTGCGCTTAAACTAAGTTTATATCCTCATTTTGTTTTTCAAATAATCAGTATATAGTTTTAAGTATACTGCTTTTCTGATGCAACTTCTGCCTCACAAACATTATTTCTGAACGCGGCTATCGGCAACCATTACATTGTGTTGGAAAAAACTATACCATCTCTCTTTCAAGTTTTTGTTTGATATGCCCTCTCCTTCTTACAGTTTTAAGAGTGACGAGATGCACAGTTTAGGCAGTTTACGCGTATTCTCATTTCAAAACAGAGAAAAATCCTGTCTGTTCAGGAGGGGAAATGTTATAAAAAACGCTGTCAAAATGAAATCAAGGGCGGGAGACGAGGGAGTTGACTGTCCCCCTATTGGTCTCTGGTACAAACATTAAAATGATAATAATAATAATTGTTGGCGCTACAGTCCAAAGGGCGACCAGGGCCTAGCTTGCTCATCAACTACTTGTGTTGTGCGCGCTACTGTTCTCTCACGAGTAGAAGGGACCTACAGTTTTTTGCCGACTCCGAACGGCGAAATTTGAGAAGCTTTCTTAGACAGTTATTACTCTTTGAGTGTTATCAGCAGCTCGAAAGAGGTGGTGCCGTGAAAAATTCGAAAAATTGGTGTTGAGCTGGGAGTCGAACCTAGACCCTTCGGCGTGTGAGCGTCGCACTCTACCCACTACGCCACGGCGACCACATTAAAATGATACCTGTCAAATATCCATCACAATGTGATTATTAGGTCAAACGTCAGAGTTCTTCAAGTGTTGCTACTTTTGTGATTTTAAAATACAGAATTTCGTTTGTTGATTTAACACTGCTTTTTGATGGGAAAAAATACAAAGCCAGCTCAGCAATAGCTTAAAAAGTGCTACATGGAGTCTTCTGAAACAAAAACAAATATTTGTCGGTTGTATGCTGAATTTAAACGTGGCCGTACAGACACCAACGAGGCTAAACGCTCTGGAAGGCCAATCGAAGTGGTTACATCTGAAAACGTCAAGCAAGTACACAAAATCGTTTTGGAAAACCGCAAAATGAAATTGTGTGAGACACCTTAAAGATATAGAAGGCAATGTGTACACTATTCTGCATGAACATTTGTTTCTCATCTGTTTTCGAAATGGGTCCCACGTTTGTTCACAATGGATTAAAAACAACGACGTATCGATGATTCAGAGAACTGTTTGGAGCTGCTTAGCCAGAAAAAATTGGACTTTTTGCATCGGTAAGTGACAACGTATGAAACGTGGATCCATCACTATACTCCAGAGTCAAATCGGTAGTCAGCGAAGTGGACAGCAGTCGGTGAACCTTGCCCAAAGCATCCAAAAACACAAAAATCAAGGTTATGGCATCCGTATTTCGACTATCTTAAGAAAGGCAAAAGGATCAACAGCGAATACTTCGTGGCATTATTGGCGCATTTGGAGGAAAATATTGCAAAAAACCGACCCATATGAAAAAAATTCTCTTTCTCACATTTCAAAATTCAATTCACAATGAGGATTTGTTCGCCGAAACTGAAGCCTATTTTGACGCCAAAGATAGATCGTTCTATAAAAAGGAGATCGACATGTTGGTGCCGCGTTTGATTAATTGTATCAATCTTGAAGGAAACTATGTTGATGAATAAAGCTGAATTTTGTCTTGAAAATGTGTTTTTATTGGTTAGTCTTGGGACTTATTGAGTGGTGTGTTAGAGTATAACACAAACATTGACAACTCAACCTGAAGTTTCGTGATTACAAACCTCGACCGCAAATTTCCAATCACACTCACTTTTATTGCATTAAATATTCCTTTTGCAGCAAAACAGTTGCCGGTATGACTAAGGCAGCGCAACACGAATTTCAAGTTGTGCAGTCCTTTAGGTACCTTGTGACAAACACAGCAGCCGAGAAGAAAAAAATATGCGGGCGGCTGTCCAAATTCAACAACGCCTACCTAAGTCTCGCAGGGCTCTTTAATCAATAAAAAAATCGTACAATCACATCGATGCTGCTTATGTACGAGACGATGGTCTTACGAGTACTCACACTGCCAGTGAACTTAATCTTGAGGGCTTAGTATAAGGCACTTTGGTCTCTAAGAAGTGGTAAAGAGAAAATGTTGCTGAAAGTTATTGGTTCGGTATGTGAAAAAGTCTTCTTCAGAACACGCTACAATCACGAACTTTATGTATGCAGATTGAGCTCCAGTTAGCAGAACACTTGGTTCACATGAGTAGTCAAGAAGGGATGGCCGGCCCCTTCTTGACTACTCTTTTGCACCTAACTTTGTGCAAAACGACAAAATCACGATGCATTTGATAGGTCGATGCCGTAGATCAGGACTCCTGAAGCCTTGGGGTGCGCTGCTCAACTTTTTTTTTGGGCCTCGGTGTTCGCACAGGTGATAATGATTGATTTCATAGGCCTTTGGTAGAGAAAAACAACAAAAGCGACATATTTCTCTATACATCACATTTTGGAGATGTTAGGCTGAAGAAGGCATATCATCCGTTTACCCCCAATAAATCAATATACATAAAAGATTGTCGACTTAATTCCGCCTTTTTGTCTTTTGAATTTTCCGACTATGTACAAGTGCTACAGAGCTAGTATAAAGTATGGCTATACTATACATCAGTTGAAAGGTCTTGACATAACCGACAAAACGACGCTACGCATGATTAGTTTGGATATTGGGTTCAACAGTTTAAAACGTGCAAACATGGAGTTAACTTACGCCGAAATTCGTGCTATATCAAAGTTTTCCTTCCTTAAAGGCAAATCCACTAGAGAAACGTTCCGTGAGATT